>CM062227.1:8669626-9890660 GCA_031216235.1 Syzygium jambos
CGAAACCCGATCCAAGATAAATTAAAGGAAAATCTGGAAGTTGAATATCTGTGGATGTCCACCGCGAAATCTATATTTCCTGTTCAATTTTGGAGTGCAAAGCCATGTTGGAATTCTGATCGTGAAAAATAGACTTAAAAAAGGAAAGTGGATATTTGGATTTCAAGTCGCTGATTCGTTGAGTCCAACAAAAATTCTAGTAGATTACGGAAATCAATTTCCGTATAAACGTTGGTCAACAAAATAGGAAAGTGGACTTGGTTTCCTTCTCTAACTGAGCATGTGTCAATAAAAGAAATAACAGAAGTCCAACTTTCAGTGGGACTTGGCAAAGGGCAGCATATATTGACTAACATATATATATATATATATATATATATATATATATATATATATATATGCACATAATACAAGTCAGGGGATGCTTCTTCACGTAGACTTGAAGTGCCAAAGTCTTGATGCGCTATTGTTGATGAAGAAGACTTCGTGAAGCGCCGCTGGCTTGCGAGTGCTTGGTGTGCGAAGACGTGCAGAGGGAATTCGTGAATTACATCCATGAAGTTAGTGTTGAAACCAATCAAATTCTTATGTTAAGAATTTGTGTATAATTCCTTTGCAAGAATGAGAGATTATTTCGTGAGGAATTGTGGGGCTAAACACTGCGTGTATTATTGGGTGTAATTGGGACTTGGGAAATACTTAGAGTGTTTGAATGACTCGAGTGTGGTTGTAATCTTTGTTGTATCACTTGATCTATAGTAGAATTCTGTGCTGCTCTCCCCGTGGACGTAGGTCACTACGACCGAACCACGTAAATCTGTTGTCCGATTTATTTTCTTGTTCTGTCAATTTTATTATTCGATAGCTTGGCTTCCACAACAGATATTACGAGGGCATTTGACTCTGTCAAATGGCAGCTATAAATGTTCCTCCCGAGTTCTTGAAGTGGGTGGCGCATCGGATTACTACTCTTCGATTCTCTATTAATATGAATGGGGAGCTTGCTGGTTATTTCGAGAGTCAATAAGGTCTCAATCTGGGGGATCCTCTATCTCTCTACCTGTTTGTAATGACAATGGAGGTTCTTAATAGGCTTCCAAATGCGGCTGCTAATAAAGGTTATCCTATGCGTGAGAGGATGAAGCTCGCACATCTTTGTTTTGCGGGTGAACTTATGATCTTTCTAAATGGAGATAGGCACTCTTTAGTATCGGTTCTCTATATCTTTGAGCAGTTTTATCGTTTGTCTGGGTTGAAGCTAAATCCACAAAAGACTGAACCCATTTCAATAGGGATTTGGACAGATATGTTACAGGAATTTATTTGATCTCAACCATTACAAGCTTGATTTTCTCCCTGGTAGGCACTTGGGGCTGCCTTTGATCCCAGGTAGGCATAAAGATGGTGATTGGCTTTTGTCCGACTAAGTTCTGCACAGGCTGGCATTGGACAACAAAGAATCTTTTTTATGCAGGGACATTGCACCTTATTAGTACCAGTGTCCTTGGTGTTGTTAACGACTGATGCGGTATCTATATTTTGCCTATGATAGTGACCAAACATATGGAGCAAAGGTGTGCTGCAAATTTATGGAAGGGCTTAACTGGACACTCTTCCTACTGTTGGAAGAGTTTCTGAGAACGAAGGAAAGTAATAGAAAGTTTCACAACCGTACAGGTTTCTCTGGATGTTTTAGTACTGTCCTTAGCTATATTGTTAACGATGTGAGATTGAGGGTTCAGTGGTTGTAAAGCTGTCAAGGCAAAGATCCAGCTCTGTTATAGGCAGCTGTGTGATATTGGGGGCTTAGTTTTGTAGTGTTTTTCCTGCTGATTGGGTCAAAATTTATAAGTTCGTACCTCATGTCTATAGTTATCTATGCTACTTATAAAAGGAAAGATTTGATTATGTGATCCGTGACAAAGTTAGCTATTTTATTCTTCTCTTCATAATCTTTTTTCTCAAGTTCCATATTTTAATCATGCACTCATTTCTTTTTATATCAGCATGGATAAATTCACTTATCAATATAATTTCGTGAGAGCCATCGAACTTCCGCTATGTCAGACTTGTCTTCTCTAAGATAAGAGGAAGAACCAACGGAACCCTTGTGGATGATAAAGCAACAATCAATGATGACCCGTGCATAGTGAGTGAACTTTGCATGTACTTTGGACTCGAGCCTGTGTTAATGCACTCATTTACCGGACCTTGGACAAGTGAGTAAATGAAGTAAGTTGATGGCTGAGTGTAATAAGTCGCGAAGTTTATTTATATGATATTCTTATATATTTTTATTTTTTTTTGTGTTAGGTGGTCGGAGGCAACGAATGGAGATTTTTTTGTAGTTATGCATTCTTAGGCAAGTCGTGGCAAATTCCTGCCCTGGAAACGAAAACCCTACTCAGGCTTCGAAGAAGATATGAAGGGCTTTTTATTGTGCATGCATTGCATGTCAAATTCTCATTACACAAACTTATTTAGATTATTACAAAGTATGTACTTGAGTATAAAAAATCCATCGGAATTCATTCAGACTCAGCACGTACAAAATAAAAAACCGTAATTAAAGCCGGGAGAGACATGAAAATCTAACTCTCCATCGTTTTCTTTTGGTTCTTTTGCAAAAAGGGGGTGCACAATCTGTCCGAAAACAAGGAGAGAAAGTTCACAACTCTTTGTATTTTGCCCTTTGGCGAGACACACTGCTTTGTTTGTTAGCTGCCATTTTGCAGAGAGAGAGAGAGAGAGAGAGAGCGAGAGAGAGGAACAGTGGCAGAATCCAGAGAGGACGGGCATGTATTGCAACAGAGTTCGTTGACCGGAAAAGATTTGACTTGTAAGAAATTGGCAGAGAACTGAGCTGGCGATGCAGACCCACAAAGTCACGTGATCACGCAGGAGGATTGCTGCTGCTGTAAGAAAGAAAATAAGAATTTCAAAAAGAAAAACAGTGACGTTCACGTTTGTCAAAACACATCTAAACATTAGTGTTACATTAGTAAGATCTCCATGATCATCTGTAAACTACAGCAATAGATTTGACAACCGCATTCGTCACGCCAGATTAACTTTCGTAACTTATCGTGTTGCCTCCCTCCATTGTTATTGTAGGGTTCCTAATTGGGTCTGACATCCTTAGTCGATTCAGTGATGTTTCGCTCTTCAACCAATCTCATGATGTTCGGCCGTGCTAATTCATGAACGTTGTACTACTTTTTTCTTCCTTGCAGCACCATAGCATTTATAAGGGTGTGCTTGGCTGGCGATCATGAAGGCTCTAGAGAACAACCCCCGGGCCAAAAGACTAAGTTATTACTAGCTAGGGCTTTCCATGTCTTCCCTATAATGGTCAAATCACATACATACATACATAAATACATACAATTATTTGTTTTAGGGTCAGAAAGGCAGGAAAAGAGATTGCAACATCCAAACTCGTGCTTTGTCCTAACACGGAAACTTGTATTTGTTGTGTTAGTCTGGTAGAAAGCACATCATAGAACCACTCATGTGTATTTGCTACATGTATTTTTGTGCCTTGTTAGCATAAGAGCATCTGATCCATGAAGAAATTGTGAAAAGAAATTAAACACGCAATAATACTTTATTTGCACACTCAAATCGTACGTTTTAGGAAATGAATTTAGATATATGTCGTAGGATGAACAGTTAGAATTTCTAATTTGAAATTTGAGAAATTTTTTGCAATGCCATGGACTTCGAGAGCTGTGAAAGATAGGCTAATTGCATAAAGGCTTTTAGAGCCATGTGAAACATGCTCACACCGCTCACATGGTCAAAAACTTCTTTTCCTAATGGTCAACCAAATGGGGACGCGACACGTGGTGCACGCCCCGCAATTTGGTCGTATATCATGGACGAGGACCGGTCAAAAGGACCGACCTTTTTCTTTTTTATTTTTTTTTTAAATTAATTTATTCTATTTATTGATTTTTTTTAATTCATAAGGTCATCCGGTCATCGGGTCATCCATAGTCCCATAAAACACTTGGCAATCTTCGTGGATCGATTAAGTTAAGATCTTTGACATATTTAGGTAATCTCGACCTTTCGTACGTTACTGACAAAGAAAAAAAAATTATGTAATTCATTCAAAACTTTCGTATTAATATAAAGGAAGATGATCAAAATAAATAAATAAATTGCATAACGAAGGATTGAAGAATAAAATTTGGAGGAGAGGGGCTAGAAGGGGCAGAAGGCTTAATTGATCGAGGATTCTTTTTTTATTTTATTTTTCTTCGCCAGATTAATCGTGGGGTCGAGAAAGATTGTGAGATATTAAAAAAAATCAAAATTGCGAAGAAGACTTTAATTTAAGAAACTGCAATAGAGACCACTCTTATTACGAATAATTCCAACAACTTTAGGAGAAAAAGAGGCATTTATCTACTATAGAGTTGGTGGGGTTTAATTATTTTTTAAATATCTTTCCTATTTTATTTCGGCGTTTTTTTTGGTCTAAAAATAAAGATACATGATTCGAGATAGAGCATCGGTGAGTCCCGACTTTCTTTGATAAGAATCAATACGATCTTTTTTTATTGCTACTTAGTATTGGCAATAGGCATGAAAAAGTTGATTTTTTCTTCTTATTTTCATACAAATGGAGTAGTTATCAATAGACTCGCAATGCGTCTATTTGTGTCAAGGGTCCTGGGCAAGCTCTACCACTGACCTAATAGGCCGTCGCATAGCTGGACTATCTTGAGCTTTATCCAAAGACCTCACAAAGAAAATAATGATTATCGGAAAGTGAAGGTTGTAGATAAAAATGATTCCTTCTATTCTATACCACCGATTAATGCAGCCTCATATGCTTCTATCAATTCTGGTATGGAGCAAAAAGTTTATACCTACGAGCATATATTGTGCATTAACCCTAATACATCAGTATCAATAGTCGTATAGGTGAAGAAGTAGTAATCTAGAAATCAATAATACGAAAACTTTATTATCTTATATATCATACTCCTTTTTTATCGAGACCGGAATTGTCACGACCGACCTCCCGTAGCCCTTTTTAAACAACGTGCAAAAAGCAGGGGGGCTCGCCTGGTACGTCCTAAGTCTAGGTTTAGGACTTAACTCGGGCTCTCCCAAGCCCATACCATATCGCGACTTAAGGTTTAAATATTTAACATGCAAATGGTTTATACCAAGGAGTCGCCACTAATCGATTTGAGGTGGGTCGATTAGAAACCCAAATAAGGTGATGGGAGAATCACCCTATTCCTACGAACCAGAGATTAACTGAATTCGGGGACTTGATTACATTAGTTCGATAACTAATGCCCTTTCGGTACCTTTCTACCCTGTTCATTTTTTGAAAACATTTGTCAAGCAGTTTGGATTGATTTTAGGACCTTTCTCCCAACATGTGAGGTGATCAAGCGAGTGCATAATCAGAAACGATTAGCAGTTGTTGACACCTAAATTTTGGTGATCCCGTTAGGTAAATATTGCATAGAAAAATTAGGGATTAAATTTTAACCCCTAAACAAAAATATTAAAATTGCATAGCATATAGTTTAAGTTCATGTAGGTTAGTTACATTCCACATCGAACCGGCGGTGGCGAGTGAACTGAAAATCCATCGCGCAAATCGAGCTCGAGCACTGAACGAAACTCGGCTCACTCGGAAGACAAGGGCCGAAAATCACAAGTCTAAAAGGCCTTGGTTGTCTTAATTTGAGCTTAAATCAGCCCATTAAGCTTAATTAAAGAAAAGCCCAAATTAATTCAGCCAATTTGGAATTAAATAAAAATTAAAGGATAAAGCCTAAGCCAAAGCCCATTAGGACTAGGAAATCCGGTCAATTAACCTAGGGTTGCGATATAAATACGTCGTTATGCATCATAATCAAGGGGGGCTCTCATAATTCCCAGAGCAAAATTTTCAGAGAGAGCACGAGAGACAAGTGAGCGAGAGCAAAGAGCAAGAGAGAGAGTCGGTCGCGCACGCATCTACCTTACCATTGTTCCGCCTTACGACCGCGGCGCGCCACCACCTCCCTCGCGGCCAGACCTTTGGCAGCGAAAGGTCTGCCCCTCGGCCTGTGCTGCTTCCTCCGCTGATCAACTGAGCCAGTCCACGACGATCGCTACTACCCCTGCTACTGCTACTTTCTTCGACGACGCTGCCACAAGTGCCCCAACGTTCCTACGATCACCCGCACAAGGAGCTGCTTCTTCTCGTGAGGGCCTGCGCTTCCACATCCACGTGACATCATCAGGAGAGTCCAAGCGATGGTCAAAGTGTTTCAGTGAAAGTTTGAGTAGCTAAAGACAATATGAAGTAAAAGTGTCCAGCAAAGAAAGAGGAGAGAAAAGATCCCATGTTGGGGAGTATCACGAGGACTTTCATCCGCAAATTTTCATTGACGCTCGTGAAGTGATTTCTCCTCTCGACGAAGCTTGTCCTCTCGATCTTCCAAGCGTTCTTGACATGCCCGAAACCTTGCTGCGACGATCCCCAGACCACGAACTGAATCACCACCGAGAGCAACACCTACTGGTCTTTCCTTGACTGAGAGGCCATCACCGAGCATCAGTGGCCGTTCTTGCTCCATCGCCACCGCCTCTCATCGTCGCCACCGCGTCTGCCGTCGATCACCGTCCCGATCCGCAAGTCCGAGTTCAAATTTGGAATTATCCGCCAATTAGGTAAGATTATCCAAATATTACTTTTAAATATTTAATTTCCTAGTTTTAGGGTGTTTGAATATTTCGTGAATATTTTGGTGGATAGATTTCATGATATCCGTAATATTCTAAGATACCTTAAATTAGGAATTTTTCCTAATTTGGCAACGTATCTGGACGACTATCCGACCTTATCTCTAAGGTACGATACGCGGCGATACGGAAAAATCGTTATTTTATCCATAATCACTTGGATACGATAATAGATTTTATTCGCTTTCCAAATTCGAACAATCAACTTTCCGTCGATATCTATAACCCTATAGATATGACTGTTAGTTTGATTTCTTTGCCTTATCTGAGTTTAAAAAAATCTTGCGGATTGCGTGGATTGTTTGAATGTGATTGTTATATTTATTTGATTGCTTTCCTTTTAAATAAAGAAAATCCAAAAATTTGTTAGTTAGATTTAAATTAGAAATTTTGTATGCTTAGGGAATCTTAAATATATCCAAAAGAATAAGATAATTATTTGATTTAAATTGGGATTTAGGGTAACATATTTCCTAGTTTAAATTAGAGATTGTTTTAATCTTAGTGGATTATTTAGGATATTTAATAATTTCGAATTTTAATAAAAATCCCAAAAAAGAATCACTTTAGGATAGATCAATTATCTTTTCTAGAATAGATTGCATGTTAATTTAGGCATTTTTTTAATTCCGAATTTCATTGGAAAATACCAAAAACAAATCATTTTGCCCGTCATTAGAATTAGGTCACGTCGTCGCATGACATATAGTTTGCATGTTAGGCTGCATTAATCGCATGTTAATTTGTGCACGTCATTACATATAGATTAGTTTTCATTTAAACAAATGAAAATCCAAAAAAATATTGAATGAACTGCTTGTTAATTAGAAATCATATTAGGATTGTTGATGTGATTTTCTAGCTAACTATGCAGATGCTTACGTTGCTTCGAGGTAAGTAATTCTCCCAATTTTACAATTTATTTAATGTTTTGATTATTGAGTGTTACTTTGGTGGTTTGCACACCCGCATGAATACCTCACATATTAGTGATTAGGCTATAAAATGGATCCAGACTGCATGCAAAATATTTTTTTTGAAAAGAAAAGGTACCAAAAGGGCGCTAGACTAGATCTAGCGTAATCAAGTCCCCGAGCTTAGAATCTCTGGTTCGTAGGAATAAAACATATCTCCCTATGTTTTATTTAGGTTTCTAATCGACCTACCATAAATAGATTAGTGGCGACTCCAAACATGAAAACTTCTGCATGTTAAAAACTTAAATCCTAAGTTGCGAATTGGTAGGGCTTGGGAGGGCCCGAGTTAGACTTAGTCTTAATAATCCATTAACCTGAGAGGGAAATTTTAGGTCGCGACAGCAGTCATGCAGCCTATAGTTCTAGCCCTAACTATGCCAGATGACATTCAAAACATGGCAGTTCATGCAATTGTATTAAAAAAACATGCATAATAACAAAGCGACGATAATAATAAAACATGCAACATACTACCACGCGATTTCAGACTTGTCTAATTTGATTAAAATAACAACATGCATAATTATAAAGGATTAGAACACTTAGATAAGTCACAAAAAAATGATTTTTTTTTTGGAATTTTTTTTTCGAAAAAAAAATGAAAAAAAACGAAAATATTATTATTTTTTAAAAATTTTACTTTTTTATTTTTAATAAAAAAACGAAAAATAAAAAGGAAAAGAAAAACCTTCTTTTTTTAAAATTTTTTTTGATTTTTTTAAAAAAAATTTTGAATTTTTTTAATATTTTTAAAATAAAATAAAAAATAAAAAAACGGTCGGGTCGGGTCGGATCCGGGTCGGAACCGACCCGGGTCAACGGATCCGACCCGGATCGTTGACTCGGGTCGGATCAACTGAACCGGGTCGGTCGGACCGACCCGGTCAACAGATCCGACCCGGTCGTTGACTGGGGGTCGGATCAGCTGAACCGGGTCGGTCGGACCGACCCGGGTCAACGGATCCGACCCGATCAAAGATCGGGTCGGGTCGGCTGAACCGGTTCAGACCGAACCGAAGGGAGTAGTCGCCGGCGAAGCCGAAAATCGGCCTCTCGCCGGCGTACCCAGACCGGCGCCGACCAAAATCAGGCCTCTGGGACCACTACCAAACCTCGTCGCCTACCTGGGTTATCGTCCGGCCACCGTTTGCCGGCCGGCGGTCGAATTAAAACCGGCATCCACTGAGGCATTTTGTCGAACACTGGCGTGCGCGACGAAAAACAGGAAGTTCTGACCTGTTTCGGCGATCCAGTCAGCTTCGGCGGCCGCGGCTCGCCTTCGACGGACGGAGGGGATCGTGACTGAAGACGGTATGGACCGGGAATCGCGCGACACGGCCGACGTGATTCCCGGCCACACCAGACACCAGAACAGGGGAGAACAGAGGGCTGAGTCGGCCGGGAGAGCTCACCGGCGCAGCTAGAGGGTCTCCGGTTGATCGGAGGCGACGGCGAGGCTGTTGGCTTCCCTTCCCTTCTCCGGCGTGGCCTCGGTTCGATCCTCTCTCTCTCTCTCTCTCTCTCTCTCTTTTCTTTCTCTCCCTTTATCTGTGAACTGGCCGACCGGGGGTACTTCCGGGAGTCGCCGGTCGGCTTGCTAGCGACGACGAGGCCGACTGGGACCTGCAAGGCACTCCGAGACTCCTCTCTCTTCTCTGTTTTTCTCTTCTTCTCTCCCTATCTCCCTCGGTCTCTCTCTCTCTGAATTTTTTGGAAAATGGCCGACCGGGACTCCCTCTCTCTCTCTGGCTATTTATAGCCGGCGACGACAATCCTGTGCTCCCCCCATGTCGGCTGACGACGGCCTGCACCGGCCTAGGCTCCGCGAACCGCGGCCATAGGTCGGTGCAGAGGAGGGGACAGTTCTGGGATGCAGAGGAGCGAACAGGGAGCCAAGAGGGGAGAGCAGATAAGGACGCTGGGAGAACCGGGGGGGGATGGGACTGGCCATTAAGGCCAGTCACAGTGGCGTGCTCCCCCGGGACCCTTCTGATCGGACGACGACGATGATGAGCGGCGCCGGCGACGTCATGCTTTGGTCGCGCACAGGGGAGAACAGGGGAGGCGACAGCGACGGCGAAGGGAGAAGGAAGGAGGAGAAAGGGGCTGGGCCGAGCCAGGCCCAGCCCGCGCGGGGGGAAGAAAAGGGAAAGAAAGGAAGGCGGGCTGGGCCGCGCGAGGGGAAAAAAGAGAAAAGGAAAAAAGAAAAGGGCCGGGGGCCCGCGCGGGGAGAAGAAAATGGAAAGAAAAGGGAGAAATGGGCCGGGTCGACCCGGCCCCAATCCGGCCCAGCGCGATTTTTTTTTTAAATTTTAATTAAACATTCTAATAGACCCTATTAAATATAAACATGCCTAATTTCTTTATGCAATGCATTTAAATAGAAATATTTTTTGTTTTAGGAACTAAAAAATTAATTCCTAAATTTTGTGTACTTAATTTTGGGCAAATTTAAAACAGGTGTCAACAGCTGCCCCTCTTTGAAGGTGAGCTCGTAGAGATTGAGCTCGCAGAGGTTACGTTCAAAGACAGAATGACACCTAAATTTTGCCCATGCATGTTTAATGAATGCTATTTTTGGCGAGACCGTAGATCTCATTTTTGTAATACGATAAGATGATGCATGCTAAAGCAAATAAAAACATACCTGGGGCTACTTACCTTGCCGAAGGGTAGAGTAATTCCAGATAGTTGATATCGTGTATCGAGGACCCGAACCTTTCTTCGGTCGCCTTGACGGAGGGGAATGGTTTGTCTAGGACCCGAATCTTTCTTCGGTCGCCTGGACTGGGGATTGTTTGTCTAGGACCCGAACCTTTCTTCGGTCGCCTTGACTGACTGGATTTTGTTTGTTTGCCTGGTGAGTCCTTGCCATCAGGTCTTGGAAAGCTCAAACGATGAGCACCTCGGGGTCCTCGCCCAAGGATTTGATGGTTTGCCTGCTGGGTCCTCGCCATCAGGTCTTGGAAAGCTCAAACGATGAGCACCTCGGGGTCCTCGCCCGAGGATTTGATGGTTTGCCTGCTGGGTCCTCGCCATCAGGTCTTGAAAAGCTCAAACGATGAGCACCCCGGGGTCCTCGCCCGAGGATTTGATGGTTTGCCTGCTGGGTCCTCGCCATCAGGTCTTGGAAAGCTCAAACGATGAGTATCCCGGGGTCCTCGCCCGAGGATTTGATGGTTTGCCTGCTGGGTCCTCGCCATCAGGTCTTGGAAAGCTCAAAGGATGAGCACCTTGGGGTCCTCGCCCAAGGATTTGATGGTTTGCCTGCTGGGTCCTCGCCATCAGGTCTTGGAAAGCTCAAACGATGAGCACCTCGAGGTCCTCGCCCAATGATTTGATGTGAACAGAGGGAGTCAGTTCCGTGCTCAAAAGGGTGAACAGAGGGGTCAGTCCAATGTTCAAAGGGTACCATAACAATTGTAGGTACATGGATTTTTGAAACCAGACATGGGTAGAATATACTTACCTGGATACGTTCCTGCCTCTTAAGGGCATGTCTCCTGTCAGACAAGTTTTTTGTGCGAACACATATGCATTCATCGGAGAAATAGACAACTGAGGCTATTCTAGAATGTCATACGAAATATCTTGACCAACTAGTCAAGATGCTTTTCTTTTTCAAAGGAACACCAAGTTTACCTTCTGGGTAGTTTGAAAAGAAATCTGATGATTTTGAGATCGGGTAAGGGTAGAATGTACTTACCTGGGCGCATTCCCGGAGGTTTGATGTATTATCTGCTGAATAACCAACCTTTTTCGGGGCATCTCTCTTGGGATGATAATGAGGGCTTTTCCAGTGCCCGAAATTTTGTATTCCATCACTGGGGATTAAAACTCTGGACTGTCAAAGATGATTAGCACAAACATGCATGCATTCATCAAGGATAGACAAGCTGGGCTATTCCAGAGTGTGCATTTGAATGTTCATGCATGACGATTTTACCATGTTTGCATCACCAAAAATCCACCGAGGGTCAATCAAGACAACTTTTTCGCAAGGTGGACTTTCTCGAGATGATGAACGAGGGACCTTCAGTCAGAAAGGACTTTCCACTCGCTCTCATTGAAAAGGGTTGTTTGTCCCGTCCATTAATGCGGGAACATCGAAAATACTCAATCTGACCGCTATCACATCAACAAGGGTCTGAGTTTTCTCGCAAGCGGTACGACGCTGTCAATCTGAGAGGTCTTCTTTAGGGTGGTAATGTAGGCTTGGTCAATGGCTTAACAAAGGAGACTGTCCGAGTCAAGGCCATGAAAGAAAATATTCTGCAATTATCTCTGGGTCTACAAGTCAAGAACCCTGCAAAAGAGATAGAGAATAATCTTGCTCGCACTTCCTCGAGCGTTATTTGTAAACATTTGAAATCCCGTGTTAATTCAAATGCCCCAGTCAGAAGAGACTTCATGAGGGGTGTAACGTGGGCTTGGTTTACAGATTGAGGGACGAAATGATCGTTAGGCTCAAAAATGTGTGTAAGGGTGAGAATTGGTGTTCATCTTGGCATTGTCACCAATCTTCTTCTCCACTGTCAGGACCCTTTTGGAAGACTTCCTGGGTAATCCTGTGTTTTAGCTTCCTTGACAACTTTTTCTTGAAGAGCTTTTGCGTCAAGCATTTTCCTGGATACCATTCTATCTCTGTCCCAAATGCTTTCTCAAGAATAGATTCGTCTTTCTTTATCATGTGGCAGATCTTTATCAAGACAGAGTTCTTAAAGTAAGAATTTATATCAAAGAAGAACTCAAGTTTGAAACTTTTGGGGTTGTCTATTCTACACCACTTAATGTCTTTGAGATATTTGAGAGCGCTTTCATCACGCCCATAGATCTCCATTTATGGGCATTGGCCTTGCTTTTACCAGGCACACTGCTTTTTCATGTCCCTAGTTTTCAGCATTTTTTTTTTGCTGTTCTTTTGATGTTGTCATGACTAGCCTAAGCAAAGTTGAACAGAACGATGTTTTTGGGCTCTTGGAGTCTTCATCTTCATTCGGTTCTTGAGACTGTGATGCTCAAACTGTGGTGACTTTTGCCTTGCCCCGGTGTGAGGGATGATCATCAATTGGGTTCGTACGGAATGAAATTGCCGGCTCAATTGGGCTAACAAGGGATATAAGTGTATGGGATAGAAGAAGAACTGCTCTTCATCATCCTAGGGCACTTAAATTATTATGGGAGTTCATCTGCAATAAAAACACTCAAAGGTTAATGCAAGTGAGAGCAAAGAAATTTCTATTCATCTTTTTCACTTCGTGTGAGCTGTTGCAACTGATGGCCATAGAAAATTTTAGATATTACAAACTCTTCATCCTTCTTATCTTGCTTAGTGAAAACATCACTGTTATCAATAATATATTGACATTTGGAACAGGCATTAGTTTGCTGCTTCTCTCTTGACAAAGCCCTCTTAGCTTCAACTGTCCGGCCGTCAATGGTGTGCTTGCCTTGGAAGACTCTACCGAGGATCACCGACTCCGTGACAACAAGGAGGTTGAAGCCACGGGGGTGGTGATCAAAAGTGAGGGGGACTCTTTTTGTTCCATTTAAATTTGAGTCCTCCCTGTAATGCTAGTTTACCTCAAGCTACCCTAATGTGAGATGGTTCTTGACAGGGATAATTTGAAAGGAACCTTCGAGTGTGTGGGCTCAAAAGGGTTAAGCAAATGATTAATGGCAGTGTATGGGGCAAAGAAATGAATTGCCTCTCGTCATTTTGACTGCCGTACCTTATGCGAGAAATCCCTTCACCTTGTAGAAATGAAACCTTTTCACTCATCTTGCAAGGGTTTAGTACTTGAGAACGTGTATAGATTAAGGGTTGCCTCTCATCCTTCTGACACACCTCGTTCAAAACATCAGAGCAGTTCGACACCATTCGTCGAATTGTCACGATTTTCCTAGGGAATTGGTGAATTAAACAGGTAAAATTACCATGCAAAATTACCTTTCAAAAGACATGCGATGCACTCGTAGAAATGTTAAGCATTCATTTACTTTAACATGCTTCCTCTTTCTCCGTTTCTTTGTATTCTTACGAGAAGAATTTTTAGGGAAAGAGATACTTACCTGTGTTGTGACAGTGAGGCATACCTACAAGGTAATAAGAAAGATCATATTAATGAATGGCTTTTTTAAGGGATAGGAATTGGAAACGATACAACATTACCCTTCGCGATTCCATTCATTGGAGATTCAACTGACAACTTCTTGAGTTTTCTCGGATGTTGATGAGTCTCTTCTGACAAAAACATGAGCTTATGTTAGAAGTGAGATGATTGAGGGTAAATTGAGAACGATACAGGTTACCCATGTTCCAACTTTGCCTTCAAAGCTAGCAGAGTCGTTTATCCTCTTTACTTTGTTCAGCCTTCTCTGTCTCAGTCTGCTCCTTCCTACACTTGGTCTCGAAGCTCGAATGAGATCCTCTATAATTAAGGGTGCCTCCAATTGGAAAGTCCTATTGTCGGCGCATGCTGTGCCAACGCAATTCTGGCATGCTGAGGCATTTCTCGAAAATTCTCTGATTCCCGACATGCACATGGTATGTGCAATTGCTTACATGGGGATCTTCGCAGCAAAGTTAATCTCTACTTTAAAGGTCTTCGACGGATGCGGGTGTGACTACCATCGACACTCCCGTAGTTGTCGGGATTGACCTTGACGTGATTTTGTTATATGCGAAGTCCTTTCCAGCTGCTTGCACAGAATCTTTACGCAAATTCGTCCTACATAAAAGGAAAGAATGTGTCATTTCTGTGCTAAAGTGGATGAACTTTAGAAACGAAATACACCCTTTTTGATGGACTGGGGGGTCGCATGCCCCCTATTCTACTCTTCCAATTAAGCACTTCTTCGTTATGCTTCATTTGAGAGGTCCCAATATTAGTGTTCCATCCGGCTTGTTAGCACGTCAGGTCTAGCGTGTTCCCCATTTCATTATCTGCAAAAGGGATGGAATGTCATTTCCAAAATTTGTTAAGGAATAAGACATACCTTTTTCTTTCAAAAGGGGTAATCTTTTCTTGATCTGTCCCCGACTTTTGTACGAAATGATATTTCGCTCATCATGATGTCGAGGAATGCTCAGCACTTCCTCTGACTTTCTGGAGTTGATATCTCACACCAGAAGTAATGAGATTTGCCCCACATTTCATTTTGAAGGTTGGCTGATCTTTGCTCAGGCTGCCCCTATCAAATGAGTTGGTCTGGTAGCATTACCAGTGTTCTTCAGTTTGTGCCATTTCCAAATGTCTCATTTGTAAAAACAAATCAAAAAGGAATATGCTCTGAGACACGAAATGAGAGAGTTAGAAAAACAAACAAGGCTATGAGTATGCACGTTTTTCCACCACTGCTCTTTTTGCCTTTTTGAAAAATGATAAAACACTCGTTTTATTTTCAAAAGCTTAAAAACAAGGAAGCATGAGGAAGCCCGGGCCTCAGAACACTTTCCTTTGCATGGCTGGATATCATCAACGGGCCGGTTTGGTATACCACCTCAGGCCCTCAAAACAAAACATTTGTAATTCTTTTGAATAATTCAAGCGAATTACATTTGTTGGAATGGAAATTGCAGTACTGAAATTCTAAGCATAATTAAAAATTCAGAAAGCTGGGAATCTTAGAAAACAGCTGAGACTTTAGAAAGCAAGAAAAGCTCCCACGTAGGAGTATTCAAACTATTAAACATGCCTCTATTCTAAGGAAGGAAAATTGAGTCTTCAGTTTACTCAATGACGACATCTGTGCCTCTTGCTTGCTTGGATGGTACGTTGCGGAATGAAAACATCTTTGCATCCAACAACTTCTGGACCTTATTTCTCAGGACCACACAGTCATCAACGGAATGTCCCGTTTCACCCAAATGATAATCACACGCCTTGGAGGGATCGTAGTTGGGGAAATGTTCAGGATTTTCACGCTTTGGCTCTTTAGCAAGCAACTTCTTTTCCAGGAGAATAGGCAGGATCTGAGACATAGGCAAATGGAGTGGCGTGAATTGCTTTTTATTATTTCGTCTTTGGGGCGGCTGGCGGCCTGAGACCGATTTCTGTCCACTGCTCGAATAAATCACAGGGGAAGGACGAACAGTTTGGGTGTAGGCAACATCCGTATCTGTCAGGGATTCTTTTTCTTTCTTTATGCCGGGTTTCTTGCTTGTGGAAGCGGGGTCTGTGAACCATCCCTCACGTAATCCCATTTCGATTCGTTTGCCCACAAGAACAAGACAATTAAGGGATTCAGCAGTGGCACCAACCAGTCGGTGTCTGTATTCGTACGGCAGCGATTTTATGAACAACTTCACTTGTTCCTGATCAGTGAGTTGTCGGGTAACCTGGGCGGCCAAGTTTCTCCATCTGGTGGCGTACTCCTTGAAGGACTCACTCTTCTTTTTCTCAGCACGTTCCAGATCATCACGAGTAAATGTGACATCGAGGTTGAATTGATATTGCTTGAGGAATGCATCAGCGGCATCATCCCAGGACTTAAAAGCATCCACATCTTTCGACATATACCATGTCAGGGCTGGTCCTGTCAAACTCGCTTGAAAAGTCTAAATCATGAGGGGTTCATTATCAACGTATTGGGTCATTCGCACATGATACATGTGCAGATGATGCCTGGGGCATGAGGTACCATCATACTTCTCGAATTCCGGGATCTTGAATTTCTCTGGTACTTTGACCCGTTTATATATGGACAGGTCAAGTGGGACAGCATTTTGCGGACCCTGGAGCTGTTTCAACATCTCTTCGACTTTTGCAAGGCGTTTGTTATGCTCTGTCATTGGTGCAACTTCAGGTTCAGGCTTCCTGACAGCAAGGGGAAGCGGATCGTCTTCTAGCGGAGGCATTTTAACGTCGCTGGCGGAGGCTTTGTCTTTTTCAGTGGACGGTGGTGATAACACCACCTCAACTGCTGCAGGCATGGGCGTGAGCTTGCTCTGAATGGATTCCACTTGTTTTGTGAGATTTTGTATTGCATTGAGGACCAGCTTCATTTCGTCCTCCATGGTATTAAGACGGACGTTTTCTTCGGCCATTTTTAACTACCTGTGAAAACGTCGAAATGAATGAGTATAATGCCTAATAAAGAATCATTTTATGATCTAGGCATAATATTATTACATATTTTCTTTATTTGCAAAGAAAAAATAAGCAAAAATGGTTTTTATTAATATCAACATTACAGGCGGCGTCCCCGGGGTTCGAACCCGGTCGCCTCGGACCGTGACGCTTACATCCCCGGATACCACTGGGCCGAAGGCCTCGATGGTGTCTTTAAGGGGCAAAATTTTTTATTTAAAGCATAAAAAGCGGCCCGAGTTATATTAACATTAGTACAACCCAAAAACATTTTTAAGGAAGAAAACCAAAACCCCTAAACATAAATACTAGGGAAATATACAAAAATGGGCTTTTAACAAAAAGAGCGCCTTTCCCGGATGCTCATTTTATAAACGATGGGGAAAACTACAGTCTTCTTGGAGCTGTTTATTTTCACGGACAAGCTCCGCAATAAGCGTATCCCTCGTCTCGTCGGTCCCACCGTGCCAGAAATTTTCTTATGAGCGGGGACAAAATGGGCATCAGTTCTTCCCATCGTGTATATAATGCAATCAATGGGTGGCCTAATCAATTGAATTAGTAGGCTGCATAATAAAATGAGAAGGGATAGAATATATACCTTTCCTTGAACCATGGCAATCACAACAACATACACATGAGGAGTGAGGTTTGATTTCTATCTAGACTGGCTCAGCAAAGTGAAATTAAAAGGGTACCTGACCGTCGCAGTCTCGCGTTGGTGTCAAGTCCTTTTAACCTCGGCCAAATCGAAAGAAATATCTTATAGTCACGCGAATAGCGGCTAAAGATATTTATTTACGATTTTTAGAAATAAATTTCGGGGAAAAGAAAGGCAATCTCTACATCGCGGACTCGCGTTCGAGGTCGTATCTTTCTTAACACCATCCTAAAATGTCCTATCGCGGCCCAGGTCCGGCAGCGTAGTTGTGTGTGTAATAGTGTAGTGCTAAATCATTAAAGCATGCACAGAAATTTATAAACAATCAATTTGAACCTGCAAGAACAAATAACACCTTAACGTCAGGCTCATACCTGGAATCCTTGCTGCTAAAAATTATTTTGAACAGGGTAAAATTTTGGCTTAAGTCCACTTTTAGAAAATTCAATCCCCAGCGGAGTCGCCAGTCTGTCGCGACCGACCTCCCGTAGCCCTTTTTAAACAACGTGCAAAAAGCGGGGGGGGCTCGCCTGGTACGTCCTAAGTCTAGGTTTAGGACTTAACTTGGGCTCTCCCAAGCCCATACCATATTGCAACTTAAGGTTTAAATATTTAACATGCAACTGGTTTATACCAAGGAGTCGCCACTAATCGATTTGAGGTGGGTCGATTAGAAACCCAAATAAGGTGATGGGAGAATCACCCTATTCCTACGAACCAGAGATTAACTGAATTCGGGGACTTGGTTACATTAGTTCGATAACTAATGCCCTTTCGGTACCTTTCTACCATGTTCATTTTTGAAAACATCTGTCAAGCAGTTTGGATTGATTTTAGGACCTTTCTCCCAACATGTGAGGTGATCAAGCGAGTGCATAATCAGAAACGATTAGCAGTCATGCAGCCTATAGTTCTAGCCCTAACTATGCCAGATGACATTCAAAACACGGCAGTTCATGCAATTGTATTAAAAAAACATGCATAATAACAACGCGACGGTAATAATAAAACATGCAACATACTACCACGCCATTTCAGACTTGTCTAATTTGATTAAAATAACAACATGCATAATTATAAAGGATTAGAACACTTAGATAAGTCACAAAAAAAATGATTTTTTTTTTGGAATTTTTTTTTTCGAAAAAAAATGAAAAAAAAACGAAAATATTATTATTTTTTAAAAATTTTATTTTTTTATTTTTAATTAAAAAAACGGAAAAGAAAAAGGAAAAGAAAAACCTTTTTTTTAAATTTTTTTGAATTTTTTTAAATTTTTTTTTGAATTTTTTTAAAATAAAATAAAAAAAATAAAAAAACTGGTCGGATCCGGGTCGGAACCGACCCGGGTCAACGGATCCGACCCGGATCGTTGACTCGGGTCGGATCAACTGAACCGGGTCGGTCGGACCGACCCGATCAACAGATCCGACCCGGTCGTTGACTGGGGGTCGGATCAGCTGAACCGGGTCGGTCGGACCGACCCGGGTCAACGGATCCGACCCGGTCTTTGACCGGGTCGGGTCGGCTGAACCGGTTCAGACCGAACCGAAGGGAGCAGTCGCCGGCGAAGCCGAAAATCAGCCTCTCGCCGGCGGACCCAGACCGGCGCCGACCAAAATTAGGCCTCTGGGACCACTACCAAACCTCGTCGCCTACCTGGGTTATCGTCCGGCCACCGTTCGCCAACCGGCGGTTGAATTAAAATCGGCATCCACTGAGGCATTTTGTCGAACACTGGGCGTGCGCGACGAAAAACAGGAAGTTCTGACCTGTTTCGGCGATCCAGTCAGCTTCGGCGGCCGCGGCTCGCCTTCGACGGACGGAGGGGATCGTGACTGAAGACGGTATGGACCGGGAATCGCGCGACACGGCCGACGTGATTCCCGGCCACACCAGACACCAGAACAGGGGAGAACAGAGGGCTGAGTCGGCCGGGAGAGCTCACCGGCGCAGCTAGAGGGTCTCCGGTTGATCGGAGGCGACGGCGAGGCTGTTGGCTTCCCTTCCCTTCTCCGGCGTGGCCTCGGTTCGATCCTCTCTCTCTCTCTCTCTCTCTCTCTTTTCTTTCTCTCCCTTTATCTGTGAACTGGCCGACCGGGGGTACTTCCGGGAGTCGCCGGTCGGCTTGCTGGCGACGACGAGGCCGACTGGGACCTGCAAGGCACTCCGAGACTCCTCTCTCTTCTCTGTTTTTCTCTCCTTCTCTCCCTATCTCCCTCGGTCTCTCTCTCTCTGAATTTTTTGGAAAATGGCCGACCGGGACTCCCTCTCTCTCTCTGGCTATTTATAGCCGGCGACGACGATCCTGTGCTCCCCCCATGTCGGCTGACGACGGCCTGCACTGGCCTAGGCTCCGCGAACCGCGACCATAGATCGGTGCAGAGGGGGGGACAGTTCTGGGATGCAGAGGAGCGAACAGGGAGCCGAGAGGGGAGAGGAGATAAGGACGCCGGGAGAACCGGGGGGGATGGGACTGGCCATTAAGGCCAGTCACAGTGGCGTGCTCCCCCGGGACTCTTCTGATCGGATGACGACGATGATGAGCGGCGCCGGCGACGTCATGCTTTGGTCGCGCACAGGGGAGAACAGGGGAGGCGACAGCGACGGCGAAGGGAGAAGGAAGGAGGAGAAAGGGGCTGGGCCGGGCCAGGCCCAGCCCGCGCGGGGGGAAGAAAAGGGAAAGAAAGGAAGGCTGGCTGGGCCGCGCGAGGGGAAAAAAGAGAAAAGGAAAAAAGAAAAGGGCCGGGGGCCCGCGCGGGGAGAAGAAAATGGAAAGAAAAGGGAGAAATGGGCCGGGTCGACCCGGCCCCGATCCGGCCCAGCGCGATTTTTTTTTTAAAATTTTAATTAGACATTCTAATAGACCCTATTAAATATGAACATGCCTAATTTCTATATGCAATGCATTTAAACAGAAATATTTTTTATTTTAGGAACTAAAAAATTAATTCCTAAATTTTGTGTACTTAATTTTGGGCAAATTAAAAATAGGTGTCAACAGGAATTAAGAAGAATGGTTGGAAACATTCATCTCATTTGTATTTCGGACAAGTGTATAACCATCGAAGACCGTTGAAGCGACAGATTCTTGGAAATCGAGGGGCGTGGGGGACAGAGAAAAGATTTGGCAATCTGAAGTTAACAAAAGTAGCCCAGAATACAAGAAAATGGAAGCCGAATACACACTCAGGCTCCATCACATGACCAATTACTTTGGCTGATCTTCATGTGCAGACGCTGCTGCGCGTAGATCACCGGCCTCTCGAACTCCTCCGCGTTGTCGACGCGGCCACTGTGGTTCAGGTCAGCCTCCATCCCCTCGCGGGCCTTCCGCCACGCGAGCCACACCCTCATGCTCCAGACCGCTTCCTGGAGCTCCTCCCGGCTGATGGTCCCGTCGTGGTCCGCGTCGAACCGGCGGATCCAGTTCTTGAATTCCTCCACCGTCATCTCCTGGTCCGGACGCAGCCGGACGCAACAGACAAAGGCCATAGTTTAGTAGCTCTCCCTGATTAATGATCGGATATGAATCGCTTGGTGTTGAAGCAGAAGATGAAGTTGAGATTGGCTGGTGAGCTCTGCCGTGCACAGTTGCTCTTTGGATCAATCCAATTTATTGAAGTGGACAGAAGAATCTATCGGCGGTGCCTTGTACACTCCTTTCAGACATCTCTCTTTGTTCGAGTCCATGCAACTTTATTCCGTTCAATTTCGGGAACTATTATGTTTTTAATAGTACTGTATAAAATTCATGTAATACCCAAAATTCTATGACTTCTAATAGACGCGTCCGCTGAATTTGGTTTGGCGCCGCAGCCTCAGAAGTAGGCTATGTGCAAATATGCCTTTTTAGACTCTGCACGTTTTGGATTTTCGCCATGCAGGTTTTACTGGAATGTTCAAAGCATGAGCACATTATGATTCATGTGACATCGTTCTGAACGTTGAACAAAAAAGATAGAAGACCCTAGTGAGTCTCTTTTTTGTTCTATCTTGGTTAAAATTTTATCAAACGACACATGAACATAATTACTTCTAATCTCTTTTTGTGTCGGTCATGTTCTATGCTAGAGCAATTTGTATGCACCAGAAGAGAACTTAAAATCTAGCCGTTTTCATTGAGTTAAAACAAAATTAAGAGACATGTTAGAAAGTCCAATCAAAACAAAATTAACCCCGTAGACTTTCATAAGGCTAACAATATGGTCAACATGATTTTTTTTTGTTTTTATTTTGACAAGTCATTGGTGAGACGCCTTGTTCCTAGCTATCTAATGTCACCAGCTAAAGAACCATTTAATTTACGTTATACGGCGAGTTACCGTCGGACAAAAAAGCCCCTAGCCCCGTCCTCCTTTTCTCGATCCCCCTCTCTCCCCTCCCTTTTTTTATCTTGGCTCTACCGATAGCCCTTGGCTGCCGTTGCTCATTTGTTCGCCGTCTGCAATGATTCCACTATAGGCCTACGTCTACAAGGGCATTGTTGCCGATGCTTGTCTCTCTTCTCCTTTTAGTCTGAGCCTCGTGCATCTCTCTCTCCGTCTGATCTCATAAATCAAGTAAGACATGGGTTTGAAATTCGACTAATATTTATATATAAAACTGATTGTACTCAATAGATTGGAGAACCTAAAGCTTGGCGTGTGCATGATCTACACAGGTTTTCATTTCTGAACCATTCATCCGAAAATCAGTGACTGACTCTAAAAACTTCCTTCCAACCAAATACCTGCATGAGACCGAAGATTGCATAATAGGGACATCAGACCATCAGCTTAAAACAAGAGTTTAAGTTAACCAATGAACGGATAATTCAAGTTGCTTCTTGCTTATCATTCATGTCGTCGCTTTCTTCTTTCTAAAGGAAAACGTTGCTCCCCCTCTCCCTCAAATCTGTAACTTCATTTGTCTAAGTTTTAGTTAAATCTCACAAGATCTGCAACGCGCACCGTTCCATTCGCGTGGACATAGCTTAGCTCATAAGCTAAATCGAATATAGGGTTTAGTCAACTCCAACAAGACGACTATATTCAATATGAGCTGGCCAAACGGGAAAATTACGCATATTTTCTATCTTCTTTTTCAAACAACTCTTTACTGTTCATTTCACCATCCACGAAGTATACTTAGGCCGATATTTTTGTGTTTGTTTATTTTGCAAGGCTGTAACTTAAGCAGTAAGGACATGAAGTACGCCAAATATATTATTTACATTAGCTAAGCTTAATTTATACCCGACACGTACGTAACTCTTAACTTGTAAGTCAAAAGTTCATGGCATTGAACCTATAAATTCTTTTACCTTTTTCCTTTTTCGAGGTAAAATGAATCCCGCGTCTTATTACATGTGTGACCCGCAAAATTTGCTTTTTTTTTTTTAAAGTAAACAAGCGTATTTCCTTAGACAAGTGAAAAGCAGGAGGGCAAGATCAGCTGCAAAACTAAGCATTTGTAGAGATTCAATTAAGTTTAAGCTCCTGCATTGATGAACTTGCAAGGGCTGTGCTTTGGCAATTAATGAAGTTTCATATTTTAGCCTATGGACAACCCTTCCAGGTAGCTCTGTTAGCTCTTTTAACATCAATTCTTTTAGGAAATGCATCAAGAAGAATGCTAAGAGGATGCGCTGGATCATACCACAACATAGTCGTTAAACCCATCACCTATATTGATGCTGATGAAACGCTTCATTGTCTCTTGAAGCTTGAACAATTTCCTCCACACTTAGGAGGCATTGACTGCAACCTTTGCTGGCCAAAATTTACTGCATGTATCTAAACAACTTACTTCATATATCTTAGCAATATCATTATAGCCCATAGGAGTCAAAGCAGGATAAGCAGTAGTATTTTCACCATGTTTCATGCATTTGTCTGATGGTCTCGACGTGTTTGTTTTTACTTATTTCTCCCCAAAAGTTGGTCTCCACCGTTGAAACCCCCCCCCCCCCTTTCATTAGAGGAGACCTAGAGAAAGGACCTGGCATTGTCCCTTCATTAAGCATTAAGCATACTTTTGTATTTTCCAAGACAAAAGATAAAAAGAGGTGGCGGTGTTCCTAGAAATCTTCAAAACGAAGGGTCCAATGAACGCATCCGGTGGCACCGGCCTCGAATGAGCTCCCCAATGAATTATTTTTTGGGAAGAAGGTCGTACCTACTGTATTGATAACTTCAAATGATTCACTAAGAACTAAAACCTTTCATATGGAAAATTAAGAAATTTGGGATGATACCTTGAAGTGATAAATCAAAAGCAAAACACCCGTACACATATTCTGTTCACATCTGACTGAGTCTAAACAACAAATCCATGAAAACTAGTACGTTTTCGTTGGGGCACGTACTAGGCAGGACACATCTACATTTATTACCAGCTTAATCCTCTAACGAGCGAAACACAGAACTCGCACAGAAGATGAATTACTCAACTTATGACGGTGGTGCAAAATATGCAACCCATGGGTTTCCAGGTCCAATGAACATCTCCTCTTGCCCACCTCCGTACGCCGCTGCCACTCGCGGCACGGCTACACGGTGGTCGACAGGCCTTTGCCACTGCTGTGACGACCCTGCTAATTGCCTGATCACTGCCTTCTGCCCTTGCGTGACGTTCGGACAAATTGCCGAGATTGTGAGCAGGGGTTCCGTTTGTAAGTTTCATTAAAACATGTACATTTGTGAACATGACGGTTTTCTTAGTTGGTTCTGTCTGTTAAAGGGCATTGGTTGTCATCTGTGGATTGCCTTTGTGTCTTATGTGTGTGGCCATGTGAACCATATAGCATACTTCGTTCTTTTTTTCTAGGTCTGTTAATATGTGGAGGAATAACTATGTTCAATGAGCTCAGGATTTTGAAAACTAAAATGCTCATCAGGTTTTTTTTGCCTACCTTATTTTTTTGATGATTAAAAATGTTTTGATTCTTTTGTTTTTTGGGGCACAGCTTGCGCAGCAAGTGGGTTCGTGTACGCAGTGTTGGCTCTGACGGGCTTGCCATGCCTGTATTCATGCTTTTACCGATCGAGAATGAGAGGGCAATATGTCTTGGAGGAGGCACCCGTCGCCGATTGCTTGGTTCACTTCTGCTGTGAGCCTTGTTCGCTTTGCCAAGAGTATCGGGAGCTCAAGAATCGCAGCTTCGACATGGGCATTGGTAATTCAAAAACCTTCATCCTCTTGAACTCTTTCATTGTGAGAACTGTTATCGGATGATCTTGCGCATTTGCTTTCTTGATCACTTTCTAGACCAAATTGTTATTTGGATTCCTAGATATAGTGTATGTTCACTGTTATTTCTTGCCCTAGCCATTGAGATGAATGATCTATCCTATTTTGATGCATTGGTTTATGTGATTTTGAATGTGAAGGTTGGGAAGCAAACGTGGACCGGCAACAAAGGGGGATGGCAAATGCTCCCACTGTGATCGTGGGCATGGATCGGTGAAGCTGAGAACTGAGAACAAGGTGCACAGGGAAGACTTTGGCGTTTCTGCCTCTTCTTCCTCTTGCTTTTACCTTCCAGATCATCCATGTGTTGCTGTCTATTTCTGAAACCAATACCAATACCATTTCACATCTAGATATGTGTTCAGCTATTTTGTCAATGGAATTATGTATGTTTAGTTATTTCGTTTATGGATTGAGATTCTCTCAGTAAGGATAAATTGACGTATTTTATTTACTTGCTCTTCAAAATAATCACATTAGCACATTTAATCCAAATTTTTATGTGCTCTTACCAATTTTTCCCCTCGTTTCCATTTTCCTTTCTCTTAGTTTTTTCCTTATTCAACCTTTTACCACAAAATGTATCTGATCTGCACTAGTTAAAGTTAAACTACTAGCGACCGCATCCTCTATGTGTCGCCATCATCAACCGGCGACCATTTGCTAGATGCCTCGCCACCACCTCCCTCCCCCCTCCATTATCCTTCCATCCATTAATTGGAGGAATTGTGGCTGATTACCATCATCGACGACTAGCTTGGTGCTTCTATAAGCGACTTGTGAGACTTTGATGGAGGATGCAACAGAAGTCTATGACCTCAATTCCTAGGTCAAGTACCTCCACTGTGACGGACTGTTACAGAGAGGGAGGTGGCTCGTGGTGGTGGCTAGAGGCGGGCGGCAACTTCGACGAGGTGCTTGGGCTGTGACCTTAAAGTAGGAAAGAGATTAGTTGTTTTGGGCTAGGATATTTTGGGACAAAAACATCAAATTAAAGATGAACCGTCGTGAAACTATGGTAAATAAGATGGAAAGTATAGAGCTAGAGTACCAAACCAAACTCCTTGATGTGAGATTTGTCTGCTTGTTGCATTCGTATCCCACATATGAGTGTATCTACAGCACACTTGGACATTTTACAGGTTTATGCTCATGACTCAAATTTGCAGATTTTGTTGAAAAGATCATGTCGTTGTAATTAAAGCCCAAAAGCAAATGAAAAGGGGTAAGATTACCCAATACGTTGACCTTGGACAATTTGTAGCTCAACCTCTCCAATCTGTGTAGGCGTGCAATCTTTCCATCCAATGTTGCCACTCAACTTTTAAAGGCGATCATCATAAAGATGAAGCTTTGCAAAGAAGAAACCGTCTGACATTTGTGCAATATTATCCTCAAGTGAGAGTCCATTTGAATTATGTCTCCTTTTTGACAAAAAAAAAATAGTTCTCCTTAAAGAGAGAAAGAAAGCTGCGTAATTGAAGAAAGAATTTTGGTTTCCTACATTAACACTGATTGGATTGCATTGAGGTATACTTAATACTTTCCAAAACTACATGATTAAGATAGAATGTAAAGCCTATCCTCATTTGTAGCCAAGCTTTGAGAAATGGTTCAATGGGTGACTTGGTAATTGATTATAAGCACTCTAAAATGACCTAGAGTTGCTAAAATTGCTTGAAAAGATTTCCTTTATGTCCACACAAGGCACATGCCCGCGCGTCGTGTGGATCCTTAGGAATTCCCTTATTGTTCCAAGTTTTGATGGGACAAAACTTGTGCTTTTCAATCTTTCTTAACAAACTAATCTAGTGGTAAGAGTAAAACTTAGAATGATAAAGATTATAATTCAATGAAATTGAGTTTTAGAGTCAAGAACATTCACCTCTATAAAGGGAAAATTACCAAAAAAGCCTTAAACATATTGCAATTATACCAATTCAGTCCTAGACCTTTTTTTTGCGTGCCAATTGAGTCTTGAACCTTTTGCATTTGTGTCAATTTAGTCCATCCAGCTAATTTTGGCTAGCTGGCACTGATATGGCATAACCGGTGCTGACGTGGATAATTTTTAATAATATATTATTTTTTTTGAATTTTTGAATTATTTTTTTTATTTTTCCTTTTATTTTAATTTCTTTCTCTTTCTTTTCTTTTTTTCCTTTTAATTTGGGTAACCTCGATCCAGCGACTAGCCAAAGGCGAGAGCCGGGAAGGTTAACCCTGTTGGCCACTAGCGAGACGAGCCTTGCTGCCACTAGGTGAGGTCAACCTCATTCGCCCTTGGCGAGGCTTGACCTCATTGTTGCTGGGTGAGATCAGCATTGCCCAACTATTGGCAAGGCATGCCCTCTGGATCTAGCGAGGGCTTGCCTTGCTAGTGGTTGGGCGAGCTCAACCTTGCCCAGCGACGGCGAGGCTCGCCTTGCCAGGGGCTGGCAAGGTCAACCTCATCGGCCCTCGCCTCAGTCCGGCGACCGGCCAAAGGAAGAAGGAAGGAAAACAAGAATGAGAAAGAAAAGAAAAAAAATTAAAAACTTCGAAAATATTATTAAAAATTATCAACGTTAGCATTGTCCATGCCATATCAGTGTCTGTTGTGCCATGTTAGCGCCGGTCTATTAAAATTTGCTAGATGAAATGAATTGACACAAATTCAAAAAGGCTTGGAAATCAATTGTTACAAAAAAAATATTTAGAATTAAATTGGCACAATTGTAATAGGTTTAAGACTTTTTTTTATAATTTTCCCCCTCTATAAATCTCCCCCCTATAAGATTTAGAGACACATAGGATAATTGCGCTCATATAACAAGGTCCCTACATCGTGTACACCATATATAATTGAAGTGAATGATATATGCACAGTACTATTGATTTATGATTATTCGAATCACGTAAGTCTAACTTGGGATAGAAACTTACATTATCCAAATGAAAAGCCACCTCTTCATGAGAGTTGGGCATGACAACAAAATCCTAGATAAACTGTTAAGTGAAGAGAAAAGTGAAGATATATCGAGGACAAAGTGCCATTTTCAATGGAGTTGAAGACCTTCTCTTTCCTTGAAGAATGAATGCTTGGTCATTTCCACTCGTATGTTCCTTAAGGCCTATGTGATTCACAAAATGGAAAGAAGAGATATAAAAGGTGATGATATATTGAGAGGAGAACCAACGCTATAAAACCGTTATTAGAGGTCATTGAATTGGCTTTATAAAGAATAATCGAATACAATGGTTGTAATTTCTGGAATGCCCATCAAAACCTTCAAATTGACCTTGACTTACCTATTATTATTAGCTAGAGGCCGCAAAATTGGTCCGTTTGAGCACTTTGCTTGTTCTGATTCCTCTCGGGTTTCTGTATATCCGATGCTTGCCTTCCTTATGGGGCGCGCACTTACCGAATTCACCCGGTTTATGGATGTTTTGTGATTTTCCTCCCAAGTTGGTATTTTTTTATTTTGTCAAAGAAATATTTTATTCATTTCCATGGATATACAATAGAGATACGCAGTCCAACTGCAAACCAAAACATTAAAACAAATTCCAGATAAGAAAATGAATTATTAGAATAAGGTTATGAGTTACATGCTCGAAGAGCAGATTTGGGACTTTTTCATATCAAAATTAGCGGCCGTTCATCGAACTTGTCTTCAATAATGAGCACACATCGAGATTTCAATCTATTGCTATGACTTTGCCTTTCGGTCGCGGTGCGCGCTTAAGTTCAACATCCCGAACACCATCTTCATACAGAGTAACAAAGTTAAACGTGCACAGATCTGATACCTGTAAGAGCGAAACTTTCACGAAACTCTTATGATCTCTTTCGAAACTAGACTTGTGCACTAACAAAATCCGAGGAAAGCAAAATCCCAAAATCATATACGCAAAAAAACTCCAAATCTAAACTAGATCGGGATAGAAACTTCCCTGAAACGGAAAAGAGAAACATTTAAATCTTGACTAGATCAGAAGAGAAAAACTCCTCAAAATGGGAAGAAAGTAAGAAAAAGATAACAGATAACCAAATCAGCTAAAGAAAAAGGAAAAAGGGAGAGGAGGGAGAGATCTAGCTTAAATTCTCCCCTCCATGGAAATTGAAGTTGTGAGGAGATAGGAGGGAGAGAGGAGAGAATCCTAGAGAGGAGTGGGCAAAAAAGTCGATACGGTGAAAGGACAAGTTGGTTTCTTTTGAAATCTGGGTTTTGTGTTGCTTTCATTGACCATTTTAAGCCATATGTGATGTTGAGATTTACTCTCGTCTTGAGCTTTAAGGTACGAATTGGGTTGGGTATGAATTGGGTCCGGAAATAATGTTACATAAAAATTAGTAAAAAATTCGTTTGTCTCGCTATTGTGAAGGAACGGCCTCAACATTAACGAAAATGATTAATGATGTTATGTTAATCTCATTGTAAAGGATGTTTGTTGCCAAGCCTTATTATTGACAGACTAAATTTGAAGTTTTAAGTGAGGGATACTTCTTTTACTCTTGAGAGGAGATGCCATTATATTAAGAAGAAGGGAAAATACCACAAAAAACCTCAAATTATATCACTTGTGATAAATTTACAATGAACTTTTTTTTGTAACACGAAAAATCTCGAATTATGCCACTTGTGATAAATTTACCCTGAACTTTTTTTTGTAATATGAAAAACCTCAAATTATGCCATTTGTGATATATTTACCCCACAATACTTTGACCTATGGGTATTTTCGTCTTTTTCTTTTTTTTTCTTTTCTTTTCTTTTCTCTTCCCTCCGCCGGCCATGGCGGAGGGAAGCTAGCAAGGGTCACCCTCGCCTGAGTCTAGCGAGGGCTGCTCTCGCCCAAGTCTAGCGAGGGCTGCCCTAGCCCAACGTCGGATCTGGCAAGGGCGACCCTCGCTTGACGCCGGCGAGGGTGTTGCCCTCGCCGGATCCGATGAAAGCAACCCTCGCCGGATCTGACGAAGGCAACCCTCACCGGCTTCCCTCCGCCGTGGCCGGCGGAGGGAAGAGAGAAGAAAAGAAAAAAAAGGAAAAAAATAGAAAAATAAAAAAGACAAAAGTGCCCATGGGCCAAAGTATTGTGGGGTAAATGTATCATAAGTAGCATAATTTGAGGTTTTTTGTGTCACAAAAAAAAGTTCAGTGTAAATTTGTCACAAATGGCATAATTTTGGATTTTTTGTGGTATTTTCCCTAAGAAGAATCAAATCTAACAGTATCATTTCCTGGCAAAAAAAAAAAACCAAAAAATCTAATGTTATCATATTTCTTACGGTAAAATCGATCTAGATAAATGCCAAACCAGAATCAACTAGTTAAACTTGTTTCTAACTTTTGAGACGACTTGTCAGACCATTTACTCATGTACTGATCCATGCCAAATCTCCAGGTTCTCCTCTGCTTCAGCTGTTAAAAGTTTTTGAAAGTTCAATTACAATTAATCAGGTTTATTTCATGGTTAAGCTAATATAAACAGTTCTTATAGTTAAGAATTCTTTTCAATGGTCAGTTATGATTTACGGAAATTGAAAGCTACCCAGAAGAAAAAAAAGCTGTATTTGAAATCATTTGTACACTATGAATATGATCAATCATTATTCTTCGCCTTTTATTATCATTCCACTATCTTTAACTATACATATGTACGCCTTCGCTATTTCGGACGTTCGTCAGAATTCTCTCCGCCGCCGTCTTGTTCTGCGCCGGTGCCGGTCAGCTCTCGGGCCTTCCTTGCTTCAGCAGCCCAGTCCGTTCTCAGCAACACGACCACCATCACGACAGCGCAAACGCCCTGTGCAGCGAGGAGGCCCATCCAGAGGCCCAAGAGGCCCATGCCGACCTTGAAGCACACGACGCCGGCCACGGGCAGCCCGACGAAGTAGAAGGCAACCAAGTTGATGTTGGCCCCCAGAGTGGGCCTCGCGCTGCCCCTCAGTACCCCACACACGGTGGTCTGAGGGCAGTTCCCAAGCTCGCACAACCCCACCACCGGCAACGCCGCGGTGGTCAACACCAGGATAGCTTCGTCCTTCGTGAAGAACCGGCCCCATGTGGTCCTCATGACGATTGTGCACAGCATCACGATGAGGCTAGTGGCGACGGCGCAAGCGAGGGCCACTAGGGAGGTGGCCCTAGCACGCTCAGGCCTGGACGCCCCAAGCTCGTTCCCAACGCGAGCCGACACTGCAAGCCCGAGCGACGAGGGGAAGATGTAGATCAATGCCGTTGCTTGGATCAAAACCCCCATGGCGCCCACCGCCTCGGCTGCATTTGGGAGGACCCCGGCGAGGACGATCATGAGCTCATACCACCACCACTCCAAGCACACCGAGATGCAACTCGGGATGGCCAACCAGAGAATAGTACTCCACTCCTTGAAGCACTTGAGTGACCAAGCTTGCCATGACTCTCTACAAGTCCTAGAAAAGTAGATGCACAAAACGAGTACGGCCAAAATGATTAGGTCAGTTATGGACACAGCAATTGCTATGCCCTTGACACCAAGTTTGTAGTGATGAACAAGAAGACAGTTAATTGGGATATGGAGGATAAGCCCAAACCCTGCACTAAGCATAAGAGGGATTGTGATGTTTTGTGATCTGAGGTAGATTCTGAGTGGATTGATGAGAGATTGGAAGAAAAGATCCGGGATCACGAATGTGAGATAGACCGCGGCGACTGAGACTATTTTCGGGTCTTGACCGCACAGGAGGAGAATCGGCTTGACATAGAGCCAAAGGACGGAGATGGGTACGGAGGCAAGGGTCAGGATCGTAATGGTGCGTTGTAGGGTTTGGACCATAAGTGGCCATCGCCGGGCTCCGCAGGCCTGAGAGCTGATGGCCTCCATGCCGAGGGCGAGGCCCGTGATGATGGAGTACCCGGTGATGTTGGCGATACCCATTGCGAGTGTGCCTCCGGCCAGCGCTTCTTTCCCGATCTGGCCTAGGAACAGCACCGATAACGCGGATTTACCGTACATGACTAAGGCAGTAACAATGAGAGGTAGCGCTATGGCATATATCTTTTTTATCTCTTCAAACACCTAAAATGGGTTACAGAAAAAGCAAAAAAAGAAAATGGTCAGACCAAAAGCTAAAACTGGAGATGATTTCATATTAATTGGCTCTAGTCAATACATTGAAGGAGCACAAGACCAAACTGGAAACAAATTCTTTTTCTTTAATCGCGATTTGCAACACTAACCTCAAAACTTGATTGTCTGGTTGGCTGATCTTGTTCATTTGATAGACCCACTAAACTTTCTAAATGGGATGATGTATCAGAGCTATGATCGTGAACCAGATGAGGCGCAGAAAATATCTCTCTCTCATTGTGACCATACATCTTGATCTAAGAGGAGTTGTCTGAGAGTCTTGAGAATTTACCACTCAACACCAAGCACTTGAGGACTAAGATGTTCTTCTTCTTCTACACACAAGCAAAGGTCCTAGCGAAAGCAAGTCACAAGAGAAAACAAAGCTGAATGAATGCAAAACCACCCAAACAGAGATAATACAAGAAGAAGAAGAAGAAGAAGAAGAAGAAGAAGAGAGAGAAACTTACAGTAATCTTTTTTTCTGAACAACATTAAATTTCTTTCACTCCTTACACGATTCTACTGGGACTTTCTTCGTTCAACACTCCTGCATTCATATACAAGTCTTTCTCCGAGGATGTGCAGGATTTATGCGGACACATGCAGAGGGTTGGTTAGAGTTTCCACGGTGAGCAATGGACGAGTATGCGGAGAGGTGGCCATGCCAGTAGGGGTTCGTCGTTTTCTGCATATATGGCAAATAAAGCCTCTCCTTTTTACACCTTTTCTTTTTCTTTTTTTCGGGAAAAGACTCCGTAACGTGCTTCTTTCGGTGTCTCGATCAATCTTAACCTTTGATTCACATCTTGTTCATATTCATCAATGGTTAAAATTGATTGAGATACTAAACAAAGTAACTTGCAAGGTGGAGGATCTACCGTTTTTAATCGGATTCACGTTGCTAAGGACCCGTCAACTGATCATCTAAAACTCATTCTATTGTAACACTGTTTCACATATATCATTAAAATGCATTCATGAATTATATTAGAAAAGTCCCCCGTCAGACAGTTGATTTGATGTGAAGCAATCGGTCATCCCAATTGGCTCACAATCCATTGGCTCCATAACTAGAAATCAACAATATATAGGTGTTGAACAAATAATTGCGGTTGAAATTTCCGGGTAATTAGCAATCTCACACCCGTAGACTTTTCCATTTCTTATCACCATGCTTCAATGAGACATGGGTTAGTTCAGATACCCTCTGAGGAATAAGATATTTGTCAAGATCTGATTCATTTATAATTAAATCAAGGGAAGACTTATCATTTAATACAGTGGCTCGGTTCCCCGATTCTACAACTTCTGTCATGCACTTGTGGCAGGGGACTGCTCCAGGTGCCTGCCATGGAATTTGCATGGTCTCAGCATGTTTCTTCGTGGGTGGTATGAGTGTCTGCTACGCTGACACACGGAAGAAGCTTTGACTTTTCCTCAAAATAGAAAGTTGAGTTCGGCCGCAGGACCTAGGTCGAATCAACTTGTGTCGAAACCTGTAGTTGTTACCTAAGCGTAAATGCATGAAGAACAGCTCAGTTGAAAAGCTTGTTTTGACATGGTGTATTTGATACAAAAATGAGAAAGTTGTTAAAATTATGTCTCAATTTTGAGCATGAATAAGAAAGTTTCATAAGTCAAGTAGTTTTTCTAATTGCAAAAGGTTTTATAGTTGAAGAAGGTTTCATAAAAAGAGGTTTTCTAATTTGGATCCAATTCTTGCTTATAAATAAGAAAGTGATATTATTTGTGAAGATCATCAAAAAGGAGTTTCTGCTCGTGAATTACACTCTAAAGATATTCGAGTGTTTGTAATGATTAAATCTTGCGGTAAGATTTGTGTATAATTTCTTCGCGAGATTGAGAAACTATTTCACGAGGAATTGTGGTTAAATAATGCGTAAGTTATTGAGTGTAATTAAGGCTTGAGAAATACTTAGAGTGTTTGAGTGACTAGAGCGTGGTTGTAATTTCCGTTATATCGCTTGATTTATAGTGGAATTTATTGCTGATCTCCTCGTGGATATAGGTCATTACGATCGAATCATGTAAATTTGGTGTCCGATTTATTTTCTTGTTATGTCTATTTTACTGTTCGATCGCTTGGCTTTCACAAAATTGGTATCAGAGCTTGGCTTGGCTGAGTTGAAGCGAATCGATGGCGACAAAATAAGGAAAAGTGAAGATCGACAGATTTGATGGGAAGGTCTTTGGCTTCTAGAAGATGCAAATTGAGGATTATCTGTATTAGATGAAATTGCACTTTTTCCTTTCTGGGGAGAAACCGGAGACGATGAAACAAGCTGACTGAAAATTGCTGGATAAACGAGCTTTGAGTGTTGTTCGACTGACGTTGGCTCGTAACGTCTCATTTAACATCATGAAAGAAACGACCACTGCGGGTTTAATGAAAGACATGTTGGATATATATGAAAAGCCCTCTGCAATCAACGAGATCTATTTGATGTGATGTCTGTTTAACTTAAAGATGAGCGAGGGTGTGCCAGTTGCTGATCATATTAATGAATTCAATGCGATTGTTAGTCGGTTAAGTTCAGTTGAGATTGACTTTGAAGATAAGGTACGTACTTTAATTCTATTATCCTCTTTACCTAATAGTTAGAACACTACTGTTACTACTATTAGTAATTCCTCTAGGTCAACAAGCTTGACATTAGATAGTATTCGGGATTTAATTCTGAGTAAGGACATCCGTAAAAGAGAATATAGTGAATATATATTGCTGCTTTAGTAGGTGAAAATAGAGGAAGAACTGATACACGTGTTAGCAGGAATAGGATAAATATGAATAGATGAAATTAGTCTAGAACTGACCGTGTTGTCTATTGTAATTGTAGTAAGAGGAGGCATTTTAGAAGGGATTGTCTTAAGTTGAAAAATGACAAAGATAAAAAAAAATTAGAGTTGATTCTGCAGATGATGTTGCAGCCATAACAAACAGTAAGTTGGATAGTATTGATTTTGTCTTGTGCATCATTGATTATTTATTATTTGATGGATGGATTATGGATTCTGATTGTTCTTTTCATGCTACACCAAATAGAAATTGGTTTATTACTTATATATCCATAAATAGTATAAAGTGTAGTTGGGGAACAACTCTAAGTGTGATGTTATACATGTTGGTGATGTTAGAATCAGAATGCATGATAGTATTGTGAAGACATTGACTAGAGTGAAGCATGTTCTAGAGTTGAAGAAAAACTTATTTCCTTGAGTGCTCTAGATTCAATTGGATGTCGGTATTTTTCAGAATGTAGAGTTCTAAAGGTTCTTCGAGGCGTCATGGTGATAATGAAAGGAATTAAGCATAATGGCATGAATAAGCTTCAACATGAGACAATGACAGAATTTTCTGCGGAGACGTCGGATGCATTGATTTGAGAGTTTGAATTGTGGCATATGTGTTTGGGGCACATTCGCAAGAAAAGCCTGAAGGTTCTAAGTGAAAAAAATTTGCTATGTGGTTATGTTGCTAATGAACTGAATGTATACAGGTGTTGTGACTTAGATCAACAGCAGAAAGTGCAGTTCAATGCGATTATCAGAGAAACCACGAAAATTACAGAATTAATTCATTTGAATATTCGTAGGTTATCGCGGTCTCCTTCGAGAAAGAGTGTCAGATTTATGCTAATAATTGTGGATGATTATTTAAGGAAGACTTGGGTGTTTGTGCTTAGGCACAAGTTTGATATTGTTGTTAGGATTAGACAATTGGGAGCTTTGATCGAAAAGTAGACTGGTAAGACGATCAAGCAAGTGCGGACTGACAATAGTATGGAGTTTTGCTCGAAACTGTTAAACGAATTCTGCATGACGGAAGGCATAGTGAGGCGTCGCACTAGTGTCAATGAACCACAACAGGTTTCATAGTTAATGAGTAGAATATTACTAGAGACAGCCCATAAAATGTTCTCTAGTGTTGGTATGGCTAAGAGATTCCTGACGGATGCACTTAATATGACAAGCTACTTGAAGAATAGATCCCCATCGACTGCGATTGAATATCAGACTACTAAAGAAGTGTGATCAGATAACGTTATTGATTATTCTGTTATTAGAATATTTGGTTGCTTATTTTATGTTTTAGTTAGTGATGGTAAGCTTGATGAAAGGGCAAGTAAGTGCATGTTCTTAAGTTATATACATAGTGAGCGAGGCTATCGGTTGTGGTGCCCATAATTAAATTCACTTGTTATCAGCATGAAAGTTACATTTAACTAGTCTTCAGTACTTCTAGGTAGGACCGTTATTGACAGTGTTAATATGGATCTGAACGGTGTTCAGCTTGAGGTGGAGTTGCAACTAGAAACTCTTGAGGTAGCAAGTATTAGTAAAGTAATCGACACAGATGGTACTTGTAGCGAGGTGGAGTCTATTAAGCCAATATTTGTTGTAACTGCTGATATTGGCAAGGTGTATATTCAATCTCTTGATAGATACGGATGCAACGATGGTTTTGCTTTATCTGCGATTGAGGAGATTATGTCGAAAAATCCTTATAGAGCAGTTAAAGGTGCATGTGGAGTTGGTGTTTTGATGAGGTTCACGGCTATGACAAAATTCAAGCAAGTCTTGGACTTAAAAAAAATTTGAAGTGGTTGAGCCCATTGGGGATTATAGGAGAGTAGTAGTGAAGTTTCAATGAAGCAATTGTGACTTGACTCAAACGTCGAGCTAATATGGAAATTGTTAAAATTATGTCTCGATTTTGAGCCCGGATAAGAAAGTTTCTTAATTCAAGTAGGTTTCCTTGTCACAACCTACCCTCGAAGTGCACTACCTAGAGGTTGGCTAATGGATTACTAGGTCTAAACCTAATTCGAGCTCTCCCAAACCCATATCAATTTACAACTTATAGTTTAAGTTTTTAACATGTAAGATCATTTCAATTATGAGTCACTACTAATTTATTTCTTGGTGGATCGATTAGAAACCTAAGTAAAGTATGGGAGATTTACTTTACTCCTATAAACCAAAGATTATGAGTTCAGGAACTTGATTACAGTAAATTCCTCTAACTCTCTCTTGGTACCTTTTCTCTTTTATTTAAAATATTGTTTGGTAGGTAGCTTGGATTGATTTTAACTAGATACTAACATGCAAGGGAGTGATCATGCGGGTCCACAACCATTAAAAATAATAATCAATAAATAAAGCAAACAAATTGCAGGAAAGGAAAGAAATTGGTCGCACCAAAACAATCAAATATTTTTGGGGCTTTATTTTGTCTTGAAATGAAGTCTAATCTACATGACATGCAATTTCCTAATATGCAAACTATATGAAATGCATATGATATTTTTTTGGATTTTCTTATTGAGATTTAAAATAAATAAATATCTTAATTTAAACAAGTGATCAAGTCTAAGAGAAAAGTAAAATCTATTCTAAGATATTTTTGGCATTTTCTTTTATGGAAAAAATCAAGCAAAGGATAAGCACTCATCGCAAGATAATATTCACCAAATCCACACGTGTAATCCGCGAAAATCTCAAATCAAAAATTACGATAATCTAAAAAATAACCCATCTTCTTGCGGATTAAATTAGAGATTACCGCAATCTTTAGGCACAACAATTAGCCAAATATTAAGTCGAATTACTTAAAAAAATGATCCGAAATCTTTACAAATTAAATTAGTAATTATATCAACTCAATCAATAGCCCTAATTGGATAATGCCTAATATCTCAATCAAATTAATTAGATAACTAAATCCATCCAAATTAAGCAATTAAACAATTTTTATCAAATCATATAAGATCGTTACCTAATTTGGATGCACGTAATCTTATGGGAATCGAACCGGATCACGGCTTGCAGATGAGGCTCGGAGGATGGCCGGTGGTGTACGATGCTTGTCAGTGCTCGTCGATGATTCACGTGATGATAGCTGTCGGCAGTACTTACGTTTGTAGGTGCTCGATTGTGAGAGGGCTTTACGTTGACAATAGTTTGGGCAGTTCCACAAGGATATTGGCAAAGTGGACTTCGCTTGGATGAAGAATTTTGACTCAATCAATGCTAGACCAGCATCGAGCGATCTGAATTGTCGGCTTGCAGTTTTGGGATCGAGGATAACTCGTCACGGGCCGATGCAAACACCGGTTAAGCAGGCGGCATCCATGGCAGTAGCAAGTTGTAGCACAAGCAAGAACATAGCAGTGTCGTCGTCGGACCAAACCTTCACGAGATGGAGTAGCAGGTCGTCTCAAATCAGAGCAGCAACATCGATGGGGTGCAGGCAACGGTAGGAGCAACACGAGCGGGCGGCATGGTCAGTGACTGAATGGAGGTGGCATCCGGCCAAGGAGTCGAGGTAGCCACGTCGGGGTTGCTCCAGAAACAGGATGAAACGTGAGTTGCACCAAGGAAGAAGAAAACTCCTTTTGTCTTTTCTCTCTTGAATTTTTGACTCTATGATCTCACTTTTGGCCGTGTATCTCCAATTTTTGTGTCCTAGCTAGGGGTGTGCGGTTTCCGATCCGGTCCGGTCCAACCCAAGAACCGGGAACCAGACTGGGAGGACCGGTTCCCAATTTCTAGGACCGGAGACCAGACCGGCTAATCTTGGGACTATGGACCGGATCGGACTGTCGGTCCAATTCCAATGGAACCAATTGGTAAAGGCAAGAGGGAACCGGAAAGCATTTTTTGGATCAATATATGAAAGCATTTTTGGGTTGGTCCCATTGGAACCGAATAAAAATGATTTATCAAATGCTTCTTTTGTTATTTAAATATATATATTTAAAAAGTAAATAAAAATATATATGAAAAAATTAAAAAAATATATTTTTATCGGTCCTATCTAGTCAGTCCAGTCCGATACAGTTCCCACCCTAGAATTGGAAACCAAATTGCCAAAAAACCGATTCTACTTTTAGGAACCGGGAACCGGACCGATATTCCTAAGAACCGGACCGAACTGGTCGGTCCGGTCCGACCGGATCCGATCTCAGTTTGGACGGTCCAACTTGCTCACCTCTAGTCCTAGCCTTGTATGGAATTGTGTGGCCTCCTCTTTTGTCTTTTCTGGCTCTCACCAAGTGCCCCCGACTCTCACACTCGTGGATGTTGAATATTCCGGAGAGAGAGAGAGAGCTCCCTCACGAACATAAATTTCTCTCTTTCCTCTCAATGGTGGCTGTGTGTCTGAATTCTGTGGCCTCCCCCTTTCATGAAAGCAACGTGGCCTTTTTATTGATAAGGGATTAGAGTTTTTCAAGTAGCAATTAGTTTTTCCTTTTCCCATTTAAAAACCAAAAGAATATATCCTTATTTCTTATTTTAATGCAATTAAAATCTTAAGGATTATATTCTTATTCTCCTCCCAAATATGATCAAATAATGTAGACTTTCTAAGCTTAGCACCCCACGTGCATATCATATGTAATACGTCGGCCATATTACATAATTAATGAACTTGGCCAAATTTTTTAATTTGTATGGGCTTAGAGTCCAATTTCATTAATTTCAAATTCATCCATTCAAGTCCATCCACCGCTGGTCCGATTAGAATGCCAACTAAATGCAAACGCTCCTAATATCTATATCTATACAATGCAATTTTAATATTTTTGTTAGGGGCTAAAGTTTAGTCCCTAATTTTTCTATGTAATTATTCCTAAATGGGACGTCAAAATTTAGGTGTCAACATTCATATTTTGAATAGATTTTCTAATTAAATGGTTTCTTAATTGAAAAAGGTTTCCTAAATTGGATACAATTATTGCCCATAAATAAGAAGGGGATATTATTTATGAATATCATCAAAGAGGATCTTCTGCTAGCGAATTACACTCTAAAAATATTTGAGTATTTGTAACAATTAAATCTTGCAGTAAAATTTGTATATAATTACTTCGTGAGATCGAAAGATTATTTTATGAGGAATTGTGGGCTAAACACTGCGTGAGTTATTGGTGTAATTAGGGCTTGCGAAACACTTATATTTGAGTGACTCGAATGTGATTGTAATATCTGTTATATCGCTTAATCTATAGTGGAATTCGTTACTGCTCTCCCTGTGAACGTAAGTCACTACAATCAAACTACGTAAATCTGATATCCGATTTATTTTCTTCTTCAATTTATTTTACTGTTTAATCGCTTGGCTTTAGCAACAAAAGTTTCAACTTTGACTCTGTTTGTGAAGTTTTCATTCTACATTATTCAGGTGAATGCGATAATAGTGTTCCTGCAATTTGCAAAGGCCACGAACTTTGTGGAGTCATGATTTTATTAGTATTAATACTATTGATATATTGTAAAATTTTCATGATTGGTGAATCAGCTACCGTGAAAATTTTTCCAATTATTACTAGCCGTCCTACGTGGCACATCGCTGCGTCAGATATTTTTGGGAAAAATTGATCGGAATGACTATATTGAAATTTCGTGCTAAGGTTTAAGACTAAATTGTCAAAATTATAAAATTTATGACTGAATTGACATTTATACAATAGCTTTACGAGTGATTAGACATTTTCCCCGTCATTTTAGGACCACCTAACTCTAATTAGGTCGATCCACTCTCCATTGATATTTTGCCACCCATTAGAGAGAAAAAGTCACAAAAATCCCAAACTATACCAACTATGATACAATAATCCTGAATTTTTTTTATGACATTAAAAACCCCAAATTATGCTACTGTGACACATTTATCTTAAACTTTTTCTTGTATAAAAAAAACCCCCAAACTTATACCTATACAATACATTTACTCTCCGTCAAGATTCCGTTGAATAATTTTTTGGCCAAAACGTTATTTTCATTATATGAACACTGTTTGCTTTCTAGTATCCATGGTAGATTTATAACAGTTCTCATTTGTTTAACTTTGACAGAGGGTAAATGTCACATCCTCACTTCGAGGTTATTAATGCGACGTTCCAGGCACGTTGCCGTCCCATTTCTTTTATCTTCTCATTAAGAGCATTCAGAAGCATACAATAAACATCCAGACAAGCAGTCAAGAAAAACAACTTTGCAATACACTACCTCTTATATTCATGAGTGTATTTTATAAGCCCCTTTTTCTACGGGCCTTTTTTCTCTTTTCAACACACTACACGTATCCGTGTAGGCTGGGGGATATTCCTATCTCCTCTAGCGTAACTACAGCTCCCAAAACTGGTATGAGACTTCCATATCTACAAATCTGAAAAACATCGGAGTAAGTCAAGGACTCAGAAAGTAAAACTTACTAAACTCTGGATAGGAGGATGCCTCGCCATCGAACAAAGCACATGTCATAGCCACATCAATTAATGGTAGATTAATAGCAAAGATACTTCAAATACACTTGTCTTTATGCATGAAATGATCTCATGTTGCCTTTCTATTCATGCAATAACAATACAATTAAGAGCATGCACATGAGGAATTGATTATCCCAACCGTTGATACAGTTCTTCTAGAAGTTCTCCGGGCAACATCTCCTAATCAATGGCGACGACTATTCATCCGAACTTAATCGGACAAAGTCCCCAATCAAGGGCAACGACTATATTTTTCCCTTGTGTAACCATGCTAACAAGCATCGTACCAACTTGAATACTTCACACGAAGTGTGTATCATGCCATGTTACCTCTAAAGTCTTAAGTCATGCTGGGCATGAAACCAAGCTCATGGCCCGAGCCGACCGGTCATGGTGCCAACCTACACTAAGCAAGGCATGAATTGGTATGCCTTAAGACCGACGCTCCAAGCAAGGCTCGTTTTGACACACGCCAATGCCGATCCGAACCAAGCGAGACTCATTCATGGCTCGAGGCGTGCTTTTAAACATGATGCCAAACACATAAGCAAACCTTGCAATTGCATAAATATGTGTGGCAAGCTATATCAAGCGTTCACAATCAACGGAATCCACGCAAGCACAACAAAAACATGACTCGTCCAACAATGTAACACGACACCCTAGCCAAGATTTAGTAAGTCTACTTACAACCCTCCAAGGTTAATGGCCGGCGGTGGCCTAGCGGCAAATCGAGCAACATGACGCGGTGCGGGCACGGACGCAGGTAAGGACGCAGCCAAGAGGAGAGAGGGCAAACTTGAAAGTGAGTGGCCTGAGGGAGAGAGAGAGAGAGGAAAGTGAGTGGTGAAGTGAGAAATGAAGGAAGGGTGCCTCTATTTATAAGCAAACCCTTCATCATTACTTTGCCAATTGGATCAATAGAAATTCTTTAAGTGGCAAACCTATTAGGTTGAGTTGGCTAGTTTAAGAAGAAGGGGTGTCAAGCCTAGTGAGATTGTGTGGCAAGCCTAGGCCTTAGGTGGACATTTGCACTCTTCATATTGGACTACCTAATACATTAATCATCCTAGCATTAATGAAGTGCAATGGTGTATAAAGATACCTAAGCTGGATGACTCACCATCCTTCATTTAATTTTTAGATTTGGTGTAATCATGAGTTTTGGATTTAATCCTATCCAATAATTTCTCACCAAGACAAACTTTCTTCTTCTAGAGTATTCTATTTTGTCATTTTCAAAGAATTAAGGCAAACATGAGGACTAGGCCAAAGGAAGTGCTAACTTGGTCGGGTATGAGTTTCTCATGTCCATCCACTATCGATTATGTCTACTAAACCGAGGTTCATAGCCGAGTTACCATCGGAAATGACGGGTCTTGGCTAAACTTTTTTTGAATGACAAGGTCGGTGGCTCATGGCGTGGGCACAATGGCTAGTACTGACCAGGCACGTGGCCTGGCAGATCAGGCACACATTCCGTGCATGGCCCGGCATAGGGCCTGTCTACCTAGTTCTTGGCTTGAGCAAGCGCAAGGCCGGGCATAAGATCGGGCTGCTAGCCAAATAGACCAACGCATGACCTATGCAGACTAAGCGCATGGCCTGTGGGCAACCTAGCACACAACCCATCTGCAGCATCCACGGGTCGCACGAGCACATGGCTAGCTTTTGGCCTTATGAAAGAGTCCAAGTTAGGCATATGGCCGGCTCATGACCCAGCACATGGCCTGGCACAAGGCTTAAGCACATGACCCAATCGGCGGGATCGTCGAACCAATTCGCGATCCATCCACGACTGGTCTGTGACTCGTCCAAGTGTCCCATGGCCGCTCCATGATCGACCCATGACAACCGAGGATCGTCCATGGACCCTCCGTTGTCATGTAGTTGTGTGGGACCAATCGTTGTGTGACCAATACACGGTCACACGGATCGATCCATAGTCATCCGCGGTCGGTACATGATCGTGCAGAACCACTCGCGACTGGAATAAGACCGCGCAAAATTGATCCATTATCGTCCATCGATCCTTGGTGGTACTAAACTGTCATACGATCAATCCTTATGGTCGAGAAACCGATCCATGGCTGAATAGCTCAGGTCATTTGTATGGTCATTTGATTGATTCACTACCAATCCCTTGATCATTTCAGGGCCGATCTTTCAATCAAACCATGCCTGATCCCTTGGTTATCCTTCCAATCGGGTTGATCGATTCATGACCGATCCTTGGATAGGTCCATGGCCGATTTCTCCCATAATAAGCACGCCAGTTCTATAGCCATTCCTTATAGCCAAAATCGTAGATGTCATAATAAATATGCCACACAAGTATAAGTTTGGGATTTTTTATGTTGCAGAAAAAAGTTTAAGATCAGTAGACATAATTTAGAGTTTTTGTTAGCTTTTTCCCTATCAGATTAGTTTGTCGCCTCTCTCTCTCTCTCTCTCTCTCTCTCTCTCTCTCTCTCTCTCTCTCTCTCTCTCTCTCTCTCTCTCTCTCTCTCTCTCTCTCTCTCTCTCTCTCCGCACATCTAGTATACTATTAGCATGCATCTATCATGGGTTGGTTGTTTGGGCACAACCCGTGCGGTGACTTAGGCTTCCTTGGATCGTTGGAGTGCCTAAGCCAAGCCTTTTTCTCAATCTCTCACTCACTCACCTGGATCGTAAAGAGAATCTAGAGAAAGAAGCTTTAGAAGAGAATGCTTTTTATTGATTCAATTCTTGGATTGATACAAATGAGAGGGATGACACCCCTTTATATACTAGAGGGCCTCTAATTACATCCGTTGATCTACTATTAATCTAGTGACCTATATCACATCTCCCAATCTACCAACTACTCGAATTTATGCCTAGAATTCTCTATAACACAGCACAATTACCGTATCGTCCATCCCTGGGAATATTCTGGAAACTCTATTAGGGTTTGGATGAGTCTTTGTTGATGTTGCACGATCTTTGGCGCATGGAAATCTCTCGACCGTGACACATCGATATGTGTGTCTGTGATTGCAAATACAAGCGTTATGGGTATTTATTGCGCTTTTGGTTTGAACTTACAATTTTGTTTATGCATTTATAAGCGCATTTACTCTTGTTTGGATAGCATGCCATCGACTTGAACCTAAACAGGATTGAACTATGCTGATCACTGTAGAACCTCTATATAATTTCAACCGATGTCTCGAAAAAAGTGATAATTTTTTTATATCATGCTTATTAGGTCAAAGAAAACGAATTGAATGAAGGTTAGCTTCACATACTACATTTTTGAAAAATTTCACAACTAACATCTTGGAATCAGTGGTTTTATTTTTAACAAATAGCTAATTACTTATCTCGAAGGTATGAGATCAGGGATTGTTAGGACCTTTCCAAAGGTGAACGACCAAAAGGAAAGTTAATAGATTACTAAGCCAAAAACTTATTTTTTTAATCGAATACTAAGCCAAAAATTCAGCGTGGACTCTCCCAAACCTATACTAACCGCAATTTTGGAATTTTAATTTTATCATATAAACATGCAATCCAATTCAATTTGGAGTTGCCACTAATTTATTGTGGGTCGATTAATAATCCAAATAAAATATGGGGGAACACCTTACTCTGCGAACCAGAGATATCATGGATACGAGGATTTGATCACGTTAGATAAATTGAACACCCTTTCGATACATTTTTTCTTTATTTTAAAAATGTTTTGCATACACTCTTGGATAATTTTAAGCTTAAATCACTTACATGTGAGGTGTGAGCATGCGGGTACGCAAGCAAAAATGTAACACTCAATAATTCAATCATTAAATAAATTGCTAGAAGAGATTGGAAAACCTTGATGCACTAAGCAAATCGAAAGCAAACCTCCATTATGTCCAGTGCATCAACTATTTTGAAAAATGTTAACTAAAATAGAAACAATGAATGCATGCCCTAAACAAGATTTCTAGTGCAATGGCATATAATTATTTTTGTGTTTTCCATGTTTTTAAAAAGTTTTACTATATGCAATGCATGACATGCAACTTTCATCTAAGTTATGACTATATGATCCTAATTTAACTAATGACATGTGACACAAACTTAAATGGAATCTATATGTAACCTAATTCTAATGACAAGCAAAAGAATTAATCTAATATGACTACAATCTAATTTATATGAGCCGAAGCATGTTTTAATCACTAAGATGGCTATTATGACCTGGAATTGATGACACGACAATGTGATGACGTGGCAATGTGATGACATGACAATTAATACATAGAATTGTTGCAACTAATTCTATATGATATATGCATATTATTTTTTTCATTATTTTCTTTTAAACTAAAATACAAATTATGTAAAATATGTGATTACCTAATTTAAACTAGGAAATAATTTATAATAAATCCTATTCTAAATTAGGTAATTTCTTAATTACTACACAGTTCCTAAATATGCAATTCTAAATTGGAAAATTAAAGTGGATGCAATCAATTGTTGCTACTTTCTTGGAGGTAAACCACTAAAACGAAAGCTAATGAACTACTCAACAAGAACAAAGATTCCTTTCACAAGGCAATTGCTCATGTTTTGCATGGACTCTTCTAAGTCCTACCAATCGTAACTTGGTACTCAATTTAACATACAATTTTCTTACCTTTTGGAGCTGCTACTAATCACTTAGGATCGATTAGACATCCAAGTAAAATATGGGAGTACATTTTACTTCTATGAACCAAAGATTCAATGAATCCGGGGATTTGATTAAGCTAGATTAATCTAATATATTTTCGATACATTTTCTCTTTATTTTCAAAAATATTTTGCAAGCTGTTTTAGCTGATTTTAAACCTAAACCACTAACATGTAAGAGTGATTATGCAAGTACACAATCAATAATTTATAACTCAATAAATCAAAGCAATCAATAAATTGTTAAGAATAAAGAAATAACCTAAATAACTCAAGCAAGCTAAAACCCCATTAATTCCAATAATCTTTATGCAAGATGTTAATTAAAAATACTAATGCTGGAGCATCGGGCTTTATCGATCAATTCAAGTTAGAGATGCCGATTATTCATGTAACATCCTCAATTTTAGTTCCTGAAAAATGGCTATGGTTTAAGTTTGATAGTTTTCCAATTGGAACCAAGTTTTACTCTTGTGAAGACTTTTGTTGTCCGAATTTCTAAACACTTTGTCTTGAAAGTTTCTCCAAACATCTTGAAGTTTTACAAACTTTAATTTCAGAATTTTTGGACTTGACATGAGTAGTACGATGGCCTAATTTTCGAACCGTATAAAACTTCTCAGAATGGGTATTTTGATGATGTTCACGCTTTATTTATTTTCTATAAGCTTTTCTGGGCCGATTTTGGAAAAGTTTCCTTCATAAAAGTTGTTGAGAACTTCTTTTTCTATAACATATACAAATTTGAGAATTTTTTGAGATGATTTGGATTCTGGACAGAGCTTTCTTTGAGAAACAAGAATCCTATTCCAGCAAACTATTTTTAGTCTATATTTAAACTACTAAAAATGTTGTTTATAGATAGATTTAGATTTTGTGCTCTTATGAAAAATGTTTGTTAAGGTCTTGTTTATGACATATTCAAATTTGAGAATTTTCGGAGTCCATTTACTATGTTTTCAAGTCCGATTTCGTGAACAGTGCAAAGCTATCCGGTTTTGTCAGATTTCAAAGATTTATCAATTTCTATGTGAAAACGTTGGAATCTCAACTTGATGTCTTTTGGTGATATTTGAGGACATTTCTGCGTCGAACCTCGGGTTGGATGGAATTATTATGCGTGTTTATCACAAAAAACTCTCAGAAAATCTTGTGATTAAGTATGGTGTGGGTTGTGGTTTTTGTGTCAATTGGTCTATTTCGTGTGATCCAATTGGGCCGAGTCATTTGCGTGAGAATTCAGTAAATCCATAAGACTCTAGGGAGTCCACAGTCTGGAAATTAGTAGGAGAACCTAGAAGCCTTGACCAAGTCAAAGCTTATCTTCCAAGTTTCATTAATTGGCTTAGACTTTTAGGTCATTTTCATGATGACCCTTATTAATTAAGCTAAACTTTGGTGGCCTTTCATGATGATTTGCATTAATGAATCAAGACTTTAGGGCCCCTCCATGATGACATGCATTAATGGTCTTGAGTAGTGACCAAGAAAAGTCTTCTATCAATAGAGAGAGAGAGGGGGGAGTCGGCTAAGAGAGTTGCCGAGAGAGAAAGAGAGGAAGAGATAAGGATCATTAATGGCTTGTATTAATTGAAATTAGACTTTGGGGCACATCATCATGACAAGCCTTAAATGATTTTAGACTTTAGGGACCCTTGTGAAAATAACATTTTTGTCTCTCTTGACCTTGGCTTGCTATATATAGAGAGGAAGAGAAAGAGAAGCCTCACATGAAGTCCCCCCCTTCCTCCTCTCTCATCGCCATCCTCCATTCTCACGCCACTCTCAAGCCATCACCATCTTGTTTCTTGGTTCCTTGCTTCTTGTTTTCACGCCAAGTGAAAGAGAGAACAAGAGCCTCACCACCTAACCCTCGTCTTCCTTATTGTGCGGCCACATAAAGAGCTCATCGACTAGCCCGTGCCTCTTCTTGTTGTTCGGCAACTAGAGAACTCAAGGTCGAGAACCCACCTTCCACGTGCTCAAGCAACACGCCAAGAATCGCTCGATAGTCATTGAAGTTCTTGTGTTCTTCACACGTAACCCGTTTCTCTAGTTCTTGTTTGAAATTGTTGGGTAAGTGAATTCCCTAATATCGGGAAAGGATGTTGAGATGCGTTGTGATGTGATTTACTTGAACCTTTTATCGGTCGTTTGGTTAGTCGTAGTTGGTTCATTTCCTTGGTTTAATCATGTTTCATGTTGATGTTATTTTGAGATAGAACCAAGCCTTGGTTGGTAAAGTGCACATGATGTGGCAATGCGTAATATTCTCTTGTTTGAACGTTGCTATTGATCTACCATCGATGCGAGTATAGTAAGAGCCAACTTATGTTAACGGCGATTGATATATCGTCACTTGATATTAGTGTTCTCACCTGTTGAGTTTCCTCGACTCATCTCCCGTTGTTTCCCCTTTTTTCAGGTCCGTAGGATGGCATCTCCCTCAACCCGCGTTGGCAATCCCGTGAAGCAGAGAGCCGAAGTGCTCACCGTGATAGATGTCAGAGAAGACCGCGCCTACTGCTGAATCATGACGCTTGTGTTGTCCGATGACAGCCTAACGGACTTGGTGCCTCATCCATATGTGGCGTGATATCGTTATGCGAACTGAGAATGGGTTGGATCCCTATGTGGGTTCAACGGTGCTTTGGCGGTGCGGGCGAGCCGACTCCAGGATAAAACCACGGGTGGAATGTGAGATGGCCAGGCGGACGGGACTGGGGTGGAGGTGAAGAATCGAGGAGCAAAAAGCCGTAAAGGGAATATGATCACCCAAGCCGAGTCTTATTATTCATAGTGCATGTGAAATATATGTCGATTGCCATGGCCCAAAGGGCTTGTTAAAATATGTTTGCATGCCCTATAAACATAAGGTTTGCTCATGATGCTGTTTGTCTAAATCCTGCTGTTTGATTTGAATGTGATTGTCCCGAAATTATGCTTTCGCTTGTGTTTAAAGAAAGATAATAATAAACGGAACGCCACATTAATGACCCCGAGATAGGGGCGTTACAGTTTAATTTGGTATCAGAGTAGGTTCCCCTCCAGTAGGAGCAAGTTCGAAGAGGCTGTGGAATCTTAAAAAGACCCGATCTGATGAGGGCGGAAAGTGGTCGCCCAGGTAGCACCTGATCAAGGAGCGACTCTTGGTTATGAAGTGGACACCGGGGCATGAGGCCTTATCAAGGTGTGGCTTCTGGCAAGAGTGGTCGCCGAGGTTGAAGGTGCACTGAAGTTAAGGTAGTTAGCTAGGAAACACCCCTATGTATGTGAATGATTGATTGTGATTGAATAGGTTAAGTGCTCATGTTTGTTGTGATCACTGACATATTCTTGTATTATAGAAAGTCTTGTTAGACTATTGATAGCAAAATAAGTGCTCAGGACTAGGTTGCGACCGCTGAGGAAAAAGGAAATTCCCATCAGGATGCCATGACCTCTAAAGAGAAGTCCAAGCAAGTTCCTCTATAGTAAGTTGTAGTTCGGTATTGAGCCAAGTGAAGGCTATTGAATCTTAACATAACCCGATTCGATGAGGGTGGAGAGTGATCGCCGGGGCAGAACCTGATTATGGAGCGGCTATTGACTGAGAAGTAGACGCCGAGGCAAGAAGCCTGATCAAAGTGCGGCTTCTAGCAAGAGTGATTGCCGAGGTTAAAGACCTGAACAAGGTGCGGCTCCTGGTAGGCTTCTAGGATGGTGGGTAAGAAAAGGAATAAATCGAACTAGGTACTAGATTGAAAGTAAGATGGGAACTGTTACTTGGAATGATAAGTGTGATCTTCATGATTGTCATAAGTAAGTAAACTATGTTTGAGGAAGATTTTGTCAGAGTAGCGCAGCGGAAGCATGGTCAAGCTTGCTGCACTCTAGTATATTGGATCGAGGTCGGGGAAAGAAAGGTTGCTGGTCTAGAGCTAGTCCACATTATAATGGATGTTGTAAAGGTATTAAGGTAAGATAAATCTCAAGTACGTAGGATCTTTTGAAATTCGAGAACGAAAAAGGAATTAGTCTATCGGTTGGCATTGCCATAGAAACTTGCTCAGGTACATGTTGTGTTCTATGTATTGATATTGTGAAAGTGTGAGCCCGATCTGGCATGCATGCTGAATTTTTCAACGAGGTCGAAGTGGACAGCAGAGTGTCCTATGCTAAGGAGCAGGTGCGGATCGTGGATTGTAAGGAGCAAGTGTTGAGAGGTAAGGCCGTTCCCTTAGTTAAGGTTCTAAAATGTCACCGGGGCATAAAAGAAGCCACTTGGAAGAGTGAGGAATTGAGGAAAAGTCGATACATGTATTTATTCGAGGAATCAGGTACGCGTTTAAATTTCGAGGAAGAAATTTTATTAGAATGAGAGAATTGTAACATCCTCAATTTCAGTCCTTGGGAAATGGTTATGGTTTAAGTTTGATAGTTTTCTGATTGGAACCAAGTTTTACTCTTGTTCTGGAAAAAGCCACGGGTGGGATGTGAGATGGCCAGGCGGACGGGACCGGGATGGAGGTGAAAAAGCAAGGAGCAAAAAGCCGTAGAGGAGATAGGATCACCCAAGCCGAGTCTTGTTATTCATAGTGTGTGTGAAATATGTGTCGTTTGTCACGACCCGAAGGGCTTGTTAAAACATGTTTACATGTCCTGTAAACATAAGGTTTGCTCATGATGCTATTTGTCTTAATCCCGCTGTTTAATTTGAATATGATTATCCCGAAATTATGCTTCTGCTTGTGTTTAAAGAAAGATAACAATAAATGGGACGTCACGTTAATGACCCCGAGATAGGGGCATTGCAATTCAAGAAAGTATGGGTTTGGTGGATGGGTTACCGACTTCAAGCTTACCGATCAGCTACCGAGATGTCGATTTCGATACTCCCTATCGACTACCTAATGACTAGAGGGTGTTCTCATCTATTTCTATCGTTGTTTGGTGATCTCTTATGATGACTATTCAGCTCCCAAGGATGAAGAACGAATTTAGAGTCTAAGTTTAATCATTTTACATTTGATCAAATGTAGTTACTCTTAGTTTTGTGAGTCTTAAGTGTGTTGTAGTTTTCAAGAGTCAAAATTTATGTCTCTAGGTGTTTGAATACATTTTGTAGTTCCTAGGTTTTTATTGTGTTTTTCTAGTTCCCAAGTCATTGATATTGTATAGTTCCCGTGCCTTTAATATTTGTCTATTTCCGAAGTATTAGTTCCTCTATAACGAGGTGAATTCTCAAATGTAAAAAAAGACGAATTTGAATATTGAAATTTATGACATTTTCCTCCGTGTGAGCGAATATTTTTTGAGAGTGGATAACTCCTATCTTGGCATCTGTATCTTTAGAAGGTGGATTCTTCCTTGATGGTGAGCCAAAGAAGCACTATGTCATCGGCTAGTGATATTCTGTAGGCCTTGGTGGTGAGCTTTTCCTATCCCGAAGTCCTGTATCCTTAGCTGGTGATTTTTGTAGGCCTTGGTGGTGAACTTCGTCAATCTCGATCATAATCCTTGGTTGGTGGCACGTTTGGTATACCTTGGTTCTGGTCGTATTTTATCCTACTTCTATCCCATCATCCATTGACATCCATTCCAAAAAACTTTGATTCCATTGACATCACTCAAAACGACATTCGCCCATCCCGCACACGCAACAGATACATGCATACCGTAAACATGATTTCTAATGCAAAGACAATACATCCTTTTTGGATTTTTCTTTTTTAATGAAAATTAAACTATATACAATGCATGAAATGCCATTAGACACTATTTTTACGTGACATGTAATATGCAATTTATATGACCTAATTCTAATGATAAGTAAATTAATATGAACTATTCTAACATAACATGCAATCTAATTTGTATGACCCCAAACATGCAATCATTATATGACACGGAATTCACGACATGGCGTATGACATGGCATTAATGATGACGTAACATATGACATGGCAATAACATGTAATTAATGATGAAGTGGCAAATGACATGGCAATAATGATGACGTGGCAACGATGATGTAGAGTTGAACTTTGCCTATTTAACATAGATATTCTATATGTATTTTAAAGGAAAAATTACCAAAACAGTCCTAAACCAATTGAAATTGTGTTCATTCAGTCCTAAATATTTTTTGGCCAATTTAATCCTAAACCTTTTGAAATTGTGCCTTTTCAACCTATCTAGCCAATTTTGGCCGAATAACGCTGACGTGAATAATTTTTAATATTATTTTATTTTTTGGATTTTTAAAATTTTTTCTTTCTTTTTTTTTCCTTTCCTTTTTCTTTTTCCTCTAGTGGGTCGTCGAACCTTGACGATCGACCATAGGCGAGGGCTGACGAGGTTGACCTCACTTGCCTTGGGCGAGCCTTGCCCGCCCCTCATCCTGGCTAGAGAGGATGAGGGCGAGCCTCACCAAAGGGCTGGGCGAGGCACAACCTCATCGGCCAAAGGCTGCGAGGGCAACCTCACCTAGGCCAACCGCTGGGTTGGTGAGGCTAACCCTCACTAGCGATGGCAAGCGTGAGCTTCGCCATGGTTGGTTGAGGCCTAACCTCGCCAGAGGCCGCAAGGTCGAAGATTGCAACATTTGTGGAGGGCTCGCACTTCGCCAGGGACAGGCTAGGTGATCCGACGAGATCATGCCTTGCCCAAACACTGGCGAGGCTCGAGCCTTCACCAGATGCCACAAGGTTAAAGGCCGTGACCTTTGGCGAGGCTTGCTGGCCTTCCCCTCTGACCGGTCGCTTAGGTCTGGCAATCGGTTAGAGGAAGAAGGAAAGGAAAAAATAAAAAGAAAGAGAAAGAAAATAAAATAAAATAATTCGAAAAATTATATATATTATTAAAAATTATTCACGTCAACGTTGGTCGGACGGCTGGCACTGGTCGTCAACTGGCCAATGTCCACGTCAACACTGACCTGTCGAAATTGACCGGATGGATTGAAACAACACAATTGCATAAGATTTAGAATTAAATTGGCACTATTGCAATAGTTTCATGGCTGTTTTGGTAATTTTTCCCTTTTTAAAGTATAGATTTTAAGTGAGGAAATTATAGGTAAGTTTTGGTGTTGCGCTTATAGGTCTCCTTCATTTTTTCTAGTCATTTCTTGTGGTCATCAGCCCCTTTTACCATCCTTTATAAGTGAGCTATTCTATTTATTCACTTCTGTCTGTGCATGCAGAGAAGACCGTTATGGATATTTGTCACTATTTGACTGTGCATTTACAAGTTTTTATTCATTTAGAAGCACTTTACTCGCCTTGAACAAATTGACAAACAAGCATGCCACCAACTTAAACATGTAGGGGTTGAGCTTTGCCTATTTACCATAAATTTTCTATATGCATCAGAAAATATATATCTTTAAGTGAGGAAATTTCGGACAATTTTTCATGTTGTGCTTATAGAACAAAGAAAACAAATTACATAAATATGCACTTTATTTTCTCTTTTTCTGTGTTTCTCTAATAGACACTAATGATACAACGATACAACAGGAGCTTATTAAGGCCTGCACATTAATACATGTGGTTAGTAAGACAAAAGGTTTATCAATTGTCACCATACTACAGTAAAATCACGTTTTACCAATTGGAATTAGTTAACTAACATAAGAAATGTATATAAGATCGAGTAGTCTTTAGTCATATTATGGACAAGAAGATGGGTGTGAGCCTAAAGTGGAAGCTCGTGTATTGAGCTAGAATTCTAGCTAGAGTAAGTGTGACCTGTCTATTCCACGTACAAATTAAATTCATCTTATCTATTTGTTAGTGTAGTTTCAATCAAATGAGGTCGTGTTACTTTGGCAAGTCAAAGGAAGGTTAACCAAAAAAAAGTTCAAAGAAGGAAGCGAATGACAGTCGTAAAAGACAACCACCCGCCTGGGTGGCGCTGCTGGAGCGCGCACTCTTCCTCTCGCAAAAGGTTGAGTGTTCGAATCCCGGGCGCCGCAGGGTGACTTAACCGGTGGCACGTGTGTGGTGGCTAGCACGTGTCGCCCCCAGGGTTTACTCCCCGGCTGTCGGCCGTGCGGGGGTTCCCTGGGTTACCAAAAAAAAAAAAAAAGACAGTCGTAAAAGACATGGAGAAAAATTTGAGAGGAGATTATTAAAAAAATAGGGTTAATTCTACGAAAATTCCTAAACTAATATACATGTGACAAATTTACCTTAAATTAATTTTTTTATAATTAAAAACCTCAAAATGGTACATTTATGACAAATTTACCCTCCGTTAAATTGGATTAATACCACAAAAAATTCCAAACTTGTACACATGTGACAAAGGGAGGGTAAAATCCCAAACTGCTATATTCATCAACTGTCACGTGTCATTTGATTTAGAAATTTGATGGTAAAATTTTTCGAAAATTAACGGAGGGTAAAATTGTCATAAGTGTATCAGTTTGGAATTTTTGGTGATCAAAAAATTAGTTTGGGGTAAATTTATCATAGGTATACCAGTTTAGGGTTTTTTTGTGGTGTTAACCCCAAAAAATAAGTGTCGAGAGGAAATCCTTCAAATTAAAAGAAAGGACCATGAATGGAATTTTTTGTTTTGAGAAGCGACAATACATTTATATACTTATCCAGATCGATTTCGTCATCTTATAAACACTTTTTTCAGGAATAAATCTTTTCATCAGTATCCTCTGCAAGATAATTAAGGAAAACTCCTTCCATGCAATACAATTGTCGTTGGTGAGGTATCATACCGCTTGTGAACATAAGTACGAATGATGTAGTATAATTGACGAAGGCCACATACTTCATCATCATTGTTTTGGACTATTTTGTTAACATTCAATGGAAAAAGAGGAAGATGTTCTTTAAGCGAAGCTTAAGTAAATGTGTTTTATATCTTCATTTGAAGTAGCTAATCCTTTCATATATACACAAGTTGGTTAGATTGTCGAGTCCATTACTAATCAAAATCTTTTAACGGCCGAACTATATTATAAATCTTAAAAGCAAACTCAAATTGAGATTGCCACGAGAAATGGGTTTCTATTGCACCGTGAGCATGCACGAATACCCGTGTCTTTATATGTAGAGAAGATCGTTATGGATATTTGTTGCTATCTGGGAGCACATTTATAAGTTTGTTTGTGCATTTATAAGCGTGTTTATTGACGTTGACCCATATAATTATGCAAGGAAATTATTCAAAATTTTAATTGACTTGTCCTTTATAGGTACAGAACGAATTGGGTAGATATGTGTTTTATTTCACTTCTTTTCAAATTAGTTAATGGACATTAAATAAAGCTGATAGACCCAATGCAATGATAAATACGTGCTTTATTTTCTATCCCTTTTGCATTTCTTGTTTTCAACGGACACGAAATAACATAAGAATTAGTCGGGCATCACCGCTGGTTTGAGCCCTAGCTCGCCGGCCGCGCGGACACCTCGGTTATCAAAAAAATAAAAATAAAAATAACATAAGGAATGACAAAGTAATAATTCCTCATTATAAGATGTTTATATTGTTATCTTATGAACTCTTTCTGGAAATGAATCTTAGGAACGGTAATGCATAGAACAGAACTCTTATTATGCCACTTTGCACAAGAAAAAGATCTCTAGAAAGTAAAAGACACAGTTCTTTGACATAAATATGAAGTCTAATGTAATGGTCATAAAAGAAGTCTCACTTCTTCCTCATATATTTGGATCGTGGTGTTCACATTCAGGTGGAAATTTCTCAATGGCCAACAGACAATCAAAATTAACGAGGCAAAATAAACAAGAGTTGAGACTGCCACGAATGATGATATATGCACGTGTATTGCCCAGAAAGCATGCATCCATACGCATGTATGTGGCCGCAGATGTGAGCGTTATATGTTCATTTATAAGTTTGTTTGCACATTCATAAGTGTATTCTTTCGACTTTCTAAGGGGGTTGACGTTTGCCTAATCACTAAATGTTTGCTAGGGTTTTGTATGGATCTATTAACTTGAAATAAGACATATATGATAGTATGAAAGATGAAGAAAAGCTTAAAATCATTAAAAGGAAGGACTGAACCAGTAGAGAGAGGCCAAAGCGATGAAACGGAGATAAGAGAGCCCGCTAGACGGTGTAGAGCTCGTCACAGGAACAGCTGCAACACGCCACCAGGCCTAGGCAATCACACACAAATTATCTCTGCCCAATTACACCAGCAAAGAAATGGAAAGGACTTCCGCCTTGAGTTTGCTACACGAGTAAAATGCTTGATTTCCTGGATGACGGTTTGATAACAATGGGTTTCACATGAAAAGGAAAACGAGAAAGAAGGGAATTTCACGTGATCTAGCACAGCGATGATGATCAATTCAAGGAATCAGTTCATGCAAATGCTTTTCCTTGGAATCCTGCAGGTTCCTGCAATGGAATGTGCATTGAGACATCATGTTCTTTTAAGGGGGGTACGTGTCCTTAAGAGAATATCTGAGTATTTTAGTAAAGAAATAAGTCAAAACTCTTGTAATTGTATAAGCATAAGCAGATGTTAAAGAAAACCCTCGGCTAATTCTGCGTCAGGAAGCCAAATTTGTACTTTCTATCAACCTCCTGCTCTTTTGTTTCTGAATTCAAAGCTCGTTTTGACTTGGACAATAGGTAGAACACAGAAGATCTTCGCTAGGACTCCACGAGTTTCCATTCCACATGTCCAAGTGCATCATGCAATATTATAGGCTGTTTAAAACTTGATATGGCCAGCAACTTTCATGGCATGAAATCTAGTGTAGATATTGCTGCTGATATATTGCTGTATACTTTTTTTTTTATGGTTGAATCCATCAGAAGATACGGGCCACGCTTTCCCCATGTCAGGGTGGAGAAAATCTTCTCTAACCGGCTATCAGACCAGTAGATAACTATTGTGCATCCGTCCGTGTGTCTTGGCCGACAGAAATGAACCTTATGTCGATGTCATTCCTGTGCTTTAAAACATTTATTAAGTTTGTTGATGCATTTATATGCACATTTACTCGCATTTACATATATAGAAACACGATCATGCTACTGACTCCAACTAGTAGCTAGCTGTTGAAGTCTACCGACTCTGACAATATTTGGCGCCAAATAATTTCCCCCATTAATTTAAAATTATAGATACGTGCAAGCACTTTTCTGATAATAAGAAAAACAAAAAAACGTTTTTTGTTTTTAATAATTAATAATCAATTGGTCAAATGCGTTTCACCGGCAAATTTATGCGAACCCAAAGTACCATGTGGAGAGGACAAAGCATAGACCTTCTTTGAGCTCTGGCTTTTTGTGTTTACTAGTAAATGCTTCCATGCAGATTAAGATGAAATCCAATGCGAACAACTTCCCATATAACGACAAAACGCTAATGAAACGTCCTTCTAAGAGACAATATACACCCCGAGAGAGCAATGTGCATCCGCTGAGGAATAGCAAGAAAGTATGCATGAAATGCACCAAAACATGATGACACAATCTGATACATAGTCTACACAAGTTTATATGCCTCAACGATTCTGGGAATATGCAACACTTTGGGCCTCAGTAGTCATTAGATACTTTCTGCTTCTAACTTTGGAAAAAGGACTGGTTAATCACAGAAACCCAAACACTGCGCAAGCGCGAGAGATGCTCCCTACCATAGCAACTGCTTGTTAACCGACGCTCAAGGACCTCATCGACAAGTTGGAGCCAAAGCAGGCCACATGCTCTTGGCAACTGAAATGACTCAGAGACCTTCACAATATCTCCGAAATCTGCAATATAACCATATGGATAAACACATCGAACAAAGGATCTGCTTACTATTTGCCATGTACAAAATAACCCAATCGCAGAACTTACATTGATAGGCATCTCAGCTATGAAAATATTACTGCTGTCTTCCAGGCTTTTCAGAGTTACTACTTCACCCCCAACAATCATATTGATGACAATCCCATCTGCAAATATACATCTGCAGTTACTACAAGAATGCAACACAAGATGACTCATTCAAACGGTAGTTTTGGAAAATAACCAGCTGCCAAACAAGCTGCCATTCGCCTCATATATGTTTCCTGAAATCAAGCACATGAACCACCATCAACATTCAGGAAAAAAAAAAAAAAACCACCATCAACAGGATAAGAACCAACATTAAAAGATAAGTAATCAATGCAAGCACAAGCCATCATCTGGCATCTGTTCCAACTTAAAATGTCCTTTTAAATGATGCAAATAAACCCCCAAGCTTTCAACTTGTCGCAAGTTGCTCCCAGAAATTAGTATTCCCATGACATTAATGTGTTTTAGTTACATGCATAGGCTTGGGAAGTATTATAATTGCCATTAAAGCTTTTCCAACAAACAAGAATTACTTTTGACCTTGAATTGCACCACTAGACTCAAATCACTTTATTCCCACTGGAATGTCAACTTAATCAGACTTTCAAGTCTTCGAGTATTTTGCAGCAATACCTTCTTTCTGACAGTGAACAGATGTTTTTAGAGCTTAATGAAGTGATAATTATAGAAAGATTAGTGACATCGAAGTCACTTTAGTTTCCAAAAGGTCTACGTGTTTATGGTCACGTGTGATAAGGTAAACAAAAATCTAATCTAAGATAGAACACGAATGTTTTTGGTGCTTTGCATTACTAGAAAGGTTGAGGGTTGATTGCAACCACTAAAAGGACAGGCTTGACATTGCAACTGATCACACATGTTGCAATTTTATTTACTATTAGCCTCAATATGTTAAAACAATGTTGACATCTAACATCAGCATGAATAATTACAACACACATTTGTACCATGAAACTAGTTCAAAGGACAACCCCAGACAAAAAAGGGCAAATTTCAGTCTTTTTAAAATGTAAACTAAGGAATCATGCAGCAGAGTCATCCATGGAATTAACACTCGATCAACAAAAGGTCCAGTTCCAGACTGGTTGGGGTCTTTTCAGTGGGCCAACAATGTGAAGGAAGCAGGAAAAGCAGAGAGGAAAAACTTCTTGGCTAATATGAAGTATTTGTCGACCCTAGTATTTGCAAGGTAAAGTATTTTCACAAAATCGCTTACTTTCTTACCAATATGTATGTAACCCAGAAGAATGACTCACCGGAGTGGGTTATATTGAGAGAAACTTTATCCACATGAGAGGAGATGTTAATAATTGAAGAGACTCTCACAAGAAAATATCACATAAATGAGAGACGCAAACACAAGGTGGACATCAAATCCACTTACAAGGTTGACAGCCTCTCAATGTTTACAAGCCCATCAAACTCTATTTTGGGTTTGCAGTTATGCAGTCAGGGAAAGAGCTCATGATGCAACTCTCACAGACCAGATAGAGTTTCTTGCTCGTGAATACAAACGAGGGCATGATCACAGATGCCTCATAGAGGCATCTTCAGTGTTACAGATGAGTACATTAAGCAAACCAAGTGAGGATGCAGCACAGATTCGCGATAGACCACAAATTGGAGCAGCATGGCATGTTATTAACAGAAAAAGAACACTATGAGTTCTGCTCAGGGAGGGCATCTCGTGCCTGAAAGAGAGTGCAAGCCAAAAACAGCAACTTTTTCTATTTGATATGGGGAAACAAATATCAATATCATTATGTAAGACTGCACCTTTCTTGTTGGCAACTCATAATTGATCAAAACTCTCGCAGAAAGTGGCGACTCCCCAGAAGCAAGAAGTGGAAGGCAAGCATCTGTAACAACAACAATATGAGACTTTTGCTCAACATCTTCTACTGCTTTTATGTCATTTCCAGATTGGGCAACAATTTGGTTCCAATGCAAAGTCGACTGCCGAAACCCATTCAGAACGAGAGCACGTTCTGCTTCAGCCAGGTCACTGTACTGGTACACGGAAAACAGATGCACAGAAGGTTCAGCAGCAAATAATTAAAGTCTAGAAAGAAAACCTGTAACAAATCCTGAGTTTCTAATCTCTGAAGATTCAAGATGCTTCCTGAGATATATTCGACTGACAAGGAAACTGCTTTAGGATATCTTTTATTTGACGAGGTTGTCAACAACAAATCCCACATTTGAATCCTTTCCTCATTTGGCAAATAAATACTGTGGCCTAGTTCTAATGTCTCGTTGTGAATGTGAGGAAATGAAGATTCATGAGTTAAGCCATCAAAAGATGACTCGCAAACATGATCCCAGAAGCTGAAATTTGGCTTATAGAAACATAAGTTCCACGAAAGCAGAAGCCATAGATCTACTGGCAAAACTCAGTAAAGTAAAACATCAAAATTCCAATCAAGCAGCCCATACCCATCAGTTGCGTCTCTAAGAAGAGACGATGAAATGCGGTAAGCCTACATCGAACAGGCAACTGGAAAGAGAGGACTACGAATTCCCCAATTAGATACTTGCATGACGAATCCAAAACAATTCATTCATCTCAATCCGCAAGTCTCTGAAATCATGTATCGACCAACCCGGAACGGGACAAAACAATGCTGTAAAGCCCGGAGCATTAAGCTGCAAAATCAAAACAAAGTCGAGGGGGGGGGCGAAGCGAAGCACCAGAGAGGCCAGAGCGATGAAAGGGAGGTTGGCGACGGCGCAGCAGACAGCGTCGAGCTCGTCGCGGGAGCTGCAGCACACCGCCACCGGCAGGCCCGGCCGCTGACCCGCCACGCCCAGCAGATCCACCAGCGTCTCCTGCGGAAATCCCACCGCGGGCAATCAAAAAAACCAAAAAACAAAAAAATAAATCGCCGGCTAGGCATTTCGACAAACACCGGGCGAGCAATCGGACGAGGACCCAACAACGGGGGATCGGGGCGGATGGGGATACCATCTTGAACCGGAGGCGGTCGACGGCGACGTAGAAGTGGCGCGGCTGGCTGTGCATGGCGGCGGAGGGAGGGAGGGGAAGGGAGACGACGGCGTCAGCAGCGATACGCAGGGTAGAGATAGAGAGAGAAAGTAGAGAGAGAGGGGAGGAGAACCTGGGAATGGAATGCGACGAAGGAGAAGGGGACGGAATCGAGGAATCTGCCGCTGCATCTACGGCCATCGGACTTCCCGTTCGACTTCCTTCTCCGATTCTGTCACGGACTTCTTCTGCTGCTTAGGAGAAGGGATCGCGTCCGAGCCGATTCGTTTCCATCTGCGGAACGATCGAACGTTTTGGGCAAAGATGAACCGGCACAATGTAGTTCGCTCGTTTTACGTGGTTCTGACGCTAGGACAGTGCAAAGGAACCGGGTAACACCTTGAACCAGACCGAACCGGCTTAGAACCGGCGGTTTTCATGAGGGGCCGGTCCAGTTCTCAGTTCTTATTTACTAGAATCAATGAGTACCGATCCGGTTTCCGATTTTGAGCATAAAACTGACCATCCGCCCACCCAGATCGGATCGTAATATATATATACACATATGTAATTTTTAAAAAAAATTTTAACCAAACAAAAACAGAAAAGCATTTTTAGAAAAATGAAAACCATAGAATCCTTAATTTGCAACTCGACTCTCAACTCTTATCAATTCACAGTCGTGCCTCTAGCCGTTCATTGCCTCCCTATTTTACTATCGGTTATCTCCATTTGCATGAAAGTTGCATGAAAGTTGGCGAGAGCAGTTTCATGGACCCACCCGGCAGTTCCTGGTTCTAATTTCTCGAAATCGATTTTTAGTAAGCAGTTTTCAGTTTCATGTTAGAAACTACCCACTCGAATCATGCTCACCTCTATTTGACACAAGTAAATAAAAAGGTTTGACCAAAAATATTTTCACCGTAGATGAAAATTCACGTTTAATTTCGAAAGAGGGCATGAGTTTGGGAATTCATTTTTCGAAGGTTACTCAATCGCCACCTTGGCTACCGTCACATCCGTGTCTCATAGACAATCATCATGAGAACCCCAAGGATCGGACTCATTTCTTGGAGTCGAAACTCATGGGAGTATTTATGGGGACCCAAATCCTATGAATCGAGTGAATCACAGCAGCTTATCTTGTAGGGCTCATGTGAAATTATAAAATTAATGGTTGTAATTCACCCGATCAAGTAAAGCGAGTCTATGGAAGAAATTCCATAAATTTAGGGATCGAGGCCCCTGCAACATGACAAGGTGTCCTTGAGCCAGAATCTAGACCTTGGCATTTCGAGTTAGTACCTTGGGAGCAAATCCAAGCCCTCATGTGACTAAACACAAACACCCCGATTACCGGACCGATTACCCAGGGTCCAAATTGCAGTCCTTAACTACTAGATATATAGGTTCACTCGAAATCCATGCCGTCAAACCACGCACTCACACCAAGTCTCGACTAAAATTGCAATTCCTAAAATGACAGGAGTTCACGACCAAAAAAAAAAAATGGCAGGAGTTCGCAATCTAAACATACTACGAAAATTCGAGTACAACGGCTGCGTTTAAGAATAGCTTTGCAAAGCCTTTTGGACCTCTAAAGGCCCTTGGGGCAAATGCTAGTGTGTTTAGCGTATATTTTTGGGAGCCCATCCGAGGCCTTCTGCAAAGGGAACTCGAATGCTTTACATTTTCGATTTTTTGCTGTTGTACCAAACGGTTTCTGTCCAAGGGCAAAGGAGATAGCTGTGCTCTGACGTTTCTGGAGCTTGTTGACAGAGGGGACATATGGGATCAAATAATATTTTCATCTTGCAAATATTCTCCCTCGTAGGTATTGCATTATGGCACACACTCCATAAAAAGATATGAATTTTGGGTTAGGTATTCAGTTTCCAAATATTCGTCCATAGGGTCTTGGGGTGTTTGATACGATGAGGAGGCTTGCTCTACTTGCTGCTACTGGTTTGTCGAATGTAGCCTGTTGTATGTACGCACTTTTCACAGACCAGTTTCTAGACTTATTCTTAGTTCATATCAGCTTTATCATCTTCTGGATTCCTGCTTAGTGCAATAGCTAGAATTTCGTTGACTACGTACTCCTCGAATAAGTTATGCAAGCTTTGTTCATTCCAGACTCTATCTTCCCGAACAATTAAGTCATCGACTCTTTTGGGGTCTTCCTGGTTAGCCGATTCACCAATCAAACTAGATGTTAACCACCTCTCCTCACAAATGTTTATGGACTTTCCATTTTCGACTAACCTGCGAGTCTCTCTTGTGATGGCATCTCTGCCTATTAACATACCTTGCCTTCCCTACAATGAATGAAACCCTTTCCTGCATTCTAGAAATCTCTCCTAAAGAAGTAGATTCCTTTTAATAATTATCTCCATACGGTCAATAGTGATTGCGAGAGTCTCCAAGCCTATTTGCCCAACAATGCATTATCGAAACTAATGAGATCTCTAAATCGCATTCCGCCATCATATTTCCTGGTTTTAAGGATATCCCATTTTTTTCCAATGCAAACCAAATCTAGACTCGTTTTGTTTCCACCAAAATGAGGCTATCTTTTGCTCGGTGTTTTTGCATGCAGAATTTGGGATCTTGAAGACGGACATAACATATTGGAATGGGGCTTACACAACAAGTTTAACTAGAATTTCTTCCCGGCTTTAGACATCAACTTTTCCTTCCAACCCTCCAATTTCCTATTTGCTCTTGCTATAATCCAGGAAAACATTTGTTTCTTTGAATGACCCCAATGAAAAGGAATATATTGGTACTTCCTTATTTTGTTGATAACTCACAAGTCTAAAGCCATATTCCTCTGTAGATTCTTGACGCAATTGAAGCAATATTGATTTAGGACCGTAGATAGATTCCAACTTTCCCTAATCTACCCATCCAGAAAGAATTTAGTGTCATCAACAAACAACAGATGAGATTAAGTAGGGCAAAATCTATTTAGATGAATTCCTTTGATGGGAGAGAAAGTTGCCATAATTATAAACAAGAAGGGCCGGGAAAGAGGATCATCTTACTTGAGCCCTCTCGATGGTTGAAAGTAAGATATAGGTTCCCATTAATTTCATGCTAAAAGCAAGAGTGGAAGCACACTGCATGATCAAAGCCACCCATTTATCATAGAATCCCATCTTTATCATCCACGGTTCCAAAAAGTCTCATTCTACCCTATCATATGCTTTCTTCATGTCAAGTTTTAGCACTGCTTGGAATTTTTTCTTATTTTTCCTCACCCTCGGCTAATGCGAAACTTCATGAACAATTAGAATGTTGTTCTCAATCTGTCTTCTGCTAATGAAAGCACTTTCTTCATAGGCAATAATCTTAGGGAGCCTATGTCTAATTAAGGCGATTTGCCATAACCTTAACAATGATTTTATAAGCAAAATTGCACAAGTTGAGGGTCTGAATTAGTTCAGGCATTCTGGGTTTGGGACTTTTGGAATTAGGGAAATATAAGTCTCATTTAAACTGGGATCAAGGGCACCTGAATTAAAGAAGTTTTTGTCCGTATGGAATACATCATGTTGGATATCTATCCGGTGATGCTGATAAAATTAATCATTCAGTCCATCGGGTCTTAGAGCTTTCGTAGCTCCCAATTAAAATACTGCGCCTTTTTTACTTCCTCCAAGGTCACTGGTGCAATCAATGCTTCATTTAGATCCTCTCATACTAGATAAGGACACCGATTTAGTATTGTCGGTAGGAGTGGAAACTGATAGCTTATCGTTTGGTCAACTACGCTATTGATGCTAAACCAAGCCCATGGGGTGTGCGGGCATGAATTGAAGGCTGCAAATGGAAGCCGGCCTCACTTAAGTTCGTAATGCCCACTGCCCACGAGACGCAAACCGGCTCGTAGATTTGGATAGTCGAGGCCCACCGGAAAAAAAAATTCCTTCTTTCTAACTATTTGTCTATATTCAGATGTTCACAAAACTTTGTTTTAAGTTAATGAAGAAAGCAATATATTCGACCATCACCACCCGCCTGGGTGGCGCTGCTGGAGCGCGCACTCTTCCTCTCGCAAAAGGTTGAGTGTTCGAATGCCCACGAGACGCAAACCGGCTCGTAGATTGGATAGTCGAGGCCCACCGGAAAAAAAAAAATTCCTTCTTTCTAACTGTTTGTCTATATTCAGATGTTCACAAAACTTTGTTTTAAGTTAATGAAGGAAGCAATATATTCGACCATCTGTTTCTGTTTTTCTTTTTGCTTTTGTAAGTGCGTTTCGGTCATCGATGATACTGCTCCAAAAGCATTTGACAATTTACTGGTGCGACCACGTTGTTAGCCTCGTCCCTAGCTCGCATGAATCATCGAGATGACAACCGGGATGATTCGCGAATTTGTCAACGCCAGGATGACATCCACAAAAGCGCCCGACAGGCGCGTGATTCTTCTCTCTTTTTCCTTTTGGTCAAAACTCAAACCCTGCGTCTTTTGGCTTCGGGAACTTCTAGCATTATTCCAAAATTCGATTTTACATCCGGAATTGACCTTTTCATTTTTGGTTCTTTTGTAGATGCGGACGATCTATCCACCACGATAGAATCGCTTTATGAAGAGACAAATGTCGCCCGCTGCCCCGCACGAGGCCGCCCATTCCTCACCACGAAAACGAAAAGACAAGACAAGACAGATAAGACGTCCAATTCCGACATCGGGCGGCCACGGTCCAATCACCTCCTGTGTTTGTCCCCCTTTGACTCTAGACCGAAGCGCCGGCGCAAAAGCGTTCATGCTACATCGTGGGATTGGACAGGACAGCGCATGTGATTGTAATATTACCAAGAAGAATCGAAATTCGCTGGAAAATGTGGCGAGAAAAAAAGATATCGAAATGAATCATCAAAGAAAGGGAGTAGAATGCAAACATTGTAACTTCGATTTGTCCTACTAACCACTACTTTTTCACTATTTCTTTTATTCTTCTTCTTCCCCTTCTTGACCTTTTTGGGCACGACGGCTTTGTTCGTGAAAAGCACGTTGCATGATACGGACGATCGCGTAGATCGAGTCCATATGAATCGTCTGTCAGGTGTAGCCCCGATGGTGCCGCGGTAATCTATGATTCAAATGACATCTGACCACGGGGTCGCCGCAAACCATGCAACTTCTCCTTCTCTTACGTTCATGGAGGCAAATGCATGACCGTCCACTCCGTGAGCTCCTCCTCCTCGAGCTTGTCCCAGAACTCGCTCACTCCTCTCTCCTCATCGCGTTCGAGCGACGGAGCTCGTTTACTGGCATTGTCATTCTCTTCCGCTTCCGCCGTCGCTTTCTTCGTCCGATCGGCCTTGCCCTCCTCCATGATCTCCCCACCCTTATTGATAAGGGTAGTACTCGCGCACTCGCTCGGCGGCAGCAGCTGCGGGAAGTTCAGCTTGGCCCGCGCGCCGCGGAACTCGAGGGCCGCCCTGTCGTAGGCGCGCGCCGCCTGCTCCGCCGTCTCGAACGTCCCGAGCCACACCCGCGCCGCCCTCCGCGGGTCCCGGATCTCCGCCGCCCACTTCCCCCACGGCCTCTGCCTCACCCCCCGGTAGAAGCCCTTCCTCTTCCTGCCGGCGGCGTTCTTATTGCTCTGGCTCAGTCCGACCGCCTCCGCGTCGCCACCGCCGCCGCCGCCGCCCAGCGCCGCCGCCGGAGTCGCGGCTGCTCTGCCCGGCGCGAAGAAGTCGCACCCGAGGCAGCCGTTGATCCTGCACACCTGGCACGCGGCCAGGTCGGGAAGGGAGAGCAGGCCCGGGTCGGCCCCGCCAGCAGATGGGAGCGGCGGCGACGTGGACGGTCGGAAGACCGGGATCGGCTGGGGCTGCGCGGGGCCATCCCCGGACCCGGACATGACATGCTTGAGAGCGTTGACTATGATGCTGTGCTCCTGGTCTTGGGCGATCCTGAGGTCGTGCGGTTGCCCTTGCCGCATGCTGTCGACGAGGGAGAGTTGGCAAAAATTGCAAATGAGTTCGCCCGCATGTCAACGTCCCTAGGTTTTATGCGCCACAGGGTCAAAAAAAAAAAGGGCGTTAAAGAGGATTGTACGCGTGGCGTCCGAGCTGGTGAGCTGGGGAGTTCCCACGAGCCACGTGGAGGGACGTGCAGGGGCGGAGGATGATGACGTGGTGATGACACAGTCGGCCACGTGGGTGTGATGACCCGCGACCGCGTGCGTCATGGGCGGGCGGAGGTGCCGTGGGGGTCCTTCTGAGCTAGAATTCGTGTTCGATTTCTTCTTGTTCGGGAAAGGGATGAGATTGAGATGAGATGAGAGGGATTGGAAGTGTCTCTGTGTATGGGGAAAGGTCGAGAAGAAGAAGAAGAAGAGGAATGGGCAAAAGCTTTGGCCGTGGGTACCGTACGGCTTACGTTTTCCACCGCCGCCGCTGACAACTTGGTCAACAACCTGGGACTCTGGGAAAGCCAACAACCCTTGTCTCCACACGATTCCTTTTGTTTCTATTTTCATATCCAAAGAAGCACCAAATACGAAACCATCAATTGTTTGGAGCCCTACGAAACATCATAAAAACACCAAATCAACCGTAAAGTAAAGCGGTAAAAGTCCTCAACAACCATTTTAATCCTCAACTTTTCAATTTGATCAATTTAATTTTAAATTTTATGATGATTTCTTTTATATAATCATCCCGGCCAATTGTAGTCGGAAATCGCTAATGTGGATACCGACCATCGGCGCCGGCCGTCTAGTGTGAGCATCAGACATCTACGTGGCACGACTAGCGGTAACGTGCACGATTTTTTTTTTCAAAATTCTTTTAATTTGTAAATTTCCTTTCTTTCTTCCCTTTTCGCCTGTGGCTAATGGCTTGTGAGGGTCACGACGTTCCTTGCTGGCCCACAGTGTCGAGTGTGGCCCTCGCCTGCAGTAGTCACTCGCCATTTTCCGAGATTGGTGGAGACTGGCCATAGGCGGAAGGGAAAAGAAAAGGGGAAAAAACTAAAAAGAAACAAAAAAAAAAGGAAAAAAATTGTAAAAATCGTCTACATTAGTATCGGATGCGCCAACTATCTCACCACATTAGTGATTTCCAACAAAAATTGACGGGAATGACTACTTTGAAAAATCGTCACAAAATTAAAACTAAATTGACTAGATTGAACAGTTTATGACTGAGTTGACTGCTACACAATAGGTTTACAATTTTTTGGACTATCATCCCCCAATGCAGTCCGAGTCTTTAATCTATGAACTCACTCCAAAACAGAATAATTTTGCACACAATAGTTGGTATCTGAACGGGAGACCTTCAATTTCTTAGCCGACTCTCCAATTCCCCGACCAACTACACCAACCCTAAAGAGTTCTCGAACCCAAATTTACATTACACCAAATCCATTCGAGCTGCTTAACATAACGTATTAGTCCATGAGTCTTATAAAAACGTATTATTGTGACAGCAATCAATCTATAATTGAGATATTTGCAACAATCTTTTCATGGGAGAAAGTAGTATTTTAAAAATAAAAAAAAAAGCACTTGATCGTGACATCCCAAAATTTAAAACATAACGTTTACTAGTGAGTTCACACATAATATTTTAAAATTTCAGAAATCATCATCCGCACAAACCCCTATAAATCACATAGTCTCGCGTCATAAACTGTCATTTTTACACACATCGTAAAAAGTTCCTAACGCAATAGAACTATAATAATTTTGGACGACCACAATTAGCAATAGTCCGAAAGCAAGAAAGAAGCCAACATGGAGCCTGGCAAGCAAAAATCAAGAGAGTGAGAAGGAAACACGCTGAAAACGAGAGGGAGAACGTGGATAGGAAAGGCTTGCCGAGAAGTAACCAGTGCTACCTCCAAGCAAACCCCAAGCTTGCCACACTCTCCAGTCACGTCAGTTTCTTGCTTTTATTTTCCAACCTCAATTCACTTGGCCGAATGTTTCCCGAAGAATGATTTTCGAGCAGGCAAAGTTTCAAACGATGCAATAGAAATGGACTGAAATGCGAGCAATGAGCAAAGTAGCCCAGAACAGATAATGCAGAGCTACCAGTTTATGCAGCCTCTGTTAAGGTCGGAAAAGTGCCGGAATCCTGTCAAATTCTTTCCTCAAAACAACATGCAAGTAGGATAGCAGATGTGAATCCAGATGTTTATATGAAGCATACATAACTAGGAAACTGTTCTATTTAAACACCAGACACGGCATAATCTTCAATGCACGACATAAAGAGGCTGTGACAGAGGTAGGTTTTGCCAAAAATACAAGATAGAAGTATCAATCTAGCAGGTCTCATGCTACAGCAGTCCTTTCTTACGTGCACTGTATGTACAAACAGATCACACATAGAGAATGCCACACATCCATCACTCTAAGTAGGAAACCTTCAGCTCATGTAGAGGTTCACAAACTGGAAGCACTAGTAGCCTAATGTTGTCCTCCTCATCATCCGAAAGAACTCGTCCATATCGACTTCACGGTCGTCTGCATGTTTTGGGAGATAAAAGAGCAGTGTCAGGGATAAGCTTCTTGTTTGCACTGCAGAAAAATTCGAGCATAAAAGAAGCAAAAAGTGATGGAATGGAACAGCCCTTGACTCCCTGAAGAATTACAAGGACAGTAGTATTGAGGAATTCCCAATATCCAAAACCCTGTTTCTGCTGTCTGTATACAAGTGGCATGCACAAGTTTTTCTCATTATCCTGAAAAGCCTAAGGCTGCATTCAGCTGCTTACATCAAACTTCACATCGGATAGAACAGTACTGCAAACGTTATCCTTCAGATTTCCCCTGTACAATCTCTTGTTTAGAGAATGATGCACATAGAGCTGCCTTCTTATTCAGCGTTTTGATAGGATATAGGGCCACCAACCCAATGTTCTCAGGTATTTGGCTTGTTTAACATCAAATCAAAGCATATCTATAAGGCCAAATTACCAAATCTGACTAGTAACTATTTGCATCTTCTAACACACCTTTAATGATCCCTGAAAAAGTGGGGAGTCAGTGGAGTATCACAACACCCAGAAAAAACCTAGCAATGTTCAAACATTAACAACAATAGAAAACAAACACCACTCATCCCTAGGCATCAATTTTGGATTTTTTTGAAGAGGAATCACCACATAATTTGTCTGGATCCTTGACAGGATAGTAGCTTAAAGAAAACTGAACCAGCCTACAATTTATCTGTTTAAAGCATGTTTTGGTTCATTGTTATGCACTACGTGAGACCAACAATAATTTTATTGTGATTTTACTGCATTTGAAGTTGATGGAAGCTTTGCACTTTAGATTATTCAATATGTACGAAATCTCAAACCACAGATAGGGAGAAAAATCTGATATTCAATGTCAAAACTGACAGGCATAATTGTAGAATGGACTAGTTAAAAACAAACTATGGAAGCATTGAACTTACGATCCCGGTCCGCCTCCTCAATCATCTCCTCAATCTCTCTGTCTGTGAATTGTTCACCCAGCTCCCTTGAAATTCTCTTAATATCTTGAAAAGATATTTTTCCCTGATCTCCGAATGAACACATGGAATCAGAACAAAGAGATGATCACAATACAATGTTTTAATCCAAAAACCCAGAAGCTCACATTGTTATCTTGGTCAATAAGGCGGAAAGCTTTCGTGAGCTCCTCCTTCATGTCCCTTTCTCCAATTTTGGCAGTCATCATATGCTCAAATTCATCATAATCAATTGAACCACTTCCATCCTTGTCCACATCGGCAATCATTTGATTGATTTGCTGCAATGACAAGGAATAATGTATTATTCAGGCATTCAATGATCCGCAGAAGTCATATCCCATTATAACCACAAAAGAGAAACCTGCTCTAAAGGATATTGTCTAACCGATCATATGTCAGTTAGAAGAGGCACTTGTGCTAACATGGGACTTCTTATTAGTGTGTCCAAGAAACCACGGAACGCAACAGCAGAGGGGCAAAAAAAAAAAAAGGCGTAACTTCATTGCCAAATTAGTGTTTTCTCTATTGCCAAAAATTTGCTTACACAGAGGTGAACCGACAATAAGGTGCAAAGCCATGAAAAGCAGCTCTATCCATCGAATTACCAATGCAGCGATCTAAACTCACCCCAGTAATTTCACATACAATCTTGGTTAATGCGGCAAAACTAAGTGGAATAGACAAGGCCTATATCCCGTACTCAAGAACTTGAATCACAAATATCGTGAATATTATTCTAATAGTACTGAAAATAACAGAACTAGAAATAACAGAAGGACAAAAAACATAAACTTTGCTTCCGCTGTTCAGAATTAACTTCACCATTTAAACTTCATGCCATGTGATATCGTGTGCTCACAGAAGTATCTAAGAAAGTCAATAAAGTCATTATTTCCTCAGACCAACTTTCTTTCATGCGTTACAGTCAATATATATATACAGTATATGGCCACTTTAGCACGGTGAAGTACTTCTCCAACTTTCCCAGTGAACTTTCCCCTCTTTACATGGGTTCAACTACTTGGTTGACAAGGTATGATACAGTGTCAAACAACGGCCTAGAGCATCTTTTTGGCTACAGTTCAGTTAAATGAATGAGTAAATGGAAACAAAATCTGTTGTGCCTTAGCATAACACCTGAACTGCATATAGTTTCTGCATGTGGCATGACCTGGAATGTACTAAGAGAAATTCAGAAAATGCATGCAAGGATAGAAATTACCTCCTCTGTCATCTCAAATCCAAGCGCCCTGTTGGAAGATCAGTTTAGTTATATTTTTTAATATCAAATGTGGAAGTATTTGTAAAAGCAAACTTAGCTCATTACCTCATTGCAACATTCAACTCTTTCGCATCGATAGTGCCTGGACAGAAATGTTAATATGATTACCATAAAAGTCAACAAGACAAATCCTCTGTACTCAAGCAGAAAGTTATATTGATACCTGAACCATCAGTATCAAAAAGTTCAAATGCTTCTTTGATCTCTAGCCTCTTCTGTTGAGTTAAATGCCTCCCTCTATTTTTGTCTTTCCTAGAGGCTCCTCTATAAAGACCCGTCTGTTGAAACAGTAAAATAGAATCTCACAATCATGAAATCTACAGATGTAACACATCCATCATGTGACACAATAGCTGTTAAATTATTAGTTGAGCTGTATAATTGAATTAAACTCAAGAATTTAGACACTAGAACCCTCACTCATCTTCAATGAATCCTTCATGTGCTCCTCAAACATGTCATGCTGTGTTTTGTGGGCACAGCAACATTAGAAATCAAAGAAACAGCAAGTAAACTCCAGCCGTGCACTCGAGTTTTCATGCATTTTTGAGGGATCAATAACTTCAAAGAGCATGCCAAGAGATTTCCTTTTACTAGAAAAATGGATGAAAAGCCATGCCAAGTTTTTTACTTCCAAGGACAATTAGTACTTTCTTCATTATAATTTTAGGGTGAGTTTGGATAGACTTTACTTTCTACATTTTGCTTAATCCGAACCTTACGACAAATGCATTTTAAACTTTTCTTTAACCCGTATGACAAGTACAGAAACATATAATCTTTTCATAAATTTTTTTTTAAATTTGGATAACACTCCCTGTGACTAAATCGTCCTGAAGCAGTATGGGAATGCGGAATAAGGGGCGGATGAAAACCCAACATGGTAGGGGAGGACGGGGAAAGAATTTTTGCAAGAAAGCAAAAGGCATAAACATACATGCCCTTAATGTCTCCAAAACAGGTGAATAGAGGTGTCTTTGTTGTGACGTTCATGTGCAGTTGAAAGCCAACTAAAGCCTAAAATTACGGATAAGGGATTCAGGAACGAAACATGTAAATATTTCAACCAAGAAGAACTTAGCAAACATTCTCTCAACTCAACTCAACTCAACGAAATTTAACCCTCACAAATGACACAGTGCAAATGGAAGAAAGAGTGAGAACTCAGTTCTGCAAGGAAAACAAACAGCCTAGGAGATCTTCCTATATGTTCAGATTGCTTAAGCGAACCTCCTCGCCCTGCAGATCTCCTCTATTAGCCAGTTACACCCAAATCGAGAGGCAAAATGGGAACTGCAGTGCGCCTTACAAATGGGAACTGCATTGCGCCTTACAAGACCATTTCTTAGCCTATTCGAATCCCCCACGACGTTCCACCGCTACCTAGCCACGAATCACCGAAACAATTCGATGAATCGGGCGGGGCGCATTTCAAGAATTGCCCTCGACATCTCTCCACCGCAACTCCGACAAGACATAACACCTCGACCACGCACACGGATCCACAGCACAGTACAGCGATCGGCGAAACGAAGCAATTCCCCCAGATGCAAACCCCCCCGGGACAACGTCGCCGACAGTTCCCCCACGATTCGCCAATTCGAAGGGGACAAAAAACAAACGGACTCGAACACCAAAAAGCGACAACATCGGAGAACCAGACGAGATTTTTGGTTTCCATTAGCAGGAAGGGGGACTCACCATGGCTTCGTCTCCTCCGGTCGGACGACGATCCGGCTAGCTTCGTCGGAGCTCGGGAAACCGCGATCGGAGAGATCGGAGAACGCTTCGTGGCGAAGGGAAAACTCGAGAAGGAAGAGGACCTTCGAGATGGCCGTTGAATGGGATTGGTGATGACGCCGAAAACGCGTTCGGACGTTTCCGGATCCGGATTCCGGAGCGAGCGAACGGGGCCCATTAAGGCCCAATACACGACTGTCTCAGCCCATAAGGCAATCGTATAGTGGGCTTTAATGGGCTACGGAAAAGAATTGAAGGAAGCATTTTTGTCCCATTAAACAAGCATCGTACCTTGCCAATAGGCATACGGCTCTGCTGATAAAGGGATTGGGGATAGAGGCGGGGACGCTAGTATTGCAGGTGCGGAGTTTGACTCCCGTGCTATGTAAGAGACAGAGCAAAAATCAGAGAGCGAGGAGAATTAAAAATAGAACAGACCAAAAGAAAATAAAAAAAAACAAGCATCGTACCTCGCGTGAGGCGATGGTGCCCATGCATGAGGAGCTTCTCTCTTTCGCTTCTGCCCGATACCCTTCATGAAAGACATTATTTGTGCTCTCACGTCTTTGTGTGAATCTAAATCTCGCTGAGAAAATACAATGGCCAAACACAGCCGACAAATCATCCAATCATATGTTGTCCCCCAAGCTCCACTCTTGACATGAAATTTTCCAAGTGCTCTCCATTTCAATTTCAATTTCACAATGACATCGAAGTTTTGCCAATAATTATCATGAAAACCTAGCTTTCCAAGAAGATGCAAGACATTAACCTAATGATGATTTAAGCCAACAAATGGTGCACGTATTATATTGTACTTATTTTTATGATAAATACTATCATATACCACCACAATGGTGCACGTATTATATTGTACTTATTTTTATGATAAATACTATCATATACCACCACATCTCCTAAAACTTTCATAATCCAGCTTGCATACATTGTTAGACAATTTGTTGATCTTTGTTCTTATCCAATTGAAATTGATAATAAATATTGCTTCCATTAGATTTAAAGCAATCAAAATGGATAATGAGACTCTAACTATCACTTACACTAATTGAGTTCCTTCTCTTTGATGGTATGATAATTTGACAATCGAGCAACATAAAGTTAACATGCTCCAGTCACTCACCTCAGCACCAAAGTAGGAATATGCTTTCGTTGCCCTTATACCGCCATCCCAACATAAGTCAGAACAATTTTACTAGTATATGTTATGTACTGACACGATCATATAAGATGTTTTGGCTATCATCAATGAAAGGATGGTTATGAACATCCTTAAACTTCGCAATTACCTAGACTCCATCTTCGATGTTGAATCTAATGGAAGTTTGATGTCTAGTTTTCTTCACTATCCTATAAACATTTCTTTGTTCATGAGATGAAACCGGTGGAGATTATCAATTACAATTACAAAGAAAATGTCCATCTTCGCAATATTCCTTTGCTACTGCTTTCTTTTTATCCTTGCACCCCAAGTCCTACTAATTCTAATTTCAATATCTTCATCAACTTTATATACAGTGATATTATCCTTTGGAGCCTCTACAATCTTTTTTATTTTAAAAAAGTCATCATTCAAAGAAGAAAGATAAAGTGAGAAACAAATTAAGCTCTAAAAAGATGAAATCATACCCACTTATCCCCAAACTATTAAGCTAGTTACGGAGGATTAGGAATATTATGCCGAATATTTGTAAAACCATTAGTTAGTGACTTCAAAAGTTTTTGTATATACATACTTTGGTTCAGTTAGGTTTCAAAAAATTCAAGATCAAATTACATTGACTTTTTTTACCTTAAAAAACGAACATATCAGGCTTCATTTTTCTTCTTTTTGCTGGAATTATACATGAGTTGACTCATATGTAGGAGAACATGTGATATCCACATGACAACTCATGGTTGGGGCCGCAAAACACACCAAAGGGCAAAAGACTAGAATATAAGCATTACCACCTTCATCATTTTTTACCAACTACAAAAATGTGCCTACAAAATCTTAAAGTATTCATGCATGAGAGAGAGAGAGAGAGAGAGAGAGAGAGAGAGAGAGAGAGAGAGAGAGAGAGAGAGAGAGAGAGAGAGAGAGAGGGAGAGAATTTTTAGAATTGAAGAATGCGCATGAGTGGTTGTTGCATCGTCGGAGTGTTCAACTTTTTCAATGAGTTGGAGTTGATGCTATTAAACTTCCGTTAAGCATGTGCGGTATGCTATTAAAACATGTATCCAATTATTAATCTTACTGTGATGAGTTTGAGAGGGCTAAATTTCTGGAGTGCGTATCTCATCACTCTGTATTACTTTTCAAGAGGAATTTCATGGGAAAGAGGAAGTTTCTCAAAAATAGGTGAAACCATGCTATTAGAGTGTGTTAGTTTTCTTTCTTATGGTGATCCTTACACCTGAATTTTTTAGACTACAACATAATTTTCTTCTCAAGGTTTTTTTGCAATGGCGATTTTCTCCTTCTAAAACAAAGGAAAAAAAAAAAGGAATAGTAGGACGCAGGGACAAAGTTATTGTTCACAATTTCATCTCCATTTTTCTAAATTTTTTTTCAAAGAAATGTAAAGGAGGGGTGAAAGTCAAGCTAGTGAGAAGTGAGAACTATGTACTTCTCGTACATGGGAGCATCTATTCTAGAGGAACAATAGTTCGGAACATACTAGTTACTAGCGCTCTCACGAATAAGGCTTGATTTGGGCTTTGGAGAAATCGGTGCAAAGGAACTGCCGCGATTCAATAGCTTGAAAAGAAAGCCCACTAGAATTACTTGATTTTGGGGGAAATTACCAAACAATCCTAAACCTATTGCAATCATGCCAATTCAATCTTAAAACTTTTTGTTTCTCGACAAAAAAAATCTTAAACTTCTTTTTTGTGTCAATTGAGTCCTAAATTTTTTGCGATTGTGCCAATTCAATTCATCTCACCAATTTTGGCCGGTCGACGCTGACATGGACGCTGACCGGTGCCAACCATCCAGTCAATACTAACGTGGCAATTTTTATTGATCGGCTAGAGGCGAGGATCGACAAGGTCGGCCTTGCTCGCCCCTGGCAAGGGCGAGGCTCAACCTCGCTAGTTGTTGACGAGTTCAAGCCTTGCCAGCGACAGTAAGGATGAGTCTGGCCAACAACTGACAAGGCCAACCTTGCCGGTCCCCACCTCTGGCTGGTCGCCGAAATTGACAACCGGTTACAGGTTGAAGATGAAGGCAGCGAAAAAAAAAGAAAGGGAAAGAAAAGAAAAAAAAAAGGAATAAATTAATAAATTTTAATAATATAAAATATATATTTAAAAATTATCACATCAACGTTGGTTGGACGGATAGGGTTCATGTCAGTGTCGATCGGCCAAAATTGATTAGATGGACTGAATTGACATAAATGCAAAATGTTTAAAACAAAATTGGCTCAAAAAAAGATTTATAACTGAATTGTCATAATTGCAATATGTTTAGAATTATTTAGTAATTTTCCCCTTGATTTTGAGTATTGCCAAAGTATCGAGTTGTCGAAACGAAGTGGCCCAATGGGCCATGGCTTTTACGTCGAGATATTGAGAAAGCTACTTCGCCGGCGGCGAAGGTTATAGCAACCTGGCCTGCAGGCGGCTGAGGGTGGAGGAGGAGAAAGAGGCGAGAGAGAGGGAGAACAAATGAATTAGGTGTTGATCAGGCTTTGGAAGATTTGAATTGGGCGTGTTAACGGATCAAAATTGAAGGGTCTCATGTCGCGATCTCACAAGAGAAAAGGTAAGATTGGATGGACGACAGAGGGTGGAAACAACCGATCCGCGTCTGGAGAAGTAAATTCCAAACGTGGGAAGCTTCCTTGCGCACGTAAGGACGAAAGTGAGTCCCGCAAAGACCTTTAGGAGCGTGGAGGAAGCTGCCATTCAGCAAATTCCTGGAATTTGGAAGGCTTCTTGGACGGATGAAGAGCAGAGGACACGGTTCCAGTCAACACGTAATCTCCGAGACTCCTATCACTGCTTTTCCACCTACTTTCCGGCTGCCGCACTTCACATTTTCATGTAAGTATCGTTTTTCATGTATTCCCATTCACTGTGCTCTCCATTTCAATGCAATCTGTTTTTCTTTGTACTTCGTCCAAACCATGTTCAGACCATAAAAGGATCAGTTTTCACCGGAAATCTCACTGACTGGCACAACATACACCGCATGCATATGAATCACACACAGAATATCACGCCAAGTCTCATGCATGCGAGACCCATCAAATCTAAGCACGCACACATATCGACCCGATTGTTTTGTTGACTATTCCCGTGTTTTGTGCTATCTCATCTTATGTTTTGTTAAGGGTCTCTTCAAGACTGTTCATTCTAGCCTCCCCAAACACAACTTATAGACCCTAACCATCCTCAGAAGAAAGCTATTGAAAACACTACTAAAATCATAATCAGGACAGAAGACGCGGTTATGCGAATCAAATCATCACTTTGCAAGAGAAAGAAAAAAGTCAATTCCCCGCCAACCCAAAAGTGCCCCCAAAGTTGGTTCCCAGCTAAATCCAATGTTTCTTTCCCTTTCATTCTTTTAATGATAATGCCAGCCAAACAAGATTGGGTGGGAGGAATCATTTCCCTACCAAGTTGGGGAACAGAATGTTTGGTCGCCTCCTGACGTTGACTTCGCACATTTGTGGTGGAATCCAACCCTGGTTAGGGACGAAGGTTGAGGGTTTTAGCTAATCCTTAACCCTGGTTGGGGTTATCCCGACCCGACCCGACCAGGGGCTCAGCAAGTCAATTGCCTCACCGAGCAAGCCACCACCTGCGCCCACTGCCTCAGCCTCGTCTTCACCACCTGAGGGTCATCGCCTGCAACTCGAGATTTCCCGCATTCCAACTTTCTAATCAATACGCATGCACGTGACGACCGGCCGGCGAGTCTTTTGCCGGGCCGATCGGTGTTCGGACGAAAGGTGAAAGAGGAGGAGAATTACCGCGACTGAATATATTGCTCTGCGGGCTTCCGGCGGGAGGAGCAGGAGGAGGAGGAGGAGGAGGAGGAGCATCGCAACGGGGGACGGTCGGCGACGCGGCCTCCGGCTTCGATACGCCGCCGCTGTACTGCTTATTGACGGCGTAGTAGAACTCCAGGGCCGGCAAGGTGTCCGACAGGTGCCGATCCGCCTCCGGCGAGTCGAACCCGAAGCCCAGCTCGATGCACGCCTTCAGCTCGTCGAGGTCGTCGTCCGTGACGCTCCTGCTGCGGAGGCGGCGGTTCTTGCTGTTCCCCTTGCGGCGGAGCCACGCCTCCTCGCGGCACATGTCCGGCGACCACGATCGCTGCTTGTACAGGGACGACGAGCGTCCCGCCAGGAGAGTTGGATTCGGCGTGGCCAGGAACGATAGTTCGTCCGCCGGCGGCGGCGGCGGCGGCGGCGCGCGGGCACCCGACATGGTGGAGAGACGGCGGAGCGCGGCCCCTACCCCGTCGGACGGGGGCGTTGGTGGGGGGAGGCGCCCTGGAGAGAGCGCGGTGCCTTCCGAGTTAAGTCTACGGATATTTTTGGAGAGAGAGTCACGGGAGCTTATAGAAATCAGGGTTACGGTGGGTGGTCGGTCCAAAGTCAATGATGACCTCTCCTTTTTGCATTCTTTTATTTTAGCTTTTTCGGGGGCAAAAATTTCCAAATTCACTCGAAGAATTTTGCCGAGCTCATAGAGGGAAATATGCGATTTTCAAAATATTGATGATCCGTGACGAGGATACTCAATAAAAATTGCACTAATCTTTCTTTAGTTAGTTAACAAATTGCCCTCGAAATTGATGATAAAATCTTCGATAAAAATAGCGTCACCCTTAGATGATATCATGTCATCCAAATTTCTCAAGTATTTTTACTTTTCATTCTATTAAGGTAGCTGGGCAGTTAATGTCGTGTAGAGGTGTAATAGAATACTTTGGAAGTGTATCATCATTGTGCTTTATGAGAATAGTCGTTGAAGATTGGATTTGCCGAATTTCTCAATCTGTCAACTAAATGGGAATCGATTGAGTTTTCGGCTTTAATGGGAATCGATTGGATTTGTCGAAATGAGTTATTTCATCTCATTATACTTATTTCTTAAACCCAAGTCCATAAAAGTTATATTACTTAAATTGTGCATTGCAGAAAGTTCAGGAAACCAATAGAACTACTTGAAGGTTAAGGATGGTGCATGTTGGACAAAAGTTCAAAACCGGCAATGTCTTGGAAGCTTACTTCATAGACTAGCTGTATCTTTTCATTCAGAATTATTCTCTCTTTGCTTGCTAGAGAAGTTGTCTTGTGATGCCCGCAAGTTGGACTTAATAGATTTCCTTGATCCGACCATCTTAAAATCATGCCGTTTTGTTTCGAATCCCAAGCATCGAGCTGGGCCTGGCATTGAAATGGGAGAATAAACTCTCTGTGGGGGTTTGAAATAGGCTTCATCAAGGCTTATACTAGGTGGGTCGACTTCAGGTTCATTTGAAAGTATTGGGTATTCTCGGTTTTTCGTATAGTTAGCCACAGGCCACTCCACTCACTGATCGTCGCGTGTCCGGGCCCAATTTTCATATTTTTCTCTCCTCCATTAGCCCCTCCCTCTCCACCATTACTCTTTTTCTTCTTCTTCCTTATGCGCCACACCATGAATGAAGCTGTCCAACTTTGACGTAGAATCCAGTTCAGATCTAGCCACGACCGGCTAGTGCGTGACAACAATCGGTGAGGTTAAGATTCCGACGGCCGTGTACGAGAGGCCACGATGGGCAACTACTGCGAGCTCAAATATCAAAAGGAAAAATAAAGGAACCAATCTGAGTCCACTGCAACCTCATCCGCGAGCCCACCTTTCCTTTAACTTCCAAATCTGAAGTCTCTCCTCGAGTGACCCTCTCGCTGGGAGGGAGCTTCCCATATTTCTAGCCTCCAAAGAAGAGGATGGACTTGGTAAGAGCATCTTTGTAGTTGTACCGAAGCGAGGTTGGTGTGGGTGGTGGTGGTTCAATGGGAAATAGGCATTGCATAGAAACAGGAAAAGAGTGAAAGAGTTCAAAAAAACAAATGAGTAACCAAGGAGAGAGGCAGGGAGGTAACGAAGGAGAGAACAAAAATGAAAAGTGAACCCATTTGAACACGTGGCGATTAACGAGTGAAGTGGCCTAAAGATGACATGGAAAATCAAGACTACCTAGTATTTTCTCCCATTCATACATGGACAGGCATGGCTCGAGCGTGGTGGGTTTTAGGAAAAATATTTTCAAAAACTTTAAAACTCGCTAATTCATCAAATTTCTTCAAAAGCATGCTATCTTATCAATCTTGGATCCTAGCAAGCAGGCTAGGAATCTAAGAAATTTTCTTTGTATTTGGGAAGTTCTCGACATGTGGTCGACCAAGACTCGATAAAATTGAATTAAATCAAGTTACTTATCGATTTTCCCATCGATGACGGCTTATGATATAATCACACGGAAATCATAATGATCGGTGTAATTAGTGTGCGCTCGATTAACATTAGCAATGTTCTTAATCTCATATTCGACGTTGATTTAGACAGTATCGAAATAAGCTAAACCCTAGATGCAATTCCTATCACATCCAACGTTGGCGGACACTTTGCACTTTTGAAGTGCCATTCTTTATTAAAATGCAATGGCCGAAAATCCTTTAGGACTAAATAATCTGAATGAAATGTGTTCTCTCGCACTTAGACGAAGTCTTTCTTACAAATTCTCGTGCGATGTAATTTAATCTTTTGATGGTGACTTAGACTTTGACAGGGAATAAAATTACTAAGAAAAATGAATTCCAAAAAAGCACCCATTGAAAATGAGCTATTGATGTACCAAGTAATCAGAGGCGTTCTTCTAGAAAATTGATCGTTTCTTTTAATTTGTACATTAGAACCGACCGCATCATTTTTAACCAAAAAAAAAAAAGCTTGATCTATATTTAAAGGTATCCAATTTTCAAATAGTACGCCCAATGCATAAAAAATTGTAATGTATCAATTGTGGGTGAAGACATACTTATAGATCAAAACTCTTTTTCTCCAATCAGCACAAGCATCAGCATACTTGCATAACTAATTCATCTTGTGTAGGACACTACAATCGATTTACATGTCAAAGCTATCCTCTCGAGTTAGCCAATAGGCCTCCTCATTCATTTTGGATTTCTTCATTCCCATTGTATATTGATTTATCTCTAGTAAGTGCAGCATGAGCATGGCAGACTAATTTAGCAAACAATAAAAATAAATGGAAGCACCATCCTTTTTGCACGAAAGGCATATCAAAATTCACGTGAATTTTAGCTTCCAAAATAGTTTTCTTCATGCCCATAAGTATGGAACAACTCCTTTAAATCTATTGTCGTAATTTAATGCGTTCATTATAGATTTAATGGAACAACTTTTAACACCAAATTGTTGTACTTTCAAGCGTATTTCCCTCGGAAAATTCGAAGTAAAATGAAGTGATGAGCAAATATTCACCTGAAATTTTGCTAAAAAACAGAGATATCGTGAGGATTGAGTTAATACAAGTGAAGTATAATTAATCATATTTATTTTCTTGGATGCTTTTTTATCCTACTTTCCATAGTGGCTACTTTGCAACCCAAATGGTACGACGAATCCTAATTTCATTCGCCAGTGCATCTTTAATGTGCGCATAAGAAAATGACAAAAATAAACTCAAAACGATATATATGGGAAAAAGTCATCAAAAACTCTAAACTTTATCACCCGTGACACATTTACCCTGAACTTTTTTTTGTGACACCAAAAACCATAAACTATACTATTTGTGATACATTTACCTCAATATACTTTAGTCCATGGGCATTTTCGTCTTTTTTACTTTTTCTTTTTTTTTTTCCTTTCCGGCGAGCGCCGGCGAGGCCCTCGTTGGCATCAGGCGAGGGCCACCCTCGTTGGCGTCGGGTGAGGGCCCTTGCCGGCGTCGAGCGAGGGTCGCCCTCACTTGAGTCGGGCGAGGGTCGCCGTCGCTCGCCTAGGCGAGGGCGGCCCTCTCCTGACGCCGGCGAGGGCGGCCCTTGTCGGAAAGGAAAAAAAGGAAAAAAAATAAAAAAAATAAAAAAGATAAAAATGTCTATGAACTAAAGTATATTTGGATAAATATGTTATAAATAGTATAGTTTGAGATTTTTGATGTTATAAAAAGAAATTCAGGATAAATATGTCGCAGATAATAAAGTTTGAAGGTTTTGCTGATTTTTTTCTTATATATACTGTAGTAGCAGTAGTCTTGCAAAAGAGATTAAAAAGAAAAGAGAGATAAAAACCTCATTGATATAGCCATTTCCTGGAAGCCACGTGAAGTAATTATTATTGGGGAAGCCAATGGGGCAGCTAACTTTTTTTTTTTTTAAAGAGATGAGATGCTTTACTTTCTGGATAAGAAGAACTAAAGATACAAGTGGCTAACGCTTTCGTCCCTCATTGCTCATTGTTAACCTCCTCTGTTTCTGTTTCCTGATTCTAATGGCGGCTTCTTCTTCTTCCAAGCCCAGAAGGAGTTATGATGTCTTCCTGAGTTTCAGAGGTCCGGACGTCCGCAATAACTTTCTCGGTCATCTCTACGCAGCTCTAGACCAGACGGGGATATACGCTTACATCGACGATGAAGAGCTGAGGAAGGGAGAACAGATATCACCCGCGCTCATGAAGGCGATCGAGGAATCGCGGATCGCCGTCGTGGTTTTCTCCGAGGACTACGCCTCTTCGCCATGGTGTTTGGAAGAGGTGACCAAAATCATGGAGTGCAAGGAGCAAAGAGACCTCATGGTCTTTCCGGTGTTTTACAAGGTGGAGCCGAGAGATGTGAGAGGGCAGAGACAGAGTTATGGAGAAGCTATGGCTAAGCATGAGGTGAAGTTCGGGAAGGATTCGGAGAAAGTAGCGAGATGGAAGAAAGCTCTTTCTGAAGCAGGTAGCTTGGCTGGGTGGCATTTTACTAATGGGTAACACCTCTACTACTTCAATTAGTCTTAAATCTTTGGATGCTTCATTTTGCCACTCTCCCTCTCTCTCTCTCTCAAGCGAACACACACTCACGCAGCACAGATCTCACCTATCCTGCACACGAACAGAGTACCGTGTGCGAGAGCCGTTCGTCCTTTCAGAGCCTCCGATGGCCACACCACCGCCCGAGTGCTAAGTCCCCACGCCGCCCGAACCGCGTAACCTCTGCCGCTCTCCGTCTCTGTGTCAAGGGGCTGAGGCGACAACTGGCGACCCGGATCGCGGGTTGGTAAGCCGTGGGTGATGGTTGCCAGAGGCTTCACGTTGTTGATATTCATCACTGCTAATACTTTGCTAAGAGAAATACCGGATAAAAGGATAGGTATTCGGGCAGTTGAAGGAAAAATAAGATAATTTCAATGAACTTTGTAAAGAGATCAAGACAATGTCGATCAACATTTAGCATATCTAATAATTGACTTGAATTTTTAATAAATGCAAAATAAATTAACACAACATTTGGAATAACATGAAAAATATAGTCTTAGATTCTCGTAAATACTAGGAGTGAGCATGGTATGGAGAGGCGGTTTCCACTTTAGAATCGGGAACCGACTACCGAGGGCCGATTCCACAAAATAGGAACCGGAAACCGCCTTGTAATTCCTGAACCCACCTGGGAACCGGATCACCGTTTCGATCCGGTTCCTGGGTGGATCCATAGAACCAGCTGGGGAGGCTGAGAAGGGGTAGGGAAGGGCGGAGGAGGAGGGGAACGGCAAGCACGGGTCATTGAGTGGGATGGAGCAGAGGTGGGAGAGGGTGAGATGAGGGGCAAGATAAGCACGGCGACCATGAGGTGGAGCGGGAGTGGAGGGTGGGGAGAGAGGGGGAGCGAGAGTTGGGTTTTACGAAAGGGTCAAATTCAGGTGTCGAGTGAGAGAGTGAAGATGGTGAAAAGAAGATCTACATCTCTCTAGAGAGAGAATGAACGTAAATTGTGAAAGATAATGGACATTAGTTCGAGGTGACTCGCTTCAAGGAGACTGTGAAAGATAATGGGAACAAACAGTAAGGTATATCTAGAAATCAAGAACAGAAAATTTTTCTTCTCTGAAAGTTCTTGGAACCCAATTCAGCGACAATGAAGAAATGACTATGAACGTAGCTCTGTTTTGAGAGACAAAGGAGAGACTTTGCAAGGTCTACTTTTTCTGAAAGAGGAGGAGAGTGTTGCATTAATTGAATAGAGTGAGAATGCAGGAGTTTGAACGAAGAGAGAGAGATAAGAGGAGAGAGAGCCGCACGCATAAGGAAGAGGAGAGAGTGCTATTAAATTGAAGAGAGAGAGGATGAGGAGTTTCAATGGAGAGAGAGAGAAAAGTGGAGAGAGAGATGGACACAAAAGAAAGGGGAGCGAGAGCGTCGTATTAAATGAAGAGAGAGGAAAGTGGAGAGAGATGATGGTTGATCGTGATCGTGCAAGACAAAGAGGAGAGAGAGAGAGGGGGGAAAGATCGTTTTATTAATTGGAGAGAGAGAGTCCAGTCCTTAAAAGCTTAAATTTAAATATATATATCTACATGTGTACTGGTTCGATCCAGAAGTGAGCGGTCGGTTTCACATTTAAAATTAAAAATCGGATTAATATTCATCAGTTTCAAGAAATTAGAATTGGAAATTAAACCGATCCGCATGAGAATTGCCAGTTCTGGACCGGTTCGATCCAGTTCTGGGTGGTTTTCAGTTCTTTTATACACCCGTAGTAGACACGGGTATCTTCCTAGTTGAACATATTTAGACATTCATCTCCAGATATATTGCGGACTAGTTTATTACTCAGCAATTCTCTTTAATTACTTATTCATTTCTTTGGATTGCTCTATGAGTGGTTTCAACTAATTTTCACTTTTCAGATATGAAGCGGGGCTTATACAACATATTGTACAAGAGATCTCAACTCAACTAGATCGAACGCCATTAAATGTAGCCAAGTATCCGGTAGGGATAGATTCTCGAGTACAAGAGCTTAAAACAATCTTAAATATACAGTCCCAGGATGTTCTTATGGTAGGATTATGGGGACAAGGAGGTGTAGGGAAGACAACCCTTGCTAAAGCCATTCATAATGCTATTTTTAGAGAGTTTCAAGGTGCTAGTTTCTTGGAACGTGTTCGAGAAAATTCCAAAAATTCCACTGATTTGGTTGCTTTGCAACAAAAATTGCTGTCACAGGTATTACCACGGAAGAAGTTAACAGTCTACAGTGTTGGTGGAGGAAGTCGGTTAGTTCAAGATAGACTTTGTAATAAGAAAGTTCTCATTATTCTTGATGATGTTGATGATGCATGCCAATTAAATGCTTTAGCTGGAAATTGTGAGTGGTTCGGTAATGGAAGTAGGATTATTATCACAACAAGAGATAAGCATTTGCTGACTTCTCATGGGGTAGATCGGAATCATATGTATGAAGTTAAAGCTCTTGAGGATGGTGAAGCTCTCGAACTTTTTAGGAAGCATGCTTTTCTAGGAAATCAAGTAACAGAAATAAGCAGCACTCTTGTTGATCAGGTTTTGCATCATGCGAGAGGCCTTCCTTTGGCTCTTGAGGTGTTGGGTGCTTTCTTGTGTGGTAGAGGAGAAACTGAATGGAAAAGTACCCTGCAAAAACTTGCCAAAAGTCCTGACAAAAAGATCAATGATGTGTTAAAAGTAAGTTATGATGGATTGGAGGACTACGCAAAAGAGATTTTTCTAGACATTGCTTGTTTCTTCAAGGGGAGGAGTATAGAGTATATTAAGAAAGTTCTTGATAGTTGTGATTTTGAGACGACTATTGGAGTACAAATTCTCATTGAGCGCTGCTTGATTAGTGAAGAGTGTCAGACCTTACAAATGCATGACTTAATGCAATTAATGGGTACCGATATTGTCAAACAAGAATGCCGTGATGATCCCAGAAAACGCAGTAGGTTGTGGCTTTATGATGATGTTCTTGATGTTCTATCAGGAGATGTGGTAAGACTTGTGATAATAATTCATATTCAATTCTTATGTTTGACTTTGTTTATTATAGTTACAAAGCAACGTTAATATATTCAAATAAATATACAGGGAACAAATAGGATAAAAGCTATTGTTTTGGAGCTACCAAAGCCAGAAGAGATGTATATCGGTCCTAATGCTTTCGTAAACATGAGAAAGTTGAGGTTGCTCATCCTGCTTAATGTAGATAATTCTTTCCAAGGTCTCATCCATCTCCCCAGTGAGTTAAGGTGGTTTGAATGGCCTAATTGTGCCTCGATTCCAGATTTTAACTATGGTCCAAAGAAGTTAGTTGGACTTGATATGCGGAAAAGCAAGATCAAAGTAGTGGGGGAACAATTTAAGGTGCGTATTTACTTGGTCTTTTTTTCATTACTTATATGTATTATATTTGATGATGTTGTTGCTGTCCTTAGGAAAACATCTACAATTACTATATTCTTTATACATATTAAAGCATCAAATGTAGGCTGTCAATCTAGTAAATGAACCGATGCCGTTAAAATCTTTGGTCGTAAAAACTATGCCTTCTAGTTGACAACTTGTTGGTTATATTTGAAAGGGTTAATACCGCGAAAAACCCTAAACCGGTACACCTATGACGAATTTATCTTAAATTAATCTTTTGACCGCCAAAAACCTTAAACTAGTACACATGTGACAAATTTACCCAAAACTAATTTTTTGAACACCAAAAACCCCAAATCAGTACATTTGTGACAAATTTACTCTCCGTTAAATTGGAATAATATCACAAAAAATCATAAATTGATAAATTTGTGACAAATTAAGGGATAAATCATAAACTAGTATACCCGTCAACTATTATGTATTATCCAACTCAATAATTTGATAGTAAAATTTAACGTAAACTAACGGAAAGTAAATTTGTCACAAATGTACCAGTTTGGGGTTTTTGGTGATCAAAAAATTAGTTTGGGGTAAATTTTTTATAGGTGTATTGGTTTGAGATTTTTTGTGATATTAACCCTATTTGAAATACATATAGGAAATATTTCATTTTTCTTCCTTGTGCTTTTAACTGCTTTTCTGATCAAGTCCATGTGTTTTTAATTTTTCTAACTAATCTAGTCATTCTATTTATACAAAATGTATAATCAAGTCTCCCCGACATCAAATCTGACCAAATCGAGCTGACGTGATCGTCCAAATATGACATGGATTGAATATTGCCTACGTGGACGCCCACCGTAGATAATGAATGAGTGCCCATGTATGTGTGAATTTAATTCACGGTACACTATGGAGTCGTCCAAGGGCCACGTTAGCTTAGATTAGGCTAGATACTGGAGAGACTTGATTAGATAATTTATGTAAGCAAAAGGACTTGCTTAGAAAAATCAAAAGTACAGGAACTTTATTAGAAAAGTAGTGAAAGTACCGGAATGAAAAATAAAACTTTTCCGTCCATACACACGAAACATGACAACAACGAGCTCAAACCATCATGACTTTGAGAAGAAAATTGAAACAAAAACTTCTTGGTTTGTAATTTGACATTTGAGTGTTGAATGAGCTTAATATATACCATGAAACTTTTAATTTGATTTGTAGGTTTTTGATATATAGTTGGTAATGGTCTAAATGTTTTCAAAGACCCTTCCCAGTAGAGAATTGAGAAGCCAGATCTTTAGAACTCTGGTAATGGGTATATCTTTTTTTCTTGTTAAGTTTCAATTAGTGTACTAGCTAAAATAATAGAACTTAAAATAAAATTCAACCCATTCGAAGATAATCAACAATATTATCAAAGTGATTGAGCTTGCTCCATTTCATGCTAAAACTCTGGTAATGGGTATATCTCGTTTTTGAAATATTGCATATACTTATGTTACTCCATAAACAATGCAATCTTATGTCTTATTTTTCTTTTAATTAGAAGATAAATCTACAAGATGAGGTTTAGATCAACTTAACATAAACTTCCACATAAGCTTTATCGGGCAATTTGATTGATATGGATATTTATTTTGTTATTTTCTTGCAAAAAAATTCAGTTCGATATCGACATTTAGGATGATTTAACAAATATAGTCTTAAGACTCATGCAACGCATGGACATCTTACTGGTTTATATAAAACTCAATAACTTTAAGATATTGGTAAGCTACATAAAAATATTGGTAAATTATCGAAATAGTTGGTAATTTAAAACTATCTAGTAATTGTAGGTGCTTTTTAGAAGTGTTGGTAACTTACCAATGCGTTACCGAGTAAACAAGTTTCCAGTCAAAATTTTTTTAGCAATGTCTTTCAACCTTTTAACCAACACGGAACAATGTTCCGATTTCTGCGCTTCAGAACAGCAGAATCGCCCCTAATGTAATTTGTTCAGGAAAATTGCAAGGACAATTTATTGGCCCGTGGACAAATAGGAGTACTTACTTGTTCATCCATGTTTTGGGGTAATGCTTATGAGTTATGATGTGTGATCACTTTTGCATATAGTTTCCTAGTATCTGAACATACCACTAATTCTTTTAATTGAAAACTTAGAGCCAGATTTTGAATTGACTGTTTATCTCAGTTCTTTTTTTTCACCCGAAATGTTTCTTGCAGGACTTTAAGAAATTGAAGTTCATTAACTTTAGTGAATGCCAGTCTCTGGTTTGTATGCCAAACCTCGATTGTACTCCAAATCTAGAGCAATTGGATCTCCATGGGTGCAAAAACTTAGAGCATGCCCACACATCAGTTGCATATCACGGCAAATTACAATTGTTGAATTTAAGTGGGTGCTCTGAACTTCATGATCTCCCTACTATGCTACAGTCCAAGAATCTTCGACATCTCAATCTTGAATATTGCTCAAAATTGCATAGGTTCCCTGATGTTCCGGATGAAATCGAGGGCTTGCAAGTACTTAATTTAAAAGGGACTTCAGTTGAGGAACTTCCTACATCCATAGAAAATCTTGTCTCTTTGGAGGAAATGGATTTAAGTTATTGCAAGAAACTGGCAATCCTTCCATCTAGTATTTACGGATTGCGAAATCTTACAAGCCTGAGGCTTGAAGGCTGCTCAAAACTAATCAAGTTTCCAAAGAAGGAGGGGGACTCGAGTGATCCCCACGTGAAGACGGGATTTCCAGAGTTAAAGTTTTTAGACCTTAGCGAATGCAATCTATCGGAAGTAGATTTTCTGGAAAATGATTCCTGTTTTCCCTTTTTAAGAAACGTGTATTTGAGGAAAAACAATTTTACTAGCCTTCCTTCATGCGGGCAACTATGCAAGTTGGAACGGTTGGATGTTTCGCATTGCCACCAACTCCAAGAGATCCTCGAGATTCCTCGGCATTTGAACGAACTATCGGCAAAAAACTGCGAATCTCTAAGTAAAATTCCCTCCGACATTGATGCTGTCGTTGTTGACTTCTCTTCATGTCATGAGCTGCTCCGTAATGGCTTCACCATGAATGATTTGTTCAACCTTGAGGTTAGACTCTATCTCACTCTCTCTCTTCGATTACTTTGGAGTTTTGTACATGTTGACTGCACGAGTGATTGTATATTGCGAAAGGCTGAAAATCCTACATGAGTGGGCTAATTAAGAAAAGTAAGCATTGAAAGTGATTCTGCATGTATACGTGGTGGAGGTGGCTATAAGGCTACGCAAAGGATACTCTCTATTTATGGAGCTCTATTTCGCTGTGGAATTACAAGGTAAACCATCAACAATACATGTACATTCAATTACAAAATCTTCAACAATACATATCCCGTATCTTCCAATTAAGCACCAAAAATCTTTGTAATGCTATTGCTAACTATACCAAAATTCTAGGACTACCCACTTAACTCATTGAAACTCTTCTTTCTAAGAGTCAATTTCGAAAAAAAACTATCTAACAGTCTACATCTGTGACAGAAATTTCGTCCAAAAATTGCTTGCGACATTCTTCTACCTGGAGGAGAGATGCCGAAGTGGTTGCTCCCTGAAAACGAGGGTTCTATTTCTTTCACAGCTTCAAAGGACTTGTATAAGAAGTTCCTGGGATTAGCTTTTTGTGTTGTATTCCAAGAAGGAAAAAAGAATGAAGAATTCAAGCTTCAAGCATACGTTAATGGCCAGAATACGATGGAAGGCTCAAGCACTTTCGGTTCATTGGATTTGGGTCATGTGTGGCTTCTATATTGCGTACCAGAGGTGCTGTGGAAAGAAGACCCTTTTGGTCCAAATGACTGGAGTCATTTCCAGCTTATCATTACAGCACCGCCTAGTGTGACTGTCAAAAAGTATGGATTCCGACTAATATGCAAGCCACTAGAGAACGATTTGGAGATTTTGCTTCAAGATGATCAGTTGCTGGATCCAGCTTTACTCTACGAGGTTTCACATGAAGATAGTCAAATGATCATAGAGGAAGAAAGTTGAAGAGAAACTAAAGATTTACTAGATAAAAAAATTAGCACAGAGGAAAATAGTTCTAGTAATTTAGTGCACAAAGGGTCAAACATGGCTGCTCAATCTTTCCAACCAGAATTTGCAGGTAGCGAAATCTTGTAACCCTGATGCTTCACGGCTGCTCAAAAAGCTAATCAAGTTTCCATAGAAGGAGGAGGATTCGAGTGATCCCCATACAAATACATATTTCTTGAGAAGAGATCGTTGAGATTCCCCATGGCTTCAAAGGACTTGTATTATAGGTTCCTAAGATTAGCTTTTTGCGCTGTACAAAGGAGGAAAAGAGAATACCTTTGCGATTGAAGCATCCATTGATGGCAACATTAATGCTACACACTCACGGACTTTCAGTTCGTTGGATTTGGATCATCTGTGGCTTCATTATTACGAAACAAGGGAGATGTGGGCAGTGGACGCTTTTGATCAAATGATTGGAGTCATTTCCAGATTAGCATTAGAGCATTGTGAAAAAGTGTGGATTCTGACTAACATGCGCGCCACTAGAGAATGATTCCGAGGTTTTACTTCAAGGCAATCAATTGCCAGATTCCAATTTACTTTAAGAGATTCGGGATGAAGATAGTCCAACGAGCTTAAAGGAAGAAAATTCAATTGAAATAGAAAATCTACCAGATAGTCAAATGAGCACAGAGGAAGATAGTTCAACCAAATTAGTCCACAAAGGATGAAACATGGCGGACTTCTCAATTGAGGTCTCTCTCTCTCTCTCTTTCTCTCTCTCTGCGTGAGTGCATGTGTGTGCGTGGGTTGATACCGAGTGTATGTTGGGCACACTATGTTTGTATACTGCAAAAGTCGACAATTCCAGACAAGAAACAAATCTAACATGAAGTGATTCTGCATGTACTTGCAACAGGGGTGGCTGCAACACTTGCAAGGGAATGGTTTTTATGGCATGAGTATCATATTTGACGTAAGCAAGGATCAATATGTCTAGTTATTATACAATGATAAATATGTCTGATTATTATAAACTCTAGCTTGGTTGAATCACAAGCATTATGCTCAATTCAAACTCTCTGCTTATACTAATTACAAAATTGAGTACTTCTAGCGATTTACCCTTATAACAGAAGTATTGTTATTCTCGAATTTCTCCTAATTACCGAAATGTTCTCCCTTGAGGAGAGATACAGGAGGAGTTCAATCTTGTTGACGACGGTATCATATCTTTGATGGCTTCATAGGACTTGTATGACAAGTTTCTAGGATTGGTTCTTTGTTTTGTTTTTGGTGCGGACAATGGAAAAAAAATCTTTCAACATCGTGCCACATGTTAATGGCCAAAGACAAAATGTGCTAACAAGAACTCTCGAGTCATTTGATTCGGATCACGTATGGATTCAATATTTCAAACCAAATGTGTAGTGGGGAATGTTGGAGGGAGGAGTTGATTTTGGTCAATTTGAGGAGAGTTATTTATGATTTAGCCTTAGACTTGGAGTATCGGTTGGAACCCTGAAAAAGTTGGGATATGTGCTAAGATGCAGGCAACTAGAGGATGATTTGAAGGTTGTGCTTAAAGACAATCAATTAGTGGATCTAGCTGCACTTTGTGAGGATTCTGATGGATCAACATATTCAGGAGAATTCTTATGCAAGTGTCACATATCTATAGAGGAACCGGAAGCCGGTGAAACAGATTATATGGGAAGAGTCGAGTGGTAGTAGTGTTGGGCTTGCAGTTCTTGAGGAAGCAACCGTTAAGCTAGCGAAACAAATCAGGTGTCGAAGTTGCTGCACATCCATTGGGAAAACGCAGGAACGCATGGCTAAACTAAAAAAGATACAAGGGAAGATCATCTTCTTAGTCGGCAAAGGCAGATTACCTTTCATTGCAGCGACTTCTGAGGGAAGGGAACTACTTCCGTTTCGTTGCGATGGTGTGTTTCTGGTATTACTTGTTTTATGCCTACTTTTATTTGATTCAAAAGGGCAAAAGGACACTATAAGTGCCATAACTTGTGTACGGCGCTCACTTTGGTGCCATAACTTTTTTTCGGATCACTTTGATGCCAAGTCGGAGGAAAAACGATCACTTAAGTGTCATAACTTTTTTTTGGATCACTTTAGTGCTAAAATTTTTGAAAAACAATCACTTAAGTGCTAAAATTTTTTAAAAACAATCATTTAAGTGCTAAATTTTTTGAAAAACGATCACTTGAATGCCAATCTCCGGCGAGACTCCGGCGAGCCACGTCAGCTTCAGAAATTAATAAGAAAAATGCCACGTCAGATTTCCGGCGAAAAATTGTGTACGGCACCAGAGTTGGCACTTAAGTGATCGTTTTTCAAAAATTTTAGCACTTAAGTGATCGTTTTTCAAAAATTTTAGCACTAAAGTGATCCAAAAAAAGTTATGGCACTAAAGTGAGCGCCGTACACAAGTTATGGTACTTGTAGTGTACTTTTGCCGATTCAAAAGTGAAATCACGAGCCAGTGCCGCACTTGTCATGAGTCCATCAAGAGAAATATATATGAGCCTACTGAAAGGTTTAGTGCACACATTTTTCATATGCAAATACTTACGGGAAATATATTTGAGCATAAGCATAATTATTGAATCTCTATCCTGTGGAGCTTTTCTCTAGATATGTTGGCATCGATAGTTTCTAATTTAGATAATTTCTCAATGTTTTCAAAAAGTTAGTTTTTTTTCCTTTTTGCTGATTAAATTTTTAGAAAGTACAAATTAGCAAGGGATAATGACACAAATAGTCTATGAATTTTGACCCAATATGCAATTTGCTCCATGAACTCTTGATTTGCTCAATGTGGCATTGAACTTTAGCCTAATATGCAATGCCGTCTCTGAACTTTTAATATGTTCAATATGATGTATAAACTTTTGATACATGTTCAAGTTAATTTCTGAAATATATGAAAATGTTCAATATTATCTTTTCATTAATTCAAATTCAAAAACAACATTGAACATTCAAGTTAGTAATGGTGTACTTTTTGTCATGATCTCACCCTTTCACTAATTTTTGGGTACTTATGATCTTTCATCTATTTCTCTCTTATTTCTTTCTAAGTGTAATTTCACATTAATGGTAGTGGTGTACTTTTTGTCGTGAATCTAAACAGTGATCAAAATTTACGTTTGGTTTATACGTTTCTTTTCAGTAGATGCTCACATATTTTAGCTTAATAAGCAATAACATGATACGTTTTCTTTTATAACTGTCTTAACTTTACATTTTATCGAATTACACTTAATGGAGCCAAGTGGCCAATTCTTATGTTTTGGGTAAAAATCCAGATTTTTGTAATATGGTATAAAAATTTCACCATTTCGTTACAAAAACATTCCTTGTTTAAGTGACTATGTGGTGGTTTGATCATATGGAAGGCTATGGTGTAAATCTTGATGGATGCAAAAGTTTTTCTTTTCTTTTTTTCTTCCCTCCAAAAGATACTTCAAAATAGGTTTAACCGGGCAAGTGGAATTGGCGATCCAGTGAGGTCGAGCCTCGCCATGGTCGGGCGAGGCTCGAACCATCGCCGGAGGCCGCGGCGAGGGCGAGCCTCGCCCGATCATGGCGAGGCTCAAACCCTCGCCGGGCGAGCCGGCGACCGGCCAGAGGAAGAGGGAGAAAAAAAAAGAAGAAAAAAAGTGGAAAAAAAAGAAAAAAAGGAAAAAAAACAGAAAAATTCAAAATTTATTAAAATATTATTTAAGTTGTCCACGTCAGCGCTGGTGACCGGCCGCCGGCCGGCAGGCGTCCACGTCAGCAAATTCCGGTCAAAATTAACCGGAAGGACTAAATTGGGACAAAAATAAAAGGTTTAGGACTGAATTGGCACCAATTTAAAAGGTTTAGGACTAAATTGACATCAAAAAAAGGTTTAGGACTAAATTGGCACAAATGCAAAAGGTTTAGGACTGAATTGGCACCAAAAAAAGGTTTAGGACTAAATTGACACTAATACAAAAGGTTTAGGACTTTTTTGGCACTTTTCCCTATGGAAGGCTATGGTGTAAATCTAAATGGAAGGCAATTTTCGTTGCAAAATTCGTTGGTAATTTCCAACGAAAAATTTTTCGTTGAAAATTTCCAACGAATTTTCCAACGATTTTAAAAAAATTGATTTAATTTGGCATTTTTTATATTCGTTGGAAAATTCGTTGGAAATTTCCAACGAATTTTCCAACGAATTTCAATTTTTCGGCAATTTTTTCATAGTGTACAATTTTCGTCGCAAAATTCGTTGGTAATTTCCAACGAAAAATTTTTCGTTGGAAATTTCCAACGAATTTTCCGACGATTTTAAAAAAAATTGATTTTATTCGGCATTTTTTATATTCGTTGGAAAATTCGTTGGAAATTTCCAACGAAATTTCCAACGAATTTCAATTTTTCGGCAATTTTTTCATAGTGTACAATTTTCGTCGCAAAATTTGTTGGTAATTTCCAACGAAAAATTTTTCGTTGGAAATTTCCAACGAATTTTCCAACGATTTAAAAAAAATTGATTTTATTCAGCATTTTTTATATTCGTTGGAAAATTCGTTGGCAATTTCCAACGAAATTTCCAACGAATTTCAATTTTTCGTCAATTTTTTCATAGTGTACAATTTTCGTCGCAAAATTCGTTGGTAATTTCCAACGAAAAATTTTTCGTTGGAAATTACCAACGAATTTTCCAACGATTTAAAAAAATTGATTTTATTCGGCATTTTTTTTATTCGTTGGAAAATTCGTTGGAAATTTCCAACGAAATTTCCAACGAAAATTGTACACACTAAAATAATTTCCCGAAAAATTTAAATTCGTTGGAAAATTCGTTGGAAATTTCCAACGAATTTTCCAACGATTTAAAAAAATTGATTTTTATTCGGCATTTTTTTATTCGTTGGAAAATTCGTTGGAAATTTCCAACGAAATTTCCAACGAAAATTGTACACACTAAAATAATTTCCCGGAAAATTTAAATTCGTTGGAAAATTCGTTGGAAATTTCCAACGAAAAAAAAATTCGTTGGTAATTTCCAACGAAAAAAAATTCGTTGGAAATTTCCAACGAATTTTCCAACGAATTTCAATTTTCCAGGAAATTATTTTAGTGTGTACAATTTTCGTTAGAAAATTCGTTGGAAATTTCCAACGAATTTTCCAACGATTTAAAAAAAATTGATTTTATTCGGCATTTTTTACATTCGTTGGAAAATTCGTTGGAAATTTCCAACGAAATTTCCAACGAATTTCAATTTTTCGGCAATTTTTTCATAGTTTACAATTTTCGTTGGAAAATTCGTTGGTAATTTCCAACGAAAAATTTTTCGTTGGAAATTTCCAACAAATTTTCCAACGATTTTAAAAAAATTAATTTAATTCGGCATTTTTTATATTCGTTGGAAAATTCGTTGGAAATTTCCAACGAAAATTGTACACACTAAAATAATTTCCCGGAAAATTTAAATTCGTTGGAAAATTCATTGGAAATTTCCAACGAATTTTCCAACGAATTTGAATTTTCGGAAATTATTTTAGTGTGTATAATTTTCATTGGAAAATTCGTTGGAAATTTCCAACGAAAAAAAATTCGTTGGAAATTTCCAACGAATTTTCCAACGAATTTCAATTTTCCAGGAAATTATTTTAGTGTGTACAATTTTCGTTGGAAAATTCGTTGGAAATTTCCAACGAAAATGTTTTCGTTGGAAATTTCCAACGAATTTTCCAACGAATTTAAATTTTCCGGCAATTATTTTAGTGTGTACAATTTTCCAACGAATTTTGCAACGAAAAACCCTACTACATTTTCGCGCTCGGTCCATTTCAAAATTCATTCTCTCTCTCTCTCTCTCTCTCTCTCTCTCTCTCTCTCTCTCCTTCTCCCTCTGTCTCCCCCTCCGCCTCCTCCCCCGCTGCCCCCTTCTCCTTCCTTCGCCCTCTGTCTCCTCCTCCGCCTCCTGTGCGAGGTGGCGCCGAAGTCGGTGGTGACCCCGTAGCTGTCCGTCCCATTGCGCATGCTCTCCACGACCCAGTCGCTGCTAGCCTCGACCCCCGGCCGGGCCGCCTCGGACAGCTTGACGGCCGCCCCCGCGTCCCGCCCCGCGACCGCGGCGACCTGCGCGATGGTCAGGGTCCGCCCGCCGAGGCGCACCACGGGCCTCCGGGACTCCTCCACCATGCGCTTCACCTCGTCGAGGTGGCTCCCCTTGAGGGACTCGGCGGCGGCGCCCCAGTTGAGCGGGTCGGCCGGGCAGAGCCCGAGCGCGCCGCCGTTGCGCGCCGCGTCCCGAGATATCCCCATGTCCATCGCCGCCGCCGCCATGAGATGCGAATGCTTAAAGCGGCCGCGAGAGGCGAGCAGCAGAGGGGGGGATCGAAATCGAAGGAGGGAGGACGAGAGGTGTTTGCGTTTATGCCATCCAGGGCCGCCCCCGACGCCCCCAACGCCCCCGACGCCCCCGAGGCCACCATGGGCCGCCCCCGACGCCCCCGACGCCACCAAGCCTCGTCGCCGGCGAGGGTCGAGCTTGCCCAGATCTGGGCGAGCTCGGCGCTCTTTGGCGACGATGCCGGCCCTCGCCGGCCATGGCGAGGGCCGAGCTCGCCATGGACGGCGAGCTCGAGCTCGCCCAGATCTGGGCGAGCTCGGCCCTCGCCGGCGACGAGGCTGGCCCTCGCCAGCGACGAGGGCGATTTTTCGAATAAAATTTCCGAAAAAAAAAATTCGAAAAAAAAAATTTCGTTGGAAAAAAATTTCCACGATTTTTTGAAACAAAAAAAAATTTTGTAATTTTTCCAACGAAAAATTTTTCGTTGGAAAAAAAATTTCCACGATTTTTCGACCAAAAAATTTTTTTTGTAATTTTTCCAATGAAAAATTTTTCGTTGGAAAAAAAATTTCGACAATTTTTCAACCAAAAAATTTTTTTTTGTAATTTTTTTTCGTTGGAAAAAAAATTTCCACGATTTTTCGACCAAAAAATTTTTTTTTGTAATTTTTCCAACGAATTTAGCCACGAGTTTTCCAACGAATTTTTCAACGAAATAAAATTAGTCGCAAATTTCCAACGAAAATTGAAATTTTTCGTTGGAAAAATTTCCAACGACCTATTACCAACGAATTTTTTTTCGTTGGAAATTCGTTTTCCAACGAATTTTTCCAAATTTTTCGTTGGAAATTTTGTCGGAAAAAAACAGTTTTTTTGTAGTGTTGGTGATTGTGGTCGGAGAGATCGAGAAGAGCTAAGAGAGATGGTAGGAACAACCCAGGTCTCGGTGATAGTGTTCTCCGAGGAATGCATGAAACCAGGGACGAGTTCCTGGGCAAAAGCTTGCAAAGTGATGGCGCAGGCACTTGAGGATCATGGGTGCTTCATTGTCGATCACCCCAATTTTCCTCTGTTAGAAATTAAACCAAATTTATTAGTACTTGTTTCCTTTTTGAGTCTGTTCGTGTTTCCATATTTTGATTTTTCATATATATGGTGAGATATTAAGAGATAAGATAAGATATTGTGAGATATTGTTTCTAGTTATATTTTAGGAAAGTTTTCTAAGTCAAGTATGTTTCCTAATTAGAATAGGTTTCCTAGAAAGAGGTTTCCTATTTCGAATCAAATTATGGCCTATATATAGTCTATTTCTCTTGTAATTGAGACATGCAATAGAAAGACATGAATTGAGATTGTTTCACCTTCAAAAATTTCTTCCATCAAATTAATATTGTTGCCGCGCCTCTGACACTCAACAAATTGGTATCAGAACTTACGGTTCGTGATCATGGCCTCAACAAACAATCAGCTTCCTTTTCAATACCTTCGTCTTACCAAAAGAAATTATGGTAACTGGGCTGTTAGAATGAAAGCTCTACTCGGCACCTATGGTGTGTGGAAATTTGTTAACACTGGCTATGATGAGCCAGAGGATGAAGCCACGTTGAATCAGAACCAGAGAAATGCCTTGGAGAAGGTTCGAATGAAAGATCAATATGCCTTGTCGATCATCTATCAAGCGTTAGATGATTCCATGTTCGAAAAAGTTTCGAACGCCACTACCGTTAAAGAGGCATGGGAGATTCTTCAAAACACACATTAAGGAGTTCAGAAAGTTCAGAAGATTCACTTTCAAACCTTGAGAGGCGAATTCGAGGTAACTCATATGAAAGAATCTGAATCGATTGCTGATTATTTCACGAGAATTTTGGCAATTGTTAATCAGATGAAAAGAAACAGAGAAGACGTTTCCGATGTTCGCGTTGTCGAGAAAATACTTCGGTCCTTGATAAGAAGTATGATCATATTGCGGTTGCAATTGAAGAATCCAAAGACTTGGATGTCATGACAGTCGATGAACTTATGGGTTCATTACAAGCCCATGAAGAAAGATTGAGAAAGAAAAAGATTGAGCCGGTAGAGGAAGTTCTCCAAACGCAATTGACCATTCGAGATGAGAAGGAGCAAAGAAGAGATCCCGTACAAAATCGCGGGACAAATCAAGATCGTGATCGAGGTCGTGGCCGAGGTCACTTTCGAGGAAGAGGTCGCGGACGAAGCAGAGGAGATCCTGCTCGAAGTGACGGAGGATACCGGTATCAAAGAAGTGTTCGTGGAAGAGGAAAGAACTTGACAAGCCAATGGTATGATAAATTTAAAATCCGATGTTATCATTGCAATAAACTTGGCCATTATGCTTTTAACTGCTGGAATAAAGAAAGTAGCAGAGCAGACGAAAAGGCGAACTTGGTAAATAATGCCGATCAAGTTCTCTTATTGGCATTTAAAGAAGATGAAGAAGGTCAAAGCAATACGTGGTATTTGGATACCGGCGCAAGTAATCACATGTGTGGGAGAAAGGAAATGTTTGCCGAGTTAGATGAGACAATTAAAGGGAATGTCTCATTCGATGATAACTCTAAAATTATTGTTGAAGGGAAATGTATAATTTTGATTCGCTTAAAGAATGGTGCACGTCAATTTATTACTAATGTTTATTATGTTCCAAAAATATCAAGTAATATCTTGAGTTTGGGACAACTTCTGGAGAAAGGTTATACTGTTCATATGAGAAATCTTAATCTTATATTGAGAGATCGAAATAATAAACTGATTGCAAATGTGAAGATGTCGAAGAACAGGATATTTATTCTTAATATAAAGAGTGAGATGTCTCGATGTCTAAAGGCGCGTGTAGATGATCCTTCATGGTTGTGGCATTTGAGGTTCGGCCATCTCAATTTTGGCGGACTCAATTTGCTTTCTCGCAAGAAGATGGTTTATGGCTTACCACATATTGATCATCTCGATCAATTATGTGAAGGGTGTGTTATTGGCAAGCATTCCAGAACTAGCTTTCCGAAGGAGGCGACTTATCGAGCGAAAAGCCGCTTGAGTTAATTCATTCTGATTTGTGTGGCCCGATCAATCCTCACTCATATGGTAATCCTCGATATTTTGTTACTTTTATTGATGATTTTACTCGGAAAACTTGGATGTATTTTTTGAAAGAAAAGACAAAAGTGTTTGATATTTTCAAACAATTCAAGAACCTGGTTGAAAAGGAAAGCGGGTATTTTATCAAAGCTTTGAGGACTGATCGTGATGGAGAATTCACCTCAGCCATATTCAACAGATTCTGTGAAAATCATGGTATTCGGCATTTCTTGACGGCCCCATATTCTCCTCAACAAAACGGTGTGGCTGAACGGAAAAATAGAACCATTCTTGATATGGTTCAAAGCATGTTGAAGAGCAAAAATTTGTCCGAGGAACTTTGGGCAGAAGCTGTTTCGTGTGCCATCTATCTTCAAAATAGATGTCCAACATATGAACTTGAAGGCGTAACTCCACAAGAGGCTTGGATCGGGAGAACACTAAGTGTTTCGCACTTGAGAATTTTTGGGAGCATTGCCTATGCTGATGTCCCGGATCAAAAAAGATCGAAACTTGAAGACAAGAGCAAAAAGCTCATCTTTATCGGGTATGACTCATCATCCAAAGCCTATAGATTATTTGACCCTAACACTTTGAAAGTGTATGTAAGTAGAGATGTCAAGTTCGATGAAGATGGAATGAGGGAAGAAAATCCAAAAGAAGAAGCGAATGTTCGTGGTGATTCCAATCAAACGGAGTTGAAAGATCAACCTTCACCTTCTTCTCCAACATCTTATTCAAGTTCATCAACACCATCTTCTTCGAATAGTGTCGATGAATCGCTAGTGCCAAGATCAAGAAGATTGTTTGAAATTTATAAAGCTACCGAAGAGCTTCATCTTATATGTCTTCTTGCAGATTATGAACCACTTGCTTATGATGATGCGGCCAAAGAAGAAAAGTGGAGGAAAGCCATGAACGAAGAAATTGAAGCCATCGAGAAAAATCAAACATGGGAGTTTGCTAATCTTCCGAAGGACAAGAAATCAATTGGTGTTAAATGGGTGTATAAGGTCAAGAAGAATGAGAAAGGTGAAGTGATAAGGTACAAAGCTAGATTAGTCGGGAAGGGTACAAGCAAAAAGCTGGAATCGACTATGATGAAGTTTTTGCCCATGTCATCCGCATAGAAATGATTAGATTGATTATTTCCATTGCTGCTCAAAATAATTGGCGGATTTATCAAATGAATGTCAAATCAGCATTCTTGAATGGCATCATTGAAGAAGAAATTTATGTGGAACAACCCGAGGGGTTTGTTGTGAAAGGTCATGAAGACAAAGTGCTAAGGTTGAAAAAAGCTCTATATAGGCTTAAACAAGCACCGAGAGCATGAAATTCTAGAATTGATGCATATTTCAAGGCGAATGGATTCTCTCAATGTCCATACGAGTATGCACTCTATTTGAAGCAAGAAAAAGGTAATATTCTACTCGCCTGTTTATATGTTGATGATATTGTTTTTACAGGAAATAATTCGGCGATGATTGATGCTTTTAAGGCATCGATGGTGAAAGAATTTGAGATGATCGATAATGGTCTCATGAATTATTTTCTTGGTATCGAAGTGAAGCAAAGTGCTGATAGGATTTTTATTTCTCAAAAAGGATATGCAGAAAATATCCTTGAAAAATTTAACATGAAAAACTGTATGTCGGTCAATACACTAATGGAGTGTGGAACCAAGCTTTCGAAGTTTGATGATGGTGCCGATGTTGATTCGACATATTATAGAAGCTTGATTGGAACTTTGAGATAATTGACATGCACAAGACCGGATATTATGTATAGTGTTGGAATTGTGAGTCGATACATGGAAAAGCCGAAATAATCTCATCTTAAAGCTGCAAAGAGAATACTTCGGTATATCAAAGGTACTATTTCTCATGGTTTACACTATTATTGCTCTGAATCTTTCAAACTTAGAGCTTATTCGGATAGTGATTATGGTGGAGATATTGACGATCGAAAAAGCACCACCGGATTTGTATTTTTCTTGTGTGACACTGCTTTCACGTGGTTATCAAAGAAGCAATCAAGTGTTACTCTGTCGACATGTGAAGCTGAATATGTAGCTGCATCTTCATGTGTTTGTCATGCAATATGGTTGAGAAGACTACTCAAAGATATTTTTATGGAGCAGAAGAAAGCAACGGAGATTTTTGTTAATAATGTTTCTGCTATTGCTTTGGCGAAAAATCCAGTTTTTCATGAACGAAGTAAACATATCGATGTTCGATATCACTTCATCTGAGAACAGGTTAAAGAGAATGAAGTTGAAGTATTGCATGTGAAGACCGGAGATCAAGTAGCAAATATTTTTACTAAACCTCTCAAGATCAATGTTTTTCAAAAGTTCAAGAGCCTGCTTGGAATGATCGATAGAAGAGAATTTGGTTTAAGGGGGAGCGTTAGAAATTAAACCAAATTTGTTAGTACTTGTTTCCTTTTTGAGTTTGTTCGTATTTCCATATTTTGATTTTTCGTATATATGGTGAGATATTAAGAGATAAGATAAGATATTGTGAGATATTGTTTCTAGTTATATTTTAGGAAAGTTTCATAAGTCAAGTAGGTTTCCTAATTAGAATAGGTTTTCTAGAAAGAGGTTTCCTATTTCGAATCAAACTATGGCTTATATATAGTCTATTTCTCTTGTAATTGAGACATGCAATAGAAAGACGCGAATTGCGATTGTTTCGCCTTAAAAAATTTCTTCCATCAAATTAATATTGTTGCCGCGCCTCTGACGCTCAACACCCTCTTGGCCTTCATGACTCCATCTTTAGCGCCGCCGAGGATCTCTTCAACCTCCCCTACGAAACCAAGATCAAGAACGTTAATTTAAAGCCTCCCCTTGGCTATACCGGAAAGATCCCCGGGACTCCCGTTGTCGAGGCCCTGGCCGTCGCCGGCCCTGACAAGCTTGAAGACTGCGAAAAGTTCGCCTCTCTCATGTGGCCCTGCGGGAACGACCACTTTTGGTACTAATCTAATTTCCCTTTTAGGTTAATACTAACCGGATATGCTTTGAACAATACCTCCATAGCAATCGTGTCTATGTTATCAACTCCTTTGAATTTTTTAAACACCGGCACATCACATGGGAAGTGCCTTCTCCCATTTCCTCCACTCTTAATCCTCCATGTGCACATCAGTATTCACTGTGCTTTTTGAATTAACGACTCCCCTCCCACTTCGATGTCTTGATCTTTCTCCTACTGTTTTATGAATCCATTACTGAGAAGATGTTTGAAAATTGGTATATGCAATAAAGTCTGATGATTGTGCATATTTTATATGTAAACAAGCTCGTTATGTCATGCTTCCAAGCTCACTTCTCGAAACACCCATCTAATCTGAACCGTTTTATTCAGTTCATATGCCAACTTTTATATGCCTCGCGAGTACACCTAACAATTTTCTTACTTTATTAAACGATCCCGCAAGACAGACATTTCTCCAGCCGGCATTGGGCTATAGGGTATCGAGAAAATACAAATAAACGAGAGTGAGTGCTAAAGTTGACTTGTCTAATTTAATTTCTCATTTTTCTTTTTTTGGCTGCAGCAAAGCTGTTCATGACTATAGCAAGTTCATAGCTGAGATGGAGAAAGTAGTGTTTAGGATGGTCTGCGAGAGCTATGCTGTCGAGAAATGCTATGACCCTTACGTACATCAATTCCAGTGCATACATCCTACGACTCTTGAAGTCTAAGATACTGGAAGGCGTCGAGGTCAGTGTGAACCCGACTGGTCACACTGACAAGAGCTTTTTGTCCTACTTGCACCAAGGCAACATTAGGGGCTTGGATGTGAGGACCAAAGACGGCGAGTGGTTCACTTTCGAGCCTTCGGCTTCCACTTTCATGGTCATGGCCATCGAGTCCTTCTGCGGAGTTCAGGCCAATAAGCCCTCGCGATTAAATCAGAATGAATACAGTGCATGCTCTTAGTGTGAAATAAGACGAGATTTGAGGAGATTGTTGTCTCTCAATCTTCTTTGTTCTGTTTTCTAAAATAAAGAGGTATGCAAAGGTCAAAGGTGATTGAAGATGGAGATGCATTTGGTCTGTATAATTTAAAGAGCATACAATATTTTTTGGGGAATTAGGAAGAGATGTTCATCTCATTGGCCTTCGCTTATTCATTGTTACTCAGGCCAAGCCAGTTTTTTAGTACCCCGATTTGGAACAACCTTGAACACTGTGTTATTTTCATTGAGCGAGAGAGATCGAGACATTGGTGGATATTTGATGCAATGTAAGTCTAGAGCATTCATCATGGGATGGTGCGCGTGTATGTTGGAACCTGGTATTAATTTCTTTCTTAGTCCAATAATATGCAGCACCACTAGAAAAAAAAATCAATTCAAACCCTTCTGTTTTCTTAGTCTGAATCAGTCCACCTTCATTCCTTCAAGTAATCCCATGAGTACAAGCTAAATGGTCGTCGGAGCATAACAGGTCCCCTAAAATTTGAGAAGGATTAGCAAGCCAATTACAAGGATTTCGCACCTTTGGGCCTTTACGACCCAATCTACTACTGCATTGGCCTCTCTGAAACAATCACTCCATGAATATCTTGGAAATGGGCTGACATGCTCTTGCATTCGGTGATGAGAGGTTCCACGTCTCAAGCTGGCAGATCGTGATCGGTAAGTGCAGTTCTCAAAGCAGCCCAATTATCAAATTCCAAAACTAGTTTCAGTTTGGTTCGGGTACTGAAGAGATCCTTGGCTTCCACATATGCTAAAATTTTTAACTGTGCAGCCGAAGACAGTCTCACAATTTTCGCAAATCCTCCTACTATTCTCGCAGAATAATCTACACACGCGATGCTTCCATCTGCTGTTCCTTCCACAGGGTAAAAACAATAAGAGTGCCAAAAAAAAATGCAAAATATGATTGACCAATTTTGAAGCAAAAGCGCATGCTTGTGGATTAGTTTACTTTTGGAAAAATTGTCCAAAAAGTCTTACACCTATTGTAATATGGCTAATTCTTTTCTAAACCTTTCAATTGTGCTAATTTAGTCTTAGACCTTTTAATTGTGATGATTTAGTCCTAAACATTTTGATGATATTACAATTTAGTCTTAAACATTTTAACAAAAACGATATTCATTATAATGCCACGTTATTCATTGTGAGAAATCATTGTAAGTGACTATTTAAACATATTATGTGCCACGTAGAATGGCTGAATTCTAATCAATGATTTCCGGTCAAAATTGGCCAGATGGACTAAATTGATAAAACGTGAAAAGGTTTAGGACTCAATTTGCACAATTAAAACGTTGAACACTAAATTGGTAAAAGTGAAATAGGTTTAGGACTTTTTTGACAATTTTCTCATATTTAATGAAACGCTATCATATGGAGCTTTTCTCTAGATATGTTGGTATCTGTTGGCAAGATTTTTGTCTCCTATTCTTGGAATGGAGATATTATTGCTATTATATTATTCTTGTTTCCTATTTCTGGTGTTTCCTTCCTTATGTAAAATGGTTGCCTGTTACCTTGTTGTAAGCATTCGTATACTGTATATATGATGAATAATGGCAGACCTACTCTCTACGAAAAAAAGAAGAGAGGGGGAGTTTTTTGTCCGTGGATGTAGGCATACTGCTGAACCATGTTATTTCCTTGAGTTATATTTATGTGTTTGATCCTGCTAAACTTCAACATGGTATCAGAGCAGGTTGTGTTTTGATTCCGTTTGCGATTCCGTCTTTGTGTTCCAACAATCGGGTCCTTGTCCCAATCGATTACAATTTTTTTTTTGTCTGCATTGCTGCTTGTTCTGAGGCATAGATACGAAACAAGATGAAGTCTCTGGATCTGATCCTTTAAAGGCTGTTGTCCATGAGTCACACAGCCAACGTCTAACTTCCTTGTTGCTGAATGGAAACAACTTCCTTCCTTGGTCTCGTGCTATGACTATTGTCCTTGGTGGAAGGTCTAGGCTCGGACATATCAATGGGCGGACCCCTGCTTCGCCGACAGGTAGCCCAAAATTTGAAGAGTGGCAAGCTAATGACCACAATGTTATGACATGGATATTTAACTCCATGGAAACTTGCATCCATGAGATATTCGCATATTCATATTTTGCTCGGACTTTATGGGAGTCGTTGTGTGAAGTGTATGGACAAGAAAATAATGCGTCCAGGATCTTCGAGTTGCAGCAGGGGATTGCTAACTCCAAGCAAGGTTCAAATCAATCCTTTACTGAGCATTTGGGAAATCTGAAGAGACAATGGGATGAACTCCGCCAATATAGGCCCCCTACTAATATTGTTGCTGACTACATCAAACGAGAAGAGCAAGATCGCATTTTTCAGCTTCTGGCTAGCCTCAAGCATGAGTTTGAAGAAACCAGGAGACAAATATTGACTGGTCCGCAAATGCCATCCTTCAATGCCGTGTGTTCCATTATTCATAATGAGGAAACAAGACGAAGGGTGATGCAATCAAATCGTGTGTCAGTACCATATCCTGTGGAGCATTTAGCCCACAACGTGGCTAGCAAGCCTAGGCAAGGTGATTTGGTCACGTGATTCGTCAAAGGCAAAAACAAGAAACCCATCCGTTTTCATTGTGATCACTGTGATCGTGATGGTCACTCTAAGGAGAGATGCTGGTCTCTTCACCCTCATCTTCGCCAAAATAAGGAGAAGGGGCCGAACGCTAATGCGGTTATTCAAGGAGATTCGGCAGATATTCAGACAAAGCTTGATTCTTTGACTGAACAAGTGCAGCAGCTGATTCAAACGCATGGGCTTGGGACGAATACTGCTAACAAGGAGTTCGGGAATCTTGCCACAACATCTAGTAATGAGTATGCACTTTCAGTTTTTTTCTAAAACACGATTTATTGTGGATTCTGGAGCCACGGATCACATGTGCAGCTCCTCAAATATATTGTCTCATACTGGTTATAGCACTTTGCATCCTCCTATTACGGTTGCTAACGAGGTGCAGGTTCCCACACGAGGAGTGGGACAAATTAAATTTTTTTCAAAGGAATCGGAAGCTTTGTTAGTTCCTGAACTATCATCAAATTTGATGTCTGTAAGCAAGTGAACTAACCAATGGAATTGCAATGTTATTTTTACCCCTCAAAAGGTGTTCTTTCAAGATTGCACCACCGGGAAGATGATTGGTGAGGGGCGATTGCAAGACGGGTTATACACCTTGGAGCTTCATAATGCGGCTTTGACAACAAATAAAAGGAGGAGGTGACAATTTGCGAGTGTGGCATTGGCGTATGGGTCATCCATCTGACCGAGTATTACATGCTCTTGATGTGTCATTTCGTCATGATTCAAGTAGTTGTGATCCTTGTCACTTTACCAAACAGCATAGGTTACCGTTTCCAAATAACAATAATAGATATGATGAATTGTTTTCTATTGTTCATTCAAATGTTTGGGGTAATTCACCTGTTGATTCTAAGGAGGGTTTCAAATATTTTATTACATTCATTGATGATAAGTCTCGTGCTACGTGGATTCGCCTTTTAAAATCCAAGATTGAAGTTCTTACTGTCTTTCAAGAATTTTGCAACATGGTGAAAAATCAATTTAATACCTATGTGAAGGTACTACGCACTGACAATGGTACCGAATACACTAATAAGAGTTTTCAAGCGGTCTTGAGTAGTTTGGGTATCATTTATCAAACATCTTGTGTTGGGACGTCACAGCAGAATGGTGTAGAAGAACGGAAAAATCAACACCTCCTTGAAGTTACCAGGGCCCTATTATTTCAGGAAACATGCCTAAATCCTATTGGGCAGATGCTGTTCTAACTAGTTGTTATTTGATCAATAGGTTGCCTAGCCGTGTTTTGTGTTATGTTACCCCTATGGAGATCTTGTATGGACGGAAGTTTGATATTTCTCATTTACGAATCTTTGGCTGCGTTTGCTACGTCCACTCTCAAAATGGTGGAAAACTAGATCCCCAGGCTCGGAACTGTGTATTTGTCGGCTACTCTTCCACAAAAAAGGCCTACAAATGCTATGATCCCAGTACTAGGCGAGTTTATTTTTCTCGCGATGTGTTTTTTGACGAGGCCCACATGTTTTTTTTCCAACAGGGCTCAAATTCAGGGGGAGGACAACTATCAAGACTTTTCTACCGAATTTGAGCCCGTTCCTATCCCTATAGTGGTTGGAAACACTGAACATAAACCCAAAAATTAGGAGGTTGAAACTGGGGCTGTTGCGGAAAATCTCCAAGGGGATGGGACTGTTGCCGAAAGTTAGGAGGCTGGAGGTATTAGGCGCTCATCATCAGAATCAAGTGTGTCAGCACCTGGTGAAAATTCTGAAGCTGCAGGTGAAGAGTTGATAAATGAGACTTCAACAGTAGAGGTTCAAGCACCTATTTCTGTTCATAGGTCAACTCGTATCCCTAGACCTTCAACCCGTCTTCGGGATTTTTCTACCTTCATACAATTCAGCACCCCATTCAGGATTTTCTTGGATATGAAAAGTGTCTTATAGTTATTTGATTTTTCTATCTACCATTGAAGAACGACAAGAGCCCGAGAGTTTTGAGGAAGCAAATAAGAAAAGCGTGTGGATTAAAGCAATGAAAGATGAGATTGAGGCACTGAATCGGAACCAGACTTGGGAGTTGGTGCAGCTACCAAGAGGAAAAAAGACCGTGGGATGTAGATGGATTTATAAGATCAAATATAATAGTGATGGCACAGTTGAGAGGTACAAAGCTAGGCTTGCCGCCAAAGGGTACACCCAAACCTACAGCATAGACTATAAAGAAACATTTGCTCCGGTGGTTAAGATGAATACAGTGCGAGTACTTATGTCTGTAGCAGTTAATCATGGATGGCCTTTGTTCCAAATGGATGTGAAAAATGCCTTTTTACATGGGGACTTAGAAGAAGAAGTCTACATGGATTTACCACCGGGGCATTCATTATAGGGTAAGGATGGAATTGTTTGTAAACTGAAGAAAGCTATCTATGGCCTTAAACAGTCACCTAGAGCTTGATATGGCAAGCTTAGTGCAGCACTTATCAGATTCGGGTTCAAGAGAGGTGCTTCTGATTCCTCTATGTTCACTAAGTCAAATGACTGGGGTATTGTTATTATTCTTGTGTATGTTGATGATTTGGTCATTACAAGTAGTAACCAACCTGGGACTGAAGCACTCAAGCGTCATTTGAGCAAGGAATTTGATATCAAAGACCTTGGTAGTTTGTGTTATTTTTTGGGCATTGAATTGGCACATTCTTGCAAAGGATTATTTTTATCCTAAAGAAAGTATGTTCTTGATTTATTAAAAGAGACTAGTAAGTTGGAAGTTAAACCTGCAAGTGTCCCTATGGAGTATAACAGCAAAGTTGTTTCTAACAGTGTACCACTGCAGGATGTTGGTCAGTTTCAGCATTTAGTAGGACGCTTGATTTATTTAACTATCACTAGACCCGATATTGCATATGCTGTTAGTTATGTGAGCCAATTTATGCATAATCCCACCGAAGGTCACATGGGATTAGTGGATCATCTTCTTCAGTATTTGAAAGCTTCACCAACAAGGGGAATCTTGATGAAAAACAATGGTCACACAGATATAGAGGGTTACACTGATGCAGATTGGGCTAGAAGTCCGGTGGATAGAAAATCCACAACTGGTTTCTGTACGTTTGTTAGTGGTAATATTGTCACTTGGAAGAGCAAAAAGCAAACGGTTGTTGCACGTTCAAGCGCAGAAGCCGAGTATCGCGCTATGGCCACCACTACTAGTGAAATTGTGTGGCTGCGTTTTTTACTTCGAGAATTGGGATGTAAGCCTACAGCTACATCTACAAAGTTGTTTTGTGATAATCAAGCTGCAACTCACATTGCTTCAAATCCGGTCTTTCATGAGAGAACCAAACACATAGAAGTGGATTATCACTTTGTGAGAGAGAAGGTTCAGGATAAAACAATTTAGACTTTGTACATTCATAGTGAGGATCAGCTTGCAGATGTCTTCACCAAAGCGTTATCAAAAGGAGTTTTCCAAACTGTGGTGGACAAGTTGACCTCCGACGAAGTCTTCACCCCAACTTGAGAGAGAGTGTTGGCAAGATTTTTGTCTCCTATTCTTGGAATGGAGATATTTTTGCTATTATATTATTCTTGTTTCTTATTTATGGTGTTTCCTTCCTTATGTAAAATGGTTGCCTGTTGCCTGTTGCCTGTTGTAAGCAACCGTATATTGTATATATGATGAATAATGGCAGACCTACTCTCTACGTAAAAAAGAAGAGAGGGGGAGTTTTTTGTCCGTGGATGTAGGCATATTGCTGAACCATGTTATTTCCTTGAGTTATATTTATGTGTTTGATCCTGCTAAACTTCAATAGTATCAATAATTTCTAATTAAATAACTTCCTCTTTGCTAATTACATTCTTGAAAAATACATAGCGACAATATTTGCTTGAGCAAAAGTGATAGTTTGAGTGACGTTAATCCATTACCATCCCATATGGCTTGGTTTGATGTCGAGGCAAGTTCCGTTAGACTCTTATGAGGAATATTTGTCGAATGAAATGGTCAAATTTTATGTAAGTCCTGAAAATAACATAGACCATGTTGATCATTTTGCGGCCAAAGAACTGACACTGGCACTGCCAAAGGAATTGGATAAACTTTTTGATCGAAATCACGGCTTTCAAAGTCGTCTTAGTCGAAATCACGGCTAAAATGACATATATATAGTGCGTAAGTAACAGACAAAGTGCATGGTAAATGCACTCGATCAATGCAGCCAAAATCAGAGCAGGTGAGGAGAATATAAATATTCACATCTTGACAAAACAATGTTATCATTCATGTGCTTCCCCATTACTGTTAAAAAAATGGCCACTTGTAATATAGTAATTAGTTGATGCGGAATAAACAAATTTTGTATTTGCTACGCATTTAAAAATCTACATGATGACCCAATTTCCGAGAACGCGATAAGTTGGGTATGTATAAAATATTAACACGTGGATGACAATATGCCATCCATAGAAATGAAAGTATTGAAATGAAATACATCAACATTAGGTTGAGAATGAGACAAGACTAGTGTTACAATCATCAAAATTGATTTAGGACGAACATAGACCTAGTTCTGTAATTCTTGAAGATAGTAGTGAAAATTTCTATGATGTGAACATAAAGTGTATTGGTCTCTCAGCGAAATATTTGCGCGAGTGAAAGGGATGGTTCGCAATTTACCTCTCTCCGGTTCATTTTTTCTCTTCCGTTCCAAGCTCCCTCGACTGAGATATAACTTACAATTGAGGGAGGCTCTATTTATTCAACTCGAATCGAGATTTTCTCTTCCGATCTGATTTGGAAGTATTTTATTGATTTCATCTAGTTTTTTTGTTTTGTTTTTTTCATTGCTCGTTGCTGATGCTCTTATTTGCTTGTTGGACATATCTTCTGCTTCCATCGTTAGGAATCACCTTCCGCTTCAAATCCTCCAAACCAAGAAGTTTGACAGGATCAAGGAGCAACACGGTGAGTTTATACTGCATTGAAAGCATCTATACGACTTCTTCGAGTTTTAGAAGCTCTTATGTCCCGATCTAGATTTAGATTTGGGAGTTCCTTAGAGACGTTTCCGCGTTTGTTCAATCCCTCCCGACCTAGATCTAAATTTGGGAGCTTGTTCAACCTGTTTTTGGTTTTTTCGTACGGTGATGGTGTTTATTTAAAAAGGAGATTATGTTGTGTGTCCATCACTTATGATGATGTGAAATTTGGTGATTGGTCGTCGTTCATTCTGTTTTGATGCTAAAACATATCTATTCTTATGGGATGAGAGTATTCTTATCGTAGCAATTTGTGCTTTATTGTTCTATTATGTTGTTTGAGATTTGATTTGTTTTGAACCTCTCATGTATCATCATGAGATATGAATGAAATATTTACTTTTGATCCAAAACAAAAGGGATGGTTCGAATTACATTATTCCATTACTGGAGCCTCAACAAGATAAAAAATTGGGATGAGATACATCAGGACTAGGTTTATGTTGAGAGTGAGACGGAATATATATTTAATTAGCAATTTCCGCAGATTTGCATGAGGGAATCATATCAATTTTTTCGTCACTTCTACTTGCGAAAAGGAAGATGACTTCCGGAATTGTTGAATATGGACAATGTGGCGCTGTCAAACACGTGGATCGGGGACGTCATATGGACCACCAAATGGATTATTTGGATTAATATAGAGACATAATTAGGTTTAAGCAGTTCAAAAATGGGGGACACTTTCTTTGGAGGCCAATCATTGCCTTGTATATGGACAATTTATATATTTTTTCAGCAAGCTCAAGTAATTAATGACAAGATATTTTATTTTTAACAAAATGCAATGCATATCCCCAATGAACCTTGAAAGTCTTTGGCGAATAATTAAATTATCCCGATGCTAAATATTATCTCGCTTACTGGCGCTGATTTCATTGTGACGGCACGTGATCTCCCATTTATTTTGGCAAAGCTATATTAATGCAAAATCGAGAAAATACATGTGAGCGTCGATCTGAAATTATTAGATGAAAGGACATTACGTTAATTTAAAAAGTCATTGTAGGAGTATTTACTTTACAAGCACGTTTCCACTAGAGGAGAGATTATTACATAATTGTAATATGTGTACCTACCTGAATAGAATTACTGAAAATAGTTGGTCGCATGTACCCTTCACGTGGATTCGATCGGATCCCAAGGTTGGCGGAAAAAAAAGTGTTTTTGCTAGAAAGGTTAGCGGAAGGATGGCAAAAGTACACCGCAAGTGCCATAACTTGTGTACGGCGATCACTTTGGTGCCATAACTTTTTTTTGGATCACTTTGGTGCCAAAATCGGAAAAAAAAGATCACTTTAGTGCCAATTTGGCCGGAAATCCGACGTGGCATTTTTTATTAATTTTTTACGCCGACGTGGCTCGCCGGAGGCTGAGTCAGCGTGTACAGTCAGCATTTTTTATTTTAAATAATTTTTTTCAACGTGTACAGTCAGCATTTTTAATTTTAAATATTTTTTTCTTTATTTTTTCCTTTTTCTTTTCTTTTCTTTTCTTTTCTTTTTTTTTTCTCCGGTGGTCGGCTGGTCGCCGGTGGCCGGCCGGCCGGCCGGTCGCCGGCGAAGCCCGACAAGGGCTGGGCGAGGGCGGCCTTGCCCATGGCCGGCGAGGGGCGGCCGCGCCGGCGACGGGCGAGGCCGGCCCTCGCCGGCGTTGGGCGAGGCCGGCCCTCGCCGGCCCAGGCGAGGGTCGCCCTCGCCAGATCCGGCGAGGGCGACCCTCGCCGGCGTCGGGCGAGGGTCGCCCGCGCCCGACTCAGGCGAGGGCGACCCTCGCCGGCCCAGGCGAGGGCGACCCTCGCCGGCGTTGGGCGAGGGTCGCCCTCGCCAGATCCGGCGAGGGCGACCCTCGCCGGCGTCGGGCGAGGGTCGCCCGCGCCCGACTCAGGCGAGGGCGACCCTCGCCGGCCCAGGCGAGGGCTGCCCTCGCTCGACGCCGGCGAGGGCTGCCCTCGCCAGATCCGGCGAGGGCGACCCTCGCCGGCGTCGAGCGAGGGCAGCCCTCGCCTGGGCCGGCGAGGGTCGCCCTCGCCTGAGTCGGGCGCGGGCGACCCTCGCCGGCCCAGGCGAGGGCTGCCCTCGCCCGACGCCGGCGAGGGTCGCCCTCGCCGGATCTGGCGAGGGCGACCCTCGCCGGCGTCGAGCGAGGGCAGCCCTCGCCTGGGCCGGCGAGGGTCGCCCTCGCCTGAGTCGGGCGCGGGCGACCCTCGCCCGACGCCGGCGAGGGTCGCCCTCGCCGGATCTGGCGAGGGCGACCCTCGCCTGGGCCGGCGAGGGCCGGCCTCGCCCAACGCCGGCGAGGGTCGCCCTCGCCGGATCTGGCGAGGGCGACCCTCGCCTGGGCCGGCGAGGGCCGGCCTCGCCCGTCGCCGGCGAGGGTCGGCCGCCCCTCGCCGGCCATGGGCAAGGCCGCCCTCGCCCAGCCCTTGTCGGGCTTCGCCGGCGACCGGCCGGCCGGCCACCGGCGACCGGCCGGCCACAGGGGAAAAAAAAAAGAAAAGAAAAGAAAAGAAAAGAAAAGAAAAAGGAAAAAATAAAGAAAAAAATATTTAAAATTAAAAATGCTGACTGTACACGTTGAAAAAAATTATTTAAAATAAAAAATGCTGACTGTACACGCTGACTCAGCCTCCGGCGAGCCACGTCGGCGTAAAAAATTAATAAAAAATGCCACGTCGGATTTCCGGCCAAATTGGCACTAAAGTGATCTTTTTTTTCCGATTTTGGCACCAAAGTGATCCAAAAAAAGTTATGGCACCAAAGTGATCGCCGTACACAAGTTATGGCACTTGCGGTGTACTTTTGCCGCGGAAGGATTAGCTCACTAGAAATAATTTCTCCACTCAAGACAAGGAAAAGTTATCCAAAAAGTGATAAACAAATTGAAGAGTGGCCAATGCAGTCATAAGCCAATTTAGTCCTAAACCTTTTGATAACTTACCAATTCAGTCCAAAATATTTTAATTATGCCAATTTTGTCCTTAAACTTTGATGATTTGTCAATTTAGTCATAAACTTTTCAACGATTTGCTAATTTAGTTATTCAGGCGAATTTTGATAAGAAATCCCTAACATGGACAATTTTTAATATTTTAAATTTTTAAAATTTTCCCTTTTCCCTTTGTTGGCCATCGTAGGACCTTGTCAATAGCTGACAACCTCCACCGGCCCCTGGCGAGGGCAGCCCTTCGCCAGATTAGGCGAGGGCGAGGGCGAGGGCGGCCCTCGGCTCCGGCCATCAATGAGGCTCAGAGATGGCCGACAAAGTGAAAAAGAGAAAAAGAACAAAGAAAAAGAAAAGAAAAAATTCATAAAATAAAAAAAATTGTAAAAATTGTCTACTGGCCGAGTCACGTAGGACAATCAGTGCTAACTAGACTATCACGTTAACGATTTTTGGTCAAAAATGGCTGGAATGACTAAATTGATAAATTGTTGCGGTTTAGGACTAATGTGATAAATTATCAAAAGATTTAGGACAAAATTGACACAATTGAAATGTTTAGGATTAGATTGACAAGTTGTTTGAATGTTTATGACTAAATTGATACGATTAAAAGATTTATAACTTCTTAGACAATTTTTTCCAGAAAAAGTTATGTTACACCGGGACACTCCCACATATAATTTGTCTTTTTCCGCACACTCAGTTTGGACCAAGTGAACGTGAAAAAGCTCTCCCTCGGTTGCCTATAAAAAGGTCAAACACGCTCTGGCAATTCATCCCGCAAACAGCACCCGATCAAGAGAGTGCGAGAGAGAGAGTTGAGAGGGGGCAAAAGTACACTACAAGTGCCATAACTTGTGTACGGCGCTCACTTTAGTGGCATAACTTTTTTTTGGATCACTTTAGTGCTAAAATTTTTGAAAAACGATCACTTAAGTACTAAAATTTTTGAAAAACGATCACTTAAGTGCCAATTCCGGTGCCGTACACAATTTTTTGCCGGAAATCTGACGTGGCATTTTTTTTATTAATTTCTGAAGCTGACGTGGCTCGCCGGAGTCTCGCCGGAGATTGGCACTTAAGTGATCGTTTTTTAAAAATTTTAGCACTTAAATGATTGTTTTTAAAAAATTTTAGCACTTAAGTGATCGTTTTTCAAAAATTTTAGCACTAAAGTGATCCAAAAAAAAGTTATGACACTTAAGTGATGTTTTTTCCTCTGACTTGGCACCAAAGTGATCCGAAAAAAAGTTATGGCACCAAAGTGAGCACCGCACACAAGTTATGGCACTTATAGTGTCCTTTTGCCGCTGAGAGGGATGGCAGGCACAAAAAAGGCGTCCCAGGTTCCGGTGACAGTGTTCTCCGAGGAATGCATGAAACCAGGGACAAGTTCCTGGGCAGAAGCTTGCAAAGTGATGGTGCAGGCTCTCGAGGATCACGGTTGCTTCATTGTCGATCACCCTAATGCCCCTCTTGGCCTTCATGACTCTGTCTTTAGCGTCACCGAGGATCTCTTCGACCTCCCCGCCGAAACCAAGATCAAGAACACCAACTACAAGCGTCCCCTTGGCGCGGTTGACACTGCCCCCGGTTCTCCTCTCGTTGAGGCCCTGACCATTGATGGCGCCGAGAAGCTCCAAGAGTGCGAAAAGTTCACCTCTCTCATGTGGCCCTCTGGGAATGACCACTTCTGGTACTAATCTTTTTCCCTTTTTCGTGTAATACTAACCGTATATATGCTAACGTGGATTCACAATATTGATGTGGCAAACTCTTGTAACAGAGGTTTCGAATCATCTGCAACATCACTCTTTATCAACATTTTGTAAGCCTATATTATTATGTTTAGGACTACCCTATTTCTTGTTGGATTTTAATGTTTTGATAAGCAGACCACCTTCATCTTGTTTCCGTGGAGAAATTACAGTGGTGTACAATAAACTTAGTCTTAGCTTGACAATATAGACAAAATCATTCGAGGTATAGAAAACGAGTCACTATGATATCTTTTTTTATGAATATGTAATATTGTCCAACTAAACGAGCCAAATTATATATTGCTGTGTTGTTGTACAACACCTCCAGCGCTGAGTCTTTCATGCCTTGGTAGTACACTTAATGATTTTCTTGCTTTATTATACGATCTCGCATGACAAACATGATTGTTTTACATAATATGACCCGAGTTGGACTCCCCAACAAAGCTTTAGCATCTCAACTTTTGGCTTTAGGGTATCGAGAAAGTCGGCGCGCTAAAGTCGACTTCTCTAATTTAATTTTTCTATTTTTGTTGTTTGGCTGCAGTAAAGCTGTTCATGACCATGGCAAGTTCATAGCTGAGCTGGAGAAAGTAGTGTTCAAAATGGTCTGCGAGAACTATGGTGTTGAGAAATGCTATGACCCTTACATCGATTCCAGCTCGTACCTCCTGCGATTCTTGAAGTACAAGAAACCGGAAGGCGTCGAGGCAAGCGTGAACCCAGCCGAGCACACGGACAAGAGCTTCTTGTCCTACTTGCACCAGAACAAAATTAGGGGCTCGGAAGTGAGGACCAAAGATGGCGAGTGGTTCACTTTCGAGCCCTCATCTTTGAATTTCATGGTCATGGCCGGTGATGCATGTGTGGTGAGTCACTTATTTGATCATGAAAATTCTTCTTAGCACTAGTTCATTGAAGTCATTTCTAATTTTGTGTGGGTCGGTCATGATCAGGCATGGAGCAATGGAAGGATCAAGGCTTGTGACCACCGAGTGGCGGTTACTGAAGAGAGTCAAGTGAGATACTCTCTTGGGGCATTCTCGTACGTCACAGGGATGATCGAGACGCCCGAGGAGTTCATTGAGGAAGCTCACCCACAGCAATACAAGCCCTTCAATCACATCGATCTCCTTAGCCACCATGACTGTAACGACAACCTCATCAAGTCCAGCTGCGGAGTCCTGGCCAATTAGCCCGCATGATATTGCTTCGGAATGAATCCGGTACATGCCTCCAATGTGAAATAAGATGAAGTTTGAGGAGATTGCTGTCTCTCAATCTTCTTTGTTCTGTTATCTAAAATAAAGAGGCATTCAGGAGTCTTTCCAATGCAAATGTTATTTAAAGCATATTTCGTGCAATGTAATCCACCCACCTAATGAAATTATTGGAGCTTCCGTTGTTTCTTTCCAATAAGTGATTCGTTATCCTAGCTTAATGACAAGTATCATCAACTTATTTTTCACAGATGTGATCAATGGTGGAGATAGATTCGGTCTGAATAACTGATTGACCATAAGATATCTTTTCGGGAAACAGTAAGAGATCTTCATCATATTGGCCTTCGCTTATTCAGTCTTACTCTGGCCAAGCTAGTTTTGGAACCCTGAGTCCACCCATTTGGCACAACCTTGGACACATGTTATTTTCGTTTAGCAAGAGAGGTCGAGACATTGGTGGACATATAACGTAATGAAGTAAAGAACACTTTGAATCTTTCTGACAGCAAAAGTGCCTGCAAAAATGCAGAGTAAAACTTTCAGACAAACCCCCGACTATTCAAGCCCTTCAATCACATTGATTTCCTTTTCTACTAATGACTGGTGATGGTCGCGTTTAACGCATTACAAAATTGTCTTTGTACACCATCAACAGTCAGCCATTGGATGATATTAATTGACAGAATAATTGATTAGTTGACAAATCTCAATGGTCGGATTTCAACAATGTACAGTAAATTAATGTACGTTAGCAATTTCTCGATCGCATTAAGACCGAGAGCCTCGTCAAAACCAGCTGTGTACTCAGGCCACGCAATTGATTCATCGTAAAAGAATAGAGAGCGTGTGTTTCCTAACATGAAATTAGATGAGATTTGATGCGATCTTTTCTTTTCCTTTTTATTTTTGTAAATACTCGTGTACAGGGTCAGGGGAGATTTATTTGAGAGATTATTTAAGTCTTGCTTGTTGCATAGTGATACCGGCTTTTGTTATGGTGTGACCGACCCATGCTTCAAAAATTATTGGCACAATAAAGACTCATTGCGTACATAATCATGATTCATTTAGAGATTTTCGTATCACTTTATAACTGGATTTATGAATAAAATTCAGTAACTCTTATCATTTTTTTTCCGTTCAGAGCCAAAACGCCGTAACATTCCCTTGTTCGGTGAGTTTCCAATTAACGTGATCAATAATGCCATGCAAGGATAGTCTTGGACTTGGACCTAAGTAACAATAGGCTTTGGAGGAGGACTTAACCATTAAAAATTTTTAAAGAAAGAAGGAAATAGAAGAAGGAAAAGAAGTATCTTTCGTTACACAGGTACATAGACCAAATCTATGTACTTGTAGCAGGGAAACACAGGAGATAAACACACCTCCAGAATGGATCCCTCCAAAACAAGGTGCTCTGCAGGTTGACATAGACGGACCTCACGTACCTGGAACAACCGAAGGAGCGATAGCCCGCTGTATGTCGTAACTCCTCTGGGACTCTCATCGAGGGGTTCGCGAAAATCGACCCACCTGTCCTCTGCAAATCAAGCTTGAAACCCTAGCCATGGTGGACACCCTCAAGCTTCTCTTTTCTAGAAGACACAAGAGCATTCAACTCGAGTCTTGACTATTTGAGTTTGATGAAGTCTCTGAAGTCCGCAGATCAGTTCGTGTAAGAAGTGCGCGCACTTATCTCCGAGGCCTGTGATCTGCTGCTCAACTTCTCATATCTGACTTTAGCCCATCGGAGTAGAGAGACTAATAGAGTAGCTGATTGGAATGCAAAGGCGTAAAGAGAAAAAGCCCTTCACCAGAATTGACCAGCCCTTCCTCCGTAGTCCCTTTGGGACTTGCTATGTTTTGATGCTCCTGTTAGAAAGAGTCAAAGTTGTTTTTTAGGTTTTTCAATTAATAGCTAGTCGTGTGTTTCTGTTACTTAGTGGGTCCTAGTTTTCAGGATTTAGTTGGCAGCATGTTGCTGCACACGTTTACCATTTTGAATCAAAGTAGTTGCTATTTTTGTTGGGATCTCTTCTGTTGATGTACAGCCTATAAAACGGCTAAGTTGTTTATTTCAATAGGATGGACGAATGCAGTAAGCATCTTCAACCAGTGTGTCTCTCCTTTCTGGGTTTCTTTTGGGTGCTTGCAAAGCACAGCCATCTTCTGCATTTTACTGTATCAGCTCCATAAGTGGGCTCTGATGTTTAAACGTGTTCGACATAAAAGAAAATTGGTGTATCGAGAAGAATCAGAAGACAAAGTCTCTTTCCAGCTTAAAGTAGCAAAGTGATTTCCTAATTTCCAGCGGATCAAACATGATAAACATTCCAAGCTGACTCGAGTATCAAAAAGAGCAGACACATTCCACCCCCACAAGGTGTTGTTCAGCCCAAACAAATTCCTTGGTCTTAGTATATCAATTTTATAAACCAATCCGAGCATGATTAATAATATTAATCTTGTTTCGAGTAATCTTAGTAATATCAATTTTATAAACCAATCTAAGCATGCTCAGTGTTATTCTTGCTTCGAATGATAACTTGAGGCGCATGGACTCTGTCCCAAGAAATGACGATTTCCATAACAGACCCACGTGAAATTAAGATTGTAAGGTGTGCCATGTCGAATGCACGCACGTAGATGGTCATCTTGAGTATCGTTGGTTATGATGTGAATAGGCTTTGTAGCAGGAATTTACAATTACATAGTCTCATTGTTCAATAAATTGTCTAATTTTCCGACGTTTGGATTGCTTAGAAAAATAAGTCAATGGAATATCTTTTCAGAGTCAACAGAAAATCTATAGGTAAATTTAGAAAAATGATTTCTTATTTTAAAAATCAAATCTTATTTTTCAAAATACGGTTAGACTTTGGCGCATGGGCACGAGGATCACAACGTCTGTGCCCATATCCTTGGCGTCTGGCCCTGGGTCCCTTAAGGCCATGCCCAAGACCCCGTTGCCTATGCCCTTGTCCCTGCAGGTCATGCCCCGATTCCCATGCCCAAATTACCGACACCCGGGCTCAAGTCCACCAAGGTTGAGCACAAGTTCCACCCATACCCAAGTTCCCAATAACATGCTCCAACGCCCAAGACCCAGCCACTTGGTCCCGAGGAACACAAGGGTCGATGCCAGGGTCCCTGAGGCCAAGGTCCTTGACTCTCGAGCTCCAGACCCTGGTGGCCAGGCCTGAGTCCTTGGAGGCCAAGCGAAAGACCTCATGCAAATGAAGGGCCTAATCTTTGTATAATCACCTTTTCAAATTATTAGTGATAAAATATCTAAATATTAAACCACACCTTCATTTAACAGCTTAAATTTTTAGTATAGTTAATTATAGTCCCACAAAATCTCTCATGATATCAAAGAGAGAAATCCCGAGTTCACATCTTTTTGGGTCTCTATTTGCCTTCCTAATAAAATATTTCCACGCTTAGTATTAAGCAAGAAAAGACCAAACTAAACTTGAGTGGAAGTGATAGAATATATAAATATCAATTCACACCTTCATTAAATAGCTAAAGCTTTAGAACAAACAATTGTGATCACATAAAATCTCACAATTAATATGTACATATCTGAAATTCTGAACACAACGCGGCCAATTTGTAAATAAGGATGCCCACGATGTCCATGGCCTAATTGGCCTTCCCTATCTATTCATTCACGTATTTCCTTCCGCTAAGCTTACTTTCATTATTGTTTAGCTGTCTAATTCAGTACAGCCTTTCCTTCTTTAATCCTACGATCATGGACGATAGAATTTCTGTCTTCGCAGTAGTTTGTCGCATTTGTAATACAAGTTCTAATTTTTGGCGGCTAATATATACTCTAGCAGGTTCTGTCTGATAATTTTCTCATGACATTGCATTTTGACGTGTCATTTTGTCACTACACAGTTCACTTTTCCGTGAGGTGCCTCCCACTTATCTTACAAGGGGTTGGTCGACCGGAAAATAAAAGTGCATATCATTTAGACCGGTCTTAATATCACACAAATAATGCACGTTTCTTAGAAAAACGAAAGCAAGTTTTTCTCTTCAAATGATAGAAAATGATTTTCAATTCATTTTTAAATTTCAGTCAAATAACGAAAAATATTATCATTTTCCCTATAAATAACTTATTAGAAAACATATTTTAAAAATGTCAATTTTTTTACGAAAGAAACGAGGCAATCAAAGGCATGTTATTCATTCGCAAGAACAAGTCAAATTGGTGCACCGATAAGAATCGGTACACAAATTCTATTTCAGAACTAGCCATGGCCGGCATTCGAATCGGTACAAAGCATCTCTTTTACATCAAATCCAACCTTTTTCTTCTCTTCAACCTTTCGTGGGGCTTAGGTACGATGCATAAATTCTGGCTTTCTGCTTTTAATAAGTTACTATCGCTTTCAGAAACGGGATCTATTCAACAACAACGACGGGTAGCTCTCGAAAGGAAACAAGCTTTTCCCTTTCATTTCGGTAACCATCTTGATGCTTCCAAAAAGCGGACATGGTCAAAAAGGCAGGACTTTTCTTTTCATTCTTATTGACGAGGACGGTGATAAGGCAGCTGTCTAGTGTTTGCTCCACAAGTGTAGTGAGAAACTTCTTTGATTTCTGTTGGAGATCTAACGTGGGATACACCACTACATAGCTTGTAGATATCCCAAAGAACATTCACTAGAAAGAGGTGAAGAACAAGGTAATATGTTTCCCAGTGTTTAAGCCCCGACTTAAGGTCTTTAAACTCACAAATGATATGCTTCTAAGCGCCACAAAAAGGGTTGGTAGATGCAACTTACTGTAGCAGTCTCACGAGTGACGTAAGTTCCGTGTCCCAAATGGCCAATTTTGTTGGAGCGATTATGTCTCCGATAAGATGTTCTATTTTTCTCCATCTCTAGTAAAAAGAGACTTCCTCCGACCAATTCTTGAATGGTGGGTTGCAAATTTTTGGACATCACCCCCAAGCAAACCTAGCTATAATAAAGTTCAATGATGTTCCTATTAGTATGCACCCATGATGGGGCTGGTTGAAATTCCTCTGATTAGTGATTGAGGAGAACATATTGCTAGCCGAAAAAAGGAATATAATTAAGCCATCTAACAAAAACGCGAAATCATAATTAGATGTATGGCATGTGTGCTTGAGAGTTAGTTTGATAACTGAATTTTCAACATGTCATCCATTTGATAATTATCGTGTTTAACTCTTGTTACCCTGCCAAAAGTTTCTGAAAATACCCTAAACTTAGCCTTAAACCTAATTTCCAATAGGGCAATTGGCAATGCTCAAGCGTCAATGCTAGTCGTTATCCACTAAACTTAATGGTGGGTTACAAATTTATATGAATATCACTCACATGCAAACTTAACTATTATAAAGTTCGGTAATGTTCCTATTAGTACGCATCCATGATGAGGCTTGTTGAAATTCTTCCGATTAGGGATTGAGGAGAACATAACCCTAAACTTAGATTGTGAAACACAATAGTAGGAAATTAGTAAGATAATAATGCAGTATATTGCTAGCCAATAAAAAGGAATATAATTAAGCCATCTGACAAAAACACGAAATCATAATTGGATGTATGGCATGTGTGCTTGAGAGTTAGTTTGATAACTAAATTTCAACATGTCATCCATTTGATAATTATCATGTTAAATTCTTGTTACGATGCCAAAAGTTTCTGAAAATACCATGAACTAAACCTTAAACCTAAATTCCAATAGGGCAATTGGCAATGTTCAAGCATCAACGCTAGTCGTTATCCACTAAACGTTTTCCAGTTACTAGTTGTGATGATTTTCTAGAGTTTGCTCGAACTCTGATTAGAGAGCAAGACTCTGGTAATTTAACAGTCCAAACGTTCTCTTTTTCGTTCCAAAGCATGTAGACACAAAACTTCATCATTCCAAGCATGTTGCTTTATAACATCTTTGGTTCTCCAGAGTGCTAAATCCCAAAAAGGAATGAGCAATGTCCTAATCCGAAGGGGCATCCCTCGTTCCTAATCCTTTCGTGATGACCAATGATTAGTTCATAACTTTCATTAGTGAAGCTGAGTAGCTGACCCCCTCCTATTCCCTTAAAATATACGCAACAATTGAGAGAGAGACAGAGAGAGTGGGGTTAACGTTAGCCTACAACGAGGGGCAATCATCCTTGTCTGCCCTTAGCCTTTCTATTCCTCCCATTCAACATTCGATGATTGCAGATGGGGACCTTTTTAACTGAGATGAAGAAAAGGGTAAGAAAATCAAAAGTTAAACAGTATTAACTTTGGACTAATCGAGACTGACTAAGAATAATTTCAAAGAACAACGCCAAGGGAGTCAGTTCACGCTTCATCGTGCTCCTTTCCCCCGTCAAATCCAATGGAAAGAGCCGTTGCTCGAGGACTCAGTCACCAGCCGAAGAGAATTGCTTTAGTTATTTTCCCAAGAGAGAAAGCTGGCCAATGCTTTCAAGTTTGGATCCTAGATTCACACATCAAATTCATCTAGAATCAACACGTGCTAATAAAACACAAATCAACAGCCCAAATTCACTTAGCCACCGCCTCATTAGCTGCTTAACACCACGTCGCTTTTATAATATAAGACTTTTTTATTTAATACTCGCTTGCGCGCACCTTAACAAAGTGGTTATCGGTTACACGAGATAACGCCTCCGAAGGTGGAAGGCCTCTTTAACTTATAGTAGCTTTTCAAACATGTACCAATTCGTATCTGGAAGAGGGTGCGGAGATTCTCTTGATTATATTTTGAGAAAGCTTAATCTTCCAACACACGCAACATATATTAAAATTAGCCAACACGAAGGCATTGAATTTTCTATGTTGATATTAGGTGTCCAAACCCTTTAAAGCATCTGGCCACACCAATCACACGATAAATCCCCTCATCCCCATCCTACTCATCCCCCGTCACAATCCCATCGTTGTTGAATATTTACAAGGGCAAGAGATCCTGGCAGTTTTTTCAAATGAGCTGTGTGTGCTGAAACACGCAAATCGGGTCTGAGGTGTTGAACTTAAAAAGGACTTCAATGATTTGAAGTTATGAAGTTTCTTCGCATGCGGTAGCAATTGTCTAAGACACAAGCTGGTCAGAAGTTTGCTTATAACATGGATCAAATTTGTGACATCATGGAGGACAAGGAAAAAGTATAAGAAAAGTCCTAAACCTATTGAATTTGTGTTAATTCAGTTCTTAATATTTCAATTGGGCCAATTTAATCCTAAATCTTTTGCATTTGTGCTAATTGAGTCCATCCGGCCAATTTTGACTGGAAATCAACGACATGGACATTGACAGTCCTACATGGCACAACGAATGCTGACATAGATAATTTTTAATAATATTTTAATTTTTTCTTATAATTTCAAATTTTTAATTATTTTAAATTTTTCTTTTCTTTTTTCCTTTTCTTTTTTTCTTTTCTTTCCCTATTTTTTTTTCCAAACCCTGGCCGACGAGGTCGCTAGCTGACCGTCGCTAGCTGACCATCGCCAGCAAGCGAGGGCCAACAACCCTCGCCCGAGCTGGGCGAGGGAGTCACAGCCCTCGCCAACCAACGGGCAACATCTAGGTGAGGGCATCGGCCCTCGCCTGATCTGGGTAAGGACTCGACGCCCTTGCCTATGGCGACCATTGCTAGCTAGGGTTTGGACAAAAAAATAAGGAAAGGAAAGGAAAGAAAAAAAAAAAAGAAAAAGAAAATAAAAGGACAAAAGATTCTAAAAAAATTAAAAATTCTAAAATATATTAAAATATTAGTAAAAATTATCAACATCAGTACCAATAGTGTCACGTAGGATGGTTGACATCCATATATGAGCGATTTTTGGCCAAAATTGGCTAGATATACTTAATTGGCATAACTGCAAAAAGTTTAGGACTAAAATAGTACGATTAAAAGGTTTTGAATTAAATTGACACCAATGCAATAAGTTTAAGACTTTTCTTATACTTATCCTTGGAGAACCTATGTGTCCCCTTTATCATTGGTCTACCATGCTTGATGGTATTTGAATAGTGCATCTTGCCAAAAGATTATGTACTAACATACAAGAAGCTATTTCTTCTCATTCTTCTCCTTGAATTCATGGTTCCTTTATGCCGTCCAGGATTCCAGACATAGATCGACATCCCCTTGTGATCATGCAAAGTAGGGACTCCAAAAGCCTTATCATGTAATCTTAGGAGGATTTTGACCAGTAGCTTGCGGAAAAGTACACGAAAAACCCTTTTCCTTAGCGTTGGATCCCAAGCTCACTCCAAGAATCTAATTAATCATATTATAACAGACACTTTTCTATGTGTTTGCCTCTAAGCTTGACACCTGGATTTGTATATTGTCGGACCTGGCTTATTCTCGTTTTACAAGAAATTGATGTGATGCTTCTTCTAACTTTATTTATTTTCTTATAATTAATATATCATGTAGGCACGCGATGCCAAAGTCTCCAATACTTTGTATTAATATATTGCGTTCTTATCCACAAAATTATTAGTTTGAGCTTAGTCGTAATTTTATTAAGGGAAAAAAACCAGCGAAAATCCCAAACTATGTTCGACATAAAAAAAACTCAAATTATAGTCACCGTAACATATTTACTCTTAACTTTTTTCCGTGACATTAAAAACTCCAAACTTATGGCTATATGACACATTTACCTCCCCAATCAAGATTTCAATCAGATGATTCTTTAATTAGAACAACGTCTTTTTGGTTGAACCATGTCAACGCAGGTTGCTTTCCGCCGTCCATGAAAATAGATTTTTAACATTACTCATTGACGGAATAATAATGTAGGATAAATATGTCGCACATATATAAATTTCAGGTTTTTGATATCACTAAAAACAAGTTTGGAGCAAATATCTCACGAAATAGTTTCATAAGTTTAACGTTTTTGGACGCTTATTTTTCCCTTTTATCAGTTAGGATGTGGGTTCAAACTTTCCCAAATCTGTAAGTACGATTGGATTGAAACATACCTCTTAACTATATCATGAACACACCCTCATCTGTCTCTCTCTCTCTCACATCTGCTATCTGCTATAAATATCGATCTCCATATCGCTTTCCCTCCCTCTCTATCTTGCTCTCTACATTCCCAGCTCTCCACGTTTCTCCACTTCACTTCGAAGTTGCACATGAACCGCTGAAGCAACCACCGATCAACGGCGACAACAAGGGAAGTGAGATCACCCCCACGATGGTCGACGTGGACCGGCGGATCACCGGCATAACCCCGGCCCACGTGGCCGGCCTCCGCCGCCTCTCCGCCCGCGCGGCCGCCGCCCCTTCCGCCGCGGCCTCCCGGAACGGCCTCCTCTCCTTCTCCTCCCTCTCCGACCAGGCCATGACCCACCTCCGCGGCTCCGGCGTCCAGGTCCAGCCCGGCCTGTCCGAAGCCGACTTCGCCCGGGCCGAGGCCGAGTTCGGCTTCTCCTTCCCCCCGGACCTCCGCGCCGTCCTCTCCGCCGGCCTCCCCGCCGGCCCCGGGTTCCCCAACTGGCGCGCCGCCGCCGGCCCGGCTCGTCTCCACCTCCGCGCCTCCCTCGACCTCCCCATCGCCTCCGTGTCCCTCCAAGTAGCCCGCAGCGCGTTCTGGCCCAGATGCTGGGGCCCGAAGCCGCCCGACCCGGAGAAGTCCCTCCGGGTCGCAAGGAACGCCCTCAAGAAAGCTCCGATCTTGATACCGATCTTCAACCATTGCTACATCCCTTCCGCTCCGTCGCTCGCGGGGAACCCCATCTTCTTCGTCGACGAGCATCGGGTCTTCTGCTGCGGCTCGGACCTCTCCGATTTCTTCCACCGCGAGTCGCTCTTCGGCAGCTCTGACTACGAACCTGAACAAGCAGCAGCCGCGCTCCAGAGGCAGAGTTCTGTCGGGGCGAGGCGAAGCCTGGACGGCCGCGGCGGCGGGGCGGGGAGGTCGACGAGGTGGGTCGAGTTCTGGAGCGACGCCGCCTTCGACCGCCGCCGGAGGACCTCGTCGTCGTCGTCGTCATTGTCGTCCTCCTCGTCGCCGGAGAGGTTCTTCGACTTGCCGGCGGATACCCAGGCCCCCAAATGGGTCGACGAGTACATGGGGCGAATCGGGTCGGTCTTGCGGGGCGGAGGGTGGAGCGAGTCGGACGTGTCGGAGATGCTGGAGGTCTCGTCGGCGGCTGGCGACATCCCCGGTGGCGGGACGGCATGCATGGCGGATCGTCAGGCGGTCCTCGACTCCCTCCTCTTGAAAGCGGATCGGTTCTCGGACCGGCTCCGGAAGGCGGGTTGGAGCTCCGAAGACGTGGCGGAGGCGTTCTTCGGGTTCGATTTCCGACCGGGGAAGGAGAAGAGACCGGCCAGGAAGCTGGCGCCGGAGCTCGTCGAGCGGTTCGGGCGACTGGCTGAGTCGGTTTCCCAGTAGCTGGCGGTGGATGGCGTCCTTTTTTTTTTCACCCTCTTTCATTCTTTCTTCTTCTTTTTTTGTCTTTTTTTGACCAGTGTTTTTTGACATTTTGATGCCTCGGATTGCGTCATGTTTGTGGAGACACAAGGCTTTGTCAAAGTGAGTGCTGATTACACGATTTGTTCATATACACTATTATCGATGATTAAAGACATTGGAACATGTTTTTACCCCCCTTGAATTATATAAATATATTGTTAGATTTATTGAGATAGCTGTTTTCGGTGTGATCAGTGTACCGAAGTTTTTATTTGAAATAATTGATGATGAAGTCTTGGAATTGCTAGATTGATAGGCGGTAAAATTAACAATCACGAGTCGATCATCGGAATGTTCGTTCGCATGGACAAGTGAAATGGGATAGTTGACTTTAAATCTTAATTTCTTTGCTAGTAGAACGTGAGAGATAACTTTTTGATTTATCAGAAGTAGAGCAAGAATTGTAGCAGGGTTGCCAAACCAAATATTTGGGCTGAATTCTTTAAAAAAACCCCAAACTTTAGGTCAAGTATCAAATCTGCCCCGAACTTTTTTTTGTCTCGAAGAAAACCCCAGACTTTAGATCTAGTCCCAAATCTGTCCCAAAATTTTCTTTGTTTAGAAAAAACCTCAAACTTTAAGTTTAGTCCCGAATCTGCCCCGAATTTTGTTTTGTATAAAAAAAAACCAGCAAATTTCAATTTATTTTCAAAAATATGCCTTGTGATTCAGTCCCAACTTGACGTGGCACTTGCACGTTGATAATAAATCCACATCAATAAAGTAATGTGGTGATAGGTACAGATCGATGTCGCATTCCACTTCGATAACAAATCAAATCCAATAAAAATTGTTGAAATTCTCCAAAATTAAACCATTCTAAGATATGAAAGTTAGGGACAATAACAAATCTAACCCAATTTTTTTTTAATTTAAAACAAACCCAATTTTTAGGTTCAATCCAAATTTTCTCCGAACTTTTCTTTGTCTAAAAAAAAGCCACGTTACTTTGTTGATGTGGATTTGTTATTGATGTGGAAGTGCCACATCAAGTTGGGATTAGATCACGGAGTTATATTTTTGAAAATAAATTGAATTTTGGTGTTTTTTTAACACAAAATAAATTTTGAGGCAAATTTGGGACTGGACTTAAAGTTTGAGATTTTTTTTAGACAAAAAAAAGTTTGTTGCAGATTTGGCACTGGACCTAAAGTTTGGAGTTTTTTTCTGAAATAAAAAAAATTCAAGATAGATTTGGGACTTAACTTAAAGTTTGGGGCTTTTAGGGAATTAGGCCCGAATATTTGGGTATCAAATTTAGGTTATTTTATGTTTCTTTCTATCTAAATATATTAGTTTCTAAGTTATTTTTAATAATGCTTTACGTAGGGGGTTGGAATATTTCTATTCCTTACATATTCGTTGGTGAGCTATTTTGAAATAAAGGGAAAATTCTAAATAAGAACTTGAAATGGATTTTGTTTAAAAAAAAAGTCTTAAGTGGCCATGACAATTTCAAATAAGGGTCTGAAGTGGCCATTGAAGTTTTTAAGAAGGGCCTTACCTCACTAGCCAGCTAAATATTTCAGTCTATTAAGAGCATTTTCATCGAAAGACAACTTTAACTTAAATTTTAGTTAAATTAGATTAAAAATTAAAAAAGCTATTTTTTAAAAAGAAAAAAACTACATGCGGAAGGGCTAGGGCCAACCCTCTTGCCTATGGCCACTGCCCTATTGCTAGTGGGGCGTCGGCCAGGGCCGACAACCCTTACACAGGTCTAGTTGAGGGTTGCAGCCCTCTTTAGACTCTAGAGAGGGCTAGCTCTAGTCGGTGAGGGTCGTGAGCGACCTCGCTAGCCAGGATCGATGCCCCATCGGCGATGGGGTGGTAGTCATAGGAAAGAGGGTTGGCCCTACATGGGAGAGGTAAAATATTGAAACGACATCGTTTTAGTTTTTTAGTTAACTTTAATGCCATGTTAGAGAGCTAAAATATTTTTCTAAAAAATCACATTAACATTTTCCGTTAGTCAAATTGGACGGAATTAGTAAATAACTCGATTTTCGATGAGGGCCTGCAAGCCCTCACTGGCCGCTGCCGAGGGTCACCTTGCCTAGGTCCCGCTAGCCCCAGGCGAGGCGACCTTCCCCCAGATTTGGCAAGGACCTACCTTACCTATGATTGACAAGGGTTGTCGAGGTAAGGCCAACCCTCACCTGTGGCTTTCAAGGGTGGCCTCGCCCATCCCTTTCCGGGTATCACCGACCATCGCTTGAGACCGGCCACTAGCGAAAAAGGAAAGAAAAAAATAGAAAAAGGAAAAAAGAAAAAAAAAGTAAATGACGAAAATATCATTGACCAAGCCAATGAGGTTTTGCCATTCTTTGAGATTCACATGACTATTTCAGCCCCTTAATTGAAACAAAATCCACTTCAAGCATTTATTTGAGAAAATAAGGACACTTTAGGTCCTTTGAAACAATGTCTACTTTTGGCCCTTATTTAAGATACTTTAAGTCCTTATTTGGAATTTTCCCTAAAATAAATAAAGTAGGTAGAGTATTTAGAACGATAATTGGTATTTTTATTACATTAGCTTCTCTCTTTTTTTGGTATTAGTTTACTTTTAGGGTGCGATTGTTTCATGAAAAATGAATATTTATAGTACATTTTTCAAAAAATAATTGTTCGTATCTCTTACAAAAATGATAAACGAAATTTTTTTTCATTGTTTACGAAAATTCTAAAGATAAATTGTTGTCAATAATGAAAATAGTTTTCATTAACTATTTATTTCAAGCGATACAAGTCATCATTTTTAAGAAAATTTCAATTAAAATTTACCTTTTAAAGTTTCGCCTTGTAAAATGTAACTACGATTATATTTTGGAAAATCGTTAAAGAGGGTCTTCTTTTTTGTTTCATCCTATAATCCCATTATACGTGTACGTATATAAACGACAACCGATAATAAAACGTTCGATGGTGATCTGCACGACAAAAGTGCAAGTTTATAAATTAATTGATCGTGTTAAAAAAATCAGTCTTTTGGACACTTTTGTCCAATGACTAGTAATATCTTTCCGCCAAAACTGGAATGGTGGCACTGTTGACTCTGGAGGGAAAACGGAAGGAGAAAGCCTCTTCTTTTGACAGGCCAAGTTAGAATGGTGGGGGAGACCCAGAGACAGAAAGCAAAGCAAAGAAAGGAAGATGCTCCTTTTCCTAGAAAATTGGGAGAAGATGGGGGGTGTGTTCGTGTTTTTCGGGAAAAGTGCCAAAAAAGTCCTAAACCTTTTGCATTAGTGCCAATTCAGTCCTAAACCTTTTTTTGGTGCCAATTCAGTCCTAAACCTTTTGCATTGGTGCCAATTTAGTCCTAAACATTTTTTTGGTGCCAATTTAGTCCTAAACCTTTTAAATTGGTGCCAATTCAGTCCTAAACCTTTTGTTTTTGTGCCAATTTAGTCCTTCCGGTCAATTTTGACCGGAATTTGCTGACGTGGACGCCTGCCGGCCGGCGGCCGGTCACCGGCGCTGACGTGGCGCTGACGTGGACAACTTAAATAATATTTTAATAAATTTTGAATTTTTCTGTTTTTTTTCCTTTTTTTCTTTTTTTTCCACTTTTTTTCTTTGTTTTTTTTTTCTTTCTCTTCCTCTGGCCGGTCGTCGGTCCGGCGACCGGCCAGAGGCCAGTGGCCGGCGAGGGCAGGCTCGCCCTCGCCCGGCGAGGGCGAGCCTCGCCATGGTCGGGCGAGGCTCGACCTCGCCTCGCCCGATCCGGCGAGGTGGGGCCTCGCCCGACCATGGCGAGGCTCGCCCTCGCCGCGGCCTCAGGGCGAGGGCGAGCCTGCCCTCGCCAGTGGCCGGCGAGCTCGACCTCGCCGGCCACTGGCCTCTGGCCGGTCGCCGGACCGGCGACCGGCCAGAGGAAGAGAAAGAAAAAAAAACAAAGAAAAAAGTGGAAAAAAAAAGAAAAAAGGAAAAAAAACAGAAAAATTCAAAATTTATTAAAATATTATTTAAGTTGTCCACGTCAGCGCCACGTCAGCGCCGGTGACCGGCCGCCGGCCGGCAGGCGTCCACGTCAGCAAATTCCGGTCAAAATTGACCGGAAGGACTAAATTGGCACAAAAACAAAAGGTTTAGGACTGAATTGGCACCAATTTAAAAGGTTTAGGACTAAATTGGCACCAAAAAAGGTTTAGGACTAAATTGGCACCAATACAAAAGGTTTAGGACTGAATTGGCACCAAAAAAGGTTTAGGACTAAATTGGCACTAATGCAAAAGGTTTAGGACTTTTTTGGCACTTTTCCCATGTTTTTCCAGGGAAAATCTGACAGAGGAGCTCCTAACTTTTCCAGGTGGACAGTACAACGAGGGACCATGTTGATGTTGCCACTGTTCGTGGGGGCCGAGAAAGAAGCCAGGAGGAGGGACCACCTAAGGTTGGGTCCAAAATTTCCTTCATCAGATCCGTTTCTCAATCTTGAAGTAACACGTGCATAAACAAGATTTACGGATTTCGTCAGCGAGATATTGTGCTGTTTTAAAAACTTCACTGTTAGATGGAAGGTGTGGCGTAATATTTGAATATTCAATCGTCGTCTATATGTAGACATTGCTTCTGTTCGAGCAATTTTGGTTTCTAGATGACGGCGAAGGGAAACACCGTCAACTGTTGACGGGCTCGTTTCGGGTTATAAACGAATTTTAGAGTCGAGTTTGCTGTGATTTGATTTCTTTCTAACATTGTTAAGGATTCCGATCGATTAGGCTTCTCTATTCATTTTGTTTGAAAGTGAGGAGGCTTGAACAAGATAATAATAGTCACTATGAACCGATTTGAGCTTCGTACATGTTGTGGCTCCTCAGATTCCGGTCTGAGCACCTCGGCTGTTCATATTTTATCAACTTAGACGTCAATTTACAATAGCTTTCATGTTTCTGTAATTTCATTTTATTTTTACTTTGATGTCCTTTGAAATCTAATGTCCCAAATTTGAGGCCTTTGAATTAGTAATATGTGTTCATAACTTCAATAAAAATAAGTTTGTGGTTGGAGACATCTCATTCAAAATATTTTCAGCTATGACTAGTTGTATCGGGCTATTTTTCAAAGAAGGCTCCTAAAATCAGCAAATATACATTTTCTTTTGTTTTTCGGTTATAGGAGAAGAAAACATTAAATAGTGTGCTAATTCGCCTCATTTAAGTCATGATCACTCACTCCGACCTCTTGAGATTAGTCGAGGAGTATCTTGCAATCTATATTATCCCTATCATTACACTAGACGATCGACACCGCCACCATAAGTATAAGAAGAAGAGATAGTTAAAACGAAAAAGAACAATCAAGCGCATCCTTCGGTGCCCATATTGTTCCTATATGTCTCTCCAAATTCGCTATCTGTAAGATGACATCGGACTAGATGTCCCGGGACCTGCTAAGCCAGGATTTCTCGAAGCCAAACTATGAGCTATTCATTAGTGTGCAGTTCGGAAATGACAACAGAGCCCAAGGTAAAGTCCTTTCCGGATAACAAACAACACCTAACATCTTGCCTACGTTGTTGAAAGCACTAAATTTAACTATTCGAAAGGATAATGGTACTGTAGATCCAAAACATGATACAAGAGAGCAGTGAGCACACACCAAATCATCCCATGTACAAGAGAATGCAATGCCTTCCCTATGCACTGTTGAACGACCAAATTCAAACTGAAGAGGCGTCCTACACTTAACTCCATTGTTATTTACGAAATGTATAATTCTTCCCGACCTGTTCCGATAAATTTCTAGATATGTGTAGCTCCCCCGTGTCACATTGTTAGGTAAATCATATATGTACCTTCTACTTTTAGTAATGTCATTGTCACGCTTCAAAAACAAGCCGCACAAACTGTAGCAGTGCAATAATACCATGATGTTAATTAGGCATTCTGTTTCTACCCTATGGCAATCTTATCTGTTAAAAAGGTCTCACAAACAAGTAAACCACGTCATTCCGCACGCAGGGCACGCCAGTGTCGTTTTGATCCCCAACCACACAGTGCCAAAGCCCCCCTGAAGCCCTAATATGGTCTGTACCTCGTATCTGCTCTTGAAGGTCTCCCTCCACCAAGTCCGTAGCCGCCCCACTGCATCAAAGACTGTATAGCAGCTTAAATTACACGAATACATCTCTTCTCAAAAATATTTGATCACATGATTAACCGCTTAAAAAAATAGTCAATTACAGAAGACAAAATAGAAACAGGCGAATACATTGAGATCACTACTTTCTTCCCTTTCCGATGCACAGCAGAAACAAAGCCAAAAAAAAACAAAGAAGCAAAGGTGTCACAACAAACAGCAACAGCCCCCGATTGAGTTATACAAAAGAGTTGATACTTACATCATTGAAATCAAAGCTTCCATACATCCTGCTGTAAGGGCGCATGGGACCTCCATAGCCCCCAAAGGGCTCCACACTACCCATCATAAAGCTTCCACTGGGGCCAGCATCATCAAGAGGTGTTGCTGAATCAATTGCAACCTAAACAGCAAGTGTGGGAAAAGAAGAACTCCGTTATAAAAATATCAATGAAATAAGAAAGAATAGGCTAACTAACAGCAGTATTGGAATTCGAGCATTCTGAGAAAAGAATAGGCTAACTAACAGCAGTATTGGAATTCGAGCATTCTGAAAAAAAGAGGAAAGTTTTTTTAGCATGGAAAAAAAATATAGTGTCACTATAGAAAACTCCCCGAGGCCAATTGATGATTAATGCGTCTCTCCAAAGATCATTTCCAAAAGCACAAGGTTGCAACCACTTACACAACAAAGATAATTAAATAAAGAAGACACTCCACATATTAGGATCTGTATGCAATTGTTAGATATGTACTACCTCACCAAATCCTGTTTAACATCATACACAGCTAATAACATGACAAAAGAATAATTATTCCTTGATCGGTTACTGTCACACAAACATCAATTACAAAGTTTCATGCACATAAAAGCTTTTTGCAAGAGATATCCGGAAGCTTGAGGCCAGGGAAGATATAAGAATCCTAAGGAGCTGATAATTTGTGTCCCTATAACAATAGTCCACACCACTTTTAAAATTTAAATCAGATTTAGGTGAGTTTCTTTTACCATCCAGTAAGCACCACCTGACTTCTGTAGCTGGCAACGGAAAAACCAACTTCCCTCATGCATACCCCTATCTAGAATTTTAGTACCAAATGATAGAGATCATAAACAAATGCAATTATGTGCAATCAGACTAGAACGATTCTTTTTGACAAGTCAATCAGACTAGAACAATTCTCATGACAGTAACGCTGATTCATCTCTCAACACAATCTTGATGCTGTGTTTGGAAGAAGGGAGAAGAAAATCATGCATGGCTGAAGAAGATTTTGCACTTACCCTCCAATTTACTCTCACAAAATTTTCATAATTTTCCACTCCTCACCTCTTATTTTCTCTCTCCCTCTCTCCAAGCAGAGCCTAAGAGTACATCTCATAATGTTTTATACAAGAATTAATAGAAGAAATACACGAACTGTGTTTATGACACTAATAGATCCATTTTCCGTACCTGCTGTCCACAGATCTCATGAGACCTCCGAGAAACACGCTCGGCTACACCATCCTCAGCAAATGTTACAAAACCAAAGCCTCTATGGCCAGATCTCTTTGGGTCCTGAATGAAGTAAGTACTATTATTGCTAGATGACAATTTGAGTTCACGCTTTTTTATCTTACTTCTTAATTAGCTGCTCACTTTAGGAACATAAACGTCCGCAATTCGGCCAAATCTCCCAAAATGTTGGCGGAGAACATCGGCAGTTGCCTCTTGCGGGAGCCTACCAACAAAAATCTTTCTTCCCAGACCTCGCACAGGTTCCCCTCCTAATCCGAAGCCATAACCAAAGTTATGATTGCCTCCATAAGCAAGTAGATTACATGGTAATAATTTGAATTAGCTTACTTCCATAAAGTGAGCCCGGATGGTCGTACAAGGTAGGAGCACCAGCGGCTGCATATCTAGTTGCAGCAGAAATGTAAGCATTATATGCTCCATATCCGCCCTGTGCATTTCTGCCCATCGGTCTAAAATCATCCTCCTGAGAGTACATTTAGTAAATGGAGTAAAAAATCTTGTGCCCATACATCTGTATCTGATGTCACTCGGGATAATATATTTAGAAGAAAATCTTAAAAATAAAAGGAAAAATCTTCCAGAAGGAAATGTCAAATTACAAAATTATGAAAAGAACTTGCCCTTGGTGTTGCTCGGTCAACAACTACTGCAGAACCTCCCAGCTCATGTGTATCATCCATCAAGTTGTCCACAGAGTCTGTACAATCAAAAGCAGATTGAATTTTATGATCACCGTATTACCATAATCAGGACGAAAGCACCCAAAATACAAAGTACTGAAGGGAAACACGATCAATATAAGCAAATGGATTAGCTAGATAATGCACATTGCCCTATCCATCTGGGATCGAAGCAAAAAAGACATTCCCAAGAAGATTTTCGAACATAATATGCTGAGAGGAGAGATGAAGAGAAGTGGTAGACAGGAAGCAAAAGGGAAAAATATAGGCTCTATATGAATGCATCAACCGGATTCTTTTGGGTCTCAAATGTCAAATATAAACAGCAAAAGAGGAGCAATGAAAGGTAACACTCCACATTGAAGGTGACAACAGAGATTAAGGATGGGTTCGCACAAGCATTAACATGGATATAGCATGTCTCAAAGGTCAGATTATCTTTTATATCTCTACATTTGATTGATTGAAATTTGTACTTTCTTTTTGTGAAGTGTTATCCCACATCACTTGTTCAGGGGGTTTCTCTTGGCCTTACATGCACATGACCTTCCTCCACCTAAGTTTGACTTTCTAACATACTATCTAAAGCAAGTTCCAATCCATCATGCCCCATTTAAGTTTCTTTTGCTTGTGGTTCCACAGTCTTTGGTTCCGCATGTGCTCTTCACATGGCTTTAGTTCGCTTCGCAAGTGAGTGAGGGTGTTCAAATGTTATACCACATCGATTGTCTACGGGGTTTATCGTGGCATTATTAGTGTATTGTATCCCTTCACCTAACAACTTAAGCTTTTGGATTGATTTTATTGCACTTTCTGTTGCTGCTTTGGTTGTCAAGCTAGGAACCGGAATGGTTTAAGTATGATACCCTCAATCCCACATGAACGTAGCGAGAGATTATGAAAAAGCACACAATATTTCCAGATATTCAACATATGGTAACCATTGCACAAAGAAATAGTTTTTCATTGAAGAGAATCACGTGACGATTTTTCAAGTGATCAATAAATAACTTCAAGAAAGAAGTTCCAAGGACATCTAAATTATGATGTAGGTTTTGGAGTTATGCACAGCCTATTGTTGAAAAATGAGCTATTACTGTTTCCTGAAAACATATTATGAGAAACACAAGAAAAGCCATAGAGGACATCTTGAAAGGTAGTATGTACCAGTACAGCCACAACTGGCTATATTCATTTCCCACCTTTATTGATTCTGCAACCCTCAAAAAATGGATACCACTACTAAATCCAAATACGCTAGATAATAATTAACATTGTATTACGTTGTTTTTTTGCAGACTCACTTAGATGACGTTGATGATGAAATTTAAACAAGTGTGCATTCCCTTGCTTTTTTCTCCTAAAATAAATTCACTTTGTTACTCTACAGCTAATACAGACGCACATTACCTTTATCGAAAATTGATTCACTGAAACCAGTTCAGCAGACAAAATACATACAAACAGGCTTTTTAGAGGAAACAAAATCTGATAGGTAGATTCCAAAGAACAGCCACGTTTTTCCATATTAATTTTCTCTTCCTTTTGCTCTACATTGATATTCAACAATCTAAATCTTAAAGGAGCAACACGATGCCATTCTCTACACACATACACACACCCACCCACCCACCTTGTGATTCAAGATGGGCGACATGCACGTAAGAAAACTGCCGTTTTCCAATTATGGAATTATTCACTCCAGCTTACAGAATGCACACTTTGCACAATACATAAACTCTATCGTATAAAGTACATGAGAAACACATCACCTAAGTTTCAGCCCTTACAATCAGCATATACACCTTCTAAATACTCCTCTTCTAGACATTCAATCTAATAGCACCACATTCAGAAAGCATGATAGAAGAATAACCACGCGTAAGTAAAAGGCTTATGTAACATGGTCTCACCTGCACTTGCATAAGTAATAAAGCCAATTCCACGATGTGCTTTTGTAGCGTGATCCTGCAGAAAACGAATAGAGACCAGTGTGTAGTAACTGTCAGCTAACAAGCTGTGTTAAATTCGGAAAAAGCTGTGCTGCATGCTAAGGCAAAGTAACAGATGCACATGCGCACACTCGTGCTCACACACAAGAACATAGGAGCACATAGCACGCTAGAGCATGCACATGGAGAGAGAGAGAGAGAGAGAGAGAGAGAGAGAGAGAGAGAGAGCACCTTGGGCATAAATAAATCCGTTATCTCACCATATGTCTCAAAGTGGCTGCACATTCAAAAGAAATAAGCTTTTTCTCCATATCTTAGCTTGTCCATTTTGAGAAAAGAAACGAATGTTCCAGGAAAGGTTAAGTACCCCCTAAAGGTTGCTTCAGTAACAGATGGTGGTATCCTAGCCACAAATATCCGAGTAGCTTTCCTTGGAGGCGCTCTCATCTCCTCCTGGATGAGGAAAAGGAACTTATGATAAGATGGTAAACTTTAAAGGTAAAAACTGACTCAGATTAATTAACTATAATCTCACAGAATAAGAGTCATTCTATGAAGGAAAAAAACTATTAAATTTAACAAAGAGTAACAAAGAGTAAAAGAAAACCTTTGGTGTAGCTACTTTCACTTCTAGCATTCTGTTTCCTAGAAAGTGCTCGCCTGACAGTGCATTCTGCAGACAAGTGACAACATGACGAAGCTCATCAAATGCATGTAGCTGCTTTTGGGAACATATGGTCATTCGGAAACACTTACTTGAGCATCTTCCTCTGTTGCAAACGTTACATACCCAAAACCACGAGATCTGCCTGTTGACCGCTCCTGGAGAATCATGGAAACGAATTCTCTGAACTAGTATTTACATAAGAAGAGAAAAGGTGAAAACGATCCTTTGATAAATGCGAAACCAGAGGGCACTGCCAGTGGAACACTCACCAAATTTTGCATTATGCTATAAAAACAGATAACAAAAAAACAAAGAAAAAGATAGATTTGTGTCAAGTCAACTTGGACTGAAATCCTTGAAAGTTTGAGCTATCATCAATCTTCTCTTGACCTCTCAGAGGCCATGATCAGCCACATTGTCATCAACAGTAAAAAAGAAATTGTTGCGGTAACTTAAATAAGAAAACATACGCAGGAGTTCCATCAGAAAAGAGAACCCAACCACCAAACCCATTAAGACAAAAAGATGGAAGTGCAATTCAAAATAGATTCTACATCATATCACATCATGTAATAAAGAGCAGAAAGAGAGAGTCCTAATTGAACCATTTAACAAATTAACTATCCAAGTCCTCCCATTTAAACAAAACAAGAAACATCCAAGTTTCCATCACAAAAGGGAAGCAAGGGCAGACCTTCATCACAACACAATCCTCCAATTCTCCGAATTTGCTCATATATTCTCTCAATCCGTCCGTGTCAACCTCCCACGGGATACCCAAAACCTAAAATTGAATTCCATCAAGATTAACTACCATAAAAAGAAAGCTTGCAGCAATAAAAATAACAAAAAAACAGAAAAGCTACAACAACATAAGAACAATCGACAAAAATAGGAGGAAATGCTCACCACAAGTTTTCGGTCCATGAGGGATATTGAAGAAGAAGCAGAGCAGCAGCAAGAACAGGATACACAAACCCTAAGACTAACCTCGCCCTCGTCTCGGCCTCACAGGACACACTCTTCTATACCTCTCCTCCTCACACTCGACATCAAAATCGCCTGCACGTAAAGAGCACAGCACCTCTTTCTCACACACAAACATCATCATCATCATCATCATCATCATCATCATCATCGAATACCAAAACAAGCTCATGGGTTTCTCCATTTCTTTTCTGTCCAGATAGATTAACAGCTCAAACCAACGTTCAACGACAAGGTACCAAGATCGACAAAACACAAAAAATAGAACCACGCGCTCACTGACCTCGGATCTGATTCAAATTCTCAAGAACCTAAAAGACCCAGATAGCACTCTCGCGGATTCTCTCCTCTTCTCTCGCTCGCTCGCTCGCTCGCCAGGAACAGCGGTCTCACGTAATCTACACCCTTCAGCTCCAATGGAGCTCCTGATCAAGGAGGGCCAATCGCTGCCCGTTGGGCCCTAAGCCGACATGGTCTGGGCTTTGGGCTTGGCAACGACGGTTGCCCATTGAAGCCATTGTTCGCATGGAGCAAGATGAACTAATGAGCAGAGATTTTTCACCATTGTTCGCGAGCAGGTTTTGCCTGATGGTGTCAGCACGTTTTCGGACATTTGCTTTTGTCATTCCCTAAATCCATGTTCATGTGGATCATTCTCTCACTTACCGTTAAAAGTTGGTCAGTTTTGACTCTCTCTGTCTCTGCAAATCACGTAGTTACGATCTTCATCTCGGTTTTAGAAATACAAATCATTTGCACGTTTAACTTTCTTAATTTGTTTGTCATCTATAAGAATTGACATTCGAATTTCCCGAGCCAACTTTTTAACAAGAATGATCTAAAAATTCGAACTTGAACCATGAAAAGTGACTAACAATTGAAAGGGTACGAAGATCCGTCGCCAACAAAGGTAAATATATGGTTAATAAAGAAGAGCAAATCTCATTCTATCTATCTATACTATAATGCAAGTCAATTTTTGAAGTTGGTGTCCACCTAAATATTTTCGAAATATTCTTTTGGTGAGAATTAATCTATTTAGTAACTCGAGAAAGAAAAGGTTTCTAAGTAACATTGACAAGTTTGGTTACTCACTCGCACTCACTGTCACGTTCAAAAGCCTATTGGGAAAACTCTTTATATATTTCGAAGACGGCAAATCATTCCATATGAACTAATTGGTGTAATTGAGTGTGAAGACGAAATATCCTCTGCATAAACAAATTGATTGAGGATGTTAACAACAGGACATCTGCATTATTGGCGATCTTCATTTGTCTACAAATGAAGAACAAAATAAGAAGTGCAAGTATTGGAGTTTGAAGAACCTTTGAATTTTGATAACAACCAAGGGATATGGGATCGTCTAAGTGTTTGGATGGACACAATAGAAGGAGAACAACTTGAATAACACAAAGTACCTCAATATGCTTGGAAAGATCTAAGTGCAACAGCTGAACAAATTGGCATTTGGTAAAATCGTCAAGTCTGGATGAACCACATTATAGAGGAAGTTCATGCTATAAATGGAGTGGACAATACTCCATGCACTTGGAAACAAAAGCCTAACTATATATCAATTTTTATTCAAATTCAAATTGGTATTTTGGAGCCAATTTCAAGCCTTGGAATCCACGGTGAAACATTCTGCAGAAGTCAAAATGTGGCGTGCCATTTTTGTTAAGTAGAGGAAGTATCAAGTAAGTTTCGAAAGACAATTTTGTCTCGAGCAAGATTCATTAATTAGCTCCAGGTGAATTAAGCTGAGAAAAGTGATGCCGAAACGCGATAGAAAATTTGACTGAGCAAGAAAATTCGACAGAAGAACAATTCGTCCTCCAAATATGATTATCAAATCAAAAATATCCAAAGTCTACTCAAAGGAACCCTAAAACAAGCTTATATAGTCCCAAATCTAACCCTATTAGGAAACGTAATCATCAAAACGTAAAATTACAAAATTGCCCTTTATTAAATTAACCCAAAAAAATACTAAAAAAATAGAAAAATCTATCTAAACAATCTCGAATCGCGAAAATCCATCGTTAGTCACGGCCAAAGGCCGTGAGTATTGATCAGCACGCCGTTTCGCTTCAGCCGACCAAATTTGAGCTAAATCCGACATCGTTGACTTCAAGACCGCAAGTTCGTCTAGTCGCATAACGGGTCCGCCGATCCCCTAGGCGCATCATCCTCCCCTGCTAGAGAAAGATTCGTCCCCGAATCTGCTTCGCATTCATTATCGTCATCAATTTCCTCAGGACCTTCTTCTTCTTCAGGATAGTAAGGTGACAAATCCGCCACATTAAAAGTTCCGGATACATTATATTTACCTGGCAATTCGATCTTGTAAGCATTGTCACTAATTCGCTCTAAAACTCTGAAGGGTCCATCAGCTCTAGGTTGAAGCTTGCCAAACCTACCCATTGGAAATCGTTCTTTCCTAAGGTGAATCCAAACTAGATTACCTTCCTTGAAGACGACTCTTTTCCTGCGTATATCCACGCGCTGCTTATACTTCATGTTCTGCCGGTTGATTTGATTGTGGACCTGAGAATGCAGCTCTTTGATATGTTTTGTATGTTCTTCAGCTTCCGAATTAAATTGCTTGAGAACTGGTATCGATGTGAGATCTAATGGAGTAATTGGATTACGCCCATAAACCACTTCAAAAGGAGTCTTGCCTGTAGTTCGGTTCTCTGATCTGTTATATGCAAATTCTGCCTGAGGCAATGCCAAGTCCCACTGTCGCGGATTATCTCCAATCAAACTCCGCAGCAAATTCCCTAAACTTCGATTGACAACTTCGGTTTGACCATCAGTCTGAGGATGATGAGATGAACTAAACTTCAAACTTGTACCCATGTACCTCCAAAGAGTGCGCCAGAAGTGACTCACAAATTTCACATCACGATCTAAGATAATGGACTTAGGAATTCCATGCAGCTTAACAATCTCCTGCAGAAATAATCGAGCAACCTGTGAAGCATCATAGGACTTGCTACACGGGACAAAGTGGGCCATCTTCGAGAATCTATCGACAACCACCATTATTGAATCCTTACTCCGCTGCGTTCTTGGCAAACCCAAGACAAAGTCAAGACTGACGTCCTCCCACGGTGCAACTAGAACAGGTAGAGGCATATACAATCCTGCATTAGTACTCTTGGTCTTTGCCACATGACATACCCTGCACCTCTCTATAAAACGTGTCACGTCGCGCTCCATCCGAGGCCAATAAAAATGTTCACTCAATAAGGCCTTCGTCTTATCCACGCCAAAGTGCCCAGCTAAACCACCTGCATGCCCCTCAATAATAATAGATTCCCTCAAAGAACATTGAGGAATGCACAATCTGTTACATTTAAATAGGTAACCTTTCACGATCTGAAATTGCTGAAAAGGCTCCGTTTTGCTCTTCCTCCAGATATCCCCAAAATAAAGGTCATCAACATATAATTCTTTAAAAGTATCAAAGCCTAGAACCTTTACCTGCATCGTAGACAGCAAAGAGTGTTTTCTGCTCAATGCATCTGCCACACTATTTAGCACTCCTGCCTTATGCTTGATGGAAAAACTGAAAACTTGAAGGAACTCTACCCACTTTGCATGCCTTGCATTCAATTTGTGCTGCCCATTGATGTATTTCAAGGCTTCATGATCAAAAAATAAGATAAATTCTTTCGAAATAAGATAATGCCTCCAATGCTCCAAACTCCTCACAATAGCATAAAATTCTTTATCATAAGTTGAATATTTCCTTTTCGCCTCATTCAACTTCTCACTAAAGAATGCCACAGGTTTACATTTTTGACTTAGGACACCCCTAATACCAACACATGCAGCATCACAATGCACCTCAAAAATCTCATTAAAATCAGGAAGCACGAGAACAGGTGCTTCAGTCACCTTCTTCTTTAATAATTGGAAGGCAGCTTCTGCCTCCTTAGTCCACACAAATTTATTTCCTTTCAAGCAATCCATCAGAGGTGCAATAATAGTACTGAAATCCCGAATAAATCTTCGATAAAAAGACGCAAGCCCATGAAAGCTACGTACCTCGTGAATATTTTTCGAAATCTCCCAACTTGTAATAGCCTCAACCTTAGCTGGGTCCATATGAATGCCCTCTTTAGTTACAATATATCCCAAAAAGGTCACACGATCAGTCAAGAAGTGACACTTCTTAGTATTAGCATATAATTTCTGCTCCCTCAATGTTTGGAACACCCTTCTCAAATTCTGCAAGTGTTGATCAGTCGATGCACTATAAACCAATATACCATCGAAATATACAACGACAAACTGGCCAATATAAGGACGAAACACCTTATTCATCAATCTCATAAAGGTGCTCCGTGCGTTAGATAACCCGAAAGGCATCACCATCCACTCATACAGACCATCTCGAGTTTTAAAAGCGGTCTTCCATTCATCTCCAGGACGCATCCTAATCTGATGATATCCACTCCTCAAGTCTATCTTCGAAAAGATAGTCGCTCCATGTAGTTGATCAATTAAATCATCAAATCTCGGGATAGGAAAGCGATACCTGATCGTGATCTTGTTAACAGCTCCGCTATCCACGCACATTCTCCACGACCCGTCTTTCTTAGGAACCAATAAAGCTTGCATTGCACAAGGGCTCATGCTCTCTCGAATTGCACCTTTTTCTAATAGTTCCTGCACTTGCCTCTGCATCTCCTCATGCTCCTTAGGATTCATTCTGTAAGCTGCCTTATTAGGAATAGTAGCTCCTGGAACGAGATCTATGCAATGCTGTATGTCCCTCATGGGTGGCAATCCAGGTGGCAATTCCTCCGACACGACATCAGCAAACTCCTCAAGTATAGGCAGAACTTGAGTTGAAATTTCTGGACTATCAAGATTCTGCTCCACGACTACGACAGCAAAAAGCTCTGGGGCATTCAGCGCCTCCTCCTAGAACTCTGATTTGGAAAGCATATTACTTTTCCCTTCTTTTCTCAAATCTGAAGGAGCCAGAGTAATGGTCCGGCCATCCTTCTTGAAGGTGTATGTATTTTTGAATCCGTCATGCTGTGTTTTCCTGTCAAACTGCCAAGGTCTTCCTAACAGGATATGACAAGCATCCATTGGAACTACGTCACCCCACACTTCATCAACATATCTCTTCCCAATCGAGAACTGCACTAAGCATCTCTTGCTCACTTTTACCTCATTCCCCTTCCTAAACCACGACAGCTTGTATGGTTGAGGATGATATTCTGTTTTCAACCCCAACTTTTCTACCATAGTGGTAGATATTACATTCTCACAACTTCCCCCGTCAATTATCATACTACACCTTTACCCCACTAGTGCACTTAGTGTGAAAGATATTATGCTTGAGCCACGATTCATCATCTACCTCAGCAATATTTAAAACCTGACGCACAACTAAAGACTCACCAGAATCGGCATAAACAATGTCCTCCGGATCTGGATTCGCATCTTCTTGCTCGCCATCAGATTCATCATAAGTTGGGTCTTCATCAAAAGTCGGATTATATATGAGTGTCACAAACTGTCTGTTCGGAAAATCAGCAGCAAAATGTCCGAATCCTTGACACTTAAAACATCGCTTGCTTGCAGCTCCTCCCCTGCTAGATTCTGCACCACCCTGCTCTCATTTTGTTGCAGATTTTGAACCAGCGCCCTTAACTACTGCCGAGGCCGAAGAACTCCCCGCTTTCCTCCGGGACTCTTTATCTGACCACTTGGAACTGTTGTCTGTCCACTTAGAACCGTTGCTAGACCATTTGGACTTACTGCTCTTTCTTTTAAATTGCCCCTCCACCTTTAGGGCTAGTCTGCACACATCCTCATATGTCCAATACTGCTGCAATTGGACAATATCAGAGATCTCATATCGCAGCCCTGCCAGATATCGTGCAATTGTCTGTTCGTCTTCCTCCGCCACATCACAACGCATCCGCAAATGATCAAATTCTTCAGTAAATTCTTCAACTGTTTTATCACCTTGCTTGACGTTATGATACTCAATAAACGTCTCTTGCCTATAATGGGTAGGCAAAAATTTTTTCTGCAATAACTTTTTCATCTTCTCCCAGCGATCCACCTTCGGCTTCCCCTCTCTAGCACGTTGCTTTTTCACGTGTTCCCACCAAATCGAAGCATGTTTTCGCAGCCTAATAGCCACTAACTTCACTTTTTGCCCCTCAGTTAGGTCTTTAAGATCAAAAATCCGTTCTACCGTATGCAACCAATCAATAAACTCATCAGGATGAGCCTTACCATTAAACTCGGGAATCTCGATCTTCATTCCGAAATTTTGAAAAGAACGATGATTTTCAGGTCGTACTCCTCGATTTCGCCCCTGGTTCAGAACCCCGAAAGGGTTTACGTCTTCTTCTTCATCATTGGATGAATCCTCAGATTCCTCTCCTTCTTCGGATTAAACGCCCAACCTCGCCTCCGCAAGTTGTCGCTCTAAATCCTGGATTCGTCTTCTCTATTCTTTAATTTCTACGTCTCGCAGATCTCTTAGACGCGGTTGGTCGTCTGCTTCAGGAACGCCTCCACGCCCCCGACCACCACGAGCCCGCCGTCCACGACCGCGATTCTATTCAGCCATTGATTCAAGCAACCTATGCTCTGATACCAATTGATGCCGAAACGCGATAGAAAATTTGACTGAGCAAGAAAATTCGACAGAAGAACAATTCGTCCTCCAAATATGATTATCAAATCAAAAATATCCAAAGTCTACTCAAAGGAACCCTAAAACAAGATTATATAGTCCCAAATCTATCCCTATTAGGAAACGTAATCATCAAAACGTAAAATTACAAAACTGCCCTTTATTAAATTAACCCAAAAAAATACTAAAAAAATAGAAAAATCTATCTAAACAATCTCGAATCGCGAAAATCCATCGTTAGTCACGGCCAAAGGCCGTGAGTATTGATCAGCACGCCGTTTCGCTTCAGCCGACCAAATTTGAGCTAAATCCGACATCGTTGACTTCAAGTCCGCAGGTTCGTCTAGTCGCATAACGGGTCCGCCGATCCCCTAGGTGCATCAAAAAGCCTTTGTAATGGCTATTTCGACCAATTTGAAGTCTCCAATGTGTTGAGGAAGTTTGGAGGGCAATATACGTGCAACAAAGTTATTAGGAAATGTTCAAATGATATTTATATAACATACTAGATAAGTTTATGGAGTGGGATAGACCATTGCTTACGGTCCTCTTGAAATCGGCTACATAGTTGTTCGTTTTCTTACAATACAACTGATTAATCTTGGTGATCCAATCTTAGGAGACAATTTTCCATTTTAAAAAGCTATAACTATCCATAGTCATTGTTGGTATTCTTGGAACAACTGCGGCCCTCCTAACCTCGTAGCGTTTACATAGTCCCGAGGAGAATGAGCAGGTGCGCCTGGAATTAGCAGGCCAATCACTCTAAAAGTCCTCAACAACAATCCTTCTTTGTAGTCCGGTCCGTTCTCGCAATCAATCGTGAAGCTTCTTATGAGCTCATACCACGCATTCATCATCATTGGTACTGTGTTTAGAGGCGAGAAGTAGTTCTTGTTTGGTTCTTCCTGGACGATCTGCGTATCAGAAATTAAGCAAACAATCAATTTGAATGACTAGTCTAATCCAATTACAACATGCTATGTGAGGTTGTTAGGATGCACGTGCGAGTTATGTTAAAGAAATCCTACATCAAAGAATTAGTGTGATATAGAATAGTTAATATATCCTAATAGGGCCATAACTCATTGGCTTAAATTTTTGAGTGAAGATGAGTCAAACTGGATATATTAACAGGCGCGGACTTAGGCTCGCTCTTGGTGATGGTGATCTCCCTGCCCGAAAGGTATTGGGACTCTGTTATGTTTCGTAACAAATTGATATCAGAGCCAATGGTATGTTCTGGTGTTCGGTGGATGAAGTTAGGCGTAATTTCCGAGCGGTGGGCATTGTGGTGTAACAATGCAGGTCCAGTGGCATGACTTCATATCTAGATGCAGAAAAATACCTAAATTAAGGGAGAGCTCATACCTGAGGGAGAGATTGCTAGGATGCACGTGTGAGTTATGTTAAAAAAATCCTACATCGAAGAATTAATGTGGTGTAGAGCAGTTAATATATCTATTCTCATAGGCCCATAACTTACTGGTTTAAGTTTTTGAATAAAGGTTGCTCCAACTAGATATATTAACAAGTTCGGACTTAGGCTCCCTCTTGATGATCTCTCAGGGCGAAAGGTATCGGGCTTCCGCTATTGTGGTCCTAACAGAGGTTAATGCTTTCTTTCTTCTTCCTTTTTTCGCCTTTAAAACCCCCCATGCTATTTTTTTTAAGCAAATCTAATCCAATGGTATATGCTTTATCCACATCTCAACTTTAGTAAAATATTTAATGCACTTACTTAGCGTTTAACTAAAGCTACTATTAGAACAATTTTATCCACCTACTAGTATAACTAACCTCACTAAAACTAATTTAGCCTCGAGAGAGAGAGAGAGAGAGAGAGAGAGAGAGAGAGAGAGAGAGAGAGAGAGAGAGAGAGAGAGAGAGAGAGAGAGAGAGAGAGAGAGAGAGAGAGAGAGATCCTCACCTTCCCTTCATATTTGCTATTGAAGTAGCAACACCTCCCAAAATGCTTGAACATGAAAGTTGAATTATCGTAAGGCAACCTAGGCACAATGTCATTCCCATAAACGAATCTAAAATAATTAATCTAATGTTCCTCCAAGACCCTCTCCATGAACTCCCCAAACTTATCGTCTCCAACCCTAGGTTGACCAAATGTGTAGACCCCCTCCAGTCTCTCCATCAGCCGCGTCTCATCGTGCATGGCCAAGATCGCTGGGAAGAGGATCGCCAACGCACCTCCCAAACTGTGGCCGGTCAACACATACTTCACTTTGTCGTTTTCGCCAAGCAGTGACCTTAGCTTCTCCCTTATGGCATAGTAGGCCAAAGGCCGATGCGAGTCGAGCTCTTTCGGCCAACTTAGGTTCTTTTGGAGCCCTAGGGCTTTCATGAAACCGACGTGGATTTTCCCAACTCTTGGCATCCCGTACCACGAGAGGTCGATGTCCGAGCACCAATCGTCCGCATTGAAAGGTTCCGTGCCTCGGAAGGCCACCATGATGGTGTCATGGTCACGTAGCATGAAGGCTTGTGTGGTTGCTCTCCCTTGATGATCTGCAAACAAAAAACGAGCAAGACATACAGCAATTATCATCTTGGTATACTATTTGTAGCTATAGAGATGGTGGTATAGCTCCGTACCATTCCAGAAGTCGTAGAACCCCAAGAATTCCCTCTGCACGAAAAGAACACAGATAATTATTATAATCAACAAATTTGATTGTTTTCAGCTTTTATTAGGAACTTAGTCAATCAAGTTTTTTAGCATAAAGTATGATTGATTGTTTAGATTAAGTTTAAGGTCAAACTAAGTACGCGTTTAACTTTGTTTTAGATTCTCTCCCTCTCTAGTTTGACCTGCCAATGGTGCGTGACTGTCGTTTGAATGTAGGCCTTGTTCTCATAGGATGCTTTCGAAGCCATCATGGATAGAGCCGCATAGTACTCGCCGTCACCAGGACTGATGCTCTTGTCCAATTCCACTCTCTTGTCCAAGTTGCCAATGAAGGATACGAAGCTCCCTGACGCTTTATCCGGCATCACCACCTTCCCTGTTCACAACCCCACATAACAAGTCAACACAATTAGACAGACTGCTCCTACTGTTTAAGCAGTGCACTGCTTATTCAATATCTTTACCGAGGTATGTTTTCCAGAAGATACGGCAATTCGTCAGTCTTTTAAAAGCCCTCTCTTGGTTGGTAAACTGAATAAAGTTGTTATCGTGTAGACATGATCAATAGACGGGTGTAGATGAGCCTAATTAGGCACTGGATAAGCCTGGTCATTCTTAGTAAAATGTTAAATTTCTTCTTGGAAATGATTGGACCTAAGTGAACTTGATCCAAAAAACATATATTATATCCAAACTCAGCCACTGATACATTGAGCCTAGATGAACTCAATGGACCGCTAGATTAATGATCAACTCTATCCCGAAGACTAATATTGAAGTCTAAAGGTCTATTAACACTTTTAGTTTGTGAATAGCTCCCACCGTAGTGTTTTTGATGTGGAGAAACTTGAAGGAAGTTTACCAAAGCTCGATGAACTCCGGTTAAAGAAATATGTGCAACATCCCTTTGTTTTCCATTTAAAAAGATTTTACAAAAAATAAACAATTTTTATCTTAAGTAGTTAAGAAAAACTCTAAAAGAACTGACTTTAAATGATTCGTCATATATTAATTGCATATGCATGCGCCTCAACGTTTTACATGCTCTATAATTAGTAAATATCATAGTTCGATTGCTAAAAGCAGAAATAGGCAAAATTTCAACACCCAATATCAGTATTCCTGAACAAAAGGTATTATTATATTTTTTGAAGACACGGCCGTCACTGAAATGGATAATTTTTAATAATTTTTTGAATTTTTTATAATTTTTTCTTTTCTTTTCTTTCTTTTTCTGTTTCCCTCTTTACTTTTTTTTTATTGTTAAGGGCCACCAGAGGGCTACGAGCTGAGGCCTGGCAACCCCCGCCAACCACTAGGTGAGGGCCACATGCGAGGGCAACAAGCCTTGGCTAGCCACTGGGCCAGGTCACTAGTCACTGGCCTCAGCCAGTGGCAGACGGCTCCTTGCTATCCCTTAACAATAAAATAAAAAATAAAAAAAGGAAAGAGAAAAAGAAAGAAAAGAAAAAAAATATTATGAAAAAAATTATCTATATCAGCGCCGGTCATGTCACATAAGACAGCCGGCATCCACGTCAGTGATTTCTAATCAAAATTATTTGGATGGACTAAATTGATAAAACGTGAAAAAGTTTATCACTTAAGGCTGAATTGATAAAAGTACAATTTTATGACTTTTTGGATAAATTTTTTTTATATGATCATGCACTTTATTATCAAATTGTAAAATGAATCTAACCAAACTGTCTATTTCGGATCATGTCCATCATTGTCATTGTCCCATGCTAAAAGACATCATTACGCCTGGTCATGCCATTGTGGGTGATATCACATCAGCTTTGCAATTCGACCAGAAAAAAAAAATGCATCAGCTTTGCAAATGCCAGTTTGAAATGAAATGAATCTTCATACGAAACACAGGCTCTGTAAAGCACAAGGGAGGGGAACCTCAACCGTGGACATGAAGTAGTTACTTAAGTAGAAATGTTGTGGCATATATGCCAAGAATGCGTGCCATGCCCTGGATCACATTTGAATATGGAAGGTAGTAATAACTAAATATGCAAACCGACCTCGGAAGCAGTTGACGAGAAGCCCTCCCAAGTTATGATTGCTCGACAGGAGATTTAACCAAAACTCGAGAACCAACCCGATCCAATACATGGGTTTGGCCACAAGAAGCAGGAGCTTCTGCGCGAGAATGGATACAAACATGATCCACCTTCGCTCGAAGCTCTCTCCTCCTTTCTCAGAGCAATCCACGAATTCTCTTTTGTGCACATCACTGTGGATCAAAATGCGAAAGAGATCAACAACACCGACTTTCTCTGGGCTCAACAGCATGTAACTTCTCTTGTCACAAGCCATGGCTTTCAGGCAAAGAAGAGAGAGATGATAGCTAGGTTTTTTCTTTCTTGTTTTGAGGGTCTGCGTACTTGTTTTGGACTGAGACTTGTACTGCTTCTTAAACTTAGCTTCAAAGGGTTATTTATACAGGCTTCTTGGCCATACCAAAAGTGGTTTCTCTTTCTTCCTGGTTAAAATAAATAAATACTAGGTGTATTGAGGTCGATTTACAATAAACTTGATGCGTTATTAGTAGATCTAGATTCAAAATAGGTGTTGTTGGTAGGGTCCAATTATTTAAATGTACATCCATACTCTGTCATGTTAAGTGCCCAAAAATTATGCCCAACTTGTGGATAAGTATAAGTGGTTTCAAGATTCCTCAGACAAAGAAAAATGTTTCTTTTTCTGTATGGAATGCTATCATGGGACCGTGACGCGTCGTCGAATAATTGGCAGAGTGAGTTGTCATTTCACGTGTCTTAGTTTTTTTAAGAAAATCTTCGCAATCCAATTTAATATTGCGTGTTGTGATTCATTCCTTCATTTGTTTTTTGTTGCACGCGCCGTATATTTGGAAGTGACTCAAAAGATGTAAGTGTGGTCCTCCCATAATTATGTTGTTCGAGCAGTCTTCCAAGACGAGGTTCTGATAAATTCGGCATCCTTCATAACGCGATTCACCTGACACACACATACACACATATATATTTTATTTTCTTTTTATTAAGTGGACAAAGAGACTATAATTGCGCTAAACTAAGCAATTATAATAATCTTGCTTTTTAGTCCTGCCCCGTCCAAGTTCTTTTTATGCTATTATTAATTGGACAGCACTTGTGCGCTTTGATTTATGTGTGTGACTCAATACTAATCAAAAAGTGACAGTCACTGAGGATATTTCATTGGATCGTCCTCGTTTGCTTTCTCAGTAACAACATAAAGAAGGGGACATGATAACCTACTGAAAAATGGAAAACAGATGGAAAGGAGAAAAACATCATGCGCGCGTCAAAAGATGATGTAACTCTACCCTTTGTTTTTGGCCAAAGATTCTTATCTAGTACATCATAGTGGGAAAAGAAGAGAGACAAGAAAAAAGACGAGGAAAGATGAGTGTATAGTAAGTCTTTTGTTCTCGACCAAGAAAAACAGTCTTTCGTAATATAAAGGTGAGCATGACAGACTACCATGTGCTCTCTGCGTTTAATTATATATAAATATGAAGCATGTTGCGCTAAATCATACATAAATGAAGAGTCCTTACAAGATCCACATTCTGTTTGTAGTTCCCAATTTCAATTATGCACTTGACAGATGGGTTACCATCTATTTTAATTATGGTTTTCCTGTCTTTATTTTTTGATAAGCATCGCGAGAATAAATCATCTTAGAATTGTAATGTTCTATGCCGGCTTAAGTGAAGAAGGGACTCACCAAGTGGTAAAAATGAACGAGGCTTTACGCTTAAAAAGTAAGTTTAAACCCATTACTTTATGCCATACTTAAATCGTCACAACCCATGTTCAATTTTTCCTTGAGGAAAAAAAAATTCTTCTTTCAAATTTCATGCATCAATACTCCTTGACTGTTAATTGATAGCCACACAATTAGCATGTAACTCACTTCCCATTCTCCAAAATTCGGGGGAAAACTAGAATCCCCGGTGAAATAAAAGTCGTATGTTGATAAAAAAGTTAGAAAAAAAAAGTCATATGAGGACAAGTTCAAAGAAAATACGAGAGAAAAACAAGCATGACGACATCAATGAGCTACGTAAATCGCATTAAGGTAGTTTCTCTACAAAGACGGATAAGCAATAACAACAAGGCATGAGGACATCAATTAAGGTAATTACTTTTTATTGGGTATTTTACATGGCTCGTTCTGCCACCAATGCGATGTAGATAAATATAAGTAAAAAATAAAGGGCAAGATAAACCAAGGCATGACCTCTCTTTTGCTAGTTTTGTAAATGTATCCACATGCTTTCTTATCTAGTTCCTTAATCCACCCATCTCCCAATGACTTCTCCATAACAATGTATGGCCAATTTTTTGCATATTAGACATGTTATGGCTAGTGCTATAATCTAGAAGGGGGTGAATAAGTGATTTTACCAAATTGGATGATTTAAACGTGCGGAATGAATATAGTCAAAATGAACAACTCGTATGGTCAATATCAGATAGATGCATGTGACGAACTTATATACAAGTTGTCATCAGATAATTGCGTTTGATGAATATGATGATGTTTTAACGAACTTGTTTGATAGATATGTATGTAGTATAATGTCGACAATAATAAATGAAAGTTTAGGGATAGAAAATATTGCACACAAATCTTTATAGTGGTTCGGCTTTGTCAAGCCTACGTCCACTGTCTACACTGACAGCTTGTTGGCTGTGTTTCACTATTGAATTACTAAGAGATTACAAGAGTAGTGCTTATCAGATAATAGATTGAATCACATACACTCTTCACTTAAGTAATTTTCTTTCTAAAGTAACAACGTGGAATACAATAATCACAAGTGTGTAAGATCGAAGCTCTATTCAGACTTTGGAATTCTCGATTCTAGTTTTCTTCTTGTACGACATTTGCAATCCTTTTATACTCTTCTATTTCCAATCTATCCGTTGGACAGTCTTCAAAGGATCGATCTCCAAATCAACTCGTTGGAGAATCTTCCCAAAAGAAGATGCATAGCCGTTAGAAGAAGAACCATTATCTCCAGGTGATTTGATCTCTCATATAATCAAATCAAGGTTTCTATAAGTGTAGTTCTTTGTGTTTAAGAAACGATCTTGTGATTGTCAATTAGGATATCTTGAGATATCGATTATAAAATCAATTTGATTGTCCTGCATAAACTTGTCAAAAATAACACTTATTGAATCTGATAGGGAATTTTGAGTCTGATAACAAAATCCTTTCATCGACTAAGTCTGATGACTCAGTAGTTACCTACATCAAATAACTTAAGTATAATTGTGATCAGAATAGGATTGTTTTGTCTTTCTTTAAAACTAATTAGGGATTTTCCTCAACATTCTCCTCTTTTTTGATGATGACAAAACTATTCATATAAAAAAAACTATTCATATGCTTTAAAAGAATTTATGTGAACAAAATACTCTATTCAGAGAATATGACATTCAAAGCACATAAAGCAATGTTAATTTCTAATACCAGTGTAATATTCAGCATAACAACTCATCTGTATAACATTCTCATTCATATTCTGTATAATATTTCTCCCCTTTTTTGACATCAACAAAAAGGATTAGTATCATATAATAACATAATCAATAAGAGTTCAATATAAGAGTTCAACAACCAGTTTTGAATCACAGTTCAACATCCAAATGTCAAAGTGCACACCAAGTCCCAACACATCAAAAACAGGTATCAAACACAGAAACTTTTCTCAGATTATCTCAGAGAGACTAGTCGATTGAAAGGTGTTTGGTTAGTTTGTCTAGTTTGTTGGATGGGCTAATGGTCTAGAAGGTTCAAATGATGAAGGTCCAAAAGGTATAGGTGGGAAAGGCACTTGTACTAGACTGAAGCAGGAAAGTTGATTCAATCTTTGCTCAATACTTGATGAGAGCTGATTAATCTTTCCTTCATGTTTGTAGTGTGGATTGTTGCAAGTTGCACATTAGTTCTGACTTGTATCTTCAAATTGTTAATTCTAGCTTCCATCAAGTCCTTCAGCTTCTAGATTCTTTCTTTAAGGTCATTTCTGAGTTCCCTGACTTCATTCTGAATAGTTGCTTACCTCCACTTCAGATCTATAATAGCTGTATGGTCTGACATAGATGATGAGACATTATATCCAGAGGGAGTGTTGGTAGTCTGAATGTCAGCAGATTCTACTTGCTTCTCATTTCCTTTATGTTGAGCTTCAAATGGAACATTTTCATATTCATCTCCTTCAAGACGGAAATTTGCAGATGTTGTTTCTAAAGGGTCTGTCTCTTGTGCACTCTGAATTTGCTCCTCCTGAATGTCAGACAGTTCCAAGCTAGTTTCCTCGACATTTTGAGCATTATCTTGCTCATACTCCTCTTGCCTTTCAGCCTCTATAATATTTTCATGCTCAAGCTCCCCCCATCCCCTAGAGAGTCCTTTTTTGAAGAACTGAATACGTTCAGGTTCTTTCTCTGCAGTGATAATTTGCTCTTGCTGATTCTCCATCACAATTTTGTTGATGAAGTCACTAAATGATTGCATCAAGCTTTCATCCTTATCTCTCAGCCTTTATATTTCTAGCTGAGTTGCAGCATGCCTGTCTTCATGAGCTTTATGCTTGGCTTCTTCATCAAATAGCTATTGTGTAAACCTTATTTCCTCAAGGCTTATGTCATCAACTTGAGATTGCTCATCGGATTTTTCATCTGATATCTCCATTTCAGGCAAAAGTACACTACAAGTGCCATAACTTGTGTACGGCGCTTACTTTAGTGCCATAACTTTTTTTTGGATCACTTTAGTGCTAAAATTTTTGAAAAACGATCACTTAAGTGCTAAAATTTTTGAAAAACGATCACTTAAGTGCCAACTCCGGTGCCGTACACAATTTTTCGCCGGAAATTTGATGTGGTATTTTTTTATTAATTTCTGAAGCTGACGTGGCTCGCCGGAGTTTCACCGGAGATTGGCACTTAAGTGATCGTTTTTCAAAAATTTTAGCACTTAAATGATCGTTTTTAAAAAAATTTAGCACTTAAGTGATCGTTTTTTAAAAATTTTAGCACTAAAGTGATCCAAAAAAAAGTTATGACACTTAAGTGATCGTTTTTCCTCCGACTTGGCACCAAAGTGATCCGAAAAAAAGTTATGGCACCAAAGTGAGCGCTGTACACAAGTTATGGCACTTATAGTGTCCTTTTGCCCTCCATTTCATCAGAATCACTAGCCACAACTTCTCTTCTATTTGCTGGTCTGTCTAATCTTGAGGCAGTCTTCTTCACTTTCCTCTTTCTCACTAGAGGTTTGATCGACTCCTTCTCATCATGTTCAAGAAATATATTAAGAGAGCCTTTTTTCTATTCACTTATCAGCTCAACTAGAACAATTTCACCCTTCTTATTCGTCCAACTCTCTCCATCAAACCTATATCCCATTTTGGTCATCATAAGTTCCCCTACAGTTATGGTTTGAAGAGGTTTTCCTATGAGTTTCGCAGGAATGAGAATTTTGAAGTACTCAAAAATAGCAGTGATTAGAGCTCCATAAGGAAGTTGACATTTACTTTTCTTGACAAATCTATACATTTGTAGAAGGATCAAATGGGACAAAGAAATAGGAAATGTGTTCTGAATTGCCCAGATCAGCTTTGCCTCATATCTAGAGACATCAATTTTAGAGGATCCTTTGGGTCTGAGACAGTTTATGATTATTTTGTGCAACACAATGGAGTTGATAGGAAAAAGAATGTGAGATATGCGAGATGTTGAATCTCTAATAAAAGATGAGTTACCAAACAAAGATCGGTATGCCAAATCAGAAGTAGTAAGAATAAAAAAAATTCAGTATATGTTACTCCTAGGATGGCAGAAAGATCAAAGGTTGTTAACTTATAATCATTTTGAAAAATAGAGAATTCGATCTCAGCAGAAGAATTGAAAGATGAATTATAATAGAAGTAAGTAGTAAGTTCAGGGGTAAACCTTGTGTGAGAGATAACACATTCTTTGAAAATCAAGATTCTCAATCAGCTTCTGAATCTTGATATTGAAGTATTCAAAGAAATTGAAGTCTACTACCCTATTATTCATAACCTATCTGGCTAAAAGAGAGTTGTAAGCAATCTGATGCGTTTTGTTTCTAAACAAACTGTCTTTTTTTTTTTATCATCAAGGGGAATGCCAGAAATAGACACGAACTCAATATATAATTTCTCATCATTATCTTCCTTTCTGGAGTCAATGTTCTTGCTTTTCTCTCCAGTCTAGAGTTCCTCCTCGCTAACAAATTCATCTGTACCAAAATTCGACTTTTCTCTTATTTTCTCTTTTCCTTTTCTAGAGATCCCTTTATTCTCTGTTGTAGAGATTGCCTTAACAATAGATGTCTATTTAAGTACAATACCCTTTTTAGCAATAGGTGTTTTTTCAATTCTCAAACCTCTTTCATATTCTTTCACAGCCTCTCGTTCAGACAGAAAACTCAGTGTCTTACATATCGCATTAACAGTACTCTGATCACTTCGATTTTCTCGAAGTATTTTGATGGCCTTTATCAGTTGCCTTGCTCTACCAAAACAATCACGCTCATGGATAGAAATTCTCAAAGATTTCTTTCCTTCAGATGACTCCATGTTAGAACCCGTGTCCAGAGATGTCGATCTTCTCTGATTCTCCATCATGTTTTGCCCTGGTGAACATTTCGGCGAAACGATTTGGTCTCCTAGAGCCCTTTGTTCCTTTCTTCGATTCATAGGTCAACTTAGGCGCCATCGAAGAAATTTTAGGTTTTATAAGAGAAAGATGGGATTTTTAGGGTTTCGGTGATTTGAGATAGAAAGAAATCGTGTGTTCGTGAGATAGTGAAAACGAGAAAGAAAAAGAAGGGTTTAAACCGAGAAATGCAATATTTTGGTTCTTATAAAACCCTTTTTGGAAACTATTAATTGGCAGTCAATGGAAATTTTGGAAATTGTATTCCAAAAATTTTGGGATTTTAATTCCTAAACGGTGTCATACAAGACAACTTATTTCAAACAATCATATCATTCAAATATATGAGAGATACATACTTTTTTTTTTTTTTTGGTAAAGGAAAGATACATACCTTTTATAAGATGAGTTATGCATCAAAATCAGATGCTTCAAATATGTGCTTGATTAAATAAGTTATCAGATGCAATGTGAGTTTATACTGCACAACTCAATAAAGCGGGTTAATAATATTTAGTTTATCTCTAATAAGCTTGAAACTTTTCTTTTCTAGAGGTTTTGTAAAAATGTCAACTAATTGCTATTTAGTATCTATGAATTGAGCATTAATATCTCCTTTTAGAATATGATCACAAATAAAATGATCCTTAATATCGATATACTTAGCTCTTGAATGCAGAATAGGATTCTTGGTCAAATTAATGACGCTGTTATTATCATACTTGATCTCCACAGTTAAGTCTTTGACGTTGAGGTCTCTCAATTATTGCTTCACCTAAAGGATTTGAGGACAACAACTTTCAAGTGAGACGTATTCTACTTCTGCTGTAGAAAGAGCTAAGGTTTGTTGCTTCTTTGAATACCATGACACAAGCATGTATCCTAACAATTGACACGTTCCGGAGGTACTCTTCTTATTAATCTTACAACCAGTATAATCAGCATCAGAATATCCAATGGGAGTAAAATTTGATCCCTTTGGGTACCATAATCCAAGTGTAGGATTGATGCCAACAAATTTGATAATTCGTTTGACTGCAATAAGATGAGATTCCTTTGGTTTTGATTGAAATCTCGCATACAAATAAATGCTAAACAGAATATCTGGTCTTGAAGCAGTTAAATATAAAAGTGAGCCAATCATGCTTCTATATAATTTTTGGTCTACTGATTTTCCTTTTTCATCCTTGTTTAGTTCAATAGAATATGACATTGTAGTTTCTGTCGTTTTGCAATTTTCCGTACCAAACTTTTTCGCAATTTTCCTAGCATACTTTTCTTAATAAAGAAAGATGTCATTTTTGGTTTGTTTAATCTGTAAGCCAAGGAAAAAAGTTAACTCACCCATCATGCTCATTTCAAATTCACTTTGCATCATTTTGGAAAAATTCTTGCACAATTTTTCATATGTAGAGCCAAAAATAATATCATCTACATAGATTTGAACAATTAAAATATCTTTACCTTTTCTTTTGATGAATAGAATAGTATCTACGTTATCTTTTGTGAATTCATTTTGTACCAGAAAGCTACTCAGTCTTTCGTACCAAGTACGTGGTGCTTGTTTAAGACCGTATAATGCTTTCTTGAGAGTATATACCTGATCAGACTTGTGAGGATCTTCAAAATCTAGAGGTTGTTCTACATATACTTTCTCTTTGATGTAGCCATTTAAGAATGCACTTTTGACGTCCATCTAAAATAATTTAGAATCACAAAAACAAATATAAGCTAGTAAAATTCTTATTACTTCTAACCTAGCCACCGAAGCATACGTTTCATCATAATCTATTCCTTCCTCTTATGAATATCCTTTGGCTACAAGTCTTACTTTATTCCTAACGACTTTTCCTTGATAATTCAGTTTATTTCGAAATACCCATTTTGTTCTAATAACTAAGTGATTATTGAGTCTAGGAACGAGTTCCCATACTTAATTGATCTTAAATTGTAATAGTTCCTCTTGCATGGCTTCAATCCAGCTTTCATCTTTCAAGGCTTCTTCAACATTCTTTGGTTCGACTTCAAAGATGAAAAGCCAACGTATTTCTAATTTCTTTTGTCTTTGCTCTGGCTTTGATTCCTTCATCTAAATTTCCAATGATGAGGTCTTTGGGTTGATTGGATTTATGCTTCCCGTTTTTATTGAATCTTTTATCGTTTTCATTATCGGGATTTGATGATTCTTCATTATTTTGTTGGTTTGATGATTCCTAATCTTCATCAAATCTTTGATTCTGATTACTTTCACTTACCATTAATTCATTAGATGCTTTGTCAGATTCTTCGGATACTGGATTTTCAGTGTCAGAGTCATCTTGTTGAGTTTGAATTGAGTCTTCAAACTTGACATTCAATTATTCTTCCACTGTTTCAGTATTTTTGTTGTATACTCTGTAAGCTTTGCTTGTAATTGAGTATCCAAGAAAAAAATTTTCGTTTGACTTTTCATCAAACTTACCAACACGATCATTAGGATTTTTTGAGAATAAAACATTTACATCCAAATATTCGAAAGTATAAGATATTAGGAATTTTACCTTTGAACAATTCATAAGGGGTCTTTTCAAGAATTTGTCTTGGAAAATTTTGATTTGAAATATAACAAGCTGTTGATACAGTTTCAACCCAAAAATGTGTTGGAGTTTTGTTATCAAATAGAAGAGTTCTAGCCATTTCTTGCAAAGTTCTATTCTTTTTTTCAACTACTCCATTATGTTCACGATTATAGGGATATGAAAAAGTATGTTGAATACTATTTTCATCACAGAAATTAGAAAAATTTTGATTTTCAAATTCTCTACCATAATCAAATTTAATACTCAAATTAGTATAACCCTTTTCATTTTGTACCTTTCTGGCAAATTTTGAAAAATATTCAAATATTTCACTTTAATGAGCCAAAAAGAATACCCAAGTAAATCTTGAATAATCATCTACAATAACTAAATAGTATTTCTTACCTCTAAGACTTAGAGTTTGAGTAGGTATGAAAATATCCATATTAAGCAATTGCAAAACTCAGTTAGTGCTGACATAGTTTATTGATTTAAACAAACTTCTTACTTGTTTACCTTTAGAGCAAGCTAAACATAACTCAGTGCTCTTGAATTTTCGTTCTGGCAGTCCCTTAACGAGTTCTTTGAAGCTACTTTGGAAATCAACTTGACACTTATGTGTCCGAGCTTCATATGCCACTGATCAGATTCTTCTTTTATGGAAACGAGACATTGCAAGTCATTAGAGTTCGTGTCTAGTAGGTAAATGTTCCCATGTCTTCGACCCATGAACATTCGTTTTCTTGAAAAGTAATTCTGTAACCAATATCACATAATTGACTAATGCTAATTAGATTGAAGTTCAAACCATCAACTAGTGAGACTTCATTGATGATGAGATTTTCGATTCTGACAGTTTCCTTGTCAATTATTTTTCCTTTGTTGTTGCCTCTAAAGAGTACGCTTCCTCCTTTAAGTCTTTCTAACTGGATGAATTTCAGAGGATCTCCGGTCATGTGTCTTGAGCAATCACTGTCAAGGTACTACTTGTTCTTTCTTTTCTTTGGTTCCTGCAAAAGATAAGTCACTCACTTTTTCTTTTGTACCCATATTTTCTTGGGTCCATTTTGGTTAGGATCAATTATTCTCATAATGTCTCTCTGAACAGGTCTCCAAACCTTAGGACGGTCATTTTTAAAGTAATTTGTATCATCACAATTTGAGCACTTAAAGGAAGTTTGACCATTGAATTTCACAAACTGCTTTTGAAAGTAATTTTGATACATAAATTTGGGGGGTCTTTTCTTTAGTCTTTTTTTGACATTGGGAAAAATATTTTTCAATTCAGTATTTTTCTCAAAACTCAAATCTGGTTTATTATAATAGGAAACTTGAATTAACAAAATATGTTGAAGATTTTTCGAACCCATTGAGAATTTCTTGGTTATATTTGAAATTTCATTTTTCAGAAGTTCTTTTTCTTTAGAGATACAATCAAAACTTTCCTTATCTTGAAAAATGTTTTTCAGAGAAGAGATTTCCTTTTTCAATAAATCATTTTCTTTTCAAGAAATTCTTTATTCTCCTTGATAAAATTAAATTCTTTTTGCAAAAAATCAATCTTATCCTTTGTTGTTTTAAGATATTGTTTTCCCTTTTTAAACATTCTTTTTCATATGCAATTGACTCATCAATTTCCTTGTTTTGAGTCACATTTTTAAAGTCAAAATCTCCTTTTTCAATTCAGAAATCTTTTTGAAAGCAGTTTTGTTAACAGAGACTAACTCATCAATATAATTTATAACTGCTTCAAGAATTTTGGAATTACTTACTTCGTCTTCTTCATCAGAACTTGATTCTGAGTCTGAATTTGCCATCAAACAAATATTGGCATACTCTTGTTCGCATTCATCATCATCTGAGTCACTCCACATTTCAGCTTTGAAAGCCTTCTTATATCGTTCATACTTTCCTTTGTTCTTTTTGAGAAGAGGACATTTAGGCTTTATGTATCTGTTCTTTTTGCAGTGGAAACATATCACGTCCTTATTTTCTTCATCTTCGGCACTCGATTTCTTCTAAAGGTTTAGCTTCTTGGTTTTTGATGGCTTAGAATTCTTGAATTGCTTCTTTGACTTATTTATCTTCACCTTCTTTGTCATCTTTCTTAGTTTCTTATCCATTAGAGCCAATTCTTCATCTTCATCCTCATCTTCATCCAAATCCATATCATCATAATCAATGTTAGTTTTTAAAGCTATGGATTTTTTGCCTTTGGGTTCTTCAGTTACATAGGATTGAAGAGTTCCGATAAGTTCGTCCACTATGAGTGGTCTGATCCCTTGAGTTTCTCGAATAGAAACTTTGATGTTGTTCCACTCTTTTGAAAGAGCTCTTAGCAACTTGTTCACCTTCATAGATTCTGAGATGAGATTTTTTTGGAATTCAAGCCCATTTACAATCTTAGTGAATCTGCTCTGCATCTCGAAAATTGTTTCATTTAGTTTCTAAGTGAAGGACTCATATTGCCCAAGGAGAATGTTGAGATTTGTCTCCTTGACTCTCTCTGTTCCTTCATGAACAAGCTTAAGACGATCCCAAATTTCTTTTGTAGTTTTGAGATTTGCAATTTGTTTATATTCACAACATGCTAAACCATTGTATATGGCCCTTCTGATTTTTGCATCCAAATGGATCCTTTTGGAAATTTCCTTGGCTGAGAGAGGTAGAGCTTGAGGTTTGATTTGCTCTCTATTTCCTTCATAAGAAGGTGTCTCATTTTGCCTATTTGAAGTTTCTAGAGGTTTTGTTTTGGTTGAAACGTTTGGAATGATTCTATGTTCAATGATGTCCCATATATCTTGATCTATTCTCAAGATGAATGTCTTCATCTTATTTTCCCAGACACTATACTCGGTTCCATTGAAATAAGACGGTCTGTTGTTGTGACCTGACTCAGCATTACTAGCCATTAAGAATCATTATCTCAGAAGTAAAATAACACTTCAAAGAAAAATGAGCACCAGGCCCTAATACCAATTGTTACGGCTAGTGCTATCACCTAGACATGGTAAATAGGTGATTTTACCAAACTGGATGATTTAAACGTACGGAATGAATATAGTTGAGATCAACAACTCGTATGGTCAATATTAGATGGATGCGTATGATAAACTTGTATATAAGTTGTCATCAGATAATTGCGTCTAATGACTATGATGATGTTTTAACGAACTCGTTTGATAGATATGTATCCAATATAATGTCAACAATAATAAATGAAAGTTTAGGGATAGATAATACTGCACATAAATCTTTATAGTGGTTCGGCTTTATCAGGCCTACGTCCACTCTTTACCCTGGCGGCCTGTTGGCTATGTTTCACTATTGAATCACCAAGGTTGCGTTTGGTCGTCCGGATTTCTAAACAGAATATGACTGGATAGGATATGATAGGAAATGATAAGATAAGAAATCCTGGGATTTCTTCATATCCTATCTATTATTTGATGGACTACGGATTTAAAGTCGGATAGGATAATTTTTATTTTATTTCGTGCTATTCACAGGTCCGGAGGAGTCAGTGAAGGAAAAAAAGCTGAGAAATTTTTTTGGTGAAAGCGCACAAGGTGTGGGGATGAAGATGACGGCGAGTGGAGTGTAGGATTTCTGGAAAAAGAGGCATTAGAAATCCTATCCGGGTCTATCCTACCCCTCCCCCCAGATTTTTTTATCCGGGCTATATCCGGTCTATATCCGACCTTATTCTATCCTGGACTATCACCAAACACAGGATAAGATAAAACATATCCTATCCTGGCTTTTATCCGATCAACTAAACGCAGCCCAAGAGATTACAAGAACAGTGCTTCTTAGATGATAGATTGCACTATCACGTATACTCTTCACTCACGTAATTTTCTTTCTAAAGTAACAACGTGAAATACAGTAATCACAAATGTGTAAGATCGAAGCTCTATTCGTACTTTAGAATTCTCGATTCTAATTTTCTTCTTGTACAACGTTTGTACTCTTTTTATACTCCTCTATTTCCAATCTATGCACTCGACAATCTTCAGAGGATTGATCTCCAAATCAACCTGTTAGAGAATCTTCCCAAAAGAAGATGCATAGCCATTAGAAGAAGAACCATTATCTCTAGGTGATTTGACCTACCATATAATCAAATCAAGATTTTCATAAGTGTAATTTTTCGTATTTAAGGAATGATCTTGTGATTGCCAATTAGAATATCTTGAGATATCGATTATAAAATCAATTTGATTGTCCTACATAAACTTGCCAAAAATACTACTTATTGAATTTGATAGGGAATTTTGAGTTTGATAACAAAGTTCTTTCATCGACTAAGTCTAATGACTCGGTATTTACCTGCATCAAATAACTTAGTATAATTATGGTCAGAAAAGGATTGTTTTGTTCTTCTTCAAAACTAATTAGGGATTTTCCTTAACAAGACAGTCCAATCAAAAAATTTAACTTGTTAGACGACTACGTGTTTTAATATTTAAATATTCTAACACTTCCCCTCATGTGTAGGCTAGATTTTGGCCTAAGTTTAAAGCATGGAAATATGTAATGGGGAGTTAATTAGGGGCATGGAAAGATTTAAACTTAGATTGATATAATGTGAGATTTTGTGGGATTACTGTCAACTGTTCTAAAGATTTAAGTTTTTGGGTTAGACTTTTTAACTAGGTATTAAAGATAGAAAATCGTGATGTCGCATCCGGTGCACACCTTGCACACCTAAGTGTAAATCTCATATTTCGTATCATCTTCTTTTTCAATAACTACTATTACCCTTCTTTCAACGTCAATCCTCAACATTGTTTGTCTCGTCTAATGGACAGCGTCGGTCTATTCTATTGTCGCATAGTCCGTAGAGCCTTGTTATATGAGGAAGCACCCATTGAGTCTATTTCGTTATAACGCCAGCCGCATTTGGCCGCGTTTGTCCATGGCATTCGTAACAACACCAACCACACCCATTATGTTTCTATGCAGACAAACACCACTACCAGACTCGCTACCCTCAAATGATCAACATCCTTCTGCCACGGCGACTACCTCCTGTGGGACGACATCCTCCTATCATGTAGCTAGTACAACAGCCACAACAACACACAACAACCACATAAGTAGCCACATCAATGTCAAGCTATTTGTTCTTCAGCACATTGAGCCGCTTCAATGATCCATTCTAGTGTTTTTCGAATTTTTTATCCCAACTCAAGTTAACATTCTATATGCACTTTGAGGAGGTTTGTTAGAGATATTTCTTTAGGAAATTTTTCTCTGGTAGAAAAAATTAAAGTATTTCTCTTGATTATCCGTATCTTTTAGTATTGTGTGTATATCCTCCTTTGATTATGCATATCCTTGATTGATATGTTACCTTAGATAATGATATAATGAAAAATATCAATAGACTCATATACTCTTCCTTATTTAATATACAAATTTCATACTTCTCTTTTTTGCATATCTCTTATCTGTGTGAAATTAAAGTGGGGTACCATTGTAATCGCTAAAACTACATACTCATATTACATGTTGTCTGTATGTGATAACGTACATACCTAGATAATTTGTTATTGGATTCAAACATGAATGAGAACGTTTCCATCCTTCAGATAGTTGGTATTGGTGAGCTTGGAAAAATAGCTCTTGCTTAATTTGTATTTAATGATGGGATGGTCAGTAAACAGTTCAACTTGAAAATGTGGGTTTGAGTCTCTAATGACTTTGACATGAAAAAATAATGAAAACTATCATAGCTTGTGCAAAGGAGAAAGAACCAACCGAGGTTGCGATGGAACGGTTGCAAAGTGAACTAAGGGCAACAATTGATGGAAAGAAATATCTATTAGTTTTAAATGATTTGTGGAATGCAGAACGAGAAACATGATTGAGCTTGAAAACTTTATTGGTCGGAGGTGCTAAAGGAAGCAAGATCCTTATAACTACATGTTTTTATTTGGTTGCAGAGATCACCGGCACTGCCCCACCTCATCTTCTCATGGGCTTATCTGAAAGTACGTCTGTTGATTTACTAATGCAAATGGCTTGTTGTAAAGAAGAGTTACAGGATCTTGACTTTCTAGATATTGGTAAAAATATAGTTAGAAAGTGCTCTAGGGTTCCATTGGTTTCAAATTGTTAAGATTTTACTCTTTAATAAAGTAAGCACGAATGGTTGCAATTCAAAGAACATGAGCTCCTCGATGTGTCTCAAGTGAAGATAGCATAAAATTCTTAATCTTAGTTATGACCATCTTCCTTCAAATTTGAAATAATGTTTTGTGTTTTGTTCATTGATTTCCAAAGATTACGAGATAAAGAAGCAGACTTTGGTCGATCTTTGAATGATGGAAGGATTTATCCAACCATCAAATAGAACTCAGAATTTAGAAGACATTGCTCATGGATATTTCATGGATCTAATTTGGAGCAACTTCTTCCAAGATTTTCAAAAACACTTAGAGACTTGCAAGATGCATGATTTAGCCTGCTTGGTTAGACGGACCAAGTGTTGGGTGGCATGGGACGAAATAAAATCCATACATAAAAGAACTCGTCATATATCTGTAGGTAAACTTCCAATCTCACGCTTGAAAGCGAGTGCCCTGAGAACATTCTTTTTGCTATGCCACAGCAAAGAAGTGAAGCATATTTATGCCAACTCATTCAAAGTTTCAAAAGGTTGCACATCTTGGATCTTCATGTCACAAATGTTAAGAAGGAGCCAAGGTCAACTTGTCAGTCGAAGCATCTCACGTATCTTGATCTCTCTTCTAGTCTTGAACTCAAAAGGCTTTCTAACTCCATTACAAAATTACAGAATTGGCAAACACTTAATCTCTATGGTTGTGATTCCATTGAAGAATTGCCAAGGGGTATAAAGAAGCTAGTCAGCCTTGATATCTAAACATAGATGCTTGACAAGAACTTAGTTATGTGCCATGCGGATTAGGGCAATTGAGTTCTCTATATAGATTAAGACACTTCATTTTACCCAAGGAAAAATCTCTTGCTAAGTATTATTGCGGACTTGAGGAGCTCAATGGGCTTAATAACATCCGGGGAAGCCTTCGCATTGAAAATTTGGGAAGAGTGACAAATGCAGTAGTAGAATCCAAGGTTGCAACCTTGATGGGGAAGCATTCTGTAGAATCTTTGGCACTAGGGTGATTTCGATAGTGATGATGTAGTAATTGAGGATACAAATGAAGCACTATTAGATGGACTAAGGCCACACTCAAATCTGCAAAAGTTGACAAACAATGGATATGAAGGTGAGAGCTTTCCAAGGTGGATGACGGATAGCCTTGTGTCTTCCTTGCCCAATTTAGTTGAGTTGCGCTTAGTGTATTGCAAAAGATGTAAACATCTCCCTCCATTGGGCCAACTACCTCACCTCAAGTCTTTATATATTTAGCTTATGACTGAATTGGAATATATCGAATCAGACCATTCATCCACTTTAAGAGCATCATTTCCTAGTCTGTTGAGATTAGAGATTCGTTACTGTAAAAAGTGAAAGCAATGCCCCTAACTCCACATCTGGAGGACTTAATTCTAGTGGGGGCCAACTCAGCCCTGATAAATCTTATATTTAGCCTCGATAAGTTGAAGAGTCTCTGTATCGAGCGCATGGAGTTTCTAGAATGTTTGCCCCCGCCATATGTATGTCATATTGGTGATTTTCTCGAAAAGTAATAAGTTACTAGGAAATGAGCAAACTACATCTATATAACATATTACATAAGTATACGAAGTGAGATAGACCGCTACTTACATTCCTAATGCAATCGGATGCGTAGTTGTGCTTTTATTTCTATCATTCACTAACAATACAACCGATTGATCTCGATGATCCAATCTTAGGAGACAATATTACATTATATAAAGCTATAACTATTCATAGTCATTTTCGGTGTAGAAATAGCTGCGACGCTCCTAACCTCATAGCATTTACATAATCCTGAGTAGCATGAGCAGGTATGCCTGGAATTAGCAGGCCAATCACTCTAAAAGTCCTCAGCAACAAACCTTCTCTGTAGCTCGGTCCCTTCTCGCGATGAATCATGAAGCTTCTCATGAGCTCATACCACGCATTCAGCATCATCGGTATCACATGTAGAAGCGATAACCAATTCTTATTCGGTTCTTCCTGGATGATCTATGTATCAAAAATTAAGCAAACAAGAAAATTGAATGAGTAGTCTAATCCAATTACAACAAGCTATGTGCAATTAATACTTTTTCTCTTCTTCCTTTTTTCGCCTTTACAGCCACGCAAACTGTTTCTTAACGTTCCAATTGATGAAGTTCATGGACAGGAGAAAAGTGCCAAAAAAGTCATAAACTTTTTGTATTAGTGTCAATTTAGTCCTAAACCTTTTTTTGGTGTCAATTCAGTCCTAAACCTTTTGCATTTGCGCCAATTTAGTCCTAAACCTTTTTTTGGTATCAATTAAGTCCTGAACCTTTTAAATTGGTGCCAATTCAATCCTAAACCTTTTGTTTTTGTGTCAATTTAGTCTTTCCGGCTAATTTTGACCGGAATTTGCCGATGTGGATGCCTTCCGGCCGGTCATCGGTGTCGACGTAGACAACTTTAATAATATTTTAATTTTTTTTCCTTTTTGTTTCCACTTTTTTTTTGGTCTCTCCCTTCTTTCTATGGCTGGTCGCCGGTCTGGTGACCGGCCAAACGCCAGAGGCCGATGAGCTTGACCTCGCCGGAGGCCGCGGCGAGGGCGAGCCTCGCCGGAGGCCGCGGCGAGGGCGAGCCTCGCCATGGTCGAGCGAGGCCCGACCTCGCCAAATCTGGCGAGGTCGAGCCTTGCTCAGCGACCTCGCCGGATCTGACGAGGTCGGACCTCGCCCGACCATGGCGAGGCTCGCCCTCGTCGTAGCCTCTGGCGAGGTCGTTGGGCGAGGCTCGAGCCCTCATGGGAGGCCGCGGCAAGGGCGAGCCTCGCCCAGCGACCTCGCCGGAGGCATCGGCGAGGGCAAGTCTCGCCCAGCGACCTTGCCGGAGGCCGCAGCGAGGGCAAGCCTCACCATGGTCAGGCGAGGCCCGACCTCACCGGATCCCTCGCCAGGTGAGCGAGGTCGAGCTCGCCGGCCAAAGGAAGGAGGGAGAGATTAAAAAAAAGGAAAAAAAATTTTAAAATATTATTAAAGTTGTCCACGTTGGCGCCGGTGATCGGCCGTCGGTCGACAGGCGTCTACGTCGACAAATTCCGATCAAAATTGGCTGGAAGGACTAAATTAACACAAAAAAAAAGGTTTAGGACTGAATTGGCACCAATTTAAAAGGTTTAGGACTTAATTGGCACCAAAAAAAGATTTAGGACTAAATTGACATCAATGTAAAAGGTTTAAGACTAAATTAACTCTAATGCAAAAAGTTTAAGACTTTTTTGGCACTTTTCTCTCATGGATAGTATAGTGTTTTTTAATTTTGGAGGAATTTTTTTGCACAGACACTCTGGATAGAAAATTCTCTCTCTTAGCTACTACGAGAATTTATTTCGTCCATCAACTAATATATTTACTCTGGCTAAAAACAATTTAGGTTCAGTAGCGAGAGAGAGATCCTCACCTTCCCTTCATATTTGCTATTGAAGTAGCAACACCTCCCAAAATGCTTGAACGTGAAAGCTGAATTATCGCAAGGCAACCTAGGCACAATGTCATTCGCATAAACAAATCTGAAGTACTCAATCTGATGTTCCTTCAAGACCCTCTCCATGAACTCCCCAAACTTCTCATCTCCAACCCTAGGTTGACCAAATGTGTACACCCCCTGCTGTCTCTCCATCAGCCACGTGTCCCCATTGATGGCCAAGATCGCCGGGAAGAGGATCGCCAACGCACCTCCCAAGCTGTGGCCCGTCAACACATACTTCGCTTTGTCGTGTTCACCGAGCAGCAACCTTAGCTTCTCCCTTATGGCATAGTAAGCCAACGGCGCTGGCGTTTTGAGATGCAGGCCGAGCTCTTTTGGCCAATCTAGGTTCTTTTGGAGCCCTAGGGCTTTCATGAAACCGCCATGGATTTTCCCAACGCTTGGCAACTCGTACCACGATAGGTCAATGTCCGAGCACCAATCGTCCACATTGAAAGGTTCCGTGCCTCGGAAGGCTACCACGATGGTGTTGTGGTCACGTAGCATGAAGGCTTGGGTGGCTGCTTTCCCTTGATAATCTGCAAACGAAAGGCGAATAAACATATGGCATTTACTATATTGGTATATTGTTTACAGCTAAAGAGATGGAGGTATAGCTTCGTACCATTCCAAAAGTTGTAAAACCCCAAGAATTCCATCTGCACAATAGAATGGAATAATTATCATAAATGACCAAGTCAATTGATTTCAGTAACACATAGCAGCTCTTTTTTTCCTTTTTTTGGTATGGCCAGGTTCAGCTGGTATTAGGAACTTAGTTGATTAAGTTCTTAAATAGAAAGTATGATCAATCGTTTGGCACCTTTGAGTTTAATTCTCGCTGACTGCTTAGGCTGCACAAAGTCTACATCGAATGGATTAGCACTGTGATTTCTTGTTTCTGGCCATCGCCGTGCTTTCATTTATTGAATAACCTTAAACTAATTGCAGGTTTATCTGTGTTTTAGATTCTCTATCTCTCTCTAGTTTGACCTGCCAATGGTGGGTGACTGTCTTTTGAAGGTAGGCCTCGTTCTTATAGGATGCTTTGGAAGCCATCATGGAGAGGGCCGCATAGTACTCGCTGTCACCAGGCCTGATGCTGTTGTCCAGTTCCACTCTCTTGTCCAAATTGCCAATGATGGATAGGAAGCTCCCTGACTCTCTATCCGGCTTCACCACCTTCCCTGTTCGCAATCCCCCATAATAAGTCAACATCTTTCCCAGTGGAAAGTCAAAACAATTTAGTAGATCACTCCTGCTTTTGAGCAGTGCACTGCCTGATCAATATCTTCACCTAGATATTTTCAGAAGATACAGCAACTGGCGACTTAAACTTGAAAGCTGAAACGTGAATCTATATAAAAAAAATGTTTTTCAGAAGATATAGCTGTTGCCAATAAATATTCGTGATTCATTGGAAAGATTAAAGGTGAATCTATCTTTTTGTTCCACCTCTAATTCAACCAATAAAAGTGGGTGCTCCTACTTCTAAAAGGAAAAAGTAACAAAAATGAATATCAATGTAAATATAAAAAAAAAAAAAAGGAGTAAGAAAGGTTAGCATATCATCCATGGCAAAGTGCTATCATATATAGTAGATTCGTATGAGGGATAAGAGAACAGGGGAAGGAAGATCACTATACTAGTTAATCATCCTTGTTAGGGCTATGCTAAGGTCTAAACGACCAGCGTATAACTTAAACTCAAAACGCAAGCCTTCCTTTAAGGGCGATGATTAATAGCTGCTTCGAGGAGATGATCAGCTACACTAGGATTGAGACACGGCCTAGACTCCTAAAGAGGCAGCAGCACAGGATTTTCCGCTATGGCCGAAATCCTAACGGTGCAATGCCACATGGAGGTTTGCTTACCCAAAAAAATTGAAATCAACTCCTCTGGTGAGAAAAAGCAAGGAAGAAGGAAAGCTTTCATATTTTATAAAAGTCGAAGTCAAGCCCTTTAAGTTGCATTTGGGACTGGCTTTTCTAAAGGTCTTCGAGCCTCTAAAAGCCCTTGGGCAAAAGTCAAGTTGTATGGCAATTTTTTTTGGAGAGCTTTTAAGAAATGTAATATGCATTTCTTGAAGTCCCATGGCCCAAGGCAGATCCCACCTAGCTTTGGGTTTTAGCATTTCCGGAATGCTTATGTTTTTTTTTTTCTAACTTTGCTCTCGCTAAACTTTCAAAATTTCCAAAATGCCCTCTCCATTTTTACCGCGCATAATGTCACCAGCTAGTTAGATCTAATTATCAACGGGTTCAATCCGGCGCTAGTGAGCCTTGACCCCAAGCAACCCCCCAAGCAACCATCACGCGACCTTGGTGAGGGGTTGCCGGGGTCAAGCGACCTTGGCCTTGGGTCACCAAGGTCACGCAACCCTAGGCGGCCTCGCTGGCATCTTTCTTTGCTGACGTCTAATGAAGGGTTTGAGTTCAATTTTTTTTTGAAAAAAAATATCAAAAATCATTTATAAGTATGATTTTGTCCAAATAACATTTAAACCAAAACTGTTTCTCAATGCGCTTTTAAATTAAACTTTACCAAATACTCTTTGCATTTTGGAAAAAAAAAATCATTAACCTAAATTTCTTTACATTTTTCCAAAGACTTTTCTCAAAAGTCACACCAAATGCTGCGTTAGCCATTCTTTTCCCATTGAAAGTTTTCCCTTAGTGTGAAATGAATCATTATACTAAACAGAGTCTGGAAAGAACGAGGTAGGTGGACCTCGAACATTGGATATGAAGTAGCTACTGACGCAGAAAATACACAACATTTTTACTAACAAAGCAATAATATAACTCATTTCAAATTGTTTTGATAAAGAATATTGTAGCATATATACCAAGACTGCGTGCCGTGCCTCGCATCACATTCAAAAATGGAAGGTGATGATGAGTAACTATGCAAACCGACCTCGAATGAAGTTGACGAGTAGCCTTCCCAAGTTTTGATTGCTCGACAAGAGATTCAACCAAAACTCGATTGCGGAACCACTCCAAGACAGGGGTCTGGCCACAAGAAGCAGAAGTTTTTGCGCGAGAATGGTTACAAACATGATCCACCTTCGCTCGAAGCTTTCTTCTCCTTCCTTGGAGGAGTCCACGAAATGTCTGTTGTGCACATCACTGTGGATCAAAATTGGAAAGAGATCGATGATGCCGACTTTCTCTGGGCTCAACAGCAGGTAACTGCTGGAGAAACTCTTGTCACAAGCCATGGCTTTGAGGCAAAGAAAGGAGAGCTTATGGTTTGAGGGTCTGTGTATCGTTGTTTTGGATGAGACTTGAACTGCTTCTTGAACTCAGCTTCGAAGGGTTATTTATAGAGGCTTCTTGGCCATTCAACAACAAATGGTTGTCTTTCTCTTCCTTGTTAAAGAATAAATACTCGGTATACGAAGGTCGATTTACAATTAAATTGATGTGCTAAACATAGATGCAAATTCTGATTATGTATTGTTAGTATTAGTCATGGCCACGGGCCGGTTTCAGTCCGAAATCGGCCCGTGGCCTACAGGCCCGGTTCCGATTCCAATAATTTTGGAACCGGCCTGGAACCGGCGGTTCCGGGCCCGATTTCAAAAAAAATTTATGAAAAAAAACCTACAGCAGGGCTGCACGTCTGCAGGCCCTGTTGCGGTCCGTTGCCAGAGCAGCCTTTACAGGCTGCCTTAGAAACTGGCAAAAATTAAATAAAAATAAAAAAATAAAAAGATAACCAGAACTTCCATAATCGTCATCCACTTCGCTGGGCTCTAAGCACTGTCGGAGTGGTTGTAGAAGGCTTTGTTCGGCTAAGTTCGTATACCAGAAATCGAAATCAAATACGAGAAGACTAACCTGAAAGCAGCACAAAAAGTAAAGCAGAATGTTGATCCGAGCCCGATGAAATAACGTCATGTCCTTAAGACGAATTTGGCCCCTCAATCAGTACCCGAGGATATCGGACAATCGTCTCCCAGGATAGAACGGATCTCGTTCCTCCGAAGTGGTACGTATTCGAAGGACTCCTTCGAACGCAATTTCGCAGAACGATCGCACAAGAAATGATAACAATGAAGTGAATATGCGTAAGTGTCTCGGGAAAATGTCTCTAGGAAATGCAAAATGTCACGAAGTGTCAGCCACCGAACTAAACCGTTCGGATATATGTATATGGCGAAAATTGAAGAGTTGCGAGAGCGCCGGCGGTTCCAAGTTCGTGAACAGTAGCAAAGGTTCGAACCGGTTCAGTTCGTGAACAGTCACGAAGGGATTCGGTTCTTCGTTCGGGCGAACCGAACCTCGAACAGACATGTTTGTATGTCCAAAAAAATAATAATAATAAATAAATTCTAAACAACACGTCTGTTCGGGAAAAATAAACCGATAGAGGGTGAACCCGGACCCGAGCCGAGCCGAGCCGGCCGGACGGACGGCGGCGGCGGGTGGACCGACCTAGCTTGACGTAGGTCCTCTCTCTTCCACAAAAGTGGGATACCCCTTGGGGTCCAAACCCATTTGTGAGGCTCAACTATTTGAACCCATCTCCCATCTCTCTTCTACCCTATGTGGGACACTTTCACCCACACACTTCTCATTCAATTCTATGGGTTTTTTTTTTGTGCAAAAATCCCAACAATCCCCCACATGAATGAGAAGTTCAGATATCATGACTCTTCGTGTATGCATGAGATGCAATGTGCGATTATTCCATAAGAAAACGTTGCATCAGGATAAGTAGTCTGAGACTTTGAACTTTCCTTAGTGAAACCTATCGGACTTACTCGGTCAATCAGTAGACTTGATGTCTTTGAACTGTCGACCTTTCGTGTAAGCCTAGACAATAGAAATCACACAACTATTTCTCGAACAAAATTGGTTCTCACTATTGTGTTCGTTTTGGCCATGAACACCGCCTGGTCTCATGAGTGTTTTAGAGAATTCGGCCTTTTCAATTCTCATAGAAGCGGCCCTCACTTCACACTCACATAGGTGATTTCTGAACATATAGTATATCACATACTCAATTCAGAATCATTAAAAGCTTTTGCTTAACCTTCACATATTAGTACTGTCTTCATCCGGGAATAAGTAAAAAATTTGACAGTACTCTACACTGTCTTCATAACTTAGTTGTCCTTTTGAACCTAGATCTTGGGATCTCCAGTCAACTAGGTAGGGTTTCCGCTATGATGACTTGTTTATAGGCCTTAAACCCATTCATCTTGATGTTTTCGCAACCATCTCTCTAGTTAGGCCTTTTGTCAATGGATCCGCAACATTATCTTTTGACTTCACATAGTCAATGGTGATAATTCCACTAGAAAGAAGTTGTCTTACTGTGTCATGTCTTCGACGTATGTGTCGAGACTTACCGTTATACGTGACATTCCTTGCCCTTCCTATTGCCGCTTGACTATCACAATGTATACATACAGCAAGCACTGGTTTAGGCCAATTAGGAATATCTTCCAAGAAATTTCGAAGCCACTCGGCTTCTTCACCGGCTTTATCCAAAGCAATAAATTCTTATTCCATTGTAGATCTAGCAATACAAGTTTGTTTGGATGATTTCCAAGACACTGCCGCTCCCCCAAGTGTGAATACATATCCACTTGTCGATTTTGTGTCTTTAGTGCCGGTTATCCAATTTGCGTCACAGTATCCTTCAAGAACCGCTGGATATTCTGTGTAATGCAAAGCATAATCTTGAGTATACTTTAAGTAGCCCAATAAACGTTTCATAGCTTTCTAATGATTTTCATTTGGACTAACTATAAATCGACTTAGCTTGCTCACAGCACAAGCTATATCCGGCCTAGTACAGTTCATGAAATACATTAAACTGCCTAGTATACTAGCATACTCATTTTGAGCCTTACTTTCACCAGTATTCTTTGAAAGATGTAAATTAACATATATCAGAGTCTTTACTGGTACAATATCCAGATTCTTGCACTTTCCAAGAATCGTCTCAATATAATGGGATTGTGATAGAGCTAATCCTCCAGATGTCTTATGGATTTTAACTCCTAAAATAACATTTGCAATCCCCATATCTTTCATATCAAATTTACTTGTGAGCATGCGTTTGGTCGCCTTAACAACCTCACTATCGCTGCCCATTATAAGCATGTCGTCTACATATAAGCACAAAATGGCAAAATCATTATGAGTGTTCTTAATATATACACATTTATCACACTCATTAATCTTGAAACCATTCGACAACATGACTTCGTCGAATTTAGCATGCCATTGTTTTGGTGCTTGTTTCAATCCGTAGAGTGACTTGATAAGTCGACATACTTTCTGCTCTTGTCTCGGAACAATGAACCCTTCGGGTTGTTCCAAATATATTTCTTCTTCCAAATCCCCGTTTAAGAAGGTCGTTTTCACATCCATTTGATGGATTTCAAGCTTATACATCGCTGCTATAGTAATTAGCATCCTTATAGATGTAATTCTAGTAACAGGTGAATAAGTATCAAAATAATCAAGACCTTCTCGTTGTTTGTATCCTTTTACTACAAGCCTAGCCTTATATTTATCAATAGTACCATCCGCTTTCATTTTCCTCTTGAAAATCCACTTACATTGTAGTGGTTTATTACCAGGAGGAAGGTCAACCAATTCCCATGTATGGTTTGACAAGATGGATTCAACTTCACTATTGATAGCTTCTTTCCAGAACGGGGCTTCTGGCGAAGTCACAGCTTCTTTGAATGTCCGAGGCTCATTCTCTAACAGATACGTTAAGAAATCAGGTCCAAAAGACGTGGAAGTCCTTTGTCTTTTACTACGTCCAGGTTCATCCTCCATTGGATCACTTCTAGATACAGCATCTCGAGACCTCTTATTATTATCAATTGGCTCATATACTATGCTATACGGAATATATTTTCAAAGAACGAAGCGTCCCTTGATTCAATGATCATATTAACATGTATATTTGGGATCTCTGACCTGTGAATAAGAAAACGATATGCATTGCTGTTCTGAGCATATCCGATAAAAACACAGTCAACAGTCTTTGGTCCTATCTTAACCTTTTTAGGCTTAGGAACCACAACCTTAGCCAAACACCTTCACACTTTGAGATAATTCAAGTTAGGCATTCTGCCTTTCCATTTCTCATAGGGAGTTTGTTGTGTTTTTCTGTGGGGTACTCTATTTAAAATAAAATTCGCAGTCAAAACAGCTTCCCCCCACAAATTCTGTGGTAAATCGGAACTATTCAACAATGCATTCATTGTTTCCTTTAAGGACCGGTTTTTCCTTTCCGCCACTCCATTAGATTGTGGTGTATAAGGAGCAATCATTTGGTAAACAATACCAAACTCGGTACAAACTTCCTCAAAAGGAAATTCATATTCACCTCCTCTGTCACTCCTTATGATTTTAATTTTCTTGTTCAACTGAGTTTCAACTTTAGACTTATAAGTTTTAAAAGCATTCACAGCCTCATCTTTGCTACTAAGTAAATAAACATAACAATACCTCGAGCAGTCATCTATAAAAGTAATAAAATATTTATTACCACCTCTTGACGGTATTGATTTCATATCGCATATATCTGTGTGTATTAAATCTAAAGGTCCTGAGACTCTATTATCTACAGAATGAAAAGGAGGCTTAGAAAATTTAGATTCAACACACACTTTGCATTTCTCACTTGGACAGTCAAAATTCGACAACAGTCCCATATTCATTAATTTCTTTATCGACTTATAGTTAACGTGTCCTAATCTAGCATGCCATAAATTAGGAGACTCAAGCACATAAGCAGAAACAATTTTATTCATAACATCATTGGGTACAACAGTCGTTACATTCAGCTTGAACAAACCATCACTAAGGTAACCCTTTCCTACGTACATCTCATTTTTGGAGAGTACAAACTTATCAGACACAAACACCAGCTTGAAACCATTCTTGCTAAGAAGAGATCCGGACACTAAATTCTTGCGGATGTCTGGCACATGTAGCACATTGTTTAGTGTCACAACTTTCCCCGATGTCATCTTTAGAGCAATCTTTCCGACACCTTCAACCTTAGAGGTTAATGAATTACCCATATAAAATTTTTCATCACCCCCTACAGTTGTGTAGGACGAGAACATCGATCTGTTTGCACAGATATGACGAGTTGCTCCAGTATCAATCCACCACTCCTTGCGAATCGAAACCAGAATCGGTCCGGAACCGACCGATTGCGAACCGGAATCGAAATCACTAGAGGCGGTTCCGGTTCATACATGACCACAAACCAAAATTGCATGGAAATTGACGGTTCCTAAATCATGATCATGATTAGTTAGTATGGCCCGATTGTTTAATACCCTCATCTAGTCTGTCATATTAAGTATCCGTTAACCGTACCAATTTACAGAAAAGTCTTAGTGCGATTATGATTAGTCAGAGCAAAAGGAGCACGTTACCTTTTGGTATGAAAGCTGACAAGCTAACACAACATGGAAATTGGGTCTCTTTATGTTGTTTTCTTTGACACACAATTTTTTTGGATAAATACAGTAAAAGTATCGTAATTTTTGTATGATATTTACTTTAGTATCATAATTTTTTTTCTTTCGCTTGAATGTCACATTAGAGCAAAATTGATCATTTGAGTGTTATTTCTGGTAAATTATTTTACGTAAATTTTTTTAATCAATTTTTCATCCGATATGGATTTTTTAATTTTTTTTGCCTTTTTTGTTAGGGGCGACAAGGGTCACAGGCTACCCTCGCTGGCTGCGAAGGCCTCGCCCTGGGCCTTCGCAGCCTGTGAGGGTCGACAAGGACCCTCGTCAATGCTGAAAATAAGGAAAACAAAAATAATAAATAAATAAATATTGAGATGTATGTGTGAATTGTGTTAGAGAAATTCCACATCGGAGAATTGGTGTGGTATTGAGTAGTTAATATACCCTAATTGACTCATAACCCATTGGATTATACTTTTGAGTGAAGGTTGGTCCAACTGGATATGTTGACAGACTCGGACTTAGCTCTTTCTTGGCGATCTCCCCAGGTGAAGATATCGAGCTTCTGTTGCGTGCTTCCAACAAATGGTATCAGGGCTGATGGTTGATTAATGATCCACTTCTAATGTGTATCAGGGCTGATGGTTGATTAATGATCCACTTCTAATGTGTATCGATGTTTGATGAATATCTTAAGAAAAAAATATGTTGACCAATGCGATTTCCGAGTGGTGGTTGCTGTGGGTAGCAACGCGAACACCACGCAATCCCGATGGCAGCCTTCATAGTTCGGCGTGGAAAAAGAGACTGAGGATGAAGGTGGGCATTAATGGAAATTCAAATTAATATATGTTGGTGCAGAAGAATACTTAAATTAAGAGGGAGTAGATCTAATATTGAGGGGAGATTATTGAGATACATGTGTGTTTTGTGTTGAAAAAGTCTTACGTCAGAAAATTGGTATGATATTGAGCAGTTAATATGTCTTAGTTGGCTCATAACTCATTGACTTAAATTTTTAAGTGAAAGTATCTAACTGATTATATTGATGGATTTGGACTTGAACTCTCTCTTGATAATCTCTTCCGGTGAAATTAAGCTTTTGCTGCGCGAGATAAATTACCAATGATACTTAGAGTGACACCCGTACAAAAATTATGACATTATAAATATACTTATCCCCATCATCATTCTGCATAGAGGAGATTGTAGACATCCCCATGTCTTAATTAATTTAAAACCACAAACACATCCAATTTAATATTAGGTCGTGTGATTCACACCAGCACTTTAGTGTTGCACGTGTCATGTGTGTGGTAGCTACTATATAAATCTAGGTGCGGCCCAACTATCACTATGCTTTTCGAGAACTGTCGAAAAAGAAAAGTTATGGCACGTGATGCTTAATGCCATGACATGTACCACAAGGAGCAGTGGCGGACAAAGGTCCAAAGTTTCTGATATTATTAACAAAAAACAACGTCAAGGCCACATCACTTTGCCCCACCTAATGTTCATCGGTATAATGATAGAGCAGTGCTAGGATTTGACCTCACTGACACGCGCTCTGACACCACATACATCAGATAGGTGATTTTCTCCAAAAAAAAGTGTAAATTATTGGCATTATATTATAGGATTAATTAGATAAAAAATTTTAAATTAGTACACGTATAATAATTTTATCTCGAATTAATTTTTTATCATTAAAAATTTTAAATTAATGCATCTATGAAAAATTTATCCTAATTTATTTTTTTGATCACCAAAAGCCTCAAATTGATGCACCTATGATAAATTTACCCCGAACTAATTTTTTTTATCACTAAAAACCCTAAACTTTTGTACTTGTGACAAATTTACCCTCCGTTAAATTAGATTAATATCATGAAAAATCATAAATTGGTAAACTTATAACAAACAAAAGGGTAAAACCCTAAATTAGTATACCGATCAACTATCACTTGTCACCAAATTTAGTAATTTGACAGTAAAATTTAACGGAAATTAACTGAAGGTAAACTCGTCACAAATGACCAGTTTGGAGTTTTTTATTGTCAAAAAACTAGTTCAAAATAAAATTATCATAGATATACCAGTTTGAAATTTTTTGTGATCAAAAAATTAATTTGAGATAAATTTATTATAAATATATAAATTAAAAATTTTTCGCAATATAAATCCTATATTATATCTCGAATTTGAACTGTTCAAGAAAAATTCAATACAATGTTAATCATGAGACCTCGGAGGACGCCGTTAGCTCTTGTGCGTGAGAAATAAGAAATAAATTTCCAATTACTCGGGCTGAAATCTTCAAAGGAATAACTAAAGGAAGTCTCCTCGCGGTCAATTCATTTTGTTATTTTCGGTCAACTTTCATTCATTAAAAAAACAATGACATAAATAATTTCTGAATTTTGATTTAATAAATAATGTGAACCTTAAACTTTATTATTCAATGCAGTTCCTAAACTTAGCCCAATATATAATGTCGTCCAAGAACTTTAATTTATTTAATATAGTTCCTAAAATTTGGGTAAATGTTCAAGTTCCCTAAATTATACGAAAACGTTTAATGTTATTCCATTAATTTAAGTTTAGAGACAATATTGAATATCTTCATATAGTCCAGGACTAAATTGAACATATATTAAAAGTTCATGGACTACATTGAATAAATTGAAAAATCAAGGACGACATTGCACATTAAACTAAAATTCATGGACCACATTACACATTTGACTAAAGTTCAAGAACTATTTGTGTCATCCCCCTTCTTTAAAAAACACACAATGGAAAGTTCTTTCTTCAACTGCACAAAAGATTTCTCTGAACGTGGGTGGATTTGTGCTGTGAATTCTACATCCAAATTAAGTTGTTTTATTTGTAAACATTATGGGTTCGTGTGTAATTTAGGTTTGAAAAATATTCGAGTATGTAAATAATTATTATTTTGTAATTCTCTTATTGATTAGTGAATTATTCTCTACTAACTCTCTCCATGGAGTAGGTGCTAACATTTGTACCAAACCACATAAATATCTGGTGTTCTTTATTGTTACCAATTTATTTTTATGGTGATTTCGCGTTGATTTAATCGTAAGATCCGATATTTTTCACATTACTTTTCTAACAATTAGAAAATGCGCAAACAATACATATATAACATATTACATAAGTATACGGAATGGGTTGACTGCTACTTACGCTTCTAATGAAATTGGCTGTGTAGTTGTGTATTAATTTCTATCTTTTCTTGCAATACAACTGATTAATCTCGGCGATCCAATCTGAGGAGACAATATTACATTGTATAAGCTAAAACTATTCACAATCATTGTTGGTGTAGGAATAACTGCGATGCTCCTAACCTCGTAGCATTTACGTAGTCCTGAGGACCATGAGGAGGTAATCCTGGAATCAGCAGGCCAATCACTCTAAGAATCCTCAACAACGATCCTTCTCCATAGTCCGGTCCCTTCTCGTGAGCAATCATGAAGCTTCTCGTGAGCTCATACCACGCATTCATCATCATCGGTATTGCCCATAGAGGCGAGAAGTAGTTCTTGTTTGGTTCTTCCCAGACAATCTGTGTATGAAAAATTTGGAAAAATTATCAAAAAAATCATAAATTTATTGTACAGCGGCTAACACAATCATAAACCTTTCAATTTACAATATAGTCATTCCAACCAATGTTGACAGAAATCGCTAACGTGGATATTAGCTGTCCTACGTGGCATGACTAGCGCTAACTTGAATAATTTTTGCATTTTTAAAATTATTTTTTTCTTTTCTTTTCTTTTCTTTTCTTCTTTAGTATAAAGTATGATTAATTGCAAAATAATAATTGCTTACATATAAAATATGCAATGCATATACTTATCATTTAAATAAAGCTATCATCAAAAAAAAAACTAAAGCTATATGAGAACCATTTTGTCGGCCAACTAATACAAGTAGCCTCACTAAAAATAATTTAGGCTGAATCGAGAGATCGAGAGAGAGATCCTCACCTTCCCTTCATATTTGCTATTGAAGTAGCAACACCTCCCAAAATGCTTGAACATGAGAGCTGAATCATCGTAAGGCAACCTGGGCACAATGTCATTCCCATAAACGAATCGAAAGTACTCAATCTGATGTTCCTTCAGGACCCTCTCCATGAACTCCCCAAACTTCTCATCTCCAACCCTAGGTTGACCAAATGTGTACACCCCCTCCAGTCTCTCCATCAGCCGCGTCTCCCCGTGCACGGCCAAGATCGCCGGGAAGAGGATCGCCAACGCGCCTCCCAAGCTGTGGCCCGTCACCACGTACTTCGCTTTGTCGTTCTCACCAAGCAGCGACCGTAGCCTCTCCCTCAATGCATAGTAAGCTGACGGCGCAGGCGTTTTTAGACGCGGGTCAAGCTCTTTCGGCCAACCTAAGTTCTTTTGGAGCCCGAGGGCTTTCATGAACCCGCCATGGATTTTCCCGACTCCCGGTAACTCGTACCACGAGAGGTCGAAGTCTGTGCGCCATAAATCCGCATTGAAGGGTTCCGTACCTCGGAAGGTCACCACGACTGTGCCGTGATCACGTAGCATGAAGGCTCGTGTGGTTGCTTTCCCTTGATAATCTGCAAAAGGACAACGAATAAGACATATGACAACTAATATCTTGGTATATTACATATGGCTATATAGATGGCGATATTCGTCCGTACCATTCCAAAAGTCGTAAGACCCCAAGAACTCCATCTGCACAAAGAACGGACATAATTATTAATAAATGAGTAATTCGACTGTTAATTAAGCTAGTATTAGGAACTTAGTTAACTGAGTTCTTTAGTATAAAGTACGATTAGTTGCCTGACATCTTTTGAATTCAATTCTAGCCGACTGTTAAGCTGCGGAAAGTGTACATCGAAGGGAGTGACTTGTGATTTATTGTTTCTGGTCATCGCTTTGTATGTGTTCACTTGGTCACAACATCAAATCAACCATGCTTTCATTTATAGATTAACCTCAAACGAAGTACGGGTTTATTTTGTTTTAGATTCTCTCTCTCGATCTCAATCTCGACCTGCCAATCTCGACCTGCCAATGGTGGGTGACCGTCGTTTGAAGGAAGGCCTCGTTCTCGTAGGATGCTTTGGAAGCCATCATGGAGAGAGCCGCACGGTACTCGCCGTCACCAGGCCTAATGCTCTTGTCCAATTCCACTCTCTTGTCCAAGTTGCCAACGAAGGATATGAAGCTCCCTGACGCTTTATCCGGCATCACCACCTTCCCTATTCACAACCCCCACAAAATAAGTCAACATCTTTCCAAGTGCAAAGTCAAAACAATTTGACAGACTACAACTTTTTAAGCAGTGCACTGCTTGATCAATATCTTCACCCACGTGTATTTTCCAGAAGATACAGCAAGTGATCGGTCATTAAAAACTTCTGATGGTTGGTAAACTAAATCATAAGAAGTTGTTCTCGTGCTGACATGATCAACAGGGCGCAGATGAGCCTAATTAGGTACTGGATAAGCTCGGCCATTCTTAGTATAATGTATTCTTGCTGGAAATTTTTGGATCTGAGTGAGGCAGATCCGAAAAAGATATAATATATCCAAACTCAGCCGTTCATACTTGGAGCCTAATGAACTCAGTAGACCGCTAGATTCATGATCAACTCTATCTCGGAACTAACAATGAAGTAGCCAAAGTGTTTTTTGTGTGGGGAAACTTGAAGAAGTTTATCTAAGCTCAATGGACTTGCCCTTCTTTGCCTATGAAATCAAATCTCGGGTCAAAAACTAATATGCAATGTCCCTTTGTTTTCACTTAGACCAGTTGAAATATTTCTACTTTGAATTAATTTTATCTTAAATAGATATGGAAAACTCCAAACCAAGTGACTTTCAAATGATTTATTAATGAATACGCCAATACTGGTGGGCGAAAGGTACTCTAAATGATCATGCACACTATTGAAATGGAATCATTTATCTAACTGCATATTTTATTTCTAATCATATGCCATTATTGCTTTTGTCCCATTCACACAAACCCTGAAATGTGGCGTCATGCTTTATTGGCAATATCACATCTAGAGGTGAACTATTCCAAGTTTCCTATAGATTCCACCTTAAACCTATCTATTATAACGGGTTCCCAATTTTTTGGAATTCAGAACCTATCATGCATACTTTGGAACCTAGAACCTAGAACCTATCCTATCATAGATTTCAGAGTCGGTTCTAGGTTCTACCCATAATCCATATGTATTATTAATTGAACGATTGCATTGAATCATTACCTTTTATGACCACAAATTGTTGCTATAATCCATTGACAACAACTTATATTTAGATACACGAATATATGAAATATTAACAAAGTAAAAATTTCAGTCATAAAATGGAAGTTTAGATTAGTAGTTCCAGATTATACATTCATCATCGAACGTCATGGAATATCGTAGAATCACGTGAAGACATAGACCAAGAAAAATATAAGTTTCAGGTTCCACCTACCTAAAATTTAGAACCTACCTATTGAAATAAGTTCTTCAATTTTTTAGAACCTGGAACCTATCATTCATACCTTGGAACCTGTAACCGAACAAGTTCCTATTGATCCGATTCTCAAGTTTTAGGTTCCATGCTCACCCCTAATCACATCAACTTTGCAAATACGCCAGTGTGAAAAGAAATGAATCTTCATACAAAACAGAGACCGAGTAAAGGACAAGGTAGTGGGACCTCGAGCATGGATGTGAAGCAGCTACTGACGCCCTAAGATATACAAACTTGCCAATGGATTCACCTCCGCCAGTAATGAACGTTTTTACTTGACTACATAGACCCATTTCGAATTGTTTTAGCCAAGCAATGTTGTGACATTTCCACCAAGAATGCGTGCCATGCCTAGTATCACATTAACAAATGGAATGTGGTAAAAATTTAATATGGAGACTGACCTCGAAAGCAGTTGATGAGAAGCCTTCCGAAGTTCTGATTGCTCGACCAGAGATTCAGCCAAAACTCAATCGCCGACCCGCTCCAAGACAGGGGTTTGGCCACAAGAAGCAGAAGCTTCTGCGCGAGAATGGAGATAAACATGATCCACCTTCGCTCGAAGCTCTCTTCTCCTTCCTCAGAGGAGTCCACGAATGCCCTCTCGTGCACATCACCGTGGATCAAAATGCGAAAGATATCGACGGCGCCGACTTTCTCTGGGCTCAACAGCAAGTAACCGCTGGAGAAACTCTTGTCACAGGCCATGGCTTTGAGGCAAAGAAGAGAGAGAGACGATAGCTCGGTTTCTCTCTTGTTTTGAGGGTCTGAGTACTTTGTTGTTTTGGATGAGACTCGTGCTGCTCCTTGAACTTGGCTTCAAAGGGTTATTTATACAGGCTTTCTTGGCCATTTAACAAAGCACGGTTTCTTTTTCTTCCTGGTTAGAAAATAAACTAAGTACTAGGTTGTACTAAAGTCGATTTACAAATAAAACGATATATTAATCGTACACGCAATTTCTGATTAGGTGTTGATAGTACGGTCCAATTGCTGAGCTGTCCATCTCTATTTAAGATTACTCAAAAGAAAAAAACTAGTAATTCATTGGTATGAAAGCTGATCAACTTTGACGGGTTCGTGAAGGGAAGCTAAGGCGTTGAGGAGGCAAGGTCTCTTTCTGTGGTTTTCTCCGACCCACATCTCTGCATTTCGAAGGTGCTAACGACGTGATTTAAGTTATTCAAGAAAGGGGGGTGACGACACGTTTTAATTTCTTTAAGAAAAACGTTCACATCTCAATTTAATATTATGTCATGCCATTCATTTCCTTCACTTTTTCATGTTGCACATGTCATATAATTTGGTAGCAACCGGAGAGATCTAAGTAGGGCCCTACCATCGCTCGTCGCATTAAAGACGGTATGAATCGCTTTGAACTTGTGCAAAAATTTGTGTTAGCAAGAGAACATCGATTATTCGGTCAAAAATCAGGCGTACATCTTTTTTGTGAGATACAAGGCTTCGTTTATTTTGAAAAAAATAAATAATTTGAAAATTATTTTTCTAAAAATAATCACTTATAATGCTTAAAATAATTAGTCAACGGAAAAATATTTGCATTATCGACAATAATTTTTTTCTAAACATTTTGATGGACAATGAAATATTTTTCGTTTTTTTATTTATGTAAGAAAGACAAACGATCATTTTTAGGAAAATATTTTTCGAATAATTCATTTTCCATGAAACAAACATAGCCTAAGTTTTAAATTCGAAGTGGAGCTATATATCTCAATATTTAGGGATTAAAAATTGATTCAATTTACACAATAGAGAATGAAATGTCATGCGTCCAAAGTATGCAATTGGTATTTGCATCATTGTTCTGAGGGATTTCAGTGAGTTAAATGCGATTTTTAACCCAACTTTTTTATTTTCATTTTTTATTTTGATATTTTCAGCATGTACGGTGTTGTAAAAACAAGCTATTGAACACAATTGTTAACTAAAACAAGAAGATAAATAAGACGTCAATTTTACATGATTCTGTCGGTATAACATACCCCATGGATAGAGCAATACAGAATTTCACTATAAATCAAGCGATGTAACAAACTGCACTCGAATCACTTAAACACTATTAATGTTTATTCAGTTCCTAATTACTCCAAGGGAATAGTAGCACATAATTCCACTATAAATCAAATAATAAGGCGGAGAAAAGAGTACACAAATCTTACGGTAAGATGTTCAAATATTAATAAACTTTCTCTCTGATCAAACCCGCAGAGAGAGAGAGAGAGAGAGAGAGAGACAATTGGATGTAAGTCACAAACTGCCCAAGCCATGGCGCTCTTGCACATTAACAGCATATATCTTTATACAAAAAAACCTACGAGCCAACGTCAAAATGGACTTCAACTCCAATAAGGATAACAAGTCTTGTGGGAAATTAATTTTCATTTTTGCATCACTCGCAATTCTGTTGGCAAGAATCCAGTTCGGACTTTCCTAATATGAGCCGGTTTTCCTTCGAAATCACTAAAATGTGATTTTAGCGCCAAGGGAAAAAGTGCCAAAAAAGTCCTCAACCTTTTGTATTTGTGCCAATTTAGTTCTAAACCTTTTTTTGGTACCAATTCAGTTCTAAACCTTTTGCATTGATGTCAATTTAGTCATAAATCTTTTTTTGGTGCCAATTCAATTCTAAATATTTTTATCTTTATGCCAATTCAATCCTTCCGACCAATTATGGCAGGATTTTACTGACGTAGATGCTGGCCAGCCGACGACCAATTACCGGCGCTAACGTGAACAACTTTTAATAATATTTTAATTTTTTTAAAATTTTTATTTATTTATTTTCTTTTTTTCTTCCTTCCCCTCCGTCCTTCCTCCAGCTGGTCGCCGAACCGACACCAGCTAGAGCCTAGAGGCCGGCGAGGACCTCGCTGGCCAATGGCGAGGCTCGCTCTCGCCAGCAACGGCGAAGGCGAGCCTTGCCTAGCCGTCAGCGAGGCTTGAGCCCTCACCAGAGGCCTTTGTCGCGGCCTCCGGCGAGGGCTCGAGCCTCCTTGCCCGCGGCTAGGTGAGGCCTGACCTCACTGGCCTCTAGCCGGTCACTGGTCCGACGACTGGCTGGAGGAAGGAAGGAGGGAGGGAAAAAAAAGAATAAATAAATAAATAAATATTCAAAAAATATTAAAATATTATCAAAAGTTGTCTACGTCAATGCCGGTAACTGGCCAGCGTCCACATCAACAAAATCTGGCCAAAATTGACTGGAAGGATTGAATTGACACAAAGCCAAAAAGGTTTAGGACTGAATTGGCATCAATACAAAAGATTTAAAACTGAATTGACACCCAAAAAAGGTTTATAACTAAATTGGCATCAATACAAAACGTTTAGGACTGAATTGGCACAAAAAAAAAGTTTGTTTAGGACTTTTTTGACACTTTTCCCTAGCTCCGAGTCTTAGAAGAGCTTTGCCAATATACAAAATGAACTTAATAATATGCAGGATTCCACAATACGATCTTCATGAACTTCGATTGAGATTCACTATATCAACCAAATATAGGGCTATCGGTTTTGGAGCCCTATCTTTGGAAGTTGGAACATTTTCTATTTTATGTACATTTTTTCCATGCAAGTAAGTTTTCTAAATTATACTTTTGGGTATATAAATACCCACCACCTAAGCTTAATGGAAATATATAGCAATTTCTATCTCAATACACTAGCTCGAGACATGGCAGACATTGCAAGGATTAAAGCGCTCCATCGACTGGCTATCCATCATTTCAGTCGGTGGTCGATTAGGTAAAGTCATGTTTTAAAGTCAAAGTGTCACGCCCCGTACCTCACGAAGCATGATCATCCATGTAGGTCGAAATAAAATGTGACACTCCCAGGATTGCGTCACCGACCCGAAACCCAAATCAGAGTAAATACACGACACATGCGGAAACACGTATATATTATATATACACCCAGACATGTAAACATAACCATGAATAGTCAAAGACAATAATATATTAATAAACACTAACATAAATACACCCTTTTTAAATACTTATATAATCTATTTATTTACAATAAAAAAGAATACATAAAAAGGCCACTAAACAAAAAGGATCGGTGGCCTAGGGTGACGACTAACTATCTAGGGGGAGTTACATCAAAAAGAGGGGTTAATCTAAACTCCTATCATGCCGTTCTATTCTAAGGATCCCGACCTGGGTTGGATGATGCTGCGGACTCCTCAGATGAGTCTTCATCCGTCAGTATTTCCATATCTGATCCAACTTCGGCCACTTCCCCAATTGGTTCACCGTTCTCGCCTACTATTTCCAGATTCTGCTCCTCTTCGTCTTCCTCCACAATGTCGTCAGCTATAACTTGCTCCTCACCCTGCACCTCGTCCTCGGGTATAGGTCCATCCACCGTATCGCCCACGCTGCTTCCACTAAGGGAGGCGGGAGGATCAGAGACTTCTCCACTCACCATTTGGGGAATCATGACGCCATTAACATCTACTGGCACGTCAAAAGTCCTCATCGGGGGTCCTAATAAGCCGTCTGTACCCCTATGGCACCAAGCCACATACTCCTGAGTATGATGGAAGTCTTCTCCCACGTCTACTAACACTGCCGACTGAAATCTAACGTAAGCTGTTCCATCCCCACACGGGTGTACACTATTCGATCTCTGAATACGGTACGGGTATCCAAAAAGAGGACCGTTCCTCGGCATCTTATGGACGGGGATCTGAAATTCGGTTTTACCATAACCGTGAGATAAACTCAGCAAGTAAAATCTCTAATCCTAAATTAGGCTAACGTGCACCTCCAGAAATAAATAAAACACACAATTCACTGAACCAGTAATTAAATCAATATAAATTCACATGGGCCCACGGCCCGATTCCAATACTCCAGCCCTGCAGGTTAGGCTTTTACATCAATATAATTTACAACAGAGCATCGACTCGGAGGTCATGACCCAATGGTCATCAATCATTCGACCCGAAGGCCCGACCCGAAGGCCTGACCCGTCGGTCACAATTACACTCGACCCGTAGGTCTGACCCGTCGGTCACAATTACACTCGACCCGTAGGCCTGACCCGTCGGTCCTCACAAATAAATCGACCCGTAGGCCTGACCCGTCGGTCCTCACAAATAAATCGACCCGTAGGCCTGACCCGTCGGTCCTCACAAATAAATCGACCCGTAGGCCTGACCCGTCGGTCCTCACAAATAAATCGACCCGTAGGCCTGACCCGTCGGTCCTCACAATTAAATCGACCCGTAGGCCTGACCCGTCGGTCCTCACAAATAAATCCTTAAATCATATGAAAAACCAACGTGGACTTTCCCAATCAAGGGCCCATTTAATTTCCAATGGGCTTAAACTAATTCAAATCAATCCACATCAAGGCCCATTAAATTTCCAATTTTCTCCAACGGGCCTCAACAAGCCCAACTCAACTTCTCACTCAAGGGCCCATTTCATTTTCTAATTTGGGCTTCACCAATTTAATTCAATTCCACCACAAGGCCCATTTCAATTTCTAATTGGGCTCATTTTAACTTCCAATTGGGCCCATTTAAATTTTCATTGGGCCAAATAATGCAAATTCGGAGCCCATGAAGCCCACTCCATTTCAGCCCACTATTCCTCTCTAAATTAACACTAAACCATTGTAATTAGGCCTAATTGAGTCCACTAATCATCCATTACACAAAACACACTTAATTAGGCTCTAATTACCACAATTAAGCCCTTAATCTAGCATAATTAAGACTAATTTAGCGATTAGTAATTTTACTCGCCTATTAGCGACGCGAGTCGACGGGGACGAGCGGCCGATGACCGGCGAGCGGTACGATCGACGGCGGCGTCCCAAAGCAAGCCGGCGGCCCACGGCGGTCCGGCGAAGCTCACGGCAAGTCTCGGCCAAAACAGAGGAGGGGTCGGTCGGATTGGTGGCTGGGGGTGACGGGAGAGAGACGGCGGAGGCTTGGCTAGTCGGAGGGAGGCGCACGGCGGCGCGGCCAGGCGGACGTGCCCAGCGACGGCGACAGCGTCCTTCTCGGCTTCAGCTGGAACGGCGGACACGGGCGACGAGAGAGGGAGATGGTGTTGCGACTGGGCTGAGGGTGAGGCCTAGGGGTGGCACACGGTGACCGGCGGCCAGCAGCTCCGGCGAAGCCCACTGTTCCGGCGTGCACAGTTGGCTGGCGGTGATCGGCGGAAGAGAAAATGGAACAGCCGAGAGGGAGAGAGAGATTCGGGAGGAGAGAGAGACGCGGGAAGAGAGAGAGTGAGCTGAGGAGAGAGAGAGGGTCAAAGTGGTCAACCTTATCCTTGGGGTGGATGCCACATGTCAACAATCTAGCCCATCATGCCCAAAATGCCCTTGATCCAAGGGTTCACATCCATTCTCATCCAATAATGCAAGGGTATTATGGTCATTTGCCCCTAACCATGGTTAACCAACCCTAGTTAACCTTACCCAACCTTGGTTAACTTCCAAAATTTAATTCAAAATTCGAAATAATCCAAAATTGGCCTAGGGGCAATTCTGTCATTTTTCCGTCCGGAACTGAAATTCCAATTTTCGCTCATACCGGTCCTAAATATTCATGTGATACCTAATCCAGAGTCGGAATCGCGAAATTCGCTTTCTAAGCCCTCGAAAATCCTCTGCGAAGTTTCCGGGAATAAAATAATATTATTTTCCAAATTTTTGCCGAAATTCCACTTTCTGTCCAGAATCATTCCAAACACACTCGGATACTCCAAAATGACGTTGGCCGCGAAAAATAACCTCAAACGGCCTCCGAAATCGGCCTCGGCGTTCTCAGGGGCAAAATGGTCTTTTTCTCACTTTCTGTCAAATCTTCCGTTTTCAACTGTTTTAATCCCAAACACGAATGGCCATTACCAATTGACGTCCGTCTTGCAAAATAGTCGTAATTACCCTTGAGATTTTGATATCGAAACTCGGGTCCAATATTGTAATCTCAATATGCTCGTTTCACAGTTTTAGGGTCTCTCACTAACGAGCGGCAGTTTAGGTGTTACGCGTATCGACCTAAGATTGTCCGAATCGTGATGGTCTAAATTTCGAGAGAACGAGAGGAATTATCACTAGTACCAGGGTCGCGATCGTTTGGATTAAAACTTGGTTTCATTTGCCAGGTGTACTTTCGGTCGTGCGAAATCACTCGCGATCCGATCGTACGTTACTGACAAAATCAACCAGGCATTTTCCTAAGATCGGCCTATATTGGCTCAAAATATTTCCTCAACGTTCTTCAAAATCAGCGTTCAGTCGCGATCGGGTTCTCGGTCCACGTACATGTTCCTATTTAGCCTTTCTCATATGGTTAGTGTCCCGAGACTGATCAGGTTCAGGCGAGACTCACTAAAATTACACGAGAATGAATATACACTTTATTGGTCCCGATAACGGGTCAAAATTCAGGATGTTACAACTCTTCCCCCCTTACAAAAATTTCGTCCTCGAAATTTGCACTTCAACCCTGCTCTTCAAACAACTGGGGGTGTTGACGTCGCATAACTTCTTCGCTTTCCCACGTAGCGCCCTCTGTCCCGTGGTGCTCCCAAACTACCTTCACCATCGGGATTGTCTTGTTCCGAAGTACTCGATCCTTTCTGTCTTCGATTCTGACTGGTCTCTCCACGTACGACACCCTGTCGTCCACGTCTATTTCTTCATATCTTAGAACATGTGTCGGATCCGGTTCATATTTTCTCAACATCGACACGTGGAAGACATTGTGTATCTGGGACAAATTCGGTGGCAGGGCCAGTCTGTATGCCATGTCGCCAATCTTTTCCAGAATCTCAAACGGCCCAACAAATCTCGGACTCAACTTTCCTTTCTTGCCAAATCGGGATAATCCCTTCATAGGCGACACCTTTAGAAACACATGATCCCCAACTTGAAATTCCAGATGTCGTCGTCTCCGATCGGCATAACTTTTCTGTCGGCTCTGTGCTGTCTTTAACTTTTCTCTAATGATCTCAACAGCTTCCACTGTTTGCTGAACCAACTCTGGGCCTGTAATGCTCCGTTCTCCCACTTCATCCCAGCATACGGGAGTCCTACATGCTCTGCCATACAAAGCCTCAAATGGGGCCATCTGGATACTCTGCTGATAACTGTTATTATATGCAAACTCTACCAGATGCAGCTGTTCTTCCCATTTACCCTGAAAATCCACCACACAAGCCCTCAACATATCCTCAAGGGTCTGGATTGTTCTTTCTGATTGCCCATCAGTCTGCGGGTGATATGCTGTACTGAACTGCACTTTTGTCCCCAAAGCTGTCTGCAGACTTTTCCAGAAGTTCGCTGTAAACCTCGGATCACGATCTGAAGTAATCGTCACTGGCACACCATGCAGTCTCACGATCTGTCTTACATACAGCTCCGCATACTTTTCTAACTCCAGATCCTTGCGCACTGCCAGAAAATGCGCTGATTTAGTCAGTCTATCCACTATCACCCAAATGGAATCGTGCCCTCTCTGACTCCTTGGTAGTCCCGTCACAAAGTCCATGGTAATATGTTCCCATTTCCATTCGGGAATTTCTAATGGTCGCAGCAATCCTCCTGGTTTACAGTGCTGTGCCTTTACCTGTTGACACGTCAAACACTTAGCCACATGCTTGGCTACATCCGCTTTCAATCCATTCCACCAATAATGTTGCCTTAAATTCTGATACATTTTCGTACTGCCAGGGTGGATACTGTAATTGCTGCGATGAGCTTCTCTCAATATTTCTTCCTTAAGTTCCATATCATCCGGCACACACCATCGTCCCCTATACTTTAGGACTCCATCCTCTGATACCTGAAAATCTGGCTTCCTTGCCGAGGCATCCATTCCCACAATTTTCTGAATTTCCTGATCCGTGGGTTGTAGAGCCTTAATCTTAGTTTGAATCTCCGGCTCGATCCTCAAGGTAGCCAGCAGATTCGACACATGGCTTAATTCCAATCTAAATTCTGAGTCTCGGATCTTTTCCAATAACGCCCACTCCTTGATCATCATGTGTGCCATGCTAGACTTACGACTCAATGCATCTGCAACTCGATTTGCCTTCCCAGGATGATACATGATATCGCAGTCATAATCCTTTAGAAGCTCCATCCATCTACGCTGCCTCATATTCAACTCTTTTTGTGAGAACAGGTATTTGAGACTCTGATGATCCGTATAAATCTGAAACTTTTCCCCACACAGATAATGCCTCCAAATCTTAAGTGCAAAGACGATGGCAGCCAACTCTAAGTCATGCGTCGGATAATTCACTTCATGAGGTCTCAACTGACGCGACGCATACGCAACTACTTTTCCATGTTGCATTAACACACAACCCAGTCCTTTGAACGAAGCATCGCTATAAACCTCAAATCCACCAGGTCCAGAGGGAATAGTCAAAACTGGAGCTGTCGTCAATCTATGCTTAAGTTCCTGAAAACTTCGTTCGCACTTATCGTCCCATTCAAACTTACTTTCCTTTTTCAGTAATCGCGTCAATGGCATGGCTATCGACGAGAATCCTTCCACGAAGCGTCGATAATAGCCAGCCAATCCTAAGAAACTTCTGATCTCTGTCACTGACGTCGGCCTGGGCCACTTAAGTACCGCTTCAATCTTAGTCGGATCCACTGATATTCCTTCTCCCGACACGATATGTCCAAGAAAGGCTACCTTACTAAGCCAGAATTCACATTTGCTGAACTTCGCATAAAGCGCATGTTCCCTTAACGTTCGTAGAACTTCCGTCAAATGCACTTCATGCTCCTCTGAACTCTTCGAATACACTAGAATATCGTCAATGAACACTATGACGAACTGATCCAGAAATTCCTTAAAAACTCTGTTCATCAGATCCATAAAAGCTGCAGGGGCATTCGTTAAACCAAAGGGCATGACTGTAAACTCATAATGCCCGTATCTCGTCCTGAATGCAGTCTTGGGTATATCCTCTTTCCGAATTCTCAACTGATGATACCCTGTCCGTAGATCAATCTTGGAGAACACTGACGCCCCTTGCAACTGATCGAACAAGTCGTCGATCCTTGGCAGTGGATACTTATTCTTTATAGTCACCTGATTCAACTGCCGATAATCTATACATAATCTCAACGTCCCGTCCTTTTTCCTTACAAACAGGACTGGCGCTCCCCATGGAGACGCACTAGGACGAATAAATCCCTTGTCTAACAACTCTTGCATCTGGACTTTCAACTCTTTCAGTTCTGACAACGACATCCGATATGGGGCCTTAGAAATTGGCTCAGTTCCTGGGGCCAACTCTATTACAAATTCCACTTCCCGTTCGGGTGGCAAACCCGGCAATTCTTGGGGAAAAACCTCGGGGAAATTGCACACTACAGAAATTTCTTCCAACTTAGGCTCCACCAATGTCGGATCCTTAACATTCACCAAGTACCCCTCACAACCTTCCTCAAGCATCTCTGTTGCTTCCACTGAGGAAATCCAAGGGATCGAGGTTCCTCCTCGGTTTCCCTGAAACTCAAACTTAGGACGACCAATCGGATTAAATTGGATCGTCCTGCTGCCGCAATCCATAACGGCTTTCTGTTTAGTCAGCCAATCCATACCAATGATTACATCAAAGTCATATATGGCTAACACAGCTAAATCAATTCTTTCTTCAACATTTCCAATCACAATTTTACAGTCCAAGCACCCCAATGATACTAACACCCTATCATGCAGTGGGGTCGTCACACACAACATAATCTCAAGTAGAATAGGCTCCAGACCAACCAATCTAACAAACTGCTCAGAAATAAACGAATGGGTTGCCCCGGGATCAAATAACGCATATGCTGAATGATTGCAAAGAGAAATGGTACCTGTGACCACACCCGGCGCATTCTCAGCATCCTTTCGCGCCAACGCGTAAACTCTTCCTTGCGCAGGTGGTCTGCCCTGAATAGCCGGTGGGGGATTCCCGGCCTGATTTCCAATTCTGAGTGGCTGCTGCGGTAGTCCTGGAGGTCCTGAAAGTCGTTGCTGGGGGCAATTCTTTATCTGATGTCCCAAACTCCCACAACGAAAACAAGCTCCGATTCTATTTGGCGCTTGACTGGGCTTCCCTACTATCCTTCTCGGAGGCGGAACAAACCGTCTATTGCTGGGCATTGGTCTCCTTACAAAGCGACGATTGTCCCTATTAGGAATAAATCTCGAACCCGATGCTGATGTCCTTTCAATCTGATCCCGTTCCATAGTCTGGGCTCGCTCATATAACTCTCTATAGTCTCGAATATTCAACAAAAGCATCTGAGTACGAAGTTCCGGTTTCAGTCCATCCCGGAACCTTCGAGCCTTGTCCAGGGGATTCTCAACCATTCTCGGGGCAAACTTGGATAATCTAATAAACTCTGCCTCATACTGTACTACTGTCATTGACCCCTGACGAAGTCTCATAAATTCTGCCATCTTCTTCTCCTGGGCACTCTCAGAGAAAAACTGTCCATAAAAGTGCTCGACGAATATCGCCCAGGTCGGTTCCATAAACTCTGGAAATACCCTATCCTTGACCGCCTTCCACCAATCATGGGCATTGTCCTGCAGTTGATACGATGCCAATAAAATCTTTTCCCTCTCAGTACACTCTAACAGCTCAAATGCCTTTTCCAATTCCTCCACCCAACGCGGGGCGGCTTCGGGGTCACCTCTACCCGTGAACTTAGGCGGTTTTAGCTTGAGGAAATGCTCTACCAACTGGTGCATTGGTCTCGGTGCCACCATTGGTTGGGCCTGCACTGGCTGAGCTTGAGCTTGATTCTCATGGACGGCAGCAACGGCTGCGGCCTCAGCAGCCTGAGCGGTCGCATTTTCTCTTTCCTGTGCCTGCCTATCCATCACGTTTCCGATTCGATCTAAAGCTCTGAGAACTCCTTCCATACGCGGATCTTCCGCCTGCCTAACATCAGCTCTGGGGTCTGCTGCAGCCCCAACACCCACTCTAGGGTTCTCTTCCTCTCTAGCACCCGCAACTATATTCTCTATCGCTCTGGCTCTACCACGACCTCTACCACGAGCTTCTCTGCCTGCGCCCCTCCTGGGGACTCTTCCTACCCTTCCTCTTTCACTGCTCATCTTCTAACCTGAGTGCTCGACTACCTGCTATAATTCCATCCAGGAATTAGAGACCTAAACCAACTAACCGGTCTAAGTCCTAGGCAGGTATAAACACAGAAATAATTAAGCACTCAGCATGCGGCTAACACAACAGCATAAAATTTTCACCCAAGAACTCGCACACTAACCTTGGGTCCTGCCGCACCTGCACAATACTGGTTCAATCAATCACCACAATAGTCAAGCACAAACTTTCTGGAGGTACACTTAGCACACTAAGTCACCCTATAGCTACCCATGGTCATTTTCTCCTTATCACTCCAAGGCTCAACTAGGTCAAACAGAGCTGTCCTTGCTCTGATACCAATTCGAACGGGGATGTCACGCCCCGTACCCCACGAAGCATGATCATCCGTGTAGGTCGAAATAAAATGTGACACTCCCAGGATTGCGTCACCGACCCGAAACCCAAATCAGAGTAAATACACGACACATGCGGAAACACGTATATATTATATATACACCCAGACATGTAAACATAACCATGAATAGTCAAAGACAATAATATATTAATAAACACTAACATAAATACACCCTTTTTAAATACTTATACAATCTATTTATTTACAACCAAAAAGAATACATAAAAAGGCCACTAAACAAAAAGGATCGGTGGCCTAGGGTGACGACTAACTATCTAGGGGGAGTTACATCAAAAAGAGGGGTTAATCTAAACTCCTATCATGCCGTTCTATTCTAAGGATCCCGACCTGGGTTGGATGATGCTGCGGACTCCTCAGATGAGTCTTCATCCGTCAGTATTTCCATATCTGATCCAACTTCGGCCACTTCCCCAATTGGTTCACCGTTCTCGCCTACTATTTCCAGATTCTGCTCCTCTTCTTCTTCCTCCACAATGTCGTCAGCTATAACTTGCTCCTCACCCTGCACCTCGTCCTCGGGTATAGGTCCATCCACCGTATCGCCCACGCTGCTTCCACTAAGGGAGGCGGGAGGATCAGAGACTTCTCCACTCACCATTTGGGGAATCATGACGCCATTAACATCTACTGGCACGTCAAAAGTCCTCATCGGGGGTCCTAATAAGCCGTCTGTACCCCTATGGCACCAAGCCACATACTCCTGAGTATGATGGAAGTCTTCTCCCACGTCTACTAACACTGCCGACTGAAATCTAACGTAAGCTGTTCCATCCCCACACGGGTGTACACTATTCGATCTCTGAATACGGTACGGGTATCCAAAAAGAGGACCGTTCCTCGGCATCTTATGGACGGGGATCTGAAATTCGGTTTTACCACAACCGTGAGATAAACTCAGCAAGTAAAATCTCTAATCCTAAATTAGGCTAACGTGCACCTCCAGAAATAAATAAAACACACAATTCACTGAACCAGTAATTAAATCAATATAAATTCACATGGGCCCACGGCCCGATTCCAATACTCCAGCCCTGCAGGTTAGGCTTTCACATCAATATAATTTACAACAGAGCATCGACTCGGAGGTCATGACCCAATGGTCATCAATCATTCGACCCGAAGGCCCGACCCGAAGGCCTGACCCGTCGGTCACAATTACACTCGACCCGTAGGCCTGACCCGTCGGTCACAATTACACTCGACCCGTAGGCCTGACCCGTCGGTCCTCACAAATAAATCGACCCGTAGGCCTGACCCGTCGGTCCTCACAAATAAATCGACCCGTAGGCCTGACCCGTCGGTCCTCACAAATAAATCGACCCGTAGGCCTGACCCGTCGGTCCTCACAATTAAATCGACCCGTAGGCCTGACCCGTCGGTCCTCACAAATAAATCCTTAAATCATATGAAAAACCAACGTGGACTTTCCCAATCAAGGGCCCATTTAATTTCCAATGGGCTTAAACCAATTCAAATCAATCCACATCAAGGCCCATTAAATTTCCAATTTTCTCCAACGGGCCTCAACAAGCCCAACTCAACTTCTCACTCAAGGGCCCATTTCATTTTCTAATTTGGGCTTCACCAATTTAATTCAATTCCACCACAAGGCCCATTTCAATTTCTAATTGGGCTCATTTTAACTTCCAATTGGGCCCATTTAAATTTTCATTGGGCCAAATAATGCAAATTCGGAGCCCATGAAGCCCACTCCATTTCAGCCCACTATTCCTCTCTAAATTAACACTAAACCATTGTAATTAGGCCTAATTGAGTCCACTAATCATCCATTACACAAAACACACTTAATTAGGCTCTAATTACCACAATTAAGCCCTTAATCTAGCATAATTAAGACTAATTTAGCGATTAGTAATTTTACTCGCCTATTAGCGACGCGAGTCGACGGGGACGAGCGGCCGATGACCGGCGAGCGGTACGATCGACGGCGGCGTCCCAAAGCAAGCCGGCGGCCCACGGCGGTCCGGCGAAGCTCACGGCAAGTCTCGGCCAAAACAGGGGAGGGGTCGGTCGGATTGGTGGCTGGGGGTGACGGGAGAGAGACGGCGGAGGCTTGGCTGGTCGGAGGGAGGCGCACGGCGGCGCGGCCAGGCGGACGTGCCCAGCGACGGCGACGGCGTCCTTCTCGGCTTCAGCTGGAACGGCGGACACGGGCGACGAGAGAGGGAGATGGTGTTGCGACTGGGCTGAGGGTGAGGCCTAGGGGTGGCACACGGTGGCCGGCGGCCAGCAGCTCCGGCGAAGCCCACTGTTCCGGCGTGCACAGTTGGCTGGCGGTGATCGGCGGAAGAGAAAATGGAACAGCCGAGAGGGAGAGAGAGATTCGGGAGGAGAGAGAGACGCGGGAAGAGAGAGAGTGAGCTGAGGAGAGAGAGAGGGTCAAAGTGGTCAACCTTATCCTTGGGGTGGATGCCACATGTCAACAATCTAGCCCATCATGCCCAAAATGCCCTTGATCCAAGGGTTCACATCCATTCTCATCCAATAATGCAAGGGTATTATGGTCATTTGCCCCTAACCATGGTTAACCAACCCTAGTTAACCTTACCCAACCTTGGTTAACTTCCAAAATTTAATTCAAAATTCGAAATAATCCAAAATTGGCCTAGGGGCAATTCTGTCATTTTTCCGTCCGGAACTGAAATTCCAATTTTCGCTCATACCGGTCCTAAATATTCATGTGATACCTAATCCAGAGTCGGAATCGCGAAATTCGCTTTCTAAGCCCTCGAAAATCCTCTGCGAAGTTTCCGGGAATAAAATAATATTATTTTCCAATTTTTGCCGAAATTCCACTTTCTGTCCAGAATCATTCCAAACACACTCGGATACCCCAAAATGACGTTGGCCGCGAAAAATAACCTCAAACGGCCTCCGAAATCGGCCTCGGCGTTCTCAGGGGCAAAATGGTCTTTTTCTCACTTTCTGTCAAATCTTCCGTTTTCAACTGTTTTAATCCCAAACACGAATGGCCATTACCAATTGACGTCCGTCTTGCAAAATAGTCGTAATTACCCTTGAGATTTTGATATCGAAACTCGGGTCCAATATTGTAATCTCAATATGCTCGTTTCACAGTTTTAGGGTCTCTCACTAACGAGCGGCAGTTTAGGTGTTACGCGTATCGACCTAAGATTGTCCGAATCGTGATGGTCTAAATTTCGAGAGAACGAGAGGAATTATCACTAGTACCAGGGTCGCGATCGTTTGGATTAAAACTTGGTTTCATTTGCCAGGTGTACTTTCGGTCGTGCGAAATCACTCGCGATCCGATCGTACGTTACTGACAAAATCAACCAGGCATTTTCCTAAGATCGGCCTATATTGGCTCAAAATATTTCCTCAACGTTCTTCAAAATCAGCGTTCAGTCGCGATCGGGTTCTCGGTCCACGTACATGTTCCTATTTAGCCTTTCTCATATGGTTAGTGTCCCGAGACTGATCAGGTTCAGGCGAGACTCACTAAAATTACACGAGAATGAATATACACTTTATTGGTCCCGATAACGGGTCAAAATTCAGGATGTTACAACTCTTCCCCCCTTACAAAAATTTCGTCCTCGAAATTTGCACTTCAACCCTGCTCTTCAAACAACTGGGGGTGTTGACGTCGCATAACTTCTTCGCTTTCCCACGTAGCGCCCTCTGTCCCGTGGTGCTCCCAAACTACCTTCACCATCGGGATTGTCTTGTTCCGAAGTACTCGATCCTTTCTGTCTTCGATTCTGACTGGTCTCTCCACGTACGACACCCTGTCGTCCACGTCTATTTCTTCATATCTTAGAACATGTGTCGGATCCGGTTCATATTTTCTCAACATCGACACGTGGAAGACATTGTGTATCTGGGACAAATTCGGTGGCAGGGCCAGTCTGTATGCCATGTCACCAATCTTTTCCAGAATCTCAAACGGCCCAACAAATCTCGGACTCAACTTTCCTTTCTTGCCAAATCGGGATAATCCCTTCATAGGCGACACCTTTAGAAACACATGATCCCCAACTTGAAATTCCAGATGTCGTCGTCTCCGATCGGCATAACTTTTCTGTCGGCTCTGTGCTGTCTTTAACCTTTCTCTAATGATCTCAACAGCTTCCACTGTTTGCTGAACCAACTCTGGGCCTGTAATGCTCCGTTCTCCCACTTCATCCCAGCATACGGGAGTCCTACATGCTCTGCCATACAAAGCCTCAAATGGGGCCATCTGGATACTCTGCTGATAACTGTTATTATATGCAAACTCTACCAGATGCAGCTGTTCTTCCCATTTACCCTGAAAATCCACCACACAAGCCCTCAACATATCCTCAAGGGTCTGGATTGTTCTTTCTGATTGCCCATCAGTCTGCGGATGATATGCTGTACTGAACTGCACTTTTGTCCCCAAAGCTGTCTGCAGACTTTTCCAGAAGTTCGCTGTAAACCTCGGATCACGATCTGAAGTAATCGTCACTGGCACACCATGCAGTCTCACGATCTGTCTTACATACAGCTCCGCATACTTTTCTAACTCCAGATCCTTGCGCACTGCCAGAAAATGCGCTGATTTAGTCAGTCTATCCACTATCACCCAAATGGAATCGTGCCCTCTCTGACTCCTTGGTAGTCCCGTCACAAAGTCCATGGTAATATGTTCCCATTTCCATTCGGGAATTTCTAATGGTCGCAGCAATCCTCCTGGTTTACAGTGCTGTGCCTTTACCTGTTGACACGTCAAACACTTAGCCACATGCTTGGCTACATCCGCTTTCAATCCATTCCACCAATAATGTTGCCTTAAATTCTGATACATTTTCGTACTGCCAGGGTGGATACTGTAATTGCTGCGATGAGCTTCTCTCAATATTTCTTCCTTAAGTTCCATATCATCCGGCACACACCATCGTCCCCTATACTTTAGGACTCCATCCTCTGATACCTGAAAATCTGGCTTCCTTGCCGAGGCATCCATTCCCACAATTTTCTGAATTTCCTGATCCGTGGGTTGTAGAGCCTTAATCTTAGTTTGAATCTCCGGCTCGATCCTCAAGGTAGCCAGCAGATTCGACACATGGCTTAATTCCAATCTAAATTCTGAGTCTCGGATCTTTTCCAATAACGCCCACTCCTTGATCATCATGTGTGCCATGCTAGACTTACGACTCAATGCATCTGCAACTCGATTTGCCTTCCCAGGATGATACATGATATCGCAGTCATAATCCTTTAGAAGCTCCATCCATCTACGCTGCCTCATATTCAACTCTTTTTGTGAGAACAGGTATTTGAGACTCTGATGATCCGTATAAATCTGAAACTTTTCCCCACACAGATAATGCCTCCAAATCTTAAGTGCAAAGACGATGGCAGCCAACTCTAAGTCATGCGTCGGATAATTCACTTCATGAGGTCTCAACTGACGCGACGCATACGCAACTACTTTTCCATGTTGCATTAACACACAACCCAGTCCTTTGAACGAAGCATCGCTATAAACCTCAAATCCACCAGGTCCAGAGGGAATAGTCAAAACTGGAGCTGTCGTCAATCTATGCTTAAGTTCCTGAAAACTTCGTTCGCACTTATCGTCCCATTCAAACTTACTTTCCTTTTTCAGTAATCGCGTCAATGGCATGGCTATCGACGAGAATCCTTCCACGAAGCGTCGATAATAGCCAGCCAATCCTAAGAAACTTCTGATCTCTGTCACTGACGTCGGCCTGGGCCACTTAAGTACCGCTTCAATCTTAGTCGGATCCACTGATATTCCTTCTCCCGACACGATATGTCCAAGAAAGGCTACCTTACTAAGCCAGAATTCACATTTGCTGAACTTCGCATAAAGCGCATGTTCCCTTAACGTTCGTAGAACTTCCGTCAAATGCACTTCATGCTCCTCTGAACTCTTCGAATACACTAGAATATCGTCAATGAACACTATGACGAACTGATCCAGAAATTCCTTAAAAACTCTGTTCATCAGATCCATAAAAGCTGCAGGGGCATTCGTTAAACCAAAGGGCATGACTGTAAACTCATAATGCCCGTATCTCGTCCTGAATGCAGTCTTGGGTATATCCTCTTTCCGAATTCTCAACTGATGATACCCTGTCCGTAGATCAATCTTGGAGAACACTGACGCCCCTTGCAACTGATCGAACAAGTCGTCGATCCTTGGCAGTGGATACTTATTCTTTATAGTCACCTGATTCAACTGCCGATAATCTATACATAATCTCAACGTCCCGTCCTTTTTCCTTACAAACAGGACTGGCGCTCCCCATGGAGACGCACTAGGACGAATAAATCCCTTGTCTAACAACTCTTGCATCTGGACTTTCAACTCTTTCAGTTCTGACAACGACATCCGATATGGGGCCTTAGAAATTGGCTCAGTTCCTGGGGCCAACTCTATTACAAATTCCACTTCCCGTTCGGGTGGCAAACCCGGCAATTCTTGGGGAAAAACCTCGGGGAAATTGCACACTACAGAAATTTCTTCCAACTTAGGCTCCACCAATGTCGGATCCTTAACATTCACCAAGTACCCCTCACAACCTTCCTCAAGCATCTCTGTTGCTTCCACTGAGGAAATCCAAGGGATCGAGGTTCCTCCTCGGTTTCCCTGAAACTCAAACTTAGGACGACCAATCGGATTAAATTGGATCGTCCTGCTGCCGCAATCCATAACGGCTTTCTGTTTAGTCAGCCAATCCATACCAATGATTACATCAAAGTCATATATGGCTAACACAGCTAAATCAATTCTTTCTTCAACATTTCCAATCACAATTTTACAGTCCAAGCACCCCAATGATACTAACACCCTATCATGCAGTGGGGTCGTCACACACAACATAATCTCAAGTAGAATAGGCTCCAGACCAACCAATCTAACAAACTGCTCAGAAATAAACGAATGGGTTGCCCCGGGATCAAATAACGCATATGCTGAATGATTGCAAAGAGAAATGGTACCTGTGACCACACCCGGCGCATTCTCAGCATCCTTTCGCGCCAACGCGTAAACTCTTCCTTGCGCAGGTGGTCTGCCCTGAATAGCCGGTGGGGGATTCCCGGCCTGATTTCCAATTCTGAGTGGCTGCTGCGGTAGTCCTGGAGGTCCTGAAAGTCGTTGCTGGGGGCAATTCTTTATCTGATGTCCCAAACTCCCACAACGAAAACAAGCTCCGATTCTATTTGGCGCTTGACTGGGCTTCCCTACTATCCTTCTCGGAGGCGGAACAAACCGTCTATTGCTGGGCATTGGTCTCCTTACAAAGCGACGATTGTCCCTATTAGGAATAAATCTCGAACCCGATGCTGATGTCCTTTCAATCTGATCCCGTTCCATAGTCTGGGCTCGCTCATATAACTCTCTATAGTCTCGAATATTCAACAAAAGCATCTGAGTACGAAGTTCTGGTTTCAGTCCATCCCGGAACCTTCGAGCCTTGTCCAGGGGATTCTCAACCATTCTCGGGGCAAACTTGGATAATCTAATAAACTCTGCCTCATACTGTACTACTGTCATTGACCCCTGACGAAGTCTCATAAATTCTGCCATCTTCTTCTCCTGGGCACTCTCAGAGAAAAACTGTCCATAAAAGTGCTCGACGAATATCGCCCAGGTCGGTTCCATAAACTCTGGAAATACCCTATCCTTGACCGCCTTCTACCAATCATGGGCATTGTCCTGCAGTTGATACGATGCCAATAAAATCTTTTCCCTCTCAGTACACTCTAACAGCTCAAATGCCTTTTCCAATTCCTCCACCCAACGCGGGGCGGCTTCGGGGTCACCTCTACCCGTGAACTTAGGCGGTTTTAGCTTGAGGAAATGCTCTACCAACTGGTGCATTGGTCTCGGTGCCACCATTGGTTGGGCCTGCACTGGCTGAGCTTGAGCTTGATTCTCATGGACGGCAGCAACGGCTGCGGCCTCAGCAGCCTGAGCGGTCGCATTTTCTCTTTCCTGTGCCTGCCTATCCATCACGTTTCCGATTCGATCTAAAGCTCTGAGAACTCCTTCCATACGCGGATCTTCCGCCTGCCTAACATCAGCTCTGGGGTCTGCTGCAGCCCCAACACCCACTCTAGGGTTCTCTTCCTCTCTAGCACCCGCAACTATATTCTCTATCGCTCTGGCTCTACCACGACCTCTACCACGAGCTTCTCTGCCTGCGCCCCTCCTGGGGACTCTTCCTACCCTTCCTCTTTCACTGCTCATCTTCTAACCTGAGTGCTCGACTACCTGCTATAATTCCATCCAGGAATTAGAGACCTAAACAAACTAACCGGTCTAAGTCCTAGGCAGGTATAAACACAGAAATAATTAAGCACTCAGCATGCGGCTAACACAACAGCATAAAATTTTCACCCAAGAACTCGCACACTAACCTTGGGTCCTGCCGCACCTGCACAATACTGGTTCAGTCAATCACCACAATAGTCAAGCACAAACTTTCTGGAGGTACACTTAGCACACTAAGTCACCCTATAGCTACCCATGGTCATTTTCTCCTTATCACTCCAAGGCTCAACTAGGTCAAACAGAGCTGTCCTTGCTCTGATACCAATTCGAACGGGGTTGTCACGCCCCGTACCTCACGAAGCATGATCATCCATGTAGGTCGAAATAAAATGTGACACTCCCAGGATTGCGTCACCGACCCGAAACCCAAATCAGAGTAAATACACGACACATGCGGAAACACGTATATATTATATATACACCCAGACATGTAAACATAACCATGAATAGTCAAAGACAATAATATATTAATAAACACTAACATAAATACACCCTTTTTAAATACTTATATAATCTATTTATTTACAATCAAAAAGAATACATAAAAAGGCCACTAAACAAAAAGGATCGGTGGCCTAGGGTGACGACTAACTATCTAGGGGGAGTTACATCAAAAAGAGGGGTTAATCTAAACTCCTATCATGCCGTTCTATTCTAAGGATCCCGACCTGGGTTGGATGATGCTGCGGACTCCTCAGATGAGTCTTCATCCGTCAGTATTTCCATATCTGATCCAACTTCGGCCACTTCCCCAATTGGTTCACCGTTCTCGCCTACTATTTCCAGATTCTGCTCCTCTTCGTCTTCCTCCACAATATCGTCAGCTATAACTTGCTCCTCACCCTGCACCTCGTCCTCGGGTATAGGTCCATCCACCGTATCGCCCACGCTGCTTCCACTAAGGGAGGCGGGAGGATCAGAGACTTCTCCACTCACCATTTGGGGAATCATGACGCCATTAACATCTACTGGCACGTCAAAAGTCCTCATCGGGGGTCCTAATAAGCCGTCTGTACCCCTATGGCACCAAGCCACATACTCCTGAGTATGATGGAAGTCTTCTCCCACGTCTACTAACACTGCCGACTGAAATCTAACGTAAGCTGTTCCATCCCCACACGGGTGTACACTATTCGATCTCTGAATACGGTACGGGTATCCAAAAAGAGGACCGTTCCTCGGCATCTTATGGACGGGGATCTGAAATTCGGTTTTACCATAACCGTGAGATAAACTCAGCAAGTAAAATCTCTAATCCTAAATTAGGCTAACGTGCACCTCCAGAAATAAATAAAACACACAATTCACTGAACCAGTAATTAAATCAATATAAATTCACATGGGCCCACGGCCCGATTCCAATACTCCAGCCCTGCAGGTTAGGCTTTTACATCAATATAATTTACAACAGAGCATCGACTCGGAGGTCATGACCCAATGGTCATCAATCATTCGACCCGAAGGCCCGACCCGAAGGCCTGACCCGTCGGTCACAATTACACTCGACCCGTAGGCCTGACCCGTCGGTCACAATTACACTCGACCCGTAGGCCTGACCCGTCGGTCCTCACAAATAAATCGACCCGTAGGCCTGACCCGTCGGTCCTCACAAATAAATCGACCCGTAGGCCTGACCCGTCGGTCCTCACAAATAAATCGACCCGTAGGCCTGACCCGTCGGTCCTCACAAATAAATCGACCCGTAGGCCTGACCCGTCGGTCCTCACAATTAAATCGACCCGTAGGCCTGACCCGTCGGTCCTCACAAATAAATCCTTAAATCATATGAAAAACCAACGTGGACTTTCCCAATCAAGGGCCCATTTAATTTCCAATGGGCTTAAACTAATTCAAATCAATCCACATCAAGGCCCATTAAATTTCCAATTTTCTCCAACGGGCCTCAACAAGCCCAACTCAACTTCTCACTCAAGGGCCCATTTCATTTTCTAATTTGGGCTTCACCAATTTAATTCAATTCCACCACAAGGCCCATTTCAATTTCTAATTGGGCTCATTTTAACTTCCAATTGGGCCCATTTAAATTTTCATTGGGCCAAATAATGCAAATTCGGAGCCCATGAAGCCCACTCCATTTCAGCCCACTATTCCTCTCTAAATTAACACTAAACCATTGTAATTAGGCCTAATTGAGTCCACTAATCATCCATTACACAAAACACACTTAATTAGGCTCTAATTACCACAATTAAGCCCTTAATCTAGCATAATTAAGACTAATTTAGCGATTAGTAATTTTACTCGCCTATTAGCGACGCGAGTCGACGGGGACGAGCGGCCGATGACCGGCGAGCGGTACGATCGACGGCGGCGTCCCAAAGCAAGCCGGCGGCCCACGGCGGTCCGGCGAAGCTCACGGCAAGTCTCGGCCAAAACAGAGGAGGGGTCGGTCGGATTGGTGGCTGGGGGTGACGGGAGAGAGACGGCGGAGGCTTGGCTGGTCGGAGGGAGGCGCACGGCGGCGCGGCCAGGCGGACGTGCCCAGCGACGGCGACGGCGTCCTTCTCGGCTTCAGCTGGAACGGCGGACACGGGCGACGAGAGAGGGAGATGGTGTTGCGACTGGGCTGAGGGTGAGGCCTAGGGGTGGCACACGGTGACCGGCGGCCAGCAGCTCCGGCGAAGCCCACTGTTCCGGCGTGCACAGTTGGCTGGCGGTGATCGGCGGAAGAGAAAATGGAACAGCCGAGAGGGAGAGAGAGATTCGGGAGGAGAGAGAGACGCGGGAAGAGAGAGAGTGAGCTGAGGAGAGAGAGAGGGTCAAAGTGGTCAACCTTATCCTTGGGGTGGATGCCACATGTCAACAATCTAGCCCATCATGCCCAAAATGCCCTTGATCCAAGGGTTCACATCCATTCTCATCCAATAATGCAAGGGTATTATGGTCATTTGCCCCTAACCATGGTTAACCAACCCTAGTTAACCTTACCCAACCTTGGTTAACTTCCAAAATTTAATTCAAAATTCGAAATAATCCAAAATTGGCCTAGGGGCAATTCTGTCATTTTTCCGTCCGGAACTGAAATTCCAATTTTCGCTCATACCGGTCCTAAATATTCATGTGATACCTAATCCAGAGTCGGAATCGCGAAATTCGCTTTCTAAGCCCTCGAAAATCCTCTGCGAAGTTTCCGGGAATAAAATAATATTATTTTCCAAATTTTTGCCGAAATTCCACTTTCTGTCCAGAATCATTCCAAACACACTCGGATACTCCAAAATGACGTTGGCCGCGAAAAATAACCTCAAACGGCCTCCGAAATCGGCCTCGGCGTTCTCAGGGGCAAAATGGTCTTTTTCTCACTTTCTGTCAAATCTTCCGTTTTCAACTGTTTTAATCCCAAACACGAATGGCCATTACCAATTGACGTCCGTCTTGCAAAATAGTCGTAATTACCCTTGAGATTTTGATATCGAAACTCGGGTCCAATATTGTAATCTCAATATGCTCGTTTCACAGTTTTAGGGTCTCTCACTAACGAGCGACAGTTTAGGTGTTACGCGTATCGACCTAAGATTGTCCGAATCGTGATGGTCTAAATTTCGAGAGAACGAGAGGAATTATCACTAGTACCAGGGTCGCGATCGTTTGGATTAAAACTTGGTTTCATTTGCCAGGTGTACTTTCGGTCGTGCGAAATCACTCGCGATCCGATCGTACGTTACTGACAAAATCAACCAGGCATTTTCCTAAGATCGGCCTATATTGGCTCAAAATATTTCCTCAACGTTCTTCAAAATCAGCGTTCAGTCGCGATCGGGTTCTCGGTCCACGTACATGTTCCTATTTAGCCTTTCTCATATGGTTAGTGTCCCGAGACTGATCAGGTTCAGGCGAGACTCACTAAAATTACACGAGAATGAATATACACTTTATTGGTCCCGATAACGGGTCAAAATTCAGGATGTTACACAAAGTATGAATGATGAGGTCAGATCCCAGCTTTGTAACTTTTATGGTTTCTTACCCTTTTCGATTTACCAAACAAAAGAAAAAGTCATACATACAATCGCATGAATTTGACCCACCTAATATGTTGGAAAATAGTGCAGAAACTAAAAGAACTTGCAATCCAAATCAAGCGCGAGGAGAACGAAATTTATACAACAAAAAGAATATATATACACAACAAAACTACGAGCCATTGTCAGACGTCAAAATGGACTTCAACTCCAGTAAGGATAACGAAGTCTTGTGGGAAATTAATTTTCATTTTTGCATCACTCGCGATTCTTTTGGCAAGAATCCAGTTCGGACTTTCCTAACATGAACCTGTTTTCCTTGTAATTCACCAAAATGTGGTTTTAGCTCTGAGTCTAAGAAGAGCTGTGCCAATATACAAAATCAACCTAGGGTCCGTTTGTTTTTCGGAAATTAGATGATTTTAAAAATATTTTCCTAAAAATAATCATTTGTATAAGTTGAAATATTTAGTCAATGAAAAATATTTCATTATCGATAATATTTTATGTCTAAACATTCTCGTGAACAATGAAAATATTTTTTGTTTGTTTATTTTTGTGAGCGATGCAAGCGATTATTTTTAGAAAAATATTTTTCAAATTATCCATTTTTCCTGAAACAAACGCACCATTAATAATATGCAGGATTCCACAATACGATCTTCATGAACTTCAATTGAGATATACTATATCAACCAAATATAGGGCTATCGATTTTGGAACCCTATCTTTAGAAGATGGAAAGTTTTATATTTTATGTATTTCTTTGCTTGCAAGTTATAAATAGCCACCTAAGCTTAATGAAAATATATAACAATTTCTATCTCAATACCCTTGTCCGAGATATCGCGAGGACTAAGCGCTCCATCGACTGGCTATCCATCATTTCAGTCGGTCGTGGTTAAGAAAAATCACGTTATAAAGTCAATGGTTTCTTGGCCTTATCAATTTACCACGCAAAAGAAAAAGTCATACATCCAATCGCATGAATTCGACACACCTAATATGTTGGAAAATAGCGCACAAACTAGCAGAACTTGCAATCCAAATCAAGCGTGAAGAGAACAAAATTTATAGAAAAATCAACAAGTAACGATAAAACACACAAGAAATTTACCTCGTTTGATTCGCATGTCGATATCTACTCCATAAAGAGAGCTAATAGCAAAATATCCGCTAATCAATCGGAGAATTACAGAATTACAATTGCTCATAGGATCAAATATTTCCCATGTCTAGGTTACATCCATACATACAGTATTAAGCCTCACATAATTGCTTGATTAAATAAATCATGAAGTATTACCTCACGGCTTGAAACATTCACATCTTTACAAAGAAGACGTCTCAATTGGATGTAAACTCTCTGCACAAAATCACCATGCGCCGCTTGTTTTCAAAGCTCGCTTGTTACCCTAAACAAGAAAAGTCAGAAAACAGGAGTAACTGTTGTTTTCTTCTTCTGACCAGCAACAACAAACATACGAACCGCAATATGCGTGCCCCTTCACGAGTCTTCCTCTTCCTTGGAAACCAGTTGAGGAAACTTCATTGTCAATCGCCGACTGAAGTAAGGACGTTTACTTCCTTGTTTCCCACCAAATCATCCGGACTTTTCTAATTGATTCCAGGTCGGGTTTTGTTCCCGTGTCAAATTCGAGTCATATTTTAATAGAGTATTGACTATACTTTATAAGAAGACTAAAGAGCTTACTAAAAGATTAAAGAGCTATTTCTAGTTATAGTCAGTGGCTTGATTATTCGAGAGAGATGAATAACATGAGAACATCTGATTTGGTGAGTCGTGTATGCATATCCAAAATTATTATTTACTTTATTAAGCGTGGACTTGTATTGTTTGCAAATAATTCAATGATCGAGCCAATTACTTAATTCTTCAACAAGTTTTCTTGACAAATTGGGGCAAGGGCCGACCTGGCTAGTGAGGGTGGCCCTTGCCAAATTGGGGCAAGGCCAACCCATGTTGCTGAGCCGGCCACAGGCGTGAAAGAAAAGAAAACGAAAGGAAAAAAAAAGGAAAAATATAAAAAATTCAACATTTTTTTTTAAATTGCATAATTATCCACGTCAGTGTTGGCCGTATCATGTAAGGCGATCGGCATCCACGCCAATATTATCCAATCAAAATTGGCTAGAAGTATTAAATTGATAAATTGCCAAAAAGTTTATTGCTAAATTAATCAAATTAAAAGATTTATGACTAAATTAGTCGCCATATAATAAATTTAAGACTTTTTGGATAATTTTCCCAACCTCATCTCCTGCATTCTTTTGGCCAGACCATTTGGGAATTTTACATACGTATGACAGAGCGAAATTCACCAAATTCAACATGTGTCATCCAATGATTGGTACACCCAAAGCTATACAGTCAATAATGGAAGGCCATCTCTATCTTCAACTCAATCATTTTCATGACTTTTAATGTGAACAACTTGAGGCCCTAGGAAGATAGATCTTATGAAATCAACTGATTCACTTACATTAGCAAGGCATCCATACATCAACAGCCACAAAAGGCTGAAACATCCACATAACTATTCTAGAAATTTATCGCTTATCTTAATGCAAACCACGCTATGGAATAGATACCAACTCGACATGCTGATAGGAGGAAAAAAACAAAAGCAAGATCTAGCTTTCTAATGAATCATGACCATTTAATGGCGATAGCTATTGTGAAAATCAAGCAATCAAATGATAAAATAAATAACACAAAAAAATTAACTCGAATATCGGATTTACTCGATTCAGTCGGTGGGACTTACTTCATAGGTGACCGATGTTCCCTATTCCCTATGTCCTAATCGAACACCAGATTTACCTCTAACCCTCATCGGTTGGTTCGTTTTTGTGACAAGCTCCTTCTTACTAATAAGCGTGGCGCCTTTGATCTTCAAATAACATGCAAATGGAACGATGACATATATCAAGACGCTAGCAAGTAAATGCCATAACCTATCGAAACAATCGAAGTGCGGTTGCTGCCGCCACCACCACAATGTTCAGAACAAGAACCGTCCTCTAGAAAACACTAACAAACCTCCCGTCGCCAGTTCGAACAACCATCTCGAAGGCTGTTTGTTGCATATGGGCTGTGAAATGGTGCCTATCTAATTAGTGTATGTGTTTACTAAGGTAGCATAGATGGCTACCTTTATATAGATTTGCTTACTTGGAAACTTCAATATCAATTGAGATTCCAAGTGATTTGCATGCATTAAGTTACCTGTAGCAGCCGCGGTGGCGTAGTTTATTCTGATCACACAAAAGCTAAGCTATAAAACTCTTATCAGGTAATCGTTTTCTCTCAGAAACACGCCTAGTAAGGCTCTACCCTTGCTCTTGAATGCCAAGGTGGTGATACCCGAATAAGTCTAGAAGTATGGATTCTGATCCATCCATAGTACTTTTACTAGGTCCAAAAATTTCTTAAGGAATTTCCACAAAAATCTCTTTCATATAAGGCTACATCTCTTTCACCCAACCAATATATCGATTTGACCACATTGACACGTATTTTGATACTCTATATATCAATATAAGTTTTTTATCTAAAAAATTAAGTTAATAGGAAATGCACAAACAATACATGTATAACATATTACAAAAGTATATGGAGTGAGACAGACCACTACTTACGGTCCTAATGAAATCGGCAGCATAGTTGTGTTTCAATTTAATCTTAGAAGACAATCTTACATTGTACAAAGCTATAATTAATCATGGTCATTGCTGATGCCGGAATAACCGAGACGCTCCTAACCTCGTAAGATTTACATAGTCCTGAAGAGCATGAGCAGGTATGCCTGGAATTAGCAGGCCAATCACTCTAAAAATCTTCAGGAATAATCCTTCTCTATAGTCCGGTCCCTTCTCACGAGAAATCGTGAAGCTTCTTGTGAGCTCATACCAAGCGTTCAACATCATCGGAATTGTCTGTCGAAGTGAGAAGTAGTTTCTATTCGGTTCTTCCCGGACGATCTGCGTAAGCAAATAAGAAAATTGAATGAGTAGTCTAATTCAATTAAAGCATGATATGAGAGAGAGAGAGAGAGAGAGATCCTCACCTTCCCTTCATATTTGCTATTGAAGTAGCAACAACTCCCAAAATGCTTGAACATGAAAGCTGAATCATCGTAAGGCAACCGAGGCACAATATCATTCCCATAAACGAATCTGAAGTACTCAATTTCATGTTCCTTCAAGACCCTCTCCATGAACTCCCCAAACTTCTCGTCTCCAACCCTAGGTTGACCAAATGTGTAGACTGCCTCCAATCTCTTCATGAGCCACGTCTCCCCGTGCATGGCCAAGATCGCCGGGAAGAGTATCGCCAACGCGCCTCCCAAGCTGTGGCCTGTCAATATGTAGTTCACTTTGTCGCTCTCACCGAGCAGTGCCCTTAGCTTCTCCCTTATGGCATAGTAAGCCAATGGCACCGGCGTTTTGAGACGCTGGTCGAGCTCTTTTGGCCAACCCAGGGTCTTTTGGAGCCCGAGGGCTTTCATGAACCCGCCATGGATTCTTCCAACGCCTAGAAACTCGTACCACGAGAGGTCGAAATCCGAGCACCACGCATCCGCGTCAAAAGGTTCCGTGCCTCGGAAGGCCACAACGACGGTGTCGTGGTCGCGTAGCATGAAGGCTTGCGTGGTTGCTTTCCCTTGGTAATCTGCAAAAGGGAAACGAGTAGACATATTGCAGTCATTTTCTTGGTATATTATTTACAGCTATAGAGATGACAGTGTAGCTCCGTACCGTTCCAAAGGTTGTAGAACCCCAAGAATTCCATCTGCACAAAAGAACGGACAAAGCTATTACGATTGACTAATTTCATTGTTTTCAGTAACGTATAAAACCTTTATTTTTGGATGGCATGGCCAAGTTTAGCCGGTATTAGGAACTTAGTTATTTAAGTTCTTTAGTACAAAGTATGATTAATCTCAAACTATTTATAGACTCTCTCTCTCTCTCTCTCTCTCTCTCTCTCTCTCTCTCTCTCTCTCTCTAGTTTGACCTGCCAATGGCGGGTGACCGTGGTTTGGAGGTAGGCCTCATTCTCGTAGGATGCTTTGGAAGCCATCATGGAGAGAGCCGCATGGTACTCGCTGTCACCAGGCCTGATGCTCTTGTCCAGTTCCGCTCTCTTGTCCCAATTGCCAGGGAAAGATATGAAGCTCCCTGACTCTCTATCCGGCATCACCACCTTCCCTATTCACAAACCCCACATCATAACTCATCATCTTTCCAAGTGCAAAGTCATTACAATTACGTAGACCTACTCCTACTGTTTTGGCAGTGCAGTGCTTGATCAATGCCAGTAATGATCGTGCACCCAATTGAAATGGTATCAGGAATCTAACCACGCATTTTTTTTCTGATCAAATGCCATTATTGCTTTTGTCCCATTTCTAAAGAAAAAAGGGTTAATACCACGAAAAACCCTAAACTGGTACACTTATGACACATTTACCCCAAACTATTTTTTTGACCATAAAAAACCCCAAACTGGTACACCTGTGACAATTTTACCCTGAACTATTTTTTTGACCACAAAAAACCCCAAACTGGTACACCTGTGACAATTTTACCCTGAACTTACCATAAAAAACCCTAAACTGGTACACATGTGACAATTTTACCCTAAATTAAAATTTTAATATTTTTATTTTTTTCGAATTTTTATTTATTTTTATTCTTCTCTTTTCTTTTCTTTTCTTTCTTTCATTTTCAAACTTTGGCCGATCGCCGGTCTGGCAACCGGCCAGAGGCGAAAGCCGGCGAGGGCCGCCCTGGACAGCGTCGGCAAGGGCGACCCTCACTGGCTCGAGTGAGGGTGAGCCGGCGAGGGCGACCCTCACTGGCTCGAGTGAGGGTGAGCCGGCGAGGGCGACCCTCACTGGCTCAAGGGAGGGTGAGCCGGCGAGGGCGGCCCTCGCCCGCGTCGGGCGAGGGTGAGCCGGCGAGGGCGGCCCTCGCCCGCGTCGGGCGAGGGTGAGCCGGCGAGGGCGGCCCTCGCCCGACGCGGGCGAGGGTCGCCCTCGCCTGAGTCGGGCGAGGGCCGCCCTCGCCTGAGTCGGGCGAGGGTCGCCCTTGCCCTGGGCAGGCGAGGACGACCCTTGTTGGTTTTCGCCTCTAGCCGGTCGCCGGATCGGCGACCGGCCAAAGTTTGAAAATGAAAAAAAAAAGAAACGAAAAGAAAAGAAAAAAGTCAAAAAAATAATATTAAAAATTAGTTCGGGGTAAAATTGTCACATTTGTACCAGTTTGGGGTTTTTTGTGACATGTTCAGGGTAAAATTGTCACAGGTGTACCAGTTTGGGGTTTTTGGTGGTCAAAAAAATAGTTCAGGGTAAAATTGTCACAAGTGTACCAGTTTAGGGTTTTTCGTGGTATTAACCCAAGAAAAAACCCTGAAAATGCGGGGTCAGGCTTTATTGGTGATATGTCGCATCAGCTTTGTAAACTACGCCAGTGTGAAATGAAGAGTAAAGCAAAAGGTATTGGGACCTCGCACATGGATGTGAAGCAGTGACTGACGCAGAAACGTACACACATTTGCTAATTGATTCACCTCGCTCAGTAATGAACACTTTTACTAATGAAGCAACAATATAACTACATAGGCTCATTTCAACTTGTTTTAATGAAGCATTGTTGTTGCGTATTGGTAATCAATTATTATGCAGACTGACCTCGAAAGCAGTTGACAAGAAGCCTTCCAAAGTTCCGATTGCTCAACATGAGATTCAACCAAAACTCAATCGCCGACCCGCTCCAATACAGGGGTTTGGCCACAAGAAGCAGAAGCTTCTGCACGAGAATTGATACAAACATGATCCACCTTCGCTCGAAGCTCTCCTCTCCACCCTCGGAGCAGTCCACGAATTGTCTTTTGTGCACATCACTGTACATCAAAATGCGAAAGAGATCGATGACACCGACTTTCTCTGGGCTCAACAGCATGTAACTGCTGGAGAAACTCTTGTCACAAGCCATGGGTCTGAGGCAAAGAAGAGAGATGATAGCTAGGTTTCTTTTTTTGTTTTGAGGGTCTGTGCACTTCTTGTTCTGGATGAGACTTGTACCGCTTCTTCAACTTGGCTTCAAAGGGTTATTTATAGAGGCTTCTTGGCCATTAAACCAAAAAAGGCTTCTTTTTCTTCCTAGTCGATAAATAAATAAATACTAGGTGTATTAAAGTCGATCTGCAATTTAATTTATATACTAAAAACCGTAGACGCAAATTCTGATTGAGGGTTGATAGCATGGTCCAATTGCTTAAATGTCCACCTACACTCCCTCATGTTAAGTACCCATTAACTAAATTGGTTTGTAGATAAGTCTTGGTGTACTTAAAGATTACTCAAAGAAAGCAAAAACGTTGCCTTTTAGTATGAAAGCTGATCAACTTTTGATGCCTTCGTGAAGGGAAGCTAATGCGCAGTGGAGGTGGGGTCTAGGATTGAGCAAAAGAACCGGACCGAACTGGATGATTTTGAGTGATTCCCGTTATAAGGTGTGGATCCACTCACCTAAATCGGATTGATTTTTCTTATAATTATTATTATTACAATTTACAAAACATTGAGGGTTGTCTGTGTAATTTCTCACTCTTCCAGGGTAGTACCTTCTCTCTCTCTTCTTAAAGTTCAAAGTCAGCATTTCAAAACGATCCATCGCATGCCAAGAACCCTAGATCCTTCCACCGAGCACATGGCGACGAAGAAGCACAGGGATTGCCAGGTGCTCGAGTCCGTGTACTCCATCATCGCCCTCGTGTTCGTGCTAGTTGCCTGTAAGAGGTCTACGCTGCTGCCACTACCATCGACGTCTACTGCCTCATCTAGTATGACATCTCCGGGGTCCCCTTCGAATCTCACCTCGCCAAGCTTAACCACCACCCCTTGTCTCTTCATTTATCCCCCGGCCCGGATCTCTCCCGCACTGTGCTCATCATCCCGGTCCATAATTTGAATCTTAGATACGTGAATGGTAAGGAACTTCGTTTTTTTCTTTGTTCTTAGCTGTCTTGAGGTCACACTATAGTGATTTTCTTATTCTTACTTTCTATATAGAGTCAATCAAGAAGATCCAGAGATGGGAAAATTTTTCTTCCTCTCTCTCAACTCTCTAAGTAGCAATCTTGAGGGGAATAGGAAAAAAAAAAAAAAGAAATTAAGCATCACCAGTTCCTAGAACCACTCGAGAGCCGAATCAAACCGATCTGTCAGATCCAGTTCGGTTCCAGAATTAGGTTGGCCGGTTTACGATTCCACAAACTGGGAACCCACCCTACTGGTCCAGTTCCCGATTCTTAGATGGGAACAAACCCACCTTGAAACTAATCACCCCAAGTGAAGTCACTCTCTGTAGTTTTCTTCGACCACATTTGTGCATTTCGAAGGTGGTAAGGTAACAACATGATTTAATTTATTTAAAAAATGTAACATGTCTTAATTTATTTAAGAAAACATTACCATTCCAATTTAATATTAGGTCATGTGATTCAATCCTTCACTTTTTATGTTGCACATGTCATACAGTTAGTAGAGACTAGGGAGATCTATTGGGGTGTGGTTCATACTCTCCATCAACAGAAAGGCACAAGGATTCCACTCCTCGGTGAGCGGGCAAGGGTCGCAAGAGCAGCAGTGCTGAGCCACAAGAGGGCTTTATATAGTTTGAGCCCGGAAAAAGAAAGTTTCCTAATTCAATTAGGTATCCTATTTTGAATAGGTTTCCTAGAAAAAGGTTTTCTATTTTAAATCAAACTATTGCCTATATATAGTCTCTTTCTCTTGTAATTAAGAGATGTAACAGAGAGATGCGAAGTGCTAATTATAATGAAATCCTCTGTTAGACATAGCCTTAGTTTAAGGGTGAACCAGGATAAAAATCTTGTGTCTCGTTTCTCTTTCTCGCTTTGTACTCTCTATTTCTTTGTGATTGTGTGGCAAATCCTAACATCTGGTATTAGAACAAGGTTTGAGCTTATGGTTTCTTGGGAAGATGTCATCGGCCGGTCAATCACAGATTGAAGTATAGAAGTTTGGAGGAAAGGGTTTCGAGTTATGGAAATTGAAGATGGAGACTTTGCTCGTGGACAGAGATTTATGACACGTGATCAAAGAAGATAAAACCAAGGAAAAATCTAAGGAGAAGGCAAAAGAGACCGAGTCCACATATGACGAATTGAAGGCATGGAATAGCAGCGATCGGAGGGCGCGAAGCCTAATCTAGCTATGCCTTGCGAATAGCGTTCTAGTAAACATGACTTATGAGAAAACAACAAAGGATCTCTAGACGAAGTTGAAAAACCTTTATCAGAGCAAGTCGCTCGTAAACAAACTCTTTCTATGGAAGCAACTGCACAACTTGCGGATGAACGAAGGTGATTCTTTTTCTGCACACTTAAACGAATTTAATACTATTTGTGGGTAACTTGGATCAATCGATGTCAATCTGGATAAGGACGATAAAGCATGTACTTTGTTGTGTTCACTACCGAATTCATGGGAATATATAATTATTTCAATTGGTACTGGTGTTAGTGCATTATCCTTTGAAGGCATTGTAGCTGCTCTGTTGTCTGAGGAGATGAGGAGAGCTGGTTCTAATAGTGTAACGCAAAAGGCTCTTTTCGTAAGAAAGGAGTAGTGAACGATCCAAATCTAGATTTGGTAGCAGGAATCAGAGGAAGATCTAAAAGCCAAGATTGATTGAAAATAATGTGTTGGAAGTGCAAAAAGCCTGGACACTTGAAGAAAGATTGCAGAAGGAAAAGTGTAGGTCCTGAGAAGCGAGATGATGCATCATCCTCTAGTACAAAAAAGGATGATGATAGCGACGCAGGAGACATGTATCTCGTCTCCAATTCATCACAAGGTGAATGTAGTGCATGGATAATTGATACTGGAGTGTCTTTCCACAGGACGCCTCATAGAGATTGGTTCTGCTATTATAAGCCATATCAAAGAGGTACAGTACAAATGAGGGATGACACGGCGCTTGATATCGTTGGTCCCTTAAAGGTAAAGCTGAAGATGAAAGATAGGACAATCAAGAATCTTTTGAATGTGATGCATATTCCTGGTCTTTTAAGGAATCTTATTCTGTGGAAACTATGGCAGATGCTGGCATTACCTTCACTAGCAACAAATATTTATGCAAGCTAACCCATGGATCTATGGTGATCGCTAGAGGTGAACAGTATGGAAAACTATGGAAGTTATTGGGAAGCATAGTGATCAGCGGTGAGAGTTATATCTCAGATCAGGCGGAAGAAGATCTTTCGATGTTGTGGCAACGGAGATTAGGTCATATCGGTGAGAAAGGGTTGATGACCCTTACCTCAAAGAAGACGGTGGATGCAATTCCAAGCTGTTCTATGGGTTTCGGATTTTGTGAACATTGTTTACATGGGAAATAAAATCGGGTATCTTTTGAATCCATAGGAGGAAGAGCAAAAGGTATTCCGGATTTAATCCATAGTGACGTTTTCGGTCTTACACTTATTGTATCGTTTGGAAAATGAAGGTATTATATTTCTTTTACTGATGATTTTTCCAGATATGTGTGGATATATTTTCTACAAAGGAAAGTTGATGTGCTTGAAAAATTTCACGAGTTCAAAGCATTGGTGGAAAATCAATTTGATAGAAAAATCAAAGTTTTGCGTACTGATAATGGAGGAAAATTCTGTTCAACGAAATTTGATCAATTCTATGGGACCAATGGCATTGCTAGACAGAAGACAACACTCTATTCACCTCAGCAGAATGGGGTGGCAGAAAGGCTTAATCGATCTCTCATGGAAAAGACAAGGAGTATGCTAAATGGTGCAGGCTTAGCAGCTGAATTTTGGGCAGAAGCAGTGGCAACCGCATGTTATTTGAAAAACAGGTCTCCCACATCAACTTTGAAGGATCGGACACCATTTGAGGCACTGTTTGAAAAGAAGCCAAACATATCCCATCTTAGAGTGTTTGGTTGTGCAGCATATGTACATGTGCCAAACAAAAAAAAAGAGGAACAAACTTGAGAGTAAGTCAGAGAAGTGTATCTTCATTGGGTACAAGGATGGTGTCAAAGGATATAAGCTGTAGAATCCTGATACTAAACATATCATCTACAGCAAGGATGTAGGGGGTGTTTGGTTTGGCTTTATGAAGGAGCTTTGAGCCTCCAAAGCCCTTTGGGGGAATTATTTTGTGTTTGGCAAATTATTTTGGAAGCTCTTTGGCCAAATGTTGGCCTTCTCAAGGCTAAAAGCTCAAGGCTCCCTAGGGGGTGCCTTGAGCTTTCAGCATTCTCGGAATGCTACTGTTCTTTTTTTTTTTTAGGGTTGGAAGCTGTTCATCTTTTTCGGGCAGGCGACAACGGCCGGCGAGGGAGAGGGTCGGCGAGGTCGCCTGGGGTCGGGCGACCCCCGGCGAGCCAGATCCGCCACCGCCGGCGGTCGCCCGAGGCCAGGCGACCCTCGGCGGGGTCGCCCGGCCGCCTGGGTCGTGCGACCCCCGCCGAGGGTCGCCTGGCCTCGGGTGACCGGCGGTGGCGGCGGATCTGGCTCGCCGGGGTCGCCTGACCTCGGGCGACGGCAGCCGGTGGCCGGCTCCAGTGGCCGGTTCCGGCGATGGGTAAGTTTTGTTTTTTTTTAATAAATAAAATAATTCTTAAAGTCCATTTGCAAAAAAAAAATTCACCAAACACTATATTTTGGCCAAAATAACTTTACAAAATATTTTTACTAAACACCATTTGCCTTTCCCCAATGGGCTTTCACTCAAAGGTATTTGTATTTCCCCAAGTAGCATTTTCAAAGTTGAACCAAACAGGCCCGTAGTATTTAGAGAATCTGTGACAAATCAGATTATTTGCCAAACTCTTGAAAAATCACAGACGATTGAGTTAGATGTTGGTTTGAAGGAAGAGACGGAGGCTACACTAGCTGGAACTGAAAATTCAGATATTGAAGCCGATGAGCCTAACGAGGTGGATGACGTAGTAGATTCTGAAACCGAGTCTAAAATTGAAGCACCACCTAAACTAGTCTTAAGAAGGTCCACACATATGAGAAAACCACCTGATAAGTATACCCTATTTGCCGGTAATGAGAATTATGCTCTGACTGTTATAGATGATTATCCAAGTACTATTAAGGAAGTAAGAAGCACGGAGGATGCCAAACAGTGGGAGAAAGCCATAGAAGATGAGACGGACTTACTAGATAAAAACGAAACGTGGAGTCTGGTAAAACTAACTACTGATCGAAAGGCAATTGGTTGCAAGTGGGTGTCCAAGAAGAAAATATTTGTAGATGGAGAGATAGAATGATATAAAGCCTATTTGGTTGCGAAGGGATACTCGCAAATAGAGGGAATCGATTATGATGAGATTTTTTCTCTTGTTGCTAAATTAAATTCCATAAGACTTGTCTTATCTATAGCAGTTGCCTACAATCTAGAGGTAGAGCAGCTTGATGTAAAGACAACATTCCTCCATGGTGACTTGGAGGAGGATATTTACACGAAGCAACCAGAAGGATTTGTGGTCAAAGGAAAATAAAATCTTGTTTGCAAACTGAACAAGTCTTTATATGGCCTGAAGCAATCTCTAGGGATGTGGGCTTGGCTTTGTTCGTTATGATGCTGATCATTGCATCTGTGTGAAAATATCAGAGGATGATTTTGTTATCTTAACCTTATATGTTGATGATATGCTGCTAGTTGGAAATAGTTTGAGAATGATTAGCACGGTGAAATGATTGTTGGCAAAACAATTTGAGATGAAAGATCTAGGCCTAGCAAACTTCATCTTGGGCATACAGATTAAAAGAGAGCTTGAGAATGAGAAGTTGTGGCTAAGTCAGAAGAAATATGTTGAAAGTGTATTGAAAAAATTCAGCATGGCTGATTGTAAACCCGTGAAGACCCCCATGTCCACAAGTTCCAAGTTATCAGTGCTCCAGTGTCCTAAGATTGAAGAGTAAGCTGAAGAGATGGTAACAATCCCATATGCAAGTGCTGTTAGGAGCTTGATGTATGCCATGGTATGTACTCGTCCTAATTTTGCTCAAGCAGTGTGAGTATTGAGCATATATATGTCCAATCCAAGAAAAGAGCATTGAATGGCAGTAAAGTGGGTGCTTCGTTATCTTCGTGGTACATCTAACCTTGAGCTATGTTATGAAGGCATAAAATGTTCAAAGGGATAGCAAGCATTAGAACTGAAATATTTCGTGGATGCTAATTGGGGAGGTGACATTGATAGCAGAAGGCCAACCATCGGATATGTTATTTCTCTATTCGGTAGTACTGTGAGTTAGATGAGCAAGAGACAAAGCACAGTTGCTTTATCTACTACTAAGGTAGAGTATATGGCCCTTGCTCATGCTGCTAAGGAAGTAATATGGATGCGCAAATTGTGTAAAAAACTTGGTTTTACACAAGGAGGAGTAAATATTAGGTGTGATAACCAGAGTGCTATATTCTTAGCTAAGAATCCTGGATTTCATGCAAGAATAAAATATATCAGCCTACAATATCATTTCATCTGAGAGAAAGTGGAGTAGAAGGTTGTAGTGCTAGAGAATATTGATACACAGGTGAATGGTGCAGATTTTTTTACCAAGGCAGTGAGTGCAAAAAAATTTGAATGGTGTACAATTGCGTTGGGTCTAAAGAAGCATGTGGAGTATTCATCAAGTGGGAGAATGTTGGAGCGTGGTTCATACTCCCCATCAACACGAAGTCACAAGGGTTCCACTCCCCGGTGAGTGGGCAAGGGTCGTGGGAGCAGCGGTCCTGAGTCGCAAGAGAGCTTTTATAATTTGAGCCCGGAAAAGGAAAGTTTCCTAATTCAATTAGGTTTCCTATTTTGAACAAATTCTCTAATCGAATGATTTCCTAATTGGAGTAGGTTTTCTAATTAGAATAGGTTTCCTAAAAAAAGGTTTCTTATTTTGAATCAAACTATTGCCTATATATAGTCTCTTTCTCTTGTAATTGAGAAATGTAATAAAAAGGCAAAATGTACTAATTATAATGAAATCCTCTACTGGATGTAGCCCTAGTTTAAGAGTGAACCAGGATAAAAACCTTGTGTGTTGTTTCTTTTCTCGCTTTTTACTCTCTATTTCATTGTGATTGTTCGACGAATCCTAACAAGATCTAAGTAGGGCCCTACTATCACTATTGTGTTCGAGCAGTGTTGAAAAATGAGGTTATGTAAATTCAACGTCTTTCAAAATGTGAGATTCAGTTACATACTGCTTGTGAATTGTACTCCATCGTGTTGCATACAATTGTTACTTTGACATTCAATTTTCGTGGTATGAAAGACGCTATGAATCATTCACTTTGACCTTGTCCAAAAATCGTTTTAGAAAACGAACATCAATTATTCGGTCAAAAATCAGGGGTACAGCTTTTTGTGACGCGGCCCCCATTTAAGCTTTAAATTTGAATTGGAGCTACATGTCTCAATATTTAGGGAGTAAATTTAATTTAATTTACACAATAGAAAACGAAACATCATGCGTCCAAAGCATGCAATTGGTATTGGATCTTTGTTATGAGTGGTTTTAGTAAATTAAATGTGATTTTTAACCGAACTAATTCATTTTTTCTAGATATTTTCAGCGTGTACAGTTTAGTAAAAATAAGCGATCAACCACAATAATAAACTAAAAGAAAGAAAGAAATGATTTAGTTGGTTTGACCTACTCCACAAGAAGAGCAGCACATAAACGCTCTCGGTGTTTCTCAATTAGTCTACAAGAAGAGCAGCATGGGATTTCACTACAAATTAAGCGATGAGATAGAGAGAGGATTACACAAATCTTACTATAAGATTTTCTCACAGCTTCAAACACTAATAAACTTTCCCTCGGATCAAATCCACAGCGAGAAATTACGACAATTGGATGTGATTCACGAACTGCACAATCCAGGGCGCTCTTGCACATTAACAGCAAAAAATACAGCGCGCTCATTATTGCATAAGAGACAAAACTCAACCACCCAATAAAATGGACTTCAGCTACGAGACATTCTCCGACGTCAAAATGGACTTCGAACTCCAATAATAATAAGCAGTTAGTGGGAAAATTAAATTTCATTTTTGCATCGCCCACAATCCTGTTGTTAAGAGTCCGGTTCTAACTTTCCTAATATGTGTCCGTTTTCTTTACAATTCAATTACGGATCGTTCGACCAAAACAAAATATGGTGGTGTTCATTCGCAAGCTTAAACTCAAGATATAATTCTTATATATGGTATCATTTGTTGAGATATAATTCTTAGTTGGCCCACAAGTTATTGGCTTCAGCTTTTGAGTAAAAATGGGTCCAACCGGATATGTTAATAGGCTTGGACTTAAATTTCCTCTTGGCGATCTCCTTGGATGAAAGTATCGGAATTCTGCTTCATGATCCCAACATTCTTGATGTCAATCTAGTGACCTAAATCAATTGAATAATTGTAGACCCAATTAACCTAGAAAAAAGTCCCTCGGCTAGTTCGATGACTGGATCACATTTCTAAGGGGAAAATTGTTCAAAAATTCCTAAACTTATTACACTTTTATCAATTCAGTCCTAAACCTTTCAAGTTTGCCAATTGAGTCCTAAACATTTTCACTTCTTGCCAATTAAGTCCATTCGACTAATTTTGGCAGCCCGAAGCTGACGTGGACAGCAGCCAGCGCAGGCTGTCCGACCACCGCTGACATGGCAATTTTTAATATTTTTTATCGAATTTGTTAATATTTTTTTCCTTTTTTTTTTTCTGGCCTTCTTCCCTATGGCCAGTCCAACGACCAGTCGGAGGCAAGGGCCGGCGACAGCGAGGTCGAGCCTCACCCAGCCAAGGTGAGGCCAACCTCGCCGTCACCTGGGTCTCCCTTGCCTGGATCACGACGGCAAGGTCGGCCTTGCCCAGATCTAGCGAGGCTGACCTTGCCGTCGCCATCGCCTAAGTCGGGACGGCAAGGTTGGGTGAGGTCGAACCTTGCTCAACCAGAGGCCGACGAGGCTTGCCCTCGCTAGTGGCTAGCGAGGGCAAGCTTCGCCAGAGGGAATAAAGCTAGAAGAAAAAGGAGAAAAAGTCAAAAAAATTAAAAAAAAGTATTAAAAATCGCTACGTCGGTGTTGGCCAGATGGCCGGTGCCGGCCATCATCCACGTCAGCTCTGAGTGACCAAAATTGGCCGGATAGACTCAATTGGCAAGAAGTGAAAAAGTTTAGAACTCAATTGGTAAACTTGGTTGACCAAAAAAAAATTGGTAAACTTAAAAAGTTTATGACTAAATTAGCAAAGTACAATAGGTTTAGCATTGATTTGGCAAAAGTGCAATAGGTTTAGGACAATTTTCAGACAATTTTCCCCATTTCTAAGAATCTGTATACAAGAGCATTTAGCTAATATATGATTTTAGCTAAGAGTCTAAGAAGAGCTGTGCCAATATATAAAATGAAGGATCCCACAATACAATCTTCATGAACTTCAATTGAAATTCACCAGTTCGAGATATTGCAAGAGTTTCGCGCTACATCGACTTAATTTTAAAAATTTTTAGTCGACCGCTAATTAAGTTAAATAAAGTTTTATTAGGTCATTAAGTATGAGTGATGACTGGAGGTCCGATCCCAGTTTTGTTACTTTTGTGCCTTCTAGCCCTTCTTAATTTACCTTAAAAAAAAGTTCATATATATCGCTCGCTTGAATTTGGCCCCACAAATATCGACTATACTTTATAAGAAGGATAAAGGGCTTGCTAGAGAAGACCAAAGATCTCATATATTTCTAGTTATGGTAATTCGCTTGATTATTCATATCTGATTTGGTGTGTCATGTGTGCATATCCAGAGTTATTGACTTAATGGAGCTCACACTCATAGTATTAGCAAATTGTTCAATTATCGAGCCTATTACGTGATTCTTCAAACAAAGGAACACTTGTACATCATGTAACCTAAGGAAGCAACTCCATAAATACATACACGTAATGATCTCATCGCTTTGTGTGACATGCCATTTTAAGGTAGTATTGCCAAATGGATTGTCCATGTCGTTGGTTTAATGCTTAACGAACCCTCAAAAATCTCTAATTAATCGAAGAGAAAAACATCCTTTATGATTTTAAGAAACGGATAAGTGCACTGAAAGTCTCAAAACTTATTACAAAAGTGTAATTGAATCTTAAAACTTTTAAAAAATGCAATTAAATCCTAAAACTTATCACATTGATACAATTAAGTCCTTCTCGTCGCCCTGGCCAGGGCCTGGCACCCCCCAGCCATTAGGGGTGAGTGGTTCCCAGTTCGGTCCAATCCAATCCAAGAATCGGGAACCGGACTGGCTAGTCTTAGGATCATGGACCGGACCGAACCATCAGTCTGGTCCGATTCCAATGGAGCCAATCACTTATTGGTAAAGGCAAAAGGGAATTGGGGAAATTAGATTAGACTTTCTATTTTTTTTCAAAAATTTTAAAAAGTAAATAATTATATATGAAAAAATTAGAAATTTATATTTTCGGTCTTGTCCGGTTCGATTCGGTTCGGTTCCCACCCTAGAACCGAGAACCGAACCGCCCGGAAACACGTTCCACTTTTAGGAACCGGGAATTGGACCGATATTCCCGAGAACTGGACCAAACCGGTCGGTCCGGTTCCGATTTGGGCGATCCATCTTGCTCACCCCCATCCCTCGCGGCGATGGTGGATCAGCGGCAACAGCTCGCTTGCATTTTACCTTCTTTTTTTTCTTTCTTTATTTATTTTTTAAAATTTTGCTGATCTTTTAATATAACTTCAATAATTTTTTTATTAAAAAATCAAATTTGGACCAAAACGACGTGGTTTTAGTCACGTCAGCGCCGCATCAGTATTTTCCATTAATCAAGTTGGACGAAATTAACGAAAAGACTCAATTGCAATAATTTGACAAATTGCACATCTTAATTGTATTTTTTTAAAATTTTAAAACTCAATTATACTTTTATATTAAAGTTTTAAGAATTTTGATGCTTTTACCCTTGAATCATTGAGACGAGAGTACCTATTTACGCCCAAAGATTTGATTCTTGGGGCATTTAGACGTAGAATTGCTTAGTCAAATGGGACTTGATAGGCGACCGACAAAATCCAAGAAAATCTCTATGCGTACCATCATATGGTTAATCATAGTTCCTACTTTCCATTTGACAGGCCACCGGCCAAAAATGGCCCTTGTTTTTCCATAAAGAAGAACATTTCACACGACTTTTGTACCATTAATTATCATGTGTTAGTTGACCAAAAACAAAAGAGAATATCATTTGTTGAAGGGTGAGTGTTATTTTTGCTGTTTCTCTGACCATATTCATAGGAATATCACTGTGAGTTGTTGTCTCTTCAGTGTCGGACCCTCGTGCTTCACAATTATTGAAGCTGGACAGCGACGAAGCGACGACTAAAATGATCCTAGCAATTATTGGCATTTTACATGTATTCTTCCTGTTTATTTCCTAAACTTCGAACCTCCGTTTTTTCGTCTTGAAAGCAACATTGTTCCCGAGTTTTTCTTGGATTAGTTATGTTGTTGATGAGTGGACCCTCATCCTCATCTCACGCATTCTTTTGGGAATTTTACGTACGTATTCGAGAAAGAGAATTGTCAAGTTAGGGTTTGCACGCAATGCACCGAATTCAACAAGGATATTGAATTTCCATGTAGGATCCGCATCACGCTCCAACCATCCGAGTTTTTTGCCATGTGCTTTCCCACGTCAGCAATTTAGCAAAAATATTGGACGAAAGATAATGATAGATTTGTAGGGGATATACCGATTTTGGATTTTTAGTGGTATTGAACCTTATAAATTGAAACGAATCTTCATGAAGTGTGATTTGTCTTTAAGTGTCCGAAACCTCAATCATTTCCGTTTTTTATTACTAAAATCCATAAAATACAATAATTTGTAGGAAGTTCAAAAGAATGTAAATAGATACATGGTATGCAATGTCCAAATATATTAAGTCTTGAGATCATTTAATAGAACCTAAAGCGCCACTTTAAATGTAGACAAGAATCATATTTGGAGTTGGTGATTTCTTTGGACGACGTCGGAGTTGCTGAGTGTGGGTTTGACCACCGGAGTTGGTGTGAATCACAACCTAGGATTGGGCTTGCTGAGAGTTGGTAGCTCTTGGTCAAATCTCTAGGTCTCTATATCTTTGATGCTCGATTCTGGTTGAAGAACTGGGTATTGTAGAAATCTCCTAAAAATTTCAACACATTCCGGCTCAAAACGTTGAGCTCTCCTCTCTTGATCCAACTGCCCGCCGGTTTGACTTTTTCCGTCGAAGACATACTTCCAGATATTTTCTCATCAATTCCACTGGACAAGCTCAAGAAGAATGTCTCATTGCACTCCCAACAAAATTTGAGTATGATTCAACGGTTAACAAGTACGCACTCGTCGTTTTTGCGAAATTGCCTGCTGAAATTTTTCTGCAGTCCCTCTATGGTGCTGTTTGTGTATGTGTGACTTATGATCTATATTGTCTGCCTTCAATTTTGAGAGAAAAGAATGCTTATATAGACATAGGATTAGGGTTATCTCAAGATACCAATCAATGCATCACTTTCCTATTTTAGGCCAAAGAGATATATCGACTCCCTCATCTTAAGAAATTATGATATCACCTTTTAATTATCTTCATATAATTAAAATCCTCGAAGATAATATTTTTGTATTTCCTCCAAATTTAGTTGGATAATGCAATTTTTCCTAGTTTGGCATGCCTATGTGCTAAGCACATGCAATTTTCGGCCATAAGGGATATTCAATGGGTTGACTGAATTTCATGCTTCTGCGGGCTTCGTCCCAAAAATTTTATTAAGATCAGAACCTCCCTACTTAAGTCCATTTATCACCAGTCCAATTAAAATGAAATCTATGTGGGCCTAATGCTATTAAATGTTCATAATATGCAAATGCAAATTAATAATATATATGTTTAGGGTTTGAGATTGATCCCCAATTTTCTAGTTAGTGAATGTCTAATTGAATCACCAAAATGTAGGTATCAATAGTAGGTCTACTTTGTAAAGAGAGCGACTAGCTTTGCAATAATTTCAAGTAATGCTTCGCAATTGCCACAAAATCATATTGTGCTATTATTAATTTTTACTTGTATTTGTCTTGACTGACAACATTTTTTTTAATAATTCATATGCAAGTATTTTAAAGTAGTTACATTTGGGAGTTTTTTTCTTTTCTGTGTATTGGCTTTGGGAGTTGACTGATAAAAAAATACTTTTTTTTTCATAGGACACACCTAAGAACATTTTTAATTAACGTTGATATGCATTTTTTTACCAAATAATGAACATGATATGATATAAAAAAAATGTAGCTTTATCATAGTAATTCATCAAATAGTGAATATGATATAACAAAATCTCTAGATTTTATATTCTATCATATCCAATCTTGTCCTGACTGAAAATTCAGATGATCAAACATAGCCTATAGGGTTCTCCCATTGCACAAACTAATTTGCGTGCAAATGAGTCACCATTGCCAATTCCACCTCTTGATCAAGTTGATGTTGGACCACCAAATACCAAAAGAAGGTAGAAGGACTACTACTTGGGAGCATTTCACAAGATTAAAGTAGATGGAAAAGATAAACCGGTGTGTAGGCAACTTGTGGAAGAGAGTAGGCAAGAGACAAAGTACTTGCTTGATAGTCCGGTTAGATGTCCCAAAAGCAAAAGTGTGGATGTAAGGACACACGTTCTCAAAGTAGCTCCTTATTGTAAGATTTTGTGAGACTATTGTCAATTGTTCTTAAAGTTTAAGTTGTTAGATGAATGCGTAATTTTAATATTTAAATATTATTAACACTCATCCTCATGCTTAGGCTAGAGTTTGGCTTAAGACTAAAGCATGGAAATATATAATAACAGAGATGAATAGGGGTCTGGAAAAATTAGAACTCAGGACATCTTGCGTTGATACCATGTGAGATTTTGTGAGACCACTGTCAACTATTTTAAAAGTCTAAACTGTTAGATAAATACGTGATTTTAATATTTAAATATTATTAACACTCTCCCTCACGAGTAGGCTAGACTTTGACTCAAGACTAAAGCATGGAAATATAATAGGGGAGGCAAAATAGTATCCACGAGTTGATCAATTGGAGATTTTATTTTCTGATTTGTTTTTTTTATTTTAATATCTATTTAGATCAAATTGTTATCTTTTATCTTTAACTTCCACCATAATTATCTCTTGTTTTTATTTTCTTTTTGTTGTGGGATTACAAAATCTGGACATATATTTAATAAAGTGCTGCTATGCCTTTTTTTTTACCACAAATGATGGAATTGGCAACCCAAGTCATACACGATAAACCGGCATGGAGCCAATTAGAAAAAGAATCTAGACAAAAAAAAAATCTCAAATATTGGATAATATTTCTTTTTCCTCGACAAGAAGGAAATATAATTACTGCTTGATAACTTTTTGTAAACACTTTGAATTACTACTTAAACGTAAAACTCAATTCTTCTGTAGTGTACTCGCAAAAGCATTTTAACCTATCATAGATACAATAAAAGTCAAATTAGTAACACACGTGTATTTTTACCTAATTTAATGAGATTTCAAAGAAGTACCGAAAAAGAGGCATGATATTGAAATATTATATGAAATTTCATGGGAAAAGTGTCAAAAAAGTGATAAACCTTTTGCATTTGTGCCAATTTAGTCCTAAACTTTTTTTTTTGTGTCAATTCACTCCTAAACATTTTGCATTTGTGCCAATTTAATTAGTCATAAACCTTTTTTTGGTGCCAATTCAGTTCTAAACCTTTTGCATTTGTGTCAATTCAGTCCTAAACCTTTTTGTCTTTGTGCCAATTCAATCTTTCCAGTCAATTTTAGTCGGATTTTACTGACGTGGACGCCGTCCGGTCATCAGCGCTGACATGAACAACTTTAAATAATATTTAAATATTTTTTTGAATTTTTATTTATTCTTTTATTCTTTTCTTGTCTTTTCTTTTCCTTTCTTCCCTCCCTCCTTCCTCCAGTCAGTCGCCGAAGACCGGCGAAGCTGGGTGAGGCCCAACCTCATAGGATCTAGCAAGGTTGAGCCTTGCCGACTGCTGGGCGAGGCAGGACCTCGCCAAATCCGGCAAGGTCTAGCCTCGCCCAGCCATGGCGAGGCTCGCCTTCGCCGTTGCTAGTGAGGGCGAGCCTCGCCAGTGGTCAGCAACCGACTGGAGAAAGGAGAGACGGGAAAAAAAAGGAAAAAAAGAAAATAAATAAATAAAATTTTAAAAATATATATTAAAATATTATTAAAAGTTGTCAACATCAATGTCGGTGATCAACTGCCAGCCAGCCAGTGTCCACGTTAGCAAAATCCAGCCAAAATTGACCAGAAGAAATAAATTGGCACAAAGACAAAAAGGTTTAGGACTGAATTGGCACCAATACAAAAGGTTTATGACTAAATTGGCACAAATGTAAAAGGTTTAGGACTGAATTGGCATAAAAAAAAGATTTAGGATTGAATTGGCATAAATGCAAAAGGTTTAAGATTTTTTTGGCACTTTTCTCAAAATTTCATAGGTTACGATGTTTGATCAATTAAATTTACACTAGAAAACAGATAATTAGGAGATAACAATTCTCGCCAGCCTCTATTGGATCCATCGTTGCTTGTACAATTAAACTTGTATGTTCTTTTCAGAAATACTAAAGCACTATGACATGCGGTCTGGGACGTACTTCAATAATTTATATATAGGTCTCTTTCCCATACACAATATGCAATTGGATAAACATGAGATGCAGTGCTACATTTTGACCTCATTGACACGTACTTCAATACCATATATGCGCAAACAACATGTACACGGACTGGGACGGACTACTACCTACGGTCCCAATAGAATCGGCAGCGTAGTTGCGTCTTAATTTCTGTCATTTTCTTACAACACAATTGATGAATCTTCGTGATCCACTCTTAGGAGACAATATCACGTTGTATAAAGCTATAACTATTCATAGTCACTGTTGGTGTAGGAATAGCCGCGACGCTTCTAACCTTGTAGAATTTATATAATCCTGAGGAGCATGAGCAGGTATCCCTGGAATCAGCAGGCCGATCACTCTAAGAATCCTCAACAGCGATCCTTCTCTGTAGTTTGGTCCCTTCTCGTGAGTAATCACGAAGCTTCTCATGAGCTCATACCACGCGTTCATCTTCATCGGTATTGCCAGTCGAGGCGAGAGTTCTTGTTCGGTTCAGACCGGACGATCTACATATAAAAAATTGAGCAACCAAGATAATTGAATGACCAGTCTCATCCAATTACAACATGCCATGCAAGGTTAACTCTTTCTTTTGTCTACCGTTTTTTCGCCTTTTCAACCCTGCAAAGCCAATTCATGAAGTTCACGGAAGCGACAATGTTTTTTTTTTTTTTTTCACTTTGGTGGAATTTTATCGCATAGACGCTCTGGATGGCAAATTCTTTTTCTTAAAGTGCTAATCCAATAGTTATATGCTTTATCCACATCTCAATTCACTGAAGTATGCATTGCATATGCTTATCATTTAACTAAAGATAGAGAGAGAGAGGGTTCCTCACCTTCCCTTCATATTTGCTATTGAAGTAGCAACACCTCCCAAAATGCTTGAACATGAGAGCTGAATCATCGTAAGGCAACCTAGGCACAATGTCATTCCCATAAACGAATCGAAAGTACCCAATCTGATGTTCCTTCAAGACCCTATCCATGAACTCCCCAAACTTCTCATCTCCAACCCTAGGTTGACCAAATGCGTAGACCCCCTCCAATCTCTCCATGAGCCACGTCTCCCCGTGCACGGCCAAGATTGCTGGGAAGAGGATCGCCAACGCGCCTCCCAAGCTGTGGCCCGTCACCACGTACTTCGCGTACTTCGCTTTGTCATTCTCACCAAGCAGCGACCTTAGCTTCTCCCTTATAGCATAGTAAGCCAATGGCGCGGGAGTTTTTAGACGCGGGTCGAGCTCTTTCTGCCAACCTAGGCTCTTTTGGAGCCCTAGGGCTTTCATGAAACCGCCGTGGATTTTCCCGACGCCTGGTAACTCGTACCATGAGAGATCAATGTCCGAGCACCATTCATCAGCGTTGAAAGGTTTCGTGCCTCGGAAGGCGACCAAGATGGTGTTGCGGTCACGTAGCATGAAGGCTTGTGTGGTTTCTTTCCTTTCATAATCTGCCCAAAAAAAAAACGAATAGTTATCTGTCAATTGTTGTCTTGGTATATTCTCAACAGCTTTAGAGATGACGGTATAGCTCCTTACCATTCCAAAAGTTGTAGAACCCCAAGAATTCAATCTGCACAAATGAGCGGATATAATTGTCTTAAAGGACTAATTCAATTATTTTCAGTAATTTATGGCACCTTTTCTTTGGATGGTATGGTCAGGTTCAGTTAGTCAATTAAGTTCTTTAGTATAAATTATGATCAATTTTTGACACCTTTAAAGTTCAATTGTCCCTGACTAATTAAGTTAAACGGAGTGTGCATCGAACAGGTCGGCATCATGATTTCTTATTTCTTATGTCTTGACGCAGTCACGACATGATCCATGCTTTCATTTATAGATTAAACCCAAGCTAAGTAGTGTTTATTTCTGATTTAGACTCTCTCTCTCTCTCTCTCTCTCTCTCTCTCTCTCTCTCTCTCTCTCTCTCTCTCTCATTTGACCTGCCAGTGGCGGGCGACCGTCATTTGAAGGTAGGCCTCATTCTCATAGGATGCTTTCAAAGCCATCATGGAGAGAGCCGCACAGTACTCACCGTCGCCGGGCCTAATGCGGTTGTCCAGCTCCACACTCGTCCAAATTGCCGACGATGGATATGAAGCTCCCCGACTCTCTGTCCGGCATCACTACCTTCCCTGTTCACAGCCCCCCACAGTGTGAGTCGACATCTTTCTAAGCGGAAAGTCAAAAGATTAGGGAGACTAATCCTACTTTGTTTAGCATGTCACCGCTTGATCGATACCTTCGACTAGATATGTTTGGTAATCTCTCAAGTCATAAGAAGTTGTTCTCGTGAAGACATTATTAATAGACCGGCGTCGATGAGTCTAATATGGTACCGGATAAGCCCGGCCATTCTTAGTTAAACTTCTTTTAGGAAATTGATTGAATCTGAGTGAGCCAGATCCGAAAGGATATAATATATCAAAACTCAGCCATGTATACTTCCAGTCTAGATGAACTCAGTAGACCGCTAGATTCATGATCAACTCTATCCTGTGGACTGATAGTGAAGTCTAATGGGTTACCAACACTTATAGTTTGCGGATAGCTCCCGCGGCCAATGTTTTTTATGTGGGGAAACTTAAAGGAAGATTATCAAAGCTCGATGAACTTGCCATCTTTGCCTTTGAAATCGAATCTAGGGTTAAACAGATATACGCAACGTCCCTTTGTTTTCACTTAGTCCAATTGAAAAACAATTACTTTAAATAATGTATTTTTATGTTAAATAGTTGTTAAAAACTCTAAAATGATTGACTTTAAATGATTCGTTAATTATTATATCAAATTAGACCCACATTCACCACAAAAGTAATTAATAAATTATGAAGCAACTAGGATATATTAATTGCACGCGTGTGCACCTCAATATTGTACATGCGCAATAATTAGTAAAAAAAATTAGAGTTCTAACGCTAAAAACAAAAATAAGAAAAATCTTTTAAGCAACCGTCGTTACAAAGGAAGCAACAATATAACTGCAATGACTCATTTCGAATTGTTTTAGTAAAGCCTTGTTGTGCCATATTTGTAATAACTAACTTTGTTTATTTTGCGGAAAACATGAAATTTTTGGAAAAAATTTTGAATAAGTCATTTTTTAGGAAAATGACAATATTTTAGCTAACATCTGAAAATGAATTAGAAAATATTTTCCACTGTTTAGTATGGAATTCGTGTGCTCCTTTTAAGAGTTTTTTTTCTTTTTTTCTTTTCTTTCTTTGTATTTTTCCTTCTTCTTAAGCCAATTGCTGGCCACAGGCGCACTCAAGCCTCACCCAAGGTTGGCGAGGCTCAGCCCATTGGACTCATCAAATCTAGCAAGGCCGAGCTTGCCCAAGGCCGGCGAGCTCAAGCCTTGCCAAATCGACAAGCTTTGTTGGGCGAGCTCGTCCCTCGCCTATGGCCAGTCACCGGTGACAATGGTGGGTGACCAGCCGAAGAAGAAGGAAGAACATAAAGAAAAAAAGAAAAAAATTAAAAAGGGAAAAATTAAAATAAAATTTGTTAAAAGGAGTGCATGGAGGGAAATATGCTCGGTCTGGGTGAAAGAAAAAGGAGAAAAAGTGATTTCTACTTTTCAAAAAAAGAAAATCATTTTGCCCACTTTTAAAGATGTTTTTCCCATTGACGGAAAATGTTTTTTTTTACTTGTTTATTTTTTGTGAACCAAACGCCGAAAAATCTAAAAAACCTTTTCTTGAAAGTTATTTCCATGAAACAAACAGAGCCTATATATGAAAACCGACCTCGAAAGCAGTTGATGAGAAGCCTTCCAAAGTTCCGATTGCTCGACAAGAGATTCAACCAAAACTCAAACGCCGACCCGATCCAAGACAGGGGTTTGGCCACAAGAATCAGAATCTTCTGCACGAGAATGGATATTATGCAGACTTGTTTTAATGAAGCATTGTTGTTGCGTATTGGTAATAAATTATTATGCAGACTCACCTCGAAAGTAGTTGTGATGCACCTAAGGGACCCGTTATGCAACTAGACGAATCTGCGGGCTTGAAGTCAACGATGTCGGATTAAGCTCAAATTTGGTGGGCTGAAGCGAAACGGCGTGCTGATCAATACTCACGCCTTCGGCCGTGATTAACGATGGATTTTCGCGATTCGAGATTGTTTAGATGGATTTTTCTATTTTTTTAGTATTTTTTTATGGGTTAATTTAATAATGGCAATTTCGTAATTTTACGTTTTGATGATTACGTTTCCTAATAGGGTTAGGTTTGGGTCTTTATAAGCTTGTTTTAGGGTTTCCTTGAGCAGACTTTGAATTTTTTTGATTTGATAATCATATTTGGAGGACGAATTGTTCTTCTTTCGAACTTTCTTGTTCAGTCAAATTTTCTATCGCGTTTCGGCATCAAGTTGACAAGAAGCCTTACAAAGTCCCGATTGCTCGGCATGAGATTCAACCAAAACTCGATCGCCGACCCACTCCAATACAGGGGTTTGGCCACAAGAAGCAGAAGCTTCTGCACGAGAATTGATACAAACATGATCCACCTTCGCTCGAAGCACTCCTCTCCTTCCTCGGAGGAGTCCACAAATCCTCGTCCGTGCACATCACTGTAGATCAAAATGCGAAAGAGATCGATGACACCGCTTTCTCTGGGCTCAACAGCAAGAAACTGCTGGAGAAACTCTTGTCACAAGCCATGGCTTTGAGGCAAAGAAGATGGAGATGATAGCTAGGTTTCTTTTTCGATTTGAGGGTGTGTACCCACTGTTTTGGATGAGACTTGTGTAAGACTTAAATTGAAGGATTCTAATCATGCATAGAAGAACAAAATTTAAGCACAATTAGAATCAAATTCGGAAAACAGGATCGAAAATAAACTGACCTCCAACCATTGTTCAACTTTACGATCGTCAAAAATCCACGGTAGTTTGACGTCAATTCGACAGCGATTACGAGCGCATTCTACTAACCCAATCCCCTCGCGTACTGATGGTGTATTACCGAATGAGAGGGTTTGCGTTAGACCTTGTGTCTACCCTTATAGAATGAACGTTCATCTTTATAAACCGCTTCCCATCAAGGTGGTTACCAAAGAGGGCAGTTGTCACCGAAGGGGTACGAAGCGTGGAAAAATCGCATGTGGATAATCATCACTTAATAGAGAAAATGTGGGTCAAACCCAACGGATTAGTTTTTATTTCAAAAACTATATCCCTAAATGTGGGATCACATTATAAATATAATAAGTTGCACTGACTTCTTGAACTGGGCTTCAAAGGCTTATTTATAGAGGCTTAAGAATAGATGATAGCTAGGTTTCTTTGTCTTCCTGGTGTGGACTAAAGTCGATTTGCAGGCTAATTGATATAATAATCATAGACGTAATTTCTGATTAGGTGTTGTGAGTGTGGTCCAATTGCTTAAATGTCCGCCTACAATCTATCATATTTGAAGTACCCATTAAATATATCGATCTGTAGATAAGTCTCAGTGCACTTAAGATTACTCAAGAAAGAAAAATATCACTCTTTGGTATGAAAGCTGATCGACTTTCGATGGATTCGTGAAGGGAAAGCTAAAAGGATTGTGGAGGTGGGGTCTCTCTCCAAGGTTTTATTCGACCAATCACTCTCTGGTATGAAAGCTGATCGACTTTCGATGAATTTGTGAAGGGGAAGCTAAAAGGGTTGTGGAGGTGGGGTCACTCTTTAAAAGACCCGCATTTCTGCATTTCGAAGGTGGTAACGACATGTCTTAAATTCGTTTAAGAAAGGTGATAACGACATGTCTTGATTTGTTTATGGAAAACTCCGCATTGCACTTTAATATTAGGTCATGAGATCCGTTCCTTCACTTCCAAACGGGATTCAGTGGACATATATTGCTTGTGAATTGTACTCCGTCATGCTGCATACAATTGCTACTTTGACATACAAGACGAATCGTTCACTTTGAACTTGTACAAATTTCATTTTAGACACTACAAAAAAACATGAATTTTGCGACGGAAATTTGCGACGGAAATTTTTCGTCGCTAATTTGCGACAAACTTTGCGACGGATTTCTAATTCCGTCGCAAATTAGCGACGAAAAATTTCCGTCGCAAATTTGCGACGAATTTTGCGACGGATTTATTTTCCGTCGCTAATTTGCGACGGAATTATAAATCCGTCGCAAAATTCGTCGCAAATTTGCGACGGAAAATAAATCCGTCGCAAAATTCGTCGCAAATTTGCGACGGAATTTTTCCGTCGCAAAATTCGTCGCAAATTTGCGACGGAAAATAAATCCGTCGCAAAATTCGTCGCAAATTTGTGACGGAATTTTTCCGTCGCAAAATTCGTCGCAAATTAGCGACGGAAAATAAATCTGTCGTAAAATTCGTCGCAAATTTGCGACGGAAAGTAAATCAGTTGCAAAATTCGTTGCAAATTTGCGACGAAAATAATTCCATCGCAAATTAGCGACGACTAATTTTCCGTCGCAAATTTGCGACGAATTTTGCGACGGATTTATTTTCCGTCGCTAATTTGTGCAACAAAATTTACCATTTTGCGACGAAAGTAGAGACGAATTAGACGATTGTCACAAGTTCAAATTCAAAAGAGATTGGACGATTTGCTACACGTCCAATTCTAAGAGAGATTAGATATTACAAATTCAAATTAAATAAGATCTATTATAAACTCAAGATATTAGATAATCTCTTAAAATGTTCTCGTCCCAAATAAAATTTTTTAGATTCGATAGGTGCAAATCTTATTTTCTTTTTTTTCAAGACTTAAATATAGATAACACATATATCTATTTAGTTGAATACGGCGGTTTCCTCCGCACGTAGCTCTTATATATGCGTAAATATATGGGTAAATATACGGAAAAAAAATCCGTCGCAAATTTGCGACGGAATAAAATTCGTCGCAAATTAGCGAATTTAGTGGCGGAAAAAAAAATTCGTCGCTAATTTGCTACGAAAAACAGTCAAAAAAAGGATTTAGCCACGGAAAAAAATTTTGTCGCTAATTAGCGACAGATTTAGCGGCGAAAAAATCAAATAAATGTTAGTAATTAAGTAAAATAATAGTTAGTAATAGAAAATTAATTTGTATTAAATCGTAAAATGGGATTAGTAAGTCATGCAAAAAGAAGCATGACTCAATATAAAAATTGGTAAGTTAAAAAACCAAATGGGTAAGCAACTCAAATTAGAGTTGACAATCCAAAACTAATTGGTAACTTAATTGGGCAAAAGTTAATGAGGCACACAAAAAAGTTGATAATTTCATGTAATAGAAGGTAAATTCAAAGCTGGTAGAAAATTAGAAATGTATTTTTGTTAGAGATAAGAAAAATCGGTCATTTCAAAATAGAAAACCAAAAAAACATTGATAAGTAACTCAAATAAAAGAAGGTAACATAAAACTAGTCAGTAACTTGATCGAAAAAAGTTGGTAATCACTCTAATAAAAGTTAGTAATTTCTAAAAGAGCCAGTAAATTTAAAAAGTTGGAAACCAATGCAAATAAAAGTAGCAACTTAATAAAAACTAGTAAATTTGAGAAAATAACAAATAAATGCTAATAACTCAAATGAGATTTGGTAATCCAAAACTAATTGATTTGATTGGAGAAAATTTACCCAAATCACGCAAAGAAAGCTAGGCTGATAGTTTCATATAATACTCGATAAATTTAACTTATTGGTAAGAAATATAAATAAAAGTTCGTAAACAATGACAGAAGCTTTACTTGGTTAGAGATTAGAGAAGTTGGTGTAGAAAAAAAATGAAAATAAACATTGGTAAGTAACTCTATTAGGAGTTGATAATGCAATATGGTAAACTTGATAGAGGAGAAGTTGGTAATCACTCTAAGGGTACGTTTGTTTTGTGGAAAACTTAATGATAAAGGAAAGTGTTTTTCGGAAAATCATTTTCCATGAATACGCTTAGTTTTCATTTGTATGGTGACATACGATGGAAATCGTTTTTTGATGTTTGGATTTCATTAGAAAATTATTTCAATCTCATGACTTTATTTTAGAAAAAAAATAAAAGAATTTTTAAATATTTTTATTTAAAAAGTAGAATTCTTAATTATTTTTTATATCTCTTTTTATTTATTTATTTTTTTTGTAAAAATTTGAATTTTTTAATTCTTTTTTAAAAGGTCGTCGCTAAATCCGTCGCTAATTAGCGACGGAACAGAAATCCGTCGCAAAAATTTTTGCGACGGAAAAAAAATTCCGTCGCAAAAATTTACGACGGAACCGAAATCCGTCGCAAAAATTTGCGACGGAAAAAAATCCGTCGCAAATTTTTGCGACGGAAAAAAAAATCCGTCGCAAATTTGCGACGGAAACAAAATCCGTCGCAAAAATTTGCGACGGAAAAAAACTCCGTCGCAAATTTGCGACGGAAGCGAAATCCGTCGCAAATTTTTGCGACGGAAAACAAATCCGTCGCAAAAATTTTTGCGACGGAAAAAAAATTCCGTCGCAAAAATTTACGACGGAACCGAAATCCGTCGCAAATTTGCGACGGAAAAAAATCCGTCGCAAATTTGCGACGGAAAAAAAATCCGTCGCAAATTTGCGACGGAAACAAAATCCGTCGCAAAAATTTGCGACGGAACAGAAATCCGTCGCAAAAATTTTTGCGACGGAAAAAAAATTCCGTCGCAAAAATTTACGACGGAACCGAAATCCGTCGCAAAAATTTGCGACGGAAAAAAATCCGTCGCAAATTTTTGCGACGGAAAAAAAAATCCGTCGCAAATTTGCGACGGAAACAAAATCCGTCGCAAAAATTTACGACGGAAAATATAAGTCCGTCGCAAATTTGCGACGGAAAAATGATGTCCGTCGCAAATTTGCGACGGAAAAAATAATCCGTCGCAAATTTGCGACGGAAAAAAAAATCCGTCGCAAATTTGAGTCGGAAAAAAATCCGACGCAAATTTGCGACGGAAAATATAAGTCCGTCGCAAGTCCGTCGCAAATTTGCGACGGAAAATATAAGTCCGTCGCAAATTTGCGACGGAAAGTATAAGTCCGTCGCAAATTTGCGCAAAAAAAAAATCGCAAGTTTGCGACGGAATAAAATTTTCCGTCGCAAATTTGCACAAAAAAATTACAAATTTGCGACGGAATAAAATTTTCCGTCGCAAATTTGCGACGGATTAAAAAAATCCGTCGCAATTTGCTACGAAAAAGAAAAATCCGTCGCAAGCTCCCCGCCAATCACTCAAATATGCCCGCCCTCACCGCAGTTTTTCTCTCTCTCTCTCCTATTCCTCAGAAACCCCCCCGCTTCGCCAAACACCCCTCCGTCGCTCCCTCCTCCCCTCCGCCAGCCATGATGGCCACCCTCACCGCCGCCGCCGTTGCGTCCTCCTCCGTCGCCATACGCCCGTTCTGTGCCCACCAGCCCTCCGTCGCCTCGCCCCAGATCTGGGCGAGGTCGAGCGGCCTCGCCCATGGCCGCCGCTCGACCTCGCCCATGGCTGCTCGACCTCGCCGTCGCCCAGATCTAGGCGACGGCGAGGGCGAGCGGTGGCCATGGGCGAGGCCGGGATCCGGTGCTTCGTTGCTGGCTGCGGCGGTTGAGACTTAGGGCTGCCGTAACGCTAGTCCCGGAGGTACCCGATTGGTGTGGGGGCTCGCGTTCCTCTCTCTGGCTTTTGTGCTGCCCTGCTTCGCGGGACGCTCGACAATTGCGCGAGGTGATGTTTTGAAGTGCGCTGCGTTCTTCTTCTTTTCCTTTTACGTTTGTTTGTGTCCCTGTGTTCGGGTTTTGCGAGCTGTGCGGATAGTGCTTGCGGGGGGAGTGGTGATTGTTTGCTTCTGACGAGTTTGAAGTTCGGAGGGCGTGGAAATTGACGTGAATTTTGGGTTTTTGGGGAGCCGGTGTTGGTGATGAATTTGGAACTTGATATCGTGAAATTTACCATCTTGACTGCTGCGTAGATGGGTATGCGTTTCTTGTGACCTGTAAAGGCGGCGAATTTAATTATAGCATCTGCAAAATTTAATGGCCCGGATGACAATCGAGAAACCTTCAAATAGCTCAACAATGAAATAGCTTGCAATGTCTTTCCTAACCCCATCTGCGAACAACTAAGTAAGATTAGCTTAAAAGGCACGGACGTGTGAAGATAAGGAAGTCCTTATTCTGTTATACTCATAGATGCACGAGCAGCGACCAATTACTAGTGTCTTAACAAAGCACAAATGAGCGCATCCAACATGAGCAAATAAATTGCGAAGTTTTTGCCGCTTGAGGGACATCATATAGAGTAGGTCGGCATTAAAGTACCCTCAAGTCGATAAACTCCAAATAGTAAGTCCGAAAGAAAGAAACAGACATGTGCCCAGATTATTGTAATTCAGAACAAGGTAGCAAGCTTTCCCAGTTATTCTCACCATGACTGAAGCAAGATTCTTAGCTGATGAAAGTACCCTGAAGATTGCGTTGGGTTCGGATAAGTTTGTGGAGAGCAGCTTGGTTAGCATTCAAAAGCTATTTCATTGTTGGTGATGAATGTGTTACGAGGAGTAGCTTCGTAGCTGGTTCGATGTTCGGGGTTGATTGGTGGACCTAAAAGTGGCCCTTGGTAGGCTCGAGAAGGCAGGTTCTGGGGGCTATGATATTTTGAGTTGAGCAGGGAATGTTTCCTTTTGAATGTGCATTTGTTTGGTTGTTGTTTTCTTGTGAAGGTGCTGGCTTGTTTTGGGGCATATATGTTTGAGTAGCTTCTGTAGTCTTTTCTTTCTCAATAGGTAATGGCACTTCGTTGGAATAAAACGTGGTACGTATGAGTATTGAAGAAGTATGATGAGCAAAGGAAAAGGTATAGAGGTGTCGTACAAAGTAATGCACCTTGGGTCCTCACCTTCTTGTATATATCATCTTCTTATTCGATGAGTGAGGATATGGAAGATTGGAAAGGAAAATGATGAGATCACATGTTGTGCTTTTCTGAGCTGATGTGTGAGCTTGTAGTGGTTGATATTGTGATGCTTTTATCAAATTCATCTTCTCAACTATAAACATTGGCTTTTGCTTCATTTGCGACCTCTTGAGCTTGATTCTATTGCAAGCCCTCATGTCTAATTGAGATAGTCCAGTCATTCCATTTCCATTCAATGGCTCTTCAATTAATAGTAATTAGATGGACAGCATAAGTTCCTTAGATGTCCAGATTTGAGAAGTAAACATTTCTTTGGCGACTAGCATATGGGGCTCCTTCAATGTCTGCTGAACTTCTGCGGTCATGAAAATGCCGATTTGATCATCCCATTGACAATCTACCGAACTCTGATGTAGATACAATTGTAATAGGCGCTTAGCTGATGTGAACTTATTTTTGATGTCTTTTCAATTTGCGTATGTGAAATATGTTATTGACATGTGAAAGCTCTAGTCCATGTAAGAGTAGGTTGTTCTTAGTCCATTCATGGAAAGGAGATGGCATTTTGCTGAGGATTGGTAAGTCACAAATAGTGCATCATCAACATCCTTCTAAAAAGTGCTGCAATAGAAACAATTGTTTGTTGCTAGATTAGGAAAAGGTTCAATCCATGGATAACATGTACATATAGAAAAGTATGTACATACAGAAAAGTCATTACATATACAATTACAAATACATGCACTCACAAACATGTCCATCTAAAAAGGCAATTACACATAGAATGGGGATGAATATTTGGCAGAAATGCACATGCACCCACACAAAGGCGCACAAGCATGCATGTTTGGTTGTGGGCACGCTCTCATACACACGTGACCTTTTTATATCCTCCTTGTCAAGAGAGTTACATAAGCTTTCATAATGCCTTTGCATTTGGACTCCGCTTATTGTGGCTTTTTCCTTGTCTTCTTCTTCATATAATAGTGCTTTTGTAATCTTCTAGGAAGTCTTGTTCTGCCTACAAGTTGAAAGAAATCACCGGAAGCACCGCGACAGGGCCCCCGACGTGGTCGTCGCCGAGGCCAGGGACCGCGTCAAAGAGTTTTATATATTTGAGATTATTGGTATAGGCGGAGGAGCATCAAAGAGTTGCAAAAGATGCTTCACAGATGCAACGAGCAGCTCCGACGGTTTAGTCATGTAAACAAAAAAGCACTTGATCAGTACGTGAACTTCACCGAGCAAAGGAAGTGATCTTCTCACATGGACCGTGTCTTTAGTTTTGTTCAGTATTTATATGATGGAGATTGTCGCTAAAAGCCGGATATTCTTTTTTGATTCATTTCTGTCGTCATTGTTTATTGTGCAAGATTAGTTATTATGCAAGATTATTTATTCTCTCATTATGTGTACTATAAAGAAAAATATTTGTCATTCTTGTGGAAAATGTAGATGAATGTATTTCATTTTCATATTATTATAATATTTTGATGTTATTAAGTACTTAATCAATGTTAAATATAAATTTCAGAAATTAATTTTGCTTTTAATTAAGTTTAAAATCGAAAAATAAAATAAATGATTTTATCGTACGATCACAAATTATAAAAGTTCGTTACAAAAATAAAATTTCGTCGCTAATTTCATCCCTAAACGATATTCGTCGCAGAGTTTCTCGCTAAAAAATTTGCGACGAAATTTGCGACGGATTTTTGCGACGAATTTTGCGACGGATTGTGTTCGTCGCAAATTTGTGACGAAATTTGCGACGGATTTTGCGACGAATTTTGCGACGGATTGAGTTCGTCGCAAATTTGCGACGAAATATTTGCGACGAATTTTGCGACGGATCTGGTCCATCGCAAATTTGCGACGAATTTTGCGACGAATTTGCGACGAATTTTTGCGACGAATTTTGCGACGGATTGATTCGTCGCAAATTTGCGACGAAATTAGTGACGAATTTGCGACGGATTTTTGCGACGAATTTTGCGACGGATTGAGTTCGTCGCAAATTTGCGACGAAATTTGCGACGGATTTTGCGACGAATTTTGCGACGGATTCAGTTCGTCGCAAATTTGCGACGGAATATTTGCGACGAATTTTGCGACGGATCTGGTCCGTCGCAAATTTGCGACGAATTTTGCGACGGATCTGGTCCGTCGCAAATTTGCGACGAATTTTGCCACGAATTTTGCGACGAATTTTGCGACGAATTTTTGAATTTTCCGTCGCAAAAATTTGCGACGCACTAGTAGCGACGGAATTTTTTCCGTCGCAAAATCCGTCGCAAATTCGATTTGCGACGGATTTTTCCGAAATTTCCGTCGCAAATTTCGTCGCAAAAAACAAGTTTTTTTGTAGTGAGAAAATGAACATCAATTGGCAAAAAAAAAAGTTTAGGATTGAATTGGCAAAACAAAAAAGGTTGAGGACTACATTGACACAATTGCAATAGGTTTAGGACTTTTTTGGTAATCTCCCCCCATGCATCCAATGTACGCAATTGGTATTTGTATCATTGTTCTTAGGGGTATTAGTGGGTTAAATGCGATTTTTAACCAAACTTTTCATCTTTTTTCTTAAGATATTTTCAGCATGTATGATGTTGTGAAAACAAGCGATGAACACAATAATAAACCAGAACGAGGAAATAAATCGATACCATTTTATGTGATTCGGTTTGTGTGACCTATTTCACTAGAAGAGTAACACAAGATTCCACTATATATCAAGCAATATAACAAATAGTACAATCATACTTGAGTTATTCAAATACTCTCAATGTTTCGAAGTCTCCAATTACACACAATAATCTCACTATGTTTAGTCTTACAATCCCTTCCGAAAAGGGAAATTATCCAAAAGTCTTAAACCTATTATACGGCAGCCAATTCAGTCATAAACCTCTATTTAGTCATAAACCTTTTAACAATCTGCCAATTTAGTCATAAACCGTTCAATCGTGACAATTTAGTCCTAAACCTTTTAAAAATTTACCAATTGAGTTCCTCAAGTCATTTTTTTTTTGAAATCGCTGACGTGACGGTTTAATTAGCGTCGACCGTCCTACGTGGTGGTGATATACGATCACTTGGCATGGACACAATGGCAGGGTGTAGCATTGTGATGGTGCGGCCGCCATGGCTGAACAGAGACATGACCAAAAGAAAAAGCCCGTAGAAAGAGAAAGGAAGAGATGAAGTTTTTCTCCATCCTCGAATAGATAAAATGTACCTAAACGAGTCTGTTATTGAGGTCGCTCAATATGTAATCCTTTGACAAACATATACTGACTATGCGCTTAATGCACATATACTGACTATGCGCTTAATGCTTGCAAGTAGGGATGGGGCTATTTTCACACCCTTTTTAGTCTACGGGATCAAATTTGCTAGCCATGCATTCACTGCAGGACGTTAGACCATGGAAATCAATCCCCCATTAGAAGTTTTAGTTTGGAGATTTTTATTTGGATGAGTGAATATGGACCGTTGGCCCATAAGATTGGATGATATGTTAGCACCACATAGCATACTTGGGCTTGTAATTGAACTTCCATGGACTCAAAATCTTAAGATACAACCTAAGCCCGGCCATGCAAAGGCATTTGCATGAACTGTGTCACCTGTCCGGCTGGCACGGTTCATGATGTGCAAAATTGAGCCTAATTCAAGGTTTGTCTCTGGCCAAAAGACTTTTGTTTCTGGTGTTTGATGCTTGATCCCGAATGGTTGTCGATGTATCAACCAAATAAATTTATTTCATTGCATTCCATCCTCTAAGCTGAGGTTGAGTTCACTTAGCTTAAATAGTAGTAAGCTAAACAATGCCTGCATTATGCTTACACTACACGTTGATAATCAAATAGCTGATATCTGAGATTCCAAGCTCTAGCTAAAGAAGGCTGAGTTTTTTGCGCCCCGAACAATCCATCAAGGTTCTTTTATGTGTAGTGCCGTAAGGCGCCTATCGTAGCAACCTTGTCTGACAAGGGTAGAGAGTGCTTGTTTATTACAGTCAGAGAGATCCCGAAAAAATTGTGATGACTTTCAATACCTTCTTCGATGGTGGAGAGACTAGAAAAAAGTCAAATCACATGTTTGACATCCACACAGTGCTACTGGCTATATATATATATATATGTGTGTGCGAAAGTGAACCTAATGATTTTTATTTAAAAACCTAAATATTGACTAAGTAACTGCACATCATTAATGCACAAAAACTCTCTATTGTATGTGTACGTATGTTATCATTTTATATAGTTATTGTGTTCACTACTAGTGTAAAAAAAATTTTATACATTGACAGTCAGATGGGTGACATGTGGATAAGTTCGTTTACACAGTAATCTTTAAATGCAAATGTCGCTCATCCAACGGTGAATATGTAAAAAAAAAATCTTTACAATGGCAATGGACCTAATAAAAATCATATTTCGGAACTTCCCATGAGGTGGACACTTATATAATTTATTTTCCCTCCATTTAACTGGACTAAAACTGTTGTTTGGACTGTTTAAAGATAAAATCTCTTAATAGAACAATGCGGTGTAGAGAAACCCACTTGCCAAAATCCATTTCAAAACGCATAAAATAATTATTATTAGCAAAATCGTAGTGGAAGCATCCGGAACCGGAAGGCCCATGATGGCCATGAAGCGGTGAATAAATTAAATATTAGGACCTGCAATACAACGCACCAGCATTTATACGTTATCTTTATAATATATGCTTGTCTCTATCTTAGATCTTGTCCCAGTTAGAACACATCTCACCTTCGCTAAGGGACAAAGCAACGAAGAATTTCGGTCAAAAAAGAAAATTCCTCCTCACACCTGTCCTTCAAGTGAGGAAATCCTGCCAAAACATAATCCAACCAACCTATAAATTCATATATATTTATAGCTGCAGATGGCATTATAACTATTACAAGGCCATATACGGAAGAAGAAGAAGAAGAAGAAGAAAATACTGGAACTGACTCGAAGATCTTGGTCACATGATCATATCTTCCCCGATGAAAGCATCTCCACATCTAGAAGTCATAGGGGTTAGTTTTTTTTTTTTTTTTGGGTTTTAAGCCAAGAGGGTCTTGATGACCTTCCCAATAATCCAATTCCACACCTCAAGTAAATAATCACCTAGGACCAAAGTACTTCAAACCTTAAAGGGTACCATGAGAGGTCATCATTAAATCTAGCTACACCATAGGCAAATAAGTTCATACAATTGATGTTTACAAGAACTTATGGTTTGCTGTTTATGGAAAAATTCATCATATAAAAATCATTTTTCTAACAATAACCATTTGTACTACTTATAATAATTAATCGATGAAAAATATTTATATTATCAATAATAGTCTTTGTCCATATATTTTCGTTGATAAGAAAAATATCTTACATTAACTTATATTGTCAGGCAACATAGTTATGAGTTTCTGCGAAATAATAAATTTTGTTGGGAGAAAAGGACAAGGCATATTGATTGTAAAGAGAGCTTCCTATGACCAATGTATATGCGCAAGGTGCATCAATCATGCAATTGTGTTAGGTCACACCATGCGTAAAACATAAATTTCCATCAACAAGTCCTGTCACCAAGAACATGAGAACTTATCCCAATGTGGGAAAGAAACGATAAACATTTTCTTTAATAAAGGAAATGGACTGTGTCAGAGATGCAATGTATTTATGCTTTTGGGGTGGTGTTTCCTAAATTCATGAAAAGGGGTCACCCCCCCCAAAACCCTAATAATAATAATATAGAATCTATATCTATGTCCTTTATTGTAATGTTGGGACCTTTGTGTGATAGCCCACATGGTGTCTATTTGCTAGATCAGGTTTGACACTCTCTTTTTTTTTCCAAAAAAAAAAAAGTAATCCCATGAATTTTATTTGTATGTGCTTTCTCTTTTGGGTATAATAAATGAGATTAAAATGATCCTCAAGACAGGAACCCTCTCATTCCACTCACTTTTGTCTTGGGGAGCAACCGACCCTCTTGGCTATTCAGGGTCATATATACCAATCGTGCACAAGAAAGTGAATGATTTTGTACTCAATATACTAATGCAAGATAACAAATATGTTAATATAATATTAGAAAGGCTTATGTCCCCATGTTAATATAATAAGCATGTTATGGGCACGTGGGCCTCCATTTGAGTGCAATTAGATAAACAACTAGTTAAGCTCATACAGTTCTTACTCTTGGGGAATAGAGAGTGGTAGAGAGTATGTATTAGATGGTTAACAACCTCTGTTTGATTTATAGGTAAACAACTATTCATCTATTCAGATCAAGAGAGTGAATAGTTAACAACCTCAGTTTGTTCATCTGTTTGGGTGAGTGGTCCAGTGATTGTCAATCACATCGACCTCAGATTGGGTCACTCAGTGCTCGTTGAATCAACTCTCAAACATGTCCTCTTAATAATTTTTGACGTTGCATGTGTCGTTAGGATGCGTTCATGGAAATTGAGGAGACATTGTCCAACAATCTTAAACTTACTGTATGGACTAGGGTTGATTTATTTTAGGGTTGAGTCACCAAACCCGGAACCTATTCGCACAAAGTTCCTAGATTTTGGAACTTGAAACCAATTTGTAGACCCCGGAATCAATCTTGGACTAATCCTACTTGTCCAATTTGGTTTTAGGTCCAATCCAAGGAACCCGCCAATTCTTTATTTCTTGTTTTTCATTCTTTGAAAGGACAAACTTACCCTTTCAAAGTACATAATCATAATCACTAAAGTTTGCCCCAGTAACCACCCTTCTTACTTGGGAAGAGAGAGATGGGAAGTTCAAATCTTCATCTTCTCAAGGGGGGCTAGGGTTGGGGAATTGCAATTTCAGATGTGGGTTTTCGACTTCCACGCCCTGCAAGAGGTAGGACAAAAGTCTGAGAGTGAGTTGAAAATTAAAATAGGACAGACCAAAAAAAAAAAACAAAGTACATAACTATCAACACTCGATATTTATAACCGTGATACTTTGTAAAAAAAGGCGAGAAGTAGAACACTGGTAGAAGCCAAATAGAAATATAAAGTAATAGGGAATTATCCAACTCATCCCTTAATCAAGCAAAACGGTAGATAAAGCAACAAGAGAAATCTCCACTCACCAAAATAACAACCTATAAAGGATGAACATGTAAAATAAAATAAGTTATAAACACGTAACATAAAACATCAATTATAGAACTTCATTCTTCATTCAACCATAAAAAATTGCTCCAATTCTAACCACTTGAAAACAAAACAAATAAAACATAATTAAATTGGACTCGGTCTAGGGTGGGTCTAGGGTCAGACCAGAATCCGTCCAAGGTTAGTCCGCCAGTCTAATTTAGCACCTTGATCCTGGAACCGAACCGCACAATGCTAGTTCCCAATTTTTGGAGTGAGGACAGGTTCCCCACGAAACCGAACCACATAGTCCCGGTCTGGTTCAGTTCCAAGGTCTACCCTAGATCGATGCTCACCCTTAGTATGGATATCAATTTAGTTCTAGACTTTACAATTTGGTCAATTTAGTCATAAACATTTTCACGAAATTCCTATGTAGCCCTTTCTGCCTATTTCTGCTAGGAATCATTGATGTAGTGATGTGCTACATAGGACGGCCAAAAATGATTAGACCTCCATATTAGTGATTTCCAGTGAAAATTAATCAAAAGGATTATATAATTTACACATAAATGTTTAAAACTAAATTGGTTAAATTGAAACGTTTAGAATTAAATTAGCATCGGTTCAAAAAGTTGATAGACTGAGGAGTAATTTTTCTGAAATTTTGATGTTCCCCTCTTTGCTGAGACAGTGAGATTAATAGCCCACACGTTAATGATACCAATAGTAAAAAGGTTAGAGACCCTAATAATCTAGATCTTCAATTCCTCGAGCCACCGTCTTAGTAAGCCCGTCGCTCGAATGATATGTACAACTCTTTTGATAGCTCACAAACCTCACGATTCCCCGGGGAAGATAGAGAATAAATAAAAGAATAACAAGTAACAAATTCTCAAAGAAACAGCTTTAGCTAATAGCTTAAAAATATCTTTGAAGTTTTCAAACTGGAATCATTTTGATATGTTCCAAAATATAGAACGTATAGCATCCTCGAACATCAAGTTCCAAATGGAGAATATATGTTTCAATTCATAGATTCTCAAGCCAATAAAATAAATTTAAAAGACATAAATAAACTAAACACTAATTCTGGCATCATATAGTGATGTAGGCAGTGCAATCCTAAATCTCTCAGCCAGAAAAAGTTCACAAAAGGTCCTATATTTGATGTACCATATACAATCAATCACTAAACATTTTGATTTGAGCGGTCAAGTTCTAAACTGTTGATGCAATCAAATCCCTAGACCATCGGTAGTGAAGCGATCGTAGGTGTCCACAACAACCGAAGGGTTCTTGAAATTTTGAGCGGCTGAAGTTGAAGCAACTACCATTTACTCAATTATTTCACGTACATGACCAAAAACAATTATCAGCTTGTTAAAAAAAATTAAGACTTAATTAGACTGTGTTTATGGATTTTTTTTAGTGAAAAGATTTACACCTTAATTGCACCTAATTGAAATGGTGTAAGACAGGGTTTCACTTTTTGATGTATTCCCTTTTGATAATAATGAGAGTCAATTCTCTTAAATATGTGACATGTCCTACCAAAAACATGAATTGATATGTCCAAACTAAATTGCTAAATTCAAAATGGAAACAATATGCTTTAATTCCTATTTGAATGAAGGTCCTAATCTCCCACTTTGCTATTTCAATTGAATTTGGGATAATTTCTTCAGCATCTAACATGTCGCCATTTTGTGTTTTCTATTTCCGAGTCAAGCATTCGCCAACAAGAGCTCCCCATGTGGCCACGTAGGAAAAGTGAGCGCCTCGAGCAATCTTATTGTCCACGAGATCGGGACCAAAACCATTTGTGCATATAGTCATGGCCACGGTTCGGAGCCGGTGGTTCCGGCTCGTGGCCATGTATGAACCAGAACTGACCGGTTCTGGGCTGGTTCCGGGCAAGTTCCGATCCGGTTTCGGTTCCGATTCCGGTTCATAATTTAAAATTTTAAAAAATAAATTATGAAATAAAAAAATGAATTATGAAATTATGAAATAATGAATTATTCAATATAAATTGTAATCAAATTTGGGGACAAAAAGAGAGAAAGAGGGGGCTTGAACTTAATAAATTATCATTAAGTGCCTTACAATTCATTACAATAATCTATAAAAAAAAAGAGCATAATATATATGCCCTAAAATGACCCCAAAACCTAAGCCTATCCGAACCCCCGCATTCTGTGCGCAAGGGTCACATGTCGTCAGATTATACTTCAATTTCCCTAAGCTCATGTGGACGTGCTTGGTATGAGAAACAAGAGTCCTCGAAATATTTGCCAACTCCAATAGTTCTTTTACCCTTAGTCGTCGCTACCCGTTCCAGTAGAGGTACCGGTGGTATCTCCGTCATTAAAGAATTCTTATTGTCGGTATTGAGCCTTCGTCCAATCATCGACATAAGCATGAGCCTCCACTGATTCTGGAACTAATCTTAAACGATGTTTGTCCAAAATATTACCTCCGGTACTGAATGCTTGTTCAACCGCAACTGTAGAACAAGGGGTTGCAAAAATTTGTTTTGCAATAAGAGAAAAGATTGGTATTGGCTTGTGTGCCTCTTCCACCAATCCAAAATTAAAAAACCTGTACTACCTTCGGATTCAGTAAACTCAAAAGAAACAATTAGATAAATCTCTAATTCAAAAATATTTCCTATTACTCCCTTTTGTTTTTTTTGTCTATGTAATAAAAGTTGGTACCCCCTACTAATTTTACCTGTACTCTCACTTTGTGTCTCGTTAGATTGAGAAGATCCAATATCACCTAAATTATATTTAGTATAAAATTTATTATATAATTCTATTACTACGTTTTTAACATCACTTAGTATGGTTGTAACATTTACCGTATCATAATGTAAACATTGATAATAAATATACATATAATCACTTAAACCATCTAATTTGCAACGCGGATCAAAAACACAAGCAAATAAATAAAAAATGGAAATTTCACTATAATAATGTAGTCACTTCATTTTCATTATTACCATAGTATGTTGTAATTCAACATCATTTTCATAATCCCCAAAAACTCCAACAATATTAATACACTCTACAAAAAATAAATGCGTAGTAGGATAATAAATACCGGACAAAGTATAAGTTGCATCATTAAAAACCTTTAAAATATTTAAAAAAATTTTGCAAATACCCCACTCTTGTGAGTATAAATTAATTTGAGGTATATTATTAGAAATGAATGCACATAATAAATCTTTATATTCATAAGATTCACTAAACAAGTGAAAAGTAGAATTCGAACGAGTTGGAACATCTCTTAGAAATCTTTTTGGCTTTTTGTGATTTTCTCTACAAAATCTACTCCATTCTTTCATTCTTTTGGGATGTTTTCATAAAAATTGAATTGCCGTTTTTATTGGTTCAAGAAAAATATCAAGAGTTTTCAAACCATCTTGTACACATAAATTTAAAATATGACAAACACATCTAACGTGAAAAAATTTTCCGCCAAAAGCGGGTTTAGAAATATTTTCTAAATAGACAATTGAAGTGGTATTTGCTGCAGCATTATCAAAATTAATTGAAAAAATTTTGTTAAGCAAATAATATTCTTTTAAAATTTACCTAATTATTCTATAAATATTATTTACCGTATGCTTACCATCGAAAACTCTAAATACAATAACTCTTTTTTGAATACTCCAATCATCATCTATCCAATGACATGTTATGTTCATGTAAGAATGAATTTGCCAATGATCACTCCAAATATCACTACCTATATGCATGCATCCATTAAATTGCATAAAAAAGTTTTGTAAATCTTTTTTTTAATTTTTTTAAAGATCTTTAATTACTCGTTTAAGTGAATTTCTATAAACACGTTTTGCTTGTGGAGCACGTGCTTTTTGTACAAATTAATTAAAACCAAATCTTTCTCCAAAATTAAATGATAAATGCTCAACAAAAACAAATTTACCTAATTCTTCCTTATAAGTTTTTTCATTAAAACGAAATAAAAGGGAAGTGTTAGGATTGACGTACTCGGAAATTTGTTGTTGCTTGATATCGATTCCCCTTAGGTTGGATGTTTGCTTCTAAGATGTCGTTTGAATGTTTTATATCCTTGTCCACCTGTATATTTATATATTTTCCCACAATATTTATAAATTATATCATATCTTTTTTACTAATATCAAACATTTTTATTTTCGTGAAGTGATCCCAAATGTTAGATGTAAGTTCCCGCTCCGCCTCCTTTGTTGTAGATATTTCAGCAGAAGGATGAAGACTTTCTTGCGTCGGGACGCGCTCCACATTGAGAAAAATGTTGATTTCATTATCTTGAAAATTTGCATAATCACGAGGATCAAAAGAATGATGGGATTCCGTTATGATATTCTTACCTTTGCCAGTTGGCACTCGACTTCCACTTGCCATTTTTCGAGTGGATTGAAAGAATTGAGCGGATTGATTGGGAGAATTAAGAGAGAATTGCGCGAATTGAGAGAATTTAAGAGAATTTAAAGTATTGAGAAAATTTGAGAGAAGAGAATTTGAGAGAATTTGAGAGAATTGAGATTATTGAGAGAATTTAAGAGAATTTAGAGTATTGAGAAAATTTGAGAGAAGAGAATTTGAGAGAATTGAGAGTATTGAGAGAATTTGAGAGAATTTATAAGAAAAAAATGAGAAGAAAATTTAGGATTAAAAAAAAAGCTAAATAATCGTTGCAATTTGCAATGGTTATCTTTTTATTTTATTTTATTTTTTATTTTTGCCCGTTGCCAAGGCAGCCTGCAAAGGCTGCCCTTACAACGGGCCGCAGCAGGGCTTGCAGACGTGCAGGCCCTACTGCAAGTTTTTTTTAATTTATTTATTTATATATTTTTATTTTTTTGGGAACCGTGCCGGTTCCAAAATTTCTGGAACCGAAACTAGGCCCATAGGCCATGGGCCGGTTCCGATTCCGAACCGCAGGCCCAGTCAACGGGCTCAGCCTGGGTTTGACCGGGCCGAAACCGGCCCATGGCCATGACTATGTGCATACAAGCTGGGGACTAAGGGGGCGTTTGCCAAGTTGCCAAATAGTAAAAATTTATGTTTTTTTGTTCCCAAAATTAATTTGAGAACAAAAATCCGTTTATTAAAATTTTTGTGCCCGACCACAAATTTGCAAAAAATTATTCCCAAAATCAATTTTGGAACAGAATCAAGAAGCAAAAAAAAAATAGTCTCTTGATACTGGAACAATTTTTCCATTTTTGATTCTTCTCGGTTTTCTTCTTCCTTTTTGGTTTGTTCTTTGTCTTCTTCACGGTCTGCCGCTGGCCGATCGTCGGCTGCCGGCCAGGGCCGGCAAGGGCGTTGCGACCCTCGCCGGTGGCCAGGGAGGGCTCGTTGCGGCCCTCGCCGATCGCTGGGGAGAGCGCCTTGTGGTCGCGACGGCAAGGTTGGCCTCACCATGATCGAGTGAGGCTCAACCTCGCTAGTATCTGGCGAGGCCAACCTCGCCGTCGTGACCGGCGAGGGCTACAACGCCCTCCCTGGCCCTGGCTTATGGCCGGTTGCCGGCGCGTTGACCAGCCATGGCCAAGGAAGGGAAGAAAAAAAATGAAAAAAAAGAAAGAAATATTAAAAAAAATCAATATATTATTAATAAAAAGAAATTTTGTGTAGTTACCAAACGCATTTATGTTCTTTTTCTATTCTAAGAATAGAAATTTTGGACAATTAACAAACGTCTTCAAATACTTAGAAAATTATTCACGAGCATAGAATCAAAAGGAATCATTTCTGAGCAAAATCAGTTTCCGGGTATAGAATCATTGCCATACGCACCCTAAGACTTACCCTAAGAAAGAAAGAAAGAAAAAAAGAAAGTCGAAGGACCAAATTGTAATAAGGGTAAAAGTTGAGGGACTAGATTTTTGCTAGCCAACCCTTCCTTTAATTCAAACGAGGTCCGATCTTATGCAACCGAGTACGTTAAATTAGAAAGCCCACTTTAATTAGGTAAATCTTGAATCTATGAAATATTCTACTAACCTCATTATCTGGTTAAGACGCAAGCCCAAACCCGAGTAAGTAATCCAAATACGAAATCATTTGCATTGGTAATACGAAGAATCGAATCTGTGTCAGTTCCTCAACTATTTAGCCAATCCGAGATGATTTAACTCGACAAATTATAGACATAAGATTGCGCCTTGGCATGTAAACGGTAAAAAGTGCACCAACAATGATACTTCTTTATTTTCCAATGTCCGTATGATACATTCTGTACACTAATATAGTCTTAGTAAGAAATGACGCTTCCATTGATAGAATGAATATAAAATTACTAAAAATGAAAAACACATATAATTTCCTGCTTGACTGCTGCTGAAAATTAAGGGTTTTTTCACCGCGTGAGGACGAAATAAAAGTGCATAAACTATATATCTGTTGTTGCAAATTGTGACGACGGTCCAAAACAAGATATTATAAAGTACTACCTTCATGTATACAGAAGAACTCATGCGTAGTCATTTTCAACATCCTTGTTTTGGCCAACGAGACATCTTCTATAAAGAATGCAAAAACGTGAGTAGTTCTTTTTATCTGTTTGATACAAATAAATCATCAAAGCACAATCTTCTGATTACATTATGGGAAGAAGGGTAACACTCCACTCATCACAATTGTTTGAAGAACATCACCATTCATCACTAGCTATCCAAAAAGAAAAGGAAAAAAAAAGAGGTTGAGAAAATAGAAAACCCATTTCAAATTATCATTAAAATATCTGCATTGACCCCACCACTTGCCCACTCTGGAAATCCTTCCCTAAATGTGAATAATTCAAATTCCCCATCGCTGTCGTTGCCGCCGCCGCCGCCGCCTCCGCCGTCGCCGCCGCCTCCGCCGTCGCCGGAAAGCCGATGCCCATTTGCTTGCTATTGTTGTTCACGGCAGCTTCCTCTAGACACTGCACTTGCTTCTTCAAGAACTTGACGTAGTGAATCGCCTCGTCCAACATCGAGGCCGTGTCCATCTTCGTGCCGCCGGGGACGAGTCTCTGGAGTATCCTTATCCTCTCGCTGATCCTCTCCCTCCGGTGCCGCGCCGCCACGCTCTGCGGGTCCTTCGATATCTTCACGTTCCTCCGCTTGGGTGGCTTGATCGACTCCGGATCGATGTGGATCGGCTGCATCGCCGCGATCCGGAATATCATCTCCCTCATCGCCGCCATCGAATTCCTCTTCTCGTGCGACGAACTACCGGACAAATACGCGCCCATCAACCCGCCCGCCGGCGCCGGGCCACCTCCGCTCTTGAAAAAATTTGACGGCAGGGGGGCGGAGGCCGGGTCATGAACCGGGTGGTTGCCGATGAACGAGACGGTGGTAGGACTTTGAGATATTGGCGCGACGGGGCTTCGTTGGTGGAGCGGCGAAGGGTAACTCCCCGCCGCGGGGCCCGTCGGGCCGGAGAAATCAGACGGGTCGTGATGCGAGGCGTGGTAGAGGTCGGGATGCTTCCCGGGCTGCATCAATATCTTCATGATGTCCATGTGATCTTCCGGCGACAACTTGATCATATCAACGTCCATGAGAAGAGGAGAGAGCGCGAGAGAGAGTTTGATTACTAGGGTTCTTTTCAGGGATAAGAGATGAGATGGAAGCGAAAGAGAGGATCGAAGGTAAAGATTTCTCTGCAGAGATAAGGATGTGAGAGGAAGAAAACGAAAAGGATGTACACAACAATGGAGGTTAAAAGCTTCGTGCGGATGGATTATATCTAATAGACCGACCATCAAAATCGAGCAGCGAAGATAGAAAGTGGACGGGGGTAGCTTTATATAGCAAGTTGTTGGCAATATAATATAATTTACTGGTAAATAAACCCAGAAAGTAAAAAGAAAAAATAAGAACAAAGAACGGAAAAAGAAGTTCTTCTCTCTCATTTACGATGAGCCTATGATTTAAGCTCCAATTATGTGGGGCTACCACTAAAAAGAAAAACCCTAAATATCTTAAAGAGTTATTCTGGGGTCCGAAGCTCTGGTTTCATCACGTGTGTCGAGATGAAATGGGGGTATTAATTAATCTAGGCAATACAAAAATGAATTTCTTGCCTCGAACATGACAAAATAATTAGATTTGAAATTTAAATACCTGATCGGTCTGATCAGCTAAATCAGCAGGGCTTCACATGCGTCACTTGAATATAGAAGAACATAGTAACTGTTTGAGTGAATTTGAAAAATACATGTCAGTTTGTAGGAAAAATAATTTTTTTTCCTATGAAAGTAGGAAAAATAAGTCAAGGTATAATATGGGTTTGAACACAAATACACAAAAGTCAACCATATGATGAAAATGGAAGCTGGATGTGAAATTTGCAGAAAAATGTAAAATCAATCAGTTCTCGCTTAAACTGGAAATATATACATATACATGTGCACATATACATCAACTTGTTGATCTAATTTTGGATATCAAGTCATGAGTCTAGGGCAAGTACAACTCATCTGGAAAAAGGCTGACGATTGGACGGCTGGGGTTAGAGAATGACAGTAGAAGGAAAGGTGCATGAACCCCATTTGCTTTCTCACAAAGAGAACCCTTTTCTTTTGACAAATTTTATAAAGAAAGTACACTTTATGCCTTAGAAACAATTCACCTTTCAAGCCAGAAACATTACTACAAAACCCCACAATCACATGAACTTTGTCAGACGAACCACCCCCCATCTATCTCAGCTTTGCACCGCCGATTTCATGAGCACCTGCAGCGAAAACTCCGGCGACTCTTTGTTAGGTCTAGATATGTTTCCATGTTGCTCATGTTATTCGATAGGAGACGGGTATATGTGCTAACACATGATAATGGGAACGTAATGGATAATGCTCGGTGTCAAAATGTTAATCATGCATCTTCACTTATAACCACGAATTTAGAACATGGATTATGCCCTCTTATGGAAAGCCATGATGATAAATACTCTGCGCAAAGATGAATATGGAAAATAAGTTTCAAGTTTTTTTTTGTCTCCCTTTGGCTTTGTAGTAAAGGTGAAGTGCTTTTGGTGGGTTGGGAACCTAAATGACACGCGTAGACCACTGGTAATAACACCCAAATCGACGTTATTATCTGCAACAGCTTCTCTGGCACGCCCTTCAAGGCGGATCAGGGGGATTGACGGTGGAGCAAATATTGTCTGCACTGAGCTCAACTCACATATGCCGTCAAGATAGGCACATCTCGTACGAAGTCCATCTCATCCAACGGCCCACATGAGCTGAGCTCACATAAATCGAGTTCACTGAGGACTCCACTTCCTGACAGCGACGGTGATGCCAGCCCCAAAATTTAGCAGAAGCGATATGCACTTTTTCGTCAGTTTTTACCAGTTTTTACGTGCTTTGTTCTTTTCGAACTGGCGAAGCCCTCCTCCGATTGGTCACCAAGTAGCAGCAGAACCAGCAGCAATCTGTGACTGACTCTTCGCTATCTGTCTGTTCAGTTTTTTTTTTTTTTAAAATTCGTGATTGGCCTTTTTCAGTTTGCAGCAACTAGTGAAAGGTTTTACGGGAGGTGTGGATCTTGATGGCCTTTGACAATTTGAGAACAACCCACCAATTGTCGGTCTGTCCACGCCAATGAAGTTCGGGCAAACGGGTAAAAAATCATCTTGAAATTTCTTATCTTTACCATTTTGCATCTTGTCTTTTTTCGAAAATATGTATCTTTGCATCTCAAATCAAAACTAATCACTAGAAAAAAGCGATAGAGGATACTTTAGAAAAGAAAATGATGATTTGCTAAAAAAAAGTGTTTGCAATGAGATGAAACATGGTGCCTAAGAATGCAAATGAGAGTGCACAAGTGCATTTTGAAAAATGGAGAGATGCACGGAGATGTTACGGTGAAATTTTATTAATTTGAGATGTTAGGTGGATAGGGCACTCATCTAAGTGTTGCTTTTGCCGATCATTTCCTCAAATACTTGTACTCCTATCAAATTATAAATAAATATATATAGACATCGTCTTCTATTGAACAGTATATATTTAAAGGTTTGTGCTTTTAAGAAGATTTGTATTGGAATTAAAGCGGAATGACATGTTACTTGATCCCTCGAGAAGTCTCGATTGATTTGTATACAAGGTTTGAAGTCTATGTGATGGGATTATGATATTTTCCAGTGTTGTCAGTTGTCGGGTGTTTAAGAAGTCTCAAATACCCCAAAATTGATACGAGAAAATGTTTACCAATGGCAATTATAAAGTGTTTTATAGCAAGCTAGTGAAATAAAGAAAACATAACATTTATGTTTATAGGAACAATTTCTTTTCAGAAATAAAATTTTCTATTTATATCCACTAGACGAGTTTCTGAGCAAAATAATATGTTTGGTAACTGTACAAAATTTTTATTCTCGACATAGAAAGAAAACAGAAAAGTGTTTGGTATAACCCTAAAATTTTTTTATGACAAGAAATTTTTTGAATTTTTTTCTTTTCTTTTTTTCCTCTCTTCTTCTTCCTCCTCTAGCCAATCACCAGGCCTCAACGATGACCGGTGACCATCCAGAGACAAGAGCCGGCCTCAAGTGATCCTCGCGGTGGCTGGATGAGGTCCGCCAAGCCTAGCCACCGGCCATCGCCGAGGCCCGGTAACCGGCTAAAGGAGAAAGAAGAAGGAAGGAAAAATAGAAAAGAAAACAATGGACTTGATTCATAAATTGTTCCTAGGAACAAAGGAGTAGATTTCTTTTTACTTCTTATTTTTGTTCTAAATCTATTCTCTAGCCACTTTTCTATTTTGGGAAATAGAAAAATTAACTAACATTACTAAACGGATTTATGTTCTTTTTCTATTCCGGAGAACAAAAGAACAGAAAAATAGAAAAATGTTATGGTTAGCAAAGGGGCCTTAAGTATTCTAAAACTTGACAAGAAAGTGTGATCAAAATCCTAAAATTTAGGAAAAATTTCAAATCAGTACCCAAAGTGGGGTCATTTTCTAAAAAAAGGGTCCAAAGTGGACATAGTATCAAATAAGGGTCTGAAATGCCCAATCAATCTCAAATAGGAGCTTGAAGTACCCAATTAATCTCAAGTAAAGGTCTGAGTTCGCCGGCTAATCAAATACTCACTGGCCGGCAAGCACATCACTGTTTTGGCGATCGGAACAAGAGCAATTTCGTCTTTTACTTTTTAAATTTTTTTGTTATTTTTTCCTTTTTTTTTCTTTTCCTTTCCCTTTTCCTTTTCTTCTTCTTTTTTTTTCCTCTTTTTCCTCTGTCAGCCACAGTGGGGGCCAACAGAGGTTGCCAGACTTGGGCGGAGACTGCCCTCGCCGGCGTCGAGCGAGGGCTGCCCTCGCCCGAGGCGGGCAACCTCTGCTGGCCACGACTGTGGCCGGCGGGGGGAAAAGAGGAAAAAAAAGAAGAAAAGGAAAAGAAAAAAGAAAAAAATAGAAAAAGGAAAAAAAATAAAAAAAAATTTAAAAGTAAAAGACGAAATTGCCCTTGTTTCCATCGCCAAAACATTGGCGTGCTTGCTAGCCAGTGAGCATTTGACCAGCTGGCGAACTTATGCCCTTATTTGAAACTAATTGAGCACTCCGGGCCCCTATTTAAAATTGATTGGGCATTTCGAGCATTTATTTAACAATATGTCCACTTTGGACCCTTTTTTGAGAAATAACCCCACTTTGGGTATTGATTTGAAATTTTCCCTAAAATTTATATGACCAAAAAAATTTTCTAAAACTTCCAAATAGTATAATTAGGTCCTAAAACATGTTCAATTAGTGTAATCAAGGACTTATGCTTACTCCGTCAAATTTGGATGTCAAAAATATACTGATGTGACTCTTCTTATTTTTATTTGGGAAAATACCACCAAAAATCTCAAACTATGCCATTTGTGATAAATTTACCCTGAACTTTGTTTTGTAATATGAAAAACTCTAAACTATATCACTTATGATAAATTTACCCTGAACTTTTTTTGTGACATAAAAAATCTCAAACTATGCCACTTGTGACACATTTTGTCACGCTCCGAATCCCAATGGGCTCGCGACACCCTTTCGATGGTTGTATTGATCGCAATGTCCCAGGACGCGTCGCCGACCCCAAACGAAACACCCAAAATCATATGTAGGCGAAAGCTAAATTTAAATATCCCAGACAATAAATAATGACAATGGGGTAGGACAAATGCAATTCAATAAACATATAACAGTAGCTTGAAATCCCAAATATTCATACATTAGGCCTCTATGATTAATATCCACCTTCGTCATTAAAAAGGAACAGGTAGCCGGGTAGACTACTAACTGCATAAAAAGGGACTCTACCAAAAAGGTTTCTAGGCCTAACTCCTAAACATCCCTACGGCGCCCAATCCGAATCAGACCCTGAGGGTTCTGACTCTGAATCCGAGTCTATCTCGATCGGCTCCTCTTCCTCCTCCTCCTCATGCTCAGACACCATAGGCACCTCTTCAGGCTCGGGCTCGGGCTCGAGCTCCGGTATGGGCTCGGGTTCAGGCTCTGGAACGGGCGTCGGTTCTGGACCAGGGTTTTCCGGAGGACTATCGGGATTTGACACCTCGCCATCGGGAGTGAACTTGTCCCAGGGCTCCCAATTCACCGCACCCTCGTTAGCATACTACAATCTCTCAAAAACCCTGATTGGCCCAGAATTCACCAATCCTACCCGATGAGATCAAGCCAAATAGGTATGGCGTTCTAGCTCCTTTAGTTCCACGTCTACCCAAACAGCGGTACGATGCCTAATGTATGTCTCATCCGGGTTCAATCCCGGGTATTCGTTCTCCTCATGCACCGTATGCATGGGAACCCCAAAACACCTAGGTGGCGACATGCTCAAAGTCGGGGATCTGAAAATGTTTGCACTACAGCAATGAGAATAAATCTCACTAAGCAGACAACCTATACCACACCTAGGCCAATGCGTACCCAGACAAGTCTAACATGCAATCCACCGGCCATCACAATCAATTCTACACAACATACTTACCTCGCCTCGAAATACGTGTCAACTCTGCATCTTAGTGAATCACATGAATATCACAATATCCCACAAATACCTCGCCATTAGTCAAGCGCCATACACAAGTACATTCACTCAATTCAATCACACTCATTTCACATTCGTGGCCGAGCAACTTTCTCACGACCTCCCAGGTCCTTTCACACTGTCCACATCAACACGCCTCAGGCCAGCCCTCAGATCAAGCTGGACTCAGTCCCGGGTAACCACGCCTCAGGTCATTTCTTGCCTTTCTAGCCACACCCGCGTAACCACACCTCAGGTTGGCAGCTCTCAAATTAAGCCTGGCTCAGTTCTGCGTAATCACGCCTTAGGACATTTCTCTCGATCCGCGTAACCACGCCAGGTCATTTCTTGCCTTTCTAGCCACACCCGCGTAACCACGCCTCATGTTGGTAGCCCTTAGATGAAGTCAGGCTCAGTCCCACGTAACCACGCCTCATGACATTTCTCTCATGCACATGCACCACAACACAATTTGTCCTCTAACACGTCATACAATTCACACTCGAATCACCAAGCTTTCACCAATGTCAATCTAACACATCACAACAACCAATTCAACTCATACTCCCCACATCGGCCCACCAACCCGACATTCAAGTCGGCACATTCAATTAATCCAATTCACCTACAAGCGCCACGACAATTCAGTCATGTTATTCATCTCAATCAATCACTAAATTAGCCACACAATCATCACCACAATAATTCACCAATTGAGCATAATCAATTTAACTAATCCACACCTAATTTAATTCCTAAGCCAGTACTAAATTACACCCTAAACAAGTCTAAACATACCCATTATACTAAGTAGGGTTTAGGAAGTCACTTACTAGATTTTGGCTTGGGAAAAGTCGACTCAGGCCTAAAATGGTCCGGGTAAACAATGCAGGCTTGGTACACGCACGGGTACGACGGTCGGCTACGAGCTAGGCGCTTAGCACGGCGCTCGGTAAGGCTCTCAACCACGGGCGCGGTGCTCGGCCACGCACGGGCAAATGGCTAGGCGAGCGAGCGGGCGAGCGGGCACGAACGGGCGACGGTCGAGCTACGGGCAGCTGCCTGGGCTAAATGGGCGAGTGGCCCGGGCTGGACAGGCGAGGCCCCTGGGCTAAACGGGCGAGGCGCCAACCACGGCTTGGGCGACTTGGCCGCGGGCTGGCTGGGTGGCTGGATGGCTGGCGAGCTGCAGCGGCGACGGCGACAGCGACGGCAACGCGGTGGCAACAGCGCAGAGGGGAGGGGGAACTCAACCGAGGTGGTAAGGGCGAGAGGAAGAGGGAGATGGGGACTGAGGGGCGCGGACTGGCGGCGGTTAGGGCGGCACGGTGGCAACTGGCAACACGGGGTCGGCCGGCGAGCGGCTGAGCAGCACCGGTGAGTTGCAAGTGCGGTCGCGAGCTGGTGGACAGGTGCAACGACAACAGCGGAGCTCAAGCATTGGGGCGGTGCTGGGGAGCTAGCCGGATGGCTGGACGGCGGCTGGGACTCGTCGGACGCGGCGGCAAGTAGCAGCAAACTGAGCTCGTGCGCCCGGGAGGAGAAGAAAGCCGAGTTGGGGCAGAGCTGTTGAGCGACGCGGCGGCGCGACGATAGCGCGAGGAGGACGGCGATGTCGGTAGATGGTGGGGCGGTGTCGGGTGGAGGCAGAGGGACGGTCGACGAGCAAGGCAGAGGCAGAGCAGAATCAGTCGAGGAGGAAGAAGGAAGGAGAAGAAGAAAGGAGGAAGAGGGAGAAAGGAGAGAAAAAGAGAGAGGGGACGTGCATGGGGCAGAGAGAGAGAAGAGGATGTGCGGGCAAGGGGCGGGGGCAGGGACGGCGCAACAGAGAGGAGAGAGAGAGAGAGAGAGAGAGAGAGAGAAAGAAAGAGAAAAAGAGAAAATCAACGCACTCGATCGCAATCCAACGATCATGGTTCAAACCCAAAATCGATTTGACTGTAAACAAAAATCCTAATTAATAATATAGGAAAAAGACCAAAAGAAAATAATCCAAAACACACTACGAGGGATGTCTACTAGTCTAAATCCACATCAGATCAAAAATCCACTTTTCACATATTCCGAGCAATATCGAAGCTGGCCACAATAGTATCGACACCGTCCAATTAAATTCGTCCCAGAATTTCGAGAAATTTGACACCAAAGTTTGGGCTCTAAATAACGGCCAAATTCGATCGAGTGCGATTCTAGCGAAATTTTTAATTTAAAAATAATAACCCAAGAGTGATCAGTTTCGAGCGAGATTTTATTATAAGAGCACTGACGAATTACACGTTTTATAAATCTAAAAAATAGGCCAAAATTCGGAATGTCACAACTCTTCTTCCTTTACAAAAATTTCGTCTTCGAAATTTACAATCCAACCCAACTATTCAAACAAATAGGGGTATTGGTGCCGCATCAACTCTTCACTTTCCCATGTCGCACCTTCGGTTCCATGGTGCTCCCAAATCACCTTAACCATCGAAATTTTTTTGTTCCGCAACACTCTCTCCATTCTGTCCTCGATCCGAACTGGCTTTTCCACATACGACACTCTGTCGTCCACGTCTATCTCCTTGTAATTCAGCACGTGAGTCAGGTCCAGTTCATATTTTCTTAACATTGACATGTGGAAAACATTATGCACTTGAGACAATTTTGGCGGTAGCACGAGACGATAGGTCAAGGTGCCAATTCTCTCTAAGACCTCAAATGGACCCACGTACCTCGGGCTCAACTTCCCTTTCTTATCAAACCGTGATAATCCTCTCATAGGCAATACTTTGAGAAAAACGTGGTCCTCTACTTAAAGTTCCAAAGGCCTACGTCTCCGGTCTGCGTAATTCTTTTGGCGGCTCTGAGCGATCTTAAGCCTGTCCCGAATCATCTTGATTGTTTTGACTGACTGATAAACCAACTCGAGACCTGTGATGCTCCTTTCACCAACCTTATCTCAACAAACTGGTGTTCTGCAAGCTCTGCCATATAGTGCTTCAAATGGTACCATTCTGATACTCTGCCGGTAGTTATTATTGTAGGCAAATTCAATCAAATGCAGCTGTTCTTCCTAATCACCCTTAAAATTCAATACACACGCTCACAGCATGTCTTCCAAGGTCTGAATTGTCCTTTCAGACTGGCCATCCATTTGGGGGTGATAAGCCGTGCTAAACTGTAACTTCGTTCCTAATGCCGCATGAAAACTTTTCCAAAAGGCGGCAGTAAATTTAGGATCACGGTATGAAGTGATTGTCACTGGCACTCCTTGTAGACGGACTATTTGTCACACTTAAATCTCGGCATACCTTTCCAAGGCGAAGTCCTTTCGCACTGACAGAAAATATGCTGACTTTGACTTCTCGGTAATCCCATTACAAAGTCCATCGTGATGTGTTCCCATTTCCACTCGGAAATTTTCAATGGCTGTAACATTCCACTCGGCTTGCAATGTTGCGCCTTCACTTGCTGACATGTTGAGCACTTGGCCACGTGCTTGACTACATCCACTTTCATGCCGTTTGACCAATAATATTGTTGCAAGTTCTTATACATTTTTGTACTACCCGGGTGACTACTGTAATTGCTACAGTGTGCTTCAGACAAAATCTCTTCCCTCAGTTCTGTATCACTAGGTACACATAACCGACCACGGAACTTCAGAATCCCATTCTTAAATACCTGAAAATCCGTTTTCCTTTTTGTGACATTCATACCCAAAATCTTTTGAATCTCTGGGTCCGTCGATTGTAAAGCCTTAATCTTAGTCTGTATTTTCGATTCAATCCTCAATGCTGCAAACAGACTGAAGACATGACTCACTTCAAACTTGAATTCCGAATCCTGAACTCCCTCCAACAGAGTCTACTCCTTGACCATCATATGCGCGATGCTCGATTTCCGGCTCAGTGCATCCGCTACTTTATTAGCCTTTTCAGGATGATACATAATCTCGCAATCGTAGTCCTTAAAGAGTTTCATCCAACGACGCTATCTCATGTTCAGTTCTTTCTGGGAGAACAAGTACCTTAAACTTTTATGGTCCGTATAAATCTGAAATTTCTCTCTATACAGGTAGTGTCTCCAAATCTTAAGAACGAAAATAATCGTGGTCAATTCTAAGTCGTACATCGAATAATTTTGTTCATGTGGCCTCAATTGCTGCGATGCATATGCCACTACTCTCTCATGTTGCATTAACACGCATCCCAATCCTCTTAACGACGCGTCGCTGTAAATCTCATATCCTCCCAAACCTGACGGGATTGTCAATATTGGCGCGGTCGACAATCTCTGTTTTAATTCTTGGAAGCTCCTTTCGCACTTATCCGTCCATTCAAACTTCATCTCCTTCTTTAACAACAGCGTCAACGGCGTCGTTAATGCCGAAAACCTTTCCACGAAGCATCTATAATAACCTACTAAACCCAAGAAGTTCCGAACCTCGGTTACTGATGTCGGCCTCGGTCAATTCGTGACGGCTTCAATCTCTGTCGAGTCCACCGCAATCCCTTTCCTGAATATCACATGTCCTAAGAACGATACTCGATGAAGCCAGAATTCACACTTACTGAACTTAGCGTAGAGTGCATGTTCCCTTAAGGTCTGTAGAACATTTTCCAAATGTACCTCGTGCTCGGCGGAACTCTTCGAATACACCAGAATATCGTCTATGAACACGATCACAAACTGATCCAGAAATTCCTGAATACTAGATTCATTAAATCCATAAAGGCTGCAGGGGCGTTCGTCGGTCCAAACGGCATCAACGTAAACTCACAATATCCATACCTCGTCCTAAATGCCGACTTCGGCACGTCCTCCTTCTTGATCCTCAATTGGTGATAGCCAGTCCTCAAATCGATCTTAGAAAACACTGACACTCCTTGTAACTGATCAAACAGGTCGTCAATCCTTGGCAATGGGTACATATTTTTAATGGTCACCTGATTCAGTTGTCTGTAATCAATGCACAACCTCAATGATCCATCTTTTTTCCTCACGAATAACACCGACACTCTCCATAGAGACGCACTCGGGCGGATGAAGCCTTTATCCAATAATTCTTGCATTTGGACTTTTAATTCTTTCAATTCCGATAATGACATCCTATAATGTGCTTTCGAGATCAATTCCATCCCTAGGGCTAACTCAATCGCAAACTCTACTTCTCTATGAGGTGGCAGTCCCGGCAATTTCTGAGGAAAGACATCAGAAAAATTACACACCACGGCTATGTCTTCTAGCCTCGGCTCTCCAGCCATCAAATCAACTACATTTGCTAGAAATCCTTGGCACCCTTTATCTAACAGCTTTGTTACCTCGAGCGACGAAATCCAAGGGATCTAGGTTCCTCCTCGGTTTCCCACAAACTCGAATCTAGGATGTCCAACTGGATTGAATTGGATCATCCTGCTACTACAGTCCATAACAGCTCCGTGTTTGGCTAGCCAGTCCATACCGACAATCACATCAAAGTCATGCATAGATAAAACCACCAAATCTATTCTTCCTTCCCTATTGCCAATCACTATCTTACAATCAGGACATCCAAACGCAATAAGCACTTTTATCATTCAGTGGAGTAGTCACACATAGCATAACGTCAAGCGGTTTTGGCTCAATCCCAGATAATTTAACGAACTGCTCAGATATAAATGAATGTGACGCCCCCGGATCAAACAAGGCATATGCAGCATGATCACAGAGAGAGACCGTACCTGTGACCACGCCAGGCACGTCGTCAGCTTCCCTCCTTGCCATTGTAAACACTCGTCCTTGGGCCGGTGGCCTATTCTGGTTGGCCAGCTGGATGGCTCCAATTTGATTTCCATTTCGGGGCAGTGGTGGCAGTAGTGCAGGTGACACAGCCTACACGGGGCGTTCTGGTAACGGTTTGGCTTCCCGATATTCCTCCAAGCGAGAGGGACGAAATGACTATTTCCCGCCATGGGTCTTTTCCCAAATTGACGGTTGTCCCTAGCCGGGGCACACCGCAATCTAGAAGCGACAGCCCGATCCGTTTGATCTCGCTCAATTGCCTGAGCCCTTTCATATATCTCATTATAGCCTCTCATGTTCAACGAAATCATCTGACTGCGAAGGTCCGGCTTCAGCCCATCCCTGAACCTCCTAGCTTTGTCCACTAGATCCTCTACCGTCCTGGGGGCAAATTTGGACAGCCTTGTGAACTCAGCCTCATAGTGATCTACCGACCTCTGACCTTAGTGGAGTCTCATAAATTCAATCAATTTCTGTTCTCGGGCACTTTTCGAGAAATACTTACCGTTGAAGGTCTCGGTGAAGATGATCCAATTCAAAGCAGTAACAGTAGGGAATACTTGACTTCTGGTGGCCTTCCACCAATCACTTGTATTATTCTGAAGCTGGTAGACTGCTAGCGTTATCTTCTCTTCCTCAGTACACCCTAGCACCTTAAAAACTTTCTCTAGCTCTTCTACCCATCTTGGTACAGCCTCGGGATCGCCTCTCCCATTAAACTTCGGGGGTTTCAACCTCAGAAACTGCTCGACTAGCTTGGACATTGGATTGTTCACATTTACTCGCACTAGATCGGGATTTCCACCAATCAAATCACTCCCCTGATTTTCATTATTCCCAATAATCTCACTGGCAGCTGAAGCGGAGACAGTAGCGCTCCTTTCCCCCGTCTATCTACCCCATAATAATCCTACTTCCTCAAGTACCCTTCACATTTCATCCAACCTGGGATCCCCCACAACTCCAGCTTGCGAGGCTACGCGAACTCGACCTCGACCTCTACCTCGACCTCGACCGCTCATCTTACCGGTTCTCACAAATGCTCACCTACTAAATTCCACGCAGGAATTAGAAACCTAGGCCAACTATACCAGTCTAAGCCCTAGGTAGTGAATCACAACACAATTCATTAAGCAGGCAGCCAATCACAACGTCACTCAATCACAACCAACAGAGTTTGTGCACTTACCTCAAGTCTTGATGCACCAGCACCTCACATATTATTGCATAAAATCATTCAGCAACCATAATCACACAGTCTAGGGTACGTATGACACACGAGTCTCCCTAATTGGCTACCCCAAAGTCATCGCTCCTTATCACTCCAGGTTTTGACCAACTTGAATCTAGCTAACCTTGCTCTGATACCAAATCAACCAAGGCATGTCACGCCCCGAACCCCAATGGGCTCGCGACACCCCTTTGATGGTCGTATTGATCGCGACGTCCCAAGATGTGTTGCCAAACCCAAACGAAACACCCAAAATCATACGCAGACGGAAGCGAAATTTAAATATCCCAAACAATAAATAATGACAACGGGATAGGACAAATGCAATTCAATAAACATATAACAGTAGCTTGAAATCCCAAATAATCATAAATGAGTCCTCTAGGGTTAATATCCACCTTCATCATAAAAAAGGAACAGGTGGCAGGGTAGACTACTGACTGCACAAAAAGGGGCTCTACCAAAAAACTTTCCAGGCCCAACTCCTAAACATCCCTACGGCACCCAATCCAAATCGAACCTTGAGTATTCTGACTCTGAGTCCGAGTTGATCTCGATCGGCTCCTCTTCCTCCTCCTCCTCATGCTCAGACACCATAAGCTCCTCTTCGAGCTTGTCCTCGGGTTTCGGTATGGGCTCTGGTTTAGGCTCTAGAATGGGCGCCGGTTTTGGACCAGGGTTCTCTAGAGGACTATTGGGATCTGACACCTCGCCATCGGGAGTGAACTTGTCCCAGAGCTCCCAATTCACCGCACCCTCGTTAGCATGTTGCAATCTCTCAAAACCCCAAATTGGCCCAGAATTCACCAACCCAACCCGATGAGATCAAGCCAAATAGGTATGGCGTTCTAGCTCCTGTAGTCCCACGTCTACCCAAACAGTGGTACGATGCCTAATGTATGTCTCATCCGGGTTCAATCCTGGGTATTCGTTCTCCTCATGCACCGTATACATAGGAACCCCAAACCGCTCATGTGGCGACATGCTCAAGTTCGGGGATCTGAAAATGTTTACACTATAGCAATAAGAATAAATCTCAATAAGTAGATAACCTATACCCTACCTAGGCCAATGCATAGTCAGACAAGTCTAGCACGCAATCCACCAGCCATCACAATCAATTCTACACAACATACTTACCTCGCCTCGAAATACGTGCAAACTCTGCATATTAGTGAATCACATGAATATCACAATATCCAACAAACACCACGTCATCAGTCAAGCGCCATACACAAGTACATTCACTCAATTCAATCACACTCATTTCGCATTCGTAGCCGAGCAACTTTCTCACGACCTCCTAGGTCCTTTCACGCTGCCCGCGTCAACACGCCTCAGGCCAGCCCTCAGATCAAGCTGAGCTCAGTCCCGCGTAACCACACCTCAGGACATTTTTCTCGACCCGCGTAACCACGCTTCAGGTCATTTCTTGCCTTTCTAGCCACACCCGTGTAACCACACCTCAGGTTAGCAGCCCTCAAATCAAGCCGGGCTCAGGCCCGCGTAACTACGCTTCAGGACATTTCTCTCGACTCGCGTAACCACGCCTCAGGTCATTTCTTACCTTTCTAGCCACACCTGCGTAACCACGCCTCATGTTGGCAGCCCTTAGATCAAGTCGGGCTCAGTCCTGCGTAACCACGCCTCATGACATTTCTCTTATGCACATGCGCCACAATACAATTTGTCCTCTAACATGTCGTACAGTTCACACTCAAATCACCAAGCTTTCACCAATATCAATCTAACACACCACAACAGCCAATTCAACTCATACTCCCCACATCGGCCCACCGACCCGACATTCAAGTCAACACATTCAATTATTCCAATTCACCCACAAGCGCCACGACAATTCAGTCATGTTATTCATCTCAATCAATCACTAAATTAGCCACACAATCACCACCACAATAATTCACAAATTAAGCATAATCAATTTAAATAATCCACACCTAATTTAATTCCTAAGCCGGTACTAAATTACACCCTAAACAAGTTTAAAAATTTCTCATTATACTAAGTAGAGTTTAAGAAGTCACTTACTAGATTTTGACTCCGGAAAAGTCGGCTCGAGCCTAAAATGGCCTGGGTGAACAGTGCGGGCTCGGCACACGCACGGGCACGGCGGTCAGCCACGAGCTAGGCCCTCGGCCACGCACGGGCAAATGGCCGGGCGAGCGAGCGGACGAGCGGGCACGAGTGGGCGACGGCCGGGCTATGGGCAGCGACCTGGGCTGAATGGGCGAGTGGCCCGGGCTGGACGGGTGAGGCACCTAGGCTAGACGGGCTAGGCACCGGCCATGGCTTAGGCGACTTGGCCGCGGGCTGGCCGGGAGCCGGATGGCTGGCTGGGGGGCTAGCTGGCCGGCGAGCTGCGGCAGCGATGGCGACAACGACAGCAACGGCGATGCGGCGACGACGGCGTGGAGGGGAGGGGGAAGTCAGCTGGGGTGGTGAGGGCGAGAGGGAGAGGGAGATAGGGGCTGAAGGGCGCGAACCGGCGGCGGTCAGGGCGGTACGGTGGCGACTAGCGACGCGGGGCCGGCCAGCGAGCGGCTGAGCAATACCAACAAGCTGCAGGCACGATCGCAAGCTAGTGGATAGGTACTATGGCAACGGCAGAGCTTAGGCGTCGGGGCGGTGCTAGGGAGCTGGCCAGACAGCTGGACGGCGGCTGGGACTTGTCAGACGCGGCGGTAAGCCAACCTCGCGCGCCTGGGAGGAGAAGAAGACCGAGTCGGGGCAGAGTTGCCGGGCGACGCGGCGGCGCGATGACGGCGCAAGGAGGACGGCGGCGTCGGCAACTGGTGGGGCAACGTCAGGTGAAAGCGGAGGGACGGTCGAGCAGCGTTCGACGAGCAGGGCAGAGGCAGAGCAGAACCAATCAGGGAGGAAGAAGGAGAAGAAGAAAGGAGGAAGAGGAAGAAAGAAAGGAGGAGAGAGAAAAGAGAGAGGGGACGTGCATGGGGCAGAGAGAGAGAGGACGTGCGGGCAGGGGGAGAGGACGGTGCAGCAGAGAGAGAGAGAGAGAGAGAGAGAGAGAGAGAGAGAGAGAGAGAGAGAGAAAGAGAAAGTCAACGCACTCAATCGCGATTCAACGGTCACGGTTCAAACCCAAAATCGATTTGATGATCCACAAAAATCCTAATTAATTTTTTTTTTTTTTGATAACCCAGGGAACCCCCGCACGGCCGATAGCCGAGGAGTAAACCCTGGGGGCGACACGTGCTAGCCACCACACACGTGCCACCGGTTCAGTCACCCTGCGGCGCCCGGGATTCGAACACTCAACCTTTTGCGAGAGGAAGAGTGCGCGTTCCAGCAGCGCCACCCAGGTATAGGAAAAAGGCCAAAAGAAAATAATCCAAAACACACTACGAGGGAGGTCTACTAGTCCAAATTCGCACCCGGTCAAAAATCTACTTTTCACATATTCCGGGCAATATCAACACTGGCCACAATAGTATCGACACCATCCAATTAAATTCGTCCCAGAACTCAGAGAAATTCGACACCAAAATTTGGGCTATAAATAACGGCCAAATTCGATCGAGTACGATTCTAGCGAAATCCCTAATTTAAAAATAATAATCCAAGAGTGATCAGTTCCGAGCGAGATTTTATTATAAACGCACTGACGAATTACACGTTTTATAAATCCCAAAAATGGGCCAAAATTCGGAATGTCACACATTTAGCTCACAATACTTTGGCCCATGAGCATTTTCGTCTTTTTCCTTTTTATGTTTTTGTTCCTTTTTTTTTTCTTTTCTTCTCCGGTGAGGGCAGCCCTCGCCGGCATCGGGCGTCGGCCGAGGGTTGCCCTCGCTAGACGCCGGCAAGGGTCGCCCGACACTGGCGAGGGCAGCCCTTGCTTGAGTCCGGCGAAGTCGCCCTCGCCAGATCCGGCGTCGGGCGACTTCGCCCGACTCAAGAGAGGGCGGCCCTCCCCCAAAGCCGGCAAAGGCTGCCCTCGTCGGAGAAGAAATGAAAAAAAAAAAAGGAAAACAAAAAAGACAAAAATGCCCATGGACCAAAAGTATTGTAGGGTAAATGTGTCATAAGTTGCACAATTTGAGATTTTTCGTGTCACAAAAAAAGTTCAAGGTAAATTTATTACAAGTGGCATGGTTTAGAGTTTTTCGTGTCACCAAAAAAAGTTCAGGTAAATTTGTTATAAGTGGCATAATTTGAAATTTTTTGTGATATTTTCCCTTTTTATTTTTAACTGCACTCGGGACCCGCCTAGCATACATTAGAAAAAATATAAAAAATGACAAAAGAAAAACCAGAAAAGAAATACAAACCAAAAAAGAAAAGGCCAGAAAAGTTAAAGCTCAAAAATTTCAATCTCTCAAGTACCATCGTTTGTGGTGCAGTGCACCAAACAGTGAACACCTCTCATCATTAATGTTGCTAACACTCGATGCTACGAAGAAGCATCAATAATCGTCGATACAGAGAAGAAGTGATGGTTTTTGACCATTGGCTAATTTGGGGTTTTGGAATTAGCAAAAAGAGAAGCTTATCCCTATAATGGATGCAATGAAAATTTCAGCTTACTCCATCGAGAAATATCTAATATGATGCGAAATTGCTTATTATAATTGATAATGGGAAAATATAAGAAAAATATATATAACTCACCTTTCACCCAGTTATCACTTATACACCTTTACGGCTAAAAATACCGAATATACACCTAATTTTTATCTTCAAAGACCCCTTTGCATTTTGCACTTTCACATCAGTTATTTTATGTCTCTATTTATGAAATGCCATTTTTCTTTTCAAAAACGCTCCTTCACAAATCATAAATTCTACTTATTAAAACATTCATAACCAAACCACTCAATCCCTAAGCATGATGTTACGATGAGTTCTTTTCAATGTCGGATTTTGCTTAGAGATGTGTGAATAATGATCGGGAAAAAAATAGAGAATATATATATTTTTTTTTTTGATAACCCAGGGAACCCCCGCACGGCCGACAGTCGGGGAGTAAACCCTGGAGGCGACACGTGCTAGCCACCACACACGTGCCACCGGTTAAGTCACCCTGCGGCGCCCGGGATTCGAACACTCAACCTTTTGCGAGAGGAAGAGTGTGCGCTCCAGCAGCGCCACCCAGGCTGGTGGTAATATATGTTAATAGCCATTAAATCAAAAGTGGGGTATAATTTTTTTATATTTTCTTGAGATAGAGTTTGGTAGCTATTGCACATTATTCTGTCACCTTGACTTTCAGATATGGGGCCTGCCCTTGTGGCAAACTGTTGACTATGGGGAAGAACATATAGGATCAAGCTTTCCCATGAAAGATTCCAATCTATCTTTTGTAACTCGATGTAACTTCAAGCCTTTACCTTCATGCTCTATGCCGACGGTCCATCTCTCTACGAAAGCAAACACTCGCCTAGACTCAGCCCACCGAATTACACAAATCATTTATCGAATATTCGACGTAAATACGAGTATATATTATGCTCAAACTTATAAATATAACCCCTTGTTAAAAAAAAAGCCGAAGCTTATTCCGCCCCATAAATTTAATTTCAACTTGTGTAAAGTAACATGTTTGTTTGTGCACATGAAGAAATGAGTGCTGCTGTCAGAATATTTCCCAAAATTATTATACTCAAATAATAATTCTTCCGAGCTGTGGGAAAATTAGAAAATTTAATAGCAAATTCAAAAAATCTCCCCCCTTATCGCATCCAGCTAACGGGGCCCGTTTCGCGTGCAGAAGATAACAAAATTTAATGCCACCAAAAAAATCATACAATAAACAAAATTATCACTGCAAAATAATAAAAATTAAAAAAAGAAATATTCAGGAAGCGGTCCAAATTCTAAAGTCTCTTTCCATCATTACGTCGAAAATTCGACAAATTTTTATTTTTCCCTTTTTGGGTCCACTCCTCGATTCTTACCTTAAATAGGCAAATACCAAAGGGTCACTGTAAATCCTGTATGTTCAGATTTGTCTGTCCATTTTTTGCTTTAATTATTTAGAAATCATTTCTTGCAGGAAGACAGAAAAAGAAAAGATTTTTCACGCTCTCAGGCCTGCCAAAGAAAGAAAATTAATGGCGTGTTCGGGTTGGTTCTGATGTGGGTTTTTTAATTAATTACGACAGTAAATAAATAAGTTTTTTATTTATTTTTCTTTGCTATTTTCGTGCATTTCGGTGGATGAATTTATGGGGTGCGCAAAGGAGGCTGTAACTCGAAACGCAGTTAGCACAAAAACGACAGCTTCGTTACCATCGACGCCCTCTGCACTTGGAATACAGTGCATGGTCAGCTCTCGTATTCAAGTCTGGCGGTGCTTTTCGAGGAAAATATGTTTTTTTTTTTGGGTCTTCAAAATTTAATTTCCGGAAAATAGTTTCTTATGTCATCTTTACGTCAGTCAAAGCGCCTCGCGATGATTTTTCTATGCAACGTTAATTTTGAGATTTGATTTTTGTTTCGCATTTCAAAAAAGTTTTGGCTATTCTTGTGAGATAAATCTATGTGGAAGCACTTCGCAAACCTATAAAAGTTGTCGCATAAGCATGGGAGAATGATAATCTTCATCTTTAGAACAGAAAAAAATCGATAAATCCATTTGAAGTTATCTTGATTAAGTATGTGATATTTTGTTCCAAAAATCTGGGATGTGAGTAAGGACGTGTGAAATATGTTTGGTATTTTTTAATATCTGAAGTAATTTGTAATTTTCTTCAATTATTCAGAAACTAAATTTCATTATGGTTTTTTTCTATTTGGACATGGAAGTCTTTTGAAGGAGTTTGAACCATAAATAGAATCATTCATCACAAACACTACATAATGAGAACCAATTAGGTTCTTTGCAAGTACCCTTTGATTTGTTGATTGTAATCGACGCGTTAACGGTGAGAAAAGATGCTAAATTCAAGAATTAAAATTAAATAAAGATGATGCACCTCCTTTTTGGTATAAGAATGTGACATAATTTTCCAAAACAAAAGATTTGCGGGGTCTTCTTTGCAAAAATAAGAAAAACTCACATTGGAAAGGAATCCAAAGGAAAATTGAGCCACAAAGTGTTGGACCATACAACTTAGAGAGTTCTTGAGCTATTTATTTATTATGGCCCTTGCCATCAAAATTTTTTTTTCCTGATCATTACTGGAGTAACTAAGCCAGTTAGCCAATGAAGCTTCGAGGCGTCCAACATCTTAGAGAGTAAGGTCGAGAATGAGAGAGAAAGGACTTAAATAAAAAAAAAAGAGAGAAATTGTTTGTGGTCCTTTCCTTGTGAATTACTTGCAAATATGGACATATTGTGGAGCCAAAAAAGTCGTCCATCCTTATCCTCCTTTTTCCCTGATCAGAAAAGGAGCCCAAAAAGATTTTAAAAAAAACACAACTTTAAAAGGGTTGAAATGGATGGAAGGCATCCAATTGGGAGATACCCAAATGTACGGTGGGCACCATCGAACTAAAGCTCGTGTGTCGAGCGTCTCGAAGACCCGAACCATTGATGGATAGGGGTGGGAAGCTAGCAATGACCGACACCTTTCTCAGTGCTAGCTATCGTTCGGAGCAAATTTCAGTGACCATAAGTACAATCCATTCGAAATTCCCACATAACGGCTCGTATCACGAGCTCTTTAATGTATATTTTTGGTCCGCCGCTGATCTCGGTCCGTTTTTTTTTCCTTTCTATCTTTTTTTTTTTTCATTTTTGTTAGCCTTGGATGCCCCGTGTGAGTTGAGAGACCAAACACTTCTTTGCTGCTTCATGGTCAATCTTCTGTGCGCTTTTTTTGGCCCGCTGTTGGGCCTATCATATTCAATCCAGAAAATCCACAAAGCCCAAACTCATTCCAAGTTTGGGCCCAAGAAAAAAATCTCTTTCGAGATAAAATAGTCGACATATTTTATCGTCGCAAGGGCTAGATGGGCCGGACAGGCCGGCCCATTTTCGTATTCGGAGTCAATATTTAATAATTAAAAAAATTATGGAAATTGACCGTCAGGGTAGCGCCTGTGGCCTAATGGATAAGGCGTCTGACTTCTAATCAGACGATTGTGGGTTCGAGTCCCACCAGGCGTACATCGTTGTTATACCACCGTTACGTTCCTTCCTTCACCTTTGTTTTCCCATTTTTGGACACAGCCTTCACATATTTCTTTGAACAAATTGACATTTAGGGTTACACATTTTCTATTCCATTTTCAATTTTTGAATCGATAGTTGTAAGAGAAAGAAGCTGATATCTGCGGCCCAAACATTAGCTCAATTCTTCAACTTCTCCTCTCAATTCAAGAGTGCCAAAAATTCGACTGGCCCCCCAAAGTTTTTATGTTGATTCCTGCCAAAATGCGTATCGTCAAACATAAATCCAGCAGTCCAAAATAAGATATCCAAATAAGAACATGCACGTCGAGATTGAAGAATTTTTGTACCAAAGAGGCATCATTTATCCTCTCGAGGAAAGGTTGGATATTAAGCTAAGATTCAAACCAAGAAGAAGTAGATGATGCTAATGTGCCTTAATTTACTAGAACTGCATAATACAAGATTCGCAGCATGGTGCAAAATTGATTCAGAAGATGCAAAATGATAAACTTGAAATTTTTTGAAAGCGTTTTTTAGTCTTTCGCGACAAAAAAATTTTCCGCCTTTATCTTGACATCACGTGCGGAAGCAAAAGGAGTATGTCCAATTAATTCAAATTGTAAATATCAAACTTGTGTGTCTGCGATTCGCGTTAGTTAACGTTTGGCATAAAGAGCATCATTATCTTCATCTAATGAAGTTGGACGGTCGACATGCCATGAAACCTTTTTAATTCGTATCGGCGTACACCCTAGAATTTCAGAAAACGACAATCTCACAAATAAACCCAAAAGAAACAAAGAAGGGAAAATATTATCAAAACCCCAAACTATGTCACTTGTGACAAATTTACCCTGGACTTTTTTTTGTGACACGAAAAATCCAAACTATGCCGCTTGTGATAAATTTACCTTGAACTTTTTTTTGTAACATGAAAAATCTTAAACTATATCACTTGTAATAAATTTACCCCACAATACTTTGGCCCATAGACATTTTCATCTTTTTTTCCTTTTTTTGTTTTTCTTTTCTTCTCCCTTCCCTCCACGGGCCTTGGTGGAGGGAAGCAAGTTAGGGCAGCGCAGGGCAAGGGTCGCCCTCGCTAGATCCGGCGAGGGCAGCCCTTGCTTGGGCGAGCTCGGGCAACCCTCACCGGTGGCGGGCGACGGCAGCCCTCTCCTAGGCAGGCAATGGTCTCCTTTGCTTGAGTCGAGCGAGGGCTGCCTCACCAGATCCGGCAAGAGCAGCTCTCGCTCGATGCTAGTGAGGGTTGCTCGAGCCAGATCCGACGAGGGCTACCCTCGCCCGACGTCGACAAGGGCAGTCCTTGCTTGACGCCGGTGAGGATCGCCCTCGCCAGATCCGGCCAGGGCAGCCCTTGCCCAACGCGGGGCGAGGGCTACCTTGCCGACTTCCCTCCGCCATGGCCGGCCGAGGGAAGAGAGAAGAAAATAAAAAAGATGAAAAAAGGACAGGATAGGTGGGCCCCAGCCGCTGGCCCAGGCGACCATCCGCGTCTTAAAAGTTGCATCCGACACGTCGCGGTCTCCGTCCCTCCTGCACTTCGGTGCTTCCACGGCAACCCATCTTCCCTGCACCACCCAATCATGTCCCGACACGTCATATCCATCCCCTGCCGTACCGGAGTTCCCGGACGGTCCACAATCGACAGGACTAGGAGGAGCCCGGGCCCCCCGCACCGCACCGCACCGCACCCAATACTGGCGAAGGGACGAAGTCGGGCGCGGCAGATCGCGACACGTGTCGATCGTGGGGGGGGGGGGATCGCGATAGCTGGAATCCAATCGCGCCTCTGTTTGTGCATGTGAACTCCCTCTGCAATAATGATTTGTCTCACCCGTCAACTCACTCTCTCTTAAAAGCTGATCCCCCCAAAAAATGAAAAATAATAATATAAATTATTTGCCGCAGGAGCAGAGACAGTTGTAAGTAGGTAGAACGACATAAATAATGTGATTCTCGAATTTCTTGTTTTTTTTTTCGGTCGAATTGAATTTCTAGTTTGCTCGGTATAATTTTCAGACTTTCGGGACATGTTCAATTTAATTTACGAGCTAAATGAAAATGTTTATGTTTGTCCTTCTATTGACTAAAGTTCAGAAAAATATTGAAAATTTTTATATATTCAGGAATCACATTGAATAAATAAAAAATTTATAGACTATATTGCATATTGAACTACAGTTCATGGACCACATTTAATAAATCATAAACTCAAAAAACCAAATTAAGCTAAATTTTGAAACTGTTTGTATTAGTCTCCCTTGAAATTAACGTATGCGCAGTTTGGTGGGGGTGGAGTTACACGAAGTCGAACTGGAGCGGATTGCTTTCTATGCTCTGGTTCGATGAATCGAGTTTTAAATCAGATGCTTCATTGGTTCTCCATTTTCTCGATAAGTCTTCTTAGCTTACAAACCCATTAAAGAAAACGTTTGAAGGTTCGTCCCTAAACATGAAGATCCCAGCTTCTTGCTTAGCGCTCGAGATTCTTCAGATTTATTTACGATTTGGTTTTGATTTTTTAATTGTAGAGGATTACACGACCGAGGCCGGCGAGAAAATGTTTTGCTCCAATTTGTGAATTGCTTTCCTAGAAAAAGTTCTCTTGTGTTGATTCAATCCGTATTGCTCGACTTGATTTTTTTATGGTTTGAATCGCTTTTTGCTAACTGTTGAATGGAGGATCTCGCGCACGTTGAATCATTACCTAGGCCAATCACGAAAAGTTCAATCACGAAGCTGTGTTCACATCTAATAGTTACCGATCGACCTTGTCGCATCTTCAATCTTCTCGGATCTTGTGGAGGAATAAGTGCCCTTTATACCGACTTGAACGTTCTTTCTAGTCTCTCTTCCACAACCTTTAAAATACCTGAACAAATAGCACAAAGGTGTAAGATCAGATTCCCTACCCCATGGATCAAGCAATTTCGATACATCGACAACATGGGTCCATCGAATCAAACGACGAACACCTGTCTTCGATCGATCGGGTTCATGCAATTATTTTTCCAACCGGCACCGGCATGGAAAAATCGAAAAATCATCTGCGTAGGAGACATAACTTTTGTAATTGGAACATTTCCATGACTCAATGATGGCTTTTCTTTATCTTTTCCGGAAAATAGTAAACACCCTTTTTATCAATGCCAATGCTCACTCGCTCTTGATCACGGGTCAAAAATGTGAATGCACAATATCACGAGGTCCTTTATTGCAAAAAGAAGTAGAAGAAGAAATTACTGGAAACAGGTAAAAACTTCCTTTTGCTAAATCCATTCCCCCTAGCTTTTCTCTCAAAATCAACTCGAACGCTCGCTCACTTTCCATCATCGCCCATTCACTTCACCTCTCTCTCATGGCCTCCTCCTCCGCCTTCAACCTCCTCCTCCTCGCCTCCCTCCTCCTCCTCCTCCACTCCCTCTTCGCCGCCCGCCACCTCGCGCGAGCCCAGGCGGTGGCGGCGGCGGCGGCCGACGAGGCGGGCCTGAAGCTGATGACGTCCGACCCGGCAATGGAGTGGCCGGGCGCGATCTCTCTGTACGACGGCTTCTCCGCCGGCGGCGGCGAGGGCGACGGCGAGGAGGTGGAGGGAGAGGCGGGCCGCCGGTCCCTGTTCTGGCACTCCATAATGAGGTACTACATATCGTACGGGGCGCTGTCGGCGAACAGAGTCCCCTGCCCTCCCCGGTCGGGGAGGTCGTACTACACCCACAACTGCTTCAAGGCCATAGGGCCCGTCCACCCGTACAGCCGAGGCTGCTCCACAATCACCCGTTGCCGGCGGTGAAGAAGATGGTCCGGTTGTGGCCGACGCTGTGTTCTGTTTTCATTTGGGTGTTCTGCATTCACGTAGTTGTGTGGATGCTCTGTTTCCGATCTCGCCCGAGAAGAAGTCGCCAGCTGTTCTTGCTGTCGCCTGTTCTCCGGCGGATCGTTGCTGTGGAAAATGTGTGTAAATCTGTGTTGTGTCGGGGGACTCGAGATCTACTTTAGAGCTGTATTTCAACCTGAGTTTGAGAAGCGTATGATATCGATGCATGAAGAACTTTATGAGATTTAATATAATGTGATTTGACAAAAGGTGCAAGCAGACTTTTTAAATTGCGCATCTTGCTCACCTGCCTCAATTAGGAAAGTCTCACTATTCTCGTGTCATGCATAATTAGTACTGTCGAACATGTTATGATTTCGAATTCAAGTCTGCCTAACTACTTATTACTTGAGCGTGCATAAAATAATCTGGATCGACGATTATGCCGTGGAATTATTTATTTTTGTCTAATCTGAGCATGACAATTTTATCGATGGTTGTTGAAGTTTTGAGACTAAGCGCATTTATCAAATAAGCTAACACAATTCTACACTTTAAGCACATTTAAGCTGTGGGGTTCTCCCGACCAAAAAGAGACAAAAAAAAAACAGTAGCTGTGGGGTTCTTACATGAAATGTGTTAAGACTTATCTAGGCATTTTTATACATGTGTCATTGACTCGATTAGCCGTTAATTGTTTTATTTGGATATATTTAAACTTGTCATTGAATGGGTCAAAGTCAAAGTGTCCACATAAGATCCTAATTCTTTTTTAAAAAAAATAGAAAGATGCCTGATGTGGTATTTACCGGGGGAATTCGGGTCGAAAAGTTACGCTGAACTAAAAGAAAAAGGGATTCCCCGGAAAATATACCCGAGCGATGAGATATTCTGGTCCGAAATTTTTGCCCCTCTCAAACTTTTTGCAACCCAACGAATAACAGGAAACGCGTTCTAATTGTTTGGATTCTAATACTTTCTAGTGATTTTATTATACATTGTTCCCGGATGCTTATTAAGCTACTGAATAAGGAGACACTATAATTCTTAACGCAATGACAATCCTCACAACATACATAATCGATATCTTAAAAAAGTTAAAAATGAAATATTTTTTCGCAAGGATGCTTGACAAGGGTTCCGAGAGCAATTGTTGACAAGACACCAGTATACTTCTTACGTGTGCGTATGGGCACAGTGGAGTCATTTGGCTATCATCGCATGATTACTTGGATGCTATCGTTTTCATCATTATCTAATCAGATCAGTTAAATTATGTTTTTCACTCTTCATTTCTTTCATCTGGCATTTCGAATCGGAGCAGAGAAGAGAAGAGACGCCAGTTAGTTTTGATAACGTTTCTAGTCAGCAATCTTATCTCTTGTATCTAATTTAAGAATATTACTCCCATAATCTCTAAGTGTCTTAATCATCCTCAATCATCCCTAATTTAGGGCTCTTGTAATATCTATATATACAATACACTTGTACAATACAAGAGAAGATGAGAAATACAAAAACAGAAAAACACAATTTCTTCATGGTATCAAAGCCGCATTTGGCATAATCTGCCTTGCAATCCTGAAGTTTCTTTCTCATCTCATTCCTCATCGTCTTCCTTCTTCCTAAAGAAAATGTCGACAGGCCCTAATCCATCATCTTAGTTGTCTTCATCTGTCGTATCTCCCTCTCTTGTTATCTCAAACATATCTATCTTGATACCCATCAAACTGAACAGCTCAAACTATCTTCCCTGGCACTCTCTTTTCAAATCAATTCTCAAAGGCCACAACCTCATGTCTTACATTGATGGAACCTCCGAAGCGCTTGCTTCAACTGATGACAATTACAAAACATGGATCGAAAAAGATCAGATGCTACTCTCCTGGATCAACGCTACTTTCTCTGAATCTGCACTTCCATATGTCGTTGGTGCTACTTCTGTAAAAGCCGTGTGGGATGTCCTTGCTCGTCGCTAGACCTCTCTCACTCCTGCTCATGTAATGTCTCTCAAAAGATAATTACATCACCTCAAGAAGGGCAACCTCACCATGCAAGAATATCTCCAACAATTCAAAACTTTAGTTGATAAACTCGCAATTTGCGGATCCTCAGTAAGTGATGATGATCTCCTAATTTGCATTCTCGATGGATTGCCTGCTGCTTACTGCTCCTTGCATCCTCTGTTTGTGTTCGTGCTCATCAAACTTCCATCATTATTGAAGATTTACACAATCTCCTACTCTTTGAAGAACTAAGCATCATTGATGATTCAATATCCAAAACTACTTCTGCCTTCGTTGTAAACCGACAACCTCGAACTCTCTCTCCTGGGCAGCACTCATTCACACCTCGTCCCTATAGGGGTGACACTGGTTATAGGGGACGCAGCAGGGGTCATTCCAATCAAGCCGGACTTCTCCCTACTCCATCATTTTAACCTCAAGGTCGTCAACTGAATACTGGTCGCCTGATCTGTCAAATTTGCAACAACCACGACCATAGTGCCATTGACTGCTATCATCGCATGAACTATGCATACCACGGTTATAATCCTCTTGAAAAACTTGCTGCCATGGCTATTGCACCACCTACTGATGATGGTACTTGGTATACTGATACTGGGGCTAGCCATCATATTACAGCCGATTTGGGTAATCTCTCCATCTCTGCTCCCTATAATGGTTTTGATGAAGCTCAAGTTGGAAATGGCCAAGGTTTGTCTATTACTCATGTTGGTTCCACTTCTCTCTCGCATCCCGTTTCTTCCATGGAATTAACTAATATACTCCGTTGTTCTCTAGCATCTACCAATTTAATTTCAGTTAGCCGTTTTGCTAAAGACAACCATTGCTATTTTCTATTTAATGATTCTCAATTTGTTGTGAAGGACAAGCTAATGGGGCAAATTCTACACCACGGTTGGACTGAGAATGAGCTTTATCCTATGCAGTTCCCCAAACCTTGCTTCAAACCTCAAGTTTCATTTTCTTTTCACATTGACTCCTCCACCTAGCATCATCGTCTCGGCCACCCTTCTGCAGCTATTCAAAATCTTATTTTTAAATAACTTTGAATATCAAATAAGCGTGACAACTCTCTTTGTTCTGCATGTCAATTAGGCAAAAGTTGCAAGTTACCTTTTTCGTTGTCTCACACACACACACACTCAATTTTCACTTGAGCTAATTCATTGTGATGTATGGGGACCAGCCCCAGTATCTTCTATTTCAAACTATGTTCTGTTTGTTGATGATTTCTCTCCTTACAGCTGGATATTTCCTATGCGCCATAAATATGATTTTTATCAAATTTTTCTGGCTTTCAAACCGCAAGTTGAAAATCAATTTAACCATCGAATTAAATTTTTCCGCTCCGATGCTAGTGGCGAATTCACTAGTGATGCACTTGAATCTTATTTTCACACTCATGGCATTCGTCATCAATTTTCCTGCCCACATACACCTGAACAAAATGGTGTCGTTGAGTGAAAATATCACCACGTAGTTGAAACTGGTCTTGCTCTTCTAGCTCAAGCTGGCATGCCCTCTCGCTTTTGGTTTGAAGCCTTAAATACGACTATATATCTCATCAACCGCATGCCTATTATTTCTCAAATTTCCCCATATCAACAATTGTTTCAACAAATTCCCGATTATTCTCATTTACGAGCCTTTGGATGCCTTTGTTATCCCTGGCTTCGTCCCTATTGTTCTAACAAATTGGAGTTCCGCTCTTCTTCGTGTTGTTTTCTAGGCTATAGTACCTTTCATAAAGGGTATCGCTGCTATGACATGCAAAGTCACTGAGTTTACATATCTCATCACGTCAAATTTGACGAATTTGTTGACCCGTTTATCACAAAATCTAACTCTCCACCATCTCCTGCCACTTTGCCCTCACTTGGTCCTCTCTCCATCTAGCTACCATCAACCTTCACCCCTACAGATACCGCATGGGTTGAGCCCACCATCAGCCCTGTCGACGGTGTTACCTCCGCTCCGCTAACTATAGATGACCCCCCATCTCCCTCTTTACCTTCCCCTATACCACCTACCACCATACCACCCCCTCCCACCCACACTCATCCCATGATCACACGTTCTCAACATGGTATTTTCAAATCAAAAACCTTTACTGCTCGTTACCCCATTGCTCTCACTTCTTCTCTTCCCTTGGAGCCGATGTGCTACACTCAAGCTTCCAAATCACCTGAATGGAGAAAAGCTATGGATGAGGAATTTAATTCCTTATAGGAACAACACACCTAGTCGCTTGTGCCATTTAATCCAACCATGAACGCCATTGGTTGCAGATAGGTTTACCAAATAAAACATAACCCAGAAAGCACCATCAATCGCTACAAAGCTCGCCTTGTAGCGAAAGGATTTCACCAACAACCTAGCATTGACTTTGTGGACACTTTTAGTCCTGTCGTAAAGCATATTACTATTCGGGTCATTCTCACACGGGCTGCCACTTATGGATGGGTGATTCAACAACTTGATGTCGAATGTGCATTTTTACACGGCGATCTCCGGGAAACTGTATATATGGCTCAACCACCAGGCTATATTGATCCTGCTACTCATTTTGTTTGCTTAATGCACAAATCCATCTATGGCCTATGACAAGCACCTCGCGCTTGGTTCAAAAAATTCACAGCTCGATTCGAAGACATTAGTTTTTTAACCACTATCTCGGATCCGTCGCTCTTCATTTACAATCATGGCTCTATCATTATCTATCTATTATCATATGTTGACGACATTATTTTAACAGAAAATGATTCCACCGCTATCTCTGCTATCATTGAGGAACTTCGCCACTCATTCAAGATGAAGGACTTAGGCCCTTTGACTTATTTCTTGGGCATTCAACTCGTTGGACGAAGCCCCCATCACATCTTCCTTATTCAGGCAAAGTACATTCATGACCTCTTATATCGCACCAATATGCTGGACTGCAAGCCTGTTTCTAGCCCTGCTACCTCGGATAAACTCGTTCATTCACTCAGTGACCCTGTCTCAGATCCTACTCTATACAAGAGTATGGTTGGAGCACTTCAATATGTTATTCTCAGTCATCCTGACATTAACTGCGCTGTTAACTAGGCTTGTCAATTTCTTAAAGCACCCGAAGAACATCATTGGTAAGCTGTAAAGCGTATCCTTCTATACCTGAAAGGCACAATGATAAGATGCTACCACCTATGTTATCTCCTCTTCCTCTCAAGACATATTTTCGGAAAAATAGAAAGAAGCAAGATGAAGTGGCGTTAAAGGAGATAGTGGCTGAACAAGTCAAGCCATGTATGGGAGAAGTTAGAGAAAATCTTGGGAAATCAGCTCCACTTTCCCATAGTGCTTCGTAGGTTTTAGTAATGGGTTAGTCTTTCCTAGAATTTAGCAAGTTGTTGTTTTGTTCATCTTTATTTAAATGCTTCAGTTATGCACAGTTGTAAAGAGAGAAAATATTATTATCTATTGTTCCCTTTCAATCCCAATTCTCTTCTCCTTCTCCGACTCTCTCTCTCTCTCTCTCTCTCTCTCTCTCTCTCTCTCTCTCTCTCTCTCTCTCTCCCTCTCTCTGCTCTCGGGGGCGCTGCCCCCGAGCCCCCGCCCGCTCACCGGCGAGCGGGACAGCCGTCCGCTGACCGGGCAGCGGAACCCCCGTCGGGGGGCGCTGCCCCCGAACCCCCGCCCGCTGACCGGGCAGTGGGGCACCCGTGTCGGGGGCGCTGCCCCCGAACCCCCGCATTCCGCACGCATGGGTCACATGTCGTTGGACAACACTTCAGTTTCCCTAAGCTCACGTGGGCGTACCCGGTGTGAGAAACAAGGGTCCCCGAAGTATTCGCCAACTCCAACACTTATGACCGTGAGTTACTCGCTTTGGTTTTGGCTTTGCAAAAATGGAAGCACTATTTGTTAGGGTGACATTTTTTTGTGAAAACTGACCATTGCAGCCTTAAGTATTTGTTGAATCAGCACATCACCACTAACGAACAGCAGCACCTTCTTCTGAAATTGCTCCCTTTCGACTTCACCATATTATACAAATCTGGGAAGACGAACCAAGGGGCTAATGCATTGTCACGACGGCCACAACATGCAGATTTCATGGCCTTAGATCTGCTTGTCAATATGGATTTCCTGACCTTGCCCAATTCTTTACATTGCGATCCATACACTAAGGGTATCATTGAAGCTCTCCGATAGGATCCGTCTTCCAAACCTGATTTTCACATTGCTGACAACAAGCTCTTCAACAAAGACAGGTTGGTCATTCCGCATGATTCCTCCCTACGGTCAAAATTATTGGCCGAGTCCCATGATTCATTAGTCGGAGGGCATGGCGGTTATCTCAAGACACTTAAGCGCCTCAACTCGTGTTTTTTCTGGCCTCAAATGAAGCAAGATGTGAAGCGCTACGTTCAGAATTGCATGGTTTGTCAACAAACAAAGTACCAAACGCTAGCACCAGCAGGCCTTTTACAGCCACTACCTATTCCAGAAAGAGTTTGGGAAGACATTTCACTTGATTTTATCACAAGGCTTCTAAAGTCTGGTGGATACGACACCATCTTGATAGTCGTGGACAGACTCACCAAATATAGTCATTTTGTTTCACTGGCCCATCCTTTTACTGTTAAAATTGTGGCTGCTCTTTTTTGCAGAGAAATCGTGATATTGCATGGCATATCCCGTTCTACATTATCCAATCGTGACCTACTTTTCCTGAGTGCTTTTTGGCAAGAGCTATACTGACTCAGTCAAACTAGGCTTCGAATGGGCACTTCTTACCATCCCCAATCGGACGGGCAAACGAAAGTGGTAAATTGTTGTTTAGAAGGCTACCTGCGATGTTTCGCACATGAAAAACCAGCAACTTGGAGCAAATATATCTCCTGGGCAGAATTTTCCTTCAACATGGGGTTCCATACTTCAACTGGAACCACTCCTTTCAAGGCGCTCTACGGAAGAGATCCTCCACAGCTTCACCCTTTTATTCCAGGAGAAACACACATTGCTGAACTTGAATCGCAGCCACAGGACCGTGATGAAATGCTCAAACTTCTACGGGACAACCTTCTCAAAGTTCAATCTAGGATGAAGGCGCAGGCAGATTCCCACCGTCGAGAGCTAGTTTTTCAAGAAGGTGAAGTAGTTTTCTCCGCATCCAGCCATTCCGCCAACGTTCCTTATCAAAAAGAAACTATGAAAAATTTTCTCCATGATATTTCGGCCCTTACACAGTCCTTCGCCGAGTTGGACCAGTAGCATATGAGCTGGAGTTGCCTTCATATTCCAAAATCCATCCTATCTTTCATGTGTCTTTGTTGCGTTCTGCCCATGGCCACGATCCATCCAATCCACCAGCACCTTTGCCTCTTTCAAATGACTAGGAGCTCATCTTAACACCAGCAAAGGTATTGGACCATCGTTGGGTGTCACGATCCAATCCTCCAGCTCTTGAAGTTCTGGTCCAATGGGAAAATCGCCCTTTCGAAGAAGCTTCTTGGGAAGATTATGACCTTCTAGCGGGCCAATTTCCAGACTTTCGCCTTGAGGACAAGGCGAGTTTTCAGGGGGGGAGTACTGATAAGATGCTTCCACCTATGCTACCTCGTCTTCCTCTCAAGACATCTTTTCAGAAAAATAGAAAGAAGCAAGATGAAGTGGCGTTAAAGGAGAGATAGTGGCTGAACAAGTCAAGCCATGTATGGGAGAAGTTAGAGAAAATCTTGAGAAATCAGCCCCACTTTCCCAGAGTGCTTCGTAGGTTTTAGTAGTGGGCTAGTCTTTCCTAGAATTTAGCAAGTTATTGTTTTGTTCATCTTTATTTAAATGTTTCGGTTATGCACAGTTATAGACAGAGAAAATATTATTATCTATTGTTCCCTTTCAATCCTAATTCTCTCTCTCTCTCTCTCTCTCTCTCTCTCTCTCTCTCTCTCTCTCTCTCTCTCTCTCTCTCTCTCTCTCTCTCTCTCTCTCTCTCTCTCTCTCTCTCTCTCTCTCTCTCTCTCTCTCTCTCTCTCTCTCTCTCTCTCTCTCTCTCTCTCTCTCTCTCTCTCTCTCTCTACTGCGGGTTGCTACCACACAATCTCTTATGGCATGCAACTTCAACCTGGTCCTATTTTTTTACATTCCTATTTTGACTCTGATTGGGACGATTGTCCCAATGATTGCCCTCTACTAGTGGCTATTGTTTATTTCTCAGGGCCAAGCAAAGAAGCAACCTATTGTTGCCCATTCTTCTACAGAGGCCGAGTATCATTATCTTGCTCAAACGGCTGCTGAAATTCAATGAAATTCAATGACTCCTCTCTCTTCTCCGAGAACTACGGATCTCGCTTCCCCGCACTCCTTTATTGCAGTGCAACATCTCTACCATTGCTCTAACTCGGAATCCCATTTTTCATAGTCGCACTAAACACATTGAAATAGACTATCACTATGTTCGTGAACTAGTGGGTCGTCAGTTACTTGACATCCATTACATCAACACCTGTGATCAAATCGCAGACATCTTCACCAAAGGACTGTCATCAGCATAGGTTCATCTTTTACTGTCCAAGCTTCACATTGCTGACAATGCTTCGCTTGCGGGAGGGTGATAACGTTCCTAGTCAGCAATCTTATCTCTTGTATCTAATTTAAGAATATTGCTCCCATAATCTCTACTTATCTTAATCATCCTCAATCATCCCTAATTTAGGGCTCTTGTAACATCTATATATACAATACACTTGTACAATACAAGAGAAGATGAAAAATACAAAAACAGAAAAACACAATTTCTTCAAGTTTTGAGGAAGAAAATTGCTGCTATATTACAAATGAATTATGCCCTTTTCTACAGTTAGAAGTAAAAAGTAAGTTCCCTAACTGCAAAATCTCATTGCCATACATGTTTTGTTCAAGTTTTCACCCATTGGCCTCTTCCTTCCCAATTCAAGTGGCTGGTTCAGCTTCCAATCCTTGTGTCTGCCTGAAAAATCTTGCTAGAACCGCCTTCACATGTTCAGCTGCTATGCTCCTGGCTGAGAAATTCAATATAAGATTCTGTGGCCATTTCATCCTCTGAGGTGTTGGCAATTTGGCATATGTTCTGATAAAGCAGTAAGGTCAATGACCATTGCTCTAGCAGACTAAAGATGCTTATATGCTTTGAAAAGCTCGTGTTTCATTCAAAATCATATCAAAAACCAAAAACGGCTGTTTCTAGTTTATATTCGGTCAAGAAAATTCCAACAGATAAAACTAGTTAGAAATCTTTTTGAAAGGAGTAAATTCTTCAAGGATATTCAAGTTCATGCTGCTTTCACCCTCATGGTAAAGAAACGTAACAAAATGAAGTGTAGGCAATTGTGGAGAAATTTAATCACCAAGATTTAATAAAATCTAGAAGACTTCACCCAGAAAACTTCACAAAAGCTCCGATAAAGTGTTATCTGAATTTCCAGTCAAGGCCAATCATTCCAATTTCAATGTTCTTTCCTGAAATTTGACCTTCAAATCTGTTTTTCACAATAAAAAAGGGTGCAATGTCAATACTTGCTGAAAATTGAAACTAAACAAGCGAGGTCCAGTGGCACAGCAGAAGTTCCAAGAACAGTGGGAAGGAAGCCAGAGGGATGCATGGTAAATGAAATATTTCCAAGAACCGATTCAACAGGAACTGTTGCAGCTTGCTATTCTAATGTGGCGCTATGAATCTGTGATGGCAACTGTCATTGCCTTTAACATGTACGACTTTGTTAAGCAACTAATGCGAGCCATTAAAATTTCTCATCTTATGCCAAATTTATTTTGGTTGATTTTACTTGTCCCTGAAAACCATATTTAAGGTACATATCCTATTAAACCAGAATTTTCAGTAACCATCTATTAACAGTCAAAGCATACATCGCAAACAGATCCCATATGTCTTGGCTTTTTCCAAACATTACATTCAACCACGTGTAAGTGCCATTGCACTATCAAACAGCTCATTTAAATGTCATAAACATTACTGCACCCATTAACTACCCAATTAAAAGGTCCCATCTTCACCTAATAAATTGGAGCACTGGCTTGATCTGACATGTTTAACTTCTCTAGCTGGAACATTTCTGAATGTGGGATCCTGGATAAGTCCTGCTTTATTTTGATCGAGCATAAAACCAGTTGTGCAAGGTTAAAAATAACTGCAAAGGTAGCTTTTCTAATTCTGAAGTATAGAAAACATTGCAAATGCTTTTTCTCTCATTTTAAAGTAATAAAACCAGCTAGCCAATGAAGTTAAATTCCACTTACAGATACAAAATAAGTTAGTCCTACCAACTGCCCCATTCTATGATGTAGCTCAATTTACCCCGACTGAGTAAACTCTTATATGACAGCTTCAGTTTCCCTCACTAGTTGTATGATGGGCATGGGTTTCTACAGTTACAGTAATGTGGATCAGTGATAGTGATAGATGAACACATTAACAGCAAATTAGGGGTGTTCATGGTTCGGTTTGGTTCGGTTGGGAGGTATCGAATATCAGTTTGGGAGAATCTCAACCCAAACCAAAACCAATAAAATTACAACACAACCCCAGCCAATAACGTCGTTTGTTATCGGTCTGGTTCGGTTTCAAACAATACGATCAAGCCAATTTATAAGTAGGAAGTTTCATACATACCTAGACTATCTAACTTCAACGTGAAATTAAAATTAACACAACAGGCACCTAATTTCTACAAACTGAGTGAAAAAAAAAGAAGAACTAAATGTAAGAACACCAAAGATCACGGAAAACTCTTTTGTGTGTATTATTTGAGATAAAAAATCAATCAATAATAGCCAACCTGAGAAGTAGAAATTTTTCATTTAATAGTAGAGAGCAATCTTAGATTGGAAGAATTTATTTGGTTAAGTTAAACTGCAAGATTTATTAGTTAGGAAGAAAATAAATTACAAAATCTATCGGTTTGGTTCGGTTTCATCGGTTTCCTAAGTTATAAACCAAAACAAACCCATAAACGAATAAAAAAAAAACCGAACTTATCGATTTGGTTCAACTCAGTATATCGGTTTTCAGTTTTTTATGAACACCCCTACAACAAATCACATTTTTTGCAAGCAGATCTATCGAGAGTGCTTTACTATAATATAAAAGTAACAGCAACTATGACAGTGCATTTGATGAACTTGCGACAGCAGAAGTAATTGAAAACTGACACAATGAAATGCATGTAAAAAAGAAAACCAGAAAGAGGCACACGAGTGACATGAGATATTACTTCTAAAGCTTAAAATTACAAGTTAAATGTTTCCCCTAAATCAAAATCAAGTCCATAGGCTTAGTAACAACATCCTTGTTTTGCAGAACTCTAAATAATATGGGTTTCATTTTTTCCTGCAGCCCTGGGCCAGACAATAATATGTAATTACAAGTATATGTAATGGACATACACAGACACACAATTTTTGGGAGGTTTTTGACAAAGAAGCCACTCAAGGGAGAGAATGCTAGAGTATTTATTTTTTTTTTTTTTTTGATAATCGAGGTGTCCGCGCGGCCGGCGAGCTAGGGCTCAAACCAGTGGTGATGCCCGACTAGTCCTCGAGGGGGGCTAGCGCAGCATCCCACCGCCACGACTCCCCACTTAAATCACCGATGGGCGAGTTTTGAACCCAGGACCTCTCGTGAAAGGAACTGAGCGCAAACCAACGCGGCCATCGATGGGTGGGTGAGTATTCATATCTGCCTGTTGCAATTATTCAAAACATATTCAATATGCTGAAACAGAGTATATCCAGAAATCGTTTTCATCGGGAATACCTGTGTAAGTAGTTATTTGCATGAAAAATTTGACAAGAAACCACTCATTCTCATCTCGATTCTTGACTTTGCTCAGGCTTCAAGAATCTTGTTGAGACAATCAGCTACCTTTGAGGTTACATGCTCCAGAAATTACTACAAAAGAATTTGTAGGAAAATGAAACAATAAATGACAACCAACAAAAACATCAAGTTTAGAAAGATAGACCACCTTACATTGACGATGTGAGAATGGTGATTCATGAATGGCACCATTTGTGGCTATCGATAGGGAAGGAAAACTTGAGAAAATCTACCCTCCTACTTTCTGAGGGAGCAGACATTTAAGAGATTCCAAAATGTCTGAAGGAATAACAGCACAAGAACATCATTAACCATGCTGCAGAAGTGCAATTCTCTTCTTTGTGGGTAATAAAAGGCTGTATCCTGGATCTTTCTTTAAGCCCATCTTTTCCATACAGGACCAAGTGTCTTGAGCATATTTCCATGCTCCAGTTTCAGCATATACGCTTGCTAGAAGAACATAATTTGTGCAATTTTTTGGATCTAACCTGACAAGATGTCTAGCCGCTATTTTTCCAAGTGATGTATTGCCATAAATGCGACATGCCCCCAATATAGAAGCCCAAAGAGAAGCATTTGGTTTGATATCCATCTCTTGTATTAACTTACATGCTTCTTCTAATTGGCCACTACGTGCAGATAAATCTACCAAACAGGAAAAATGTTCTGCTCTTGGAATGATGCTGTATTTACTGATCATGCTAGTAAAGCAATCCCATCCTTCACTGGTCAATCCACTATGGCTGCAAGCAAAGAGGAGAGATAAAAATGTAACATCATTTGGCTTCAGCCCTTTAGATTCCATCTGCCTATAAAGAGCAACCGCCTCGTTTCCGAAGCCATGCCTACCATAGGCAGCAATCAAAGAAGTCCATGATATGACATTTTTCACTTGCATCTCAACAAAAGCACAAGTAGCATCTTTGATCTCGCCACATTTCCCGTACATGTCAACTAGAGCATTTCCAATGGCCACATCTTTACTGGCTAGACGTTTCAGAACAAGGACATGTATTTGTCGTCCCAAGATCAATGATGCTATATCAGCGCATATATGAAGTATAGAGCAGAGTGTAATGTCATCAACTTCCAATTGCATACATACTAATTCCTTCAAGATATCCAGGAAATCATTGCCATATTTACCTTCCCGAGCATATGCATTAACAAGGGCAGTGTATGATATTAAATCCTTTTCTGCCATACTCCTATATAAATGATGAGCAGTTTGGACACTCCCACATTTTGCATAAGCATCAATCAAGGATCCAGTCAAATCTTCGTAATATAAGAAGCCCCATTCTACTATAAATTTATGAACTTGGCTTACTTGGAGAAGAGTGCCACCAGCAGCACAGGCTTGTAAAACACTTCCAAGTGTGAAGCGATCAGGGGCCATGCCTAATGAGTTTGACACAGAATATTAGCAACTATGTTTGATTGTTAAACTTCAATAATATTAGATTCCAACCACCCATGCATTCAATAGAAAGGATATGGGTGAGAGAGAGAGAGAGAGAGAGAGAGAGAGTTAATGCAACGCATTCTTGCTCATTCTGGTTCAGTACTGCAAGCTGTAATTGCCTTTCAAAACTCGCTCCGCTTCTGCTTTGCAAACACTTTTACTATTTAATGTTGTACCACAAGTAATCTCATCTAGATCATATTATTTAAAGTTTTACCCCAGTGATTTTTCTAGGTTGCATAATATCAAAGGACTAACAAGATCAAGTACTCCCTGAAACATATGCAATCTACACTATACAAAGTCTTAGTTTTCTAAGTACACTGTACAAAGTTCATTACCATAAGGTCAAGAAACTGCAGCAAGCGTTCTTTTAGCTACTAATACCTTCTCTCATCATTAAGCAAAACAGTTGGAAAGAATTAGCAAGAAGACCATGAACTGCGTATCCTCCAATCATGGTATTCCATGAAACAATGTCCCGATCAGTCATTCTCTCGAACAAGCGGTCTGCATCCTCCATCTTTCCGCATTTGGAGTGAAAATCAATGAGAGCACTCTGCACGAACAAGTTACCCACCAGCCTTCCCTTTTCTGCACACCCCTGTACCTGCACCCCCACATTGAAACACCTAATGCTGGTACATGCCCGCAACACACTCCCGTAAGTGAACTGATTGGCCTTAACACCCTCCCTGCGCATTTCTACAAATGTCGTCAAAGCATCTTCAAAGTGCCCATTCTGGCAGCACCCAGAAACCATAGCAGACCAAGACACGACACTTCTTTCACGCATTTCACCAAACACCTTGCGGGCACTTTCCAATTCCATGCATTTGGCATAAAACACGAGCAATTTCGTTCTCAGGTGGACATTCGACGGGAACCCACTTGCGATGATGTGACCATGCACCTGGCGCCCACAAGTAAAGGCATTCCTAGCTATGCAGAGCTGCAAAATCTTCATGTAGAAGCTATGGTCGAAGGGGCCATTCGGGTGCACCGGAACGGCGTGTAGAGCTTCATGCAGTATCCCCATGCGTCGAATTGTCCACTGTATCTGCTAATTGAGGCCTTGTTCAGCGAGCGCAATCAAATAAGGTTGCCTTGGTGCTAGCTTCACCGTCGAATCGTCGAAACAGGGGAGTGATTGGAGAGAAGGCGTGGTCGGACCATGAGCGTTTCGGTTCAGACCTGATTCCGCCGTCGAAGGAGGCGGCGGCGGCCGCGACACGGTGGTTGATTCGGAAAATCGGGGAATAAATAACCCCACGTTACGTTAATAATACGGAAACAGTAATATTTATTTTTAACTCGCAATAAAATATTTAAACAAAAAAAAGGTCACTCATATTTTTACTTTTACTTATTTATTACTTTTTGAACAACATACTTCAAATATAGTGCTCCTTATTGTACAACAAAAAATCAGTTGTATTTATATATTATGTGCTCTAGGAAACTTAAAATTGCAGCGTTTATTTGGCCACGTACCAATCTTAGGCCTACATACATAAAGTATGATACTCTTCTTCAGAACTATAAAATAGATCATACAAAATCTCATCTTTTTCTCTGACATCACATCTCATATTAATGAATTATTGTTGGTTCAAAAATATGCATTGGACATGCCCATGTGAAGCCCGGGCTAGGTAACTAGTTAATTTGATTAATTTCGTTAACGATAATTACATGGTCATACGAACTACACTTATCCAGATTTTTTTTTAAATGATGGATAGGGAAGAAAGAAATTTAATAATGTAATGCCGATACATCAAAGCTTCCAATCGAAATAGAGAATTACAACTTGATATTTTGTCAACACTAAGATTTTGAGCTTTGTAGCGTCGGGCAAAGGCTGGGCTTTTCTCTAGGATATGTATATGTCGCGGATTGAAGTGGCACTGGAGTTCTCCCATACTCGTGTGTCCTTGTGAGTGGATTTGGTGGCGTCGTGAAGAGTGAGTGATACAGAAGAGATAAATACAACTGGTTCTTAAGAGTAGTATTGGTCGGAAGCTGATGTCGCTCTCATGATGAGATTATGGGAGGCCGAAATCAATTGTTGTGCCTAGAGTGTTCTGTGTGTTTCACTCGAGGGACTGCATGCCCAAGCTAAGTTGGGAGGGGTACAATCCGATACAAGGACGTTATTCGCCGTACTGTTCTTAGGAACAATTATAGAAGGAAGGCTGGCCTAGGGTCTTCTCGACTCGTCAAGTGCTGCACGAGCTATTTCGCGACTAAGGAACTACTGGCCCGTGACATATACATAAGAGGACTTTTGTTCATTAATAATGTGGGAGATTTTGCAATTAGTGTTTGTCATTAAAGTATCTCATCATCATCATCATCATTATCATCAGTATTAGGGGTTTTAGAGTTAATGATAAGTTATAAATGTTGTTTGGATGTTCCTTTTTAAGGAATTTCAGCAATCTTTCAAAGTGATTCTCATCTTTTCATAGGTTTTTTTAGGGAAGTAGAGTACAGAACTTTTGGAATTCCACAACTCCCCCGTTAATTCAAGACTTCAAAAAATCCCATAATAAATTAGCCTTTATCTCTTTAAAGAATATTCAAATTTGACTTTAACAAGAAAAAACCAAAGAGAGAGATTTGGAATATCTTGCTTAGAAAGAAAACCAACAGTCCCTTCCAGTTCCTATAAATAGCATCCCCCATGAAGCCTTATGGCCAATCTCTTCGTCTCCACTACGAATTTTCCAAGCCCTCATTGACGTTGGAAGTCCATTGCTTTCGTCCAGTCCAACGTACGCAGAGAAATAACTTCATCTTGCTCTTCTTGTTGGGTTAGTCAGAACTTTCTTTCTCCTCTGAAGATCTTTTCCTAGCTCATACTATATATTTTTCGTCTCTGTTACAATTATAAAATTCACAATTTCATCTTCTCGAAGGAGGTCCCAAAAATCGCATGGAAGATTGGAAGGAAGTCTCAATGTCTCGGTCCTCCGCTCCTCCTCCTTCTTTGGATTAGAAGGTGGGCTATTTCGCGGCCAAGGAGGAGGAGCAGACGACCGGGACTTCAAGACCGAGACATGACATGCCCAGCATGGAAGAAGATCGCTACGGAGTACAAGAAAAATGGGGTATTTGCACCTTCTCTTGTTATCTTCCTTTTTCATCTGTTTGTGCAGAATTTTGCAGAAAACTGACCATAGAACTAATTTTACATTAAAAGAAGTCACTCTCCACACATTGATCATCGTGGCATGCTCAATTTAACATATCAAGCATATCCTTGGAGACCCTTGAAGCCGATTCTTTCAGATTCTTGATTTTCTTGTCCGTTTCTTCGTTCAATCCTTCATGTGTTTGCCCCCCAAGTCCCTCACGATTCACGTTTCGATCAACTTATCAAACTGAAATATAAAGAATACGTTGTTCACAAAATAGGCAACTTACCTCGACTATGCTCATTTGACACCCCGGCTTCTAAATGTGATCGATATGTTCTCGCATCTTTTGCCGCCGCTTTTTTCGCTTGTTTCTGTCTCGTGATTTTCACTATAGAATTGAATAACATCCATAGCAAAACATATTAAAGTGACAAAAAAGAGAGTGTCGGGTGGGAAGTCGAGATAATTTTATTGAAGAGTTTACGACGGATGATAGAAATTTCAGCGCCAATGATAATATAGTCCTTTCGAGTAAACAGAACAAACAGAACAATACTTAAAGTAATTTTGGTACAGTGCTACACAACTACTAGGCTTGAAACATAGATAGCTAGGGTTAATGAAATTGAAAGTACCGTGCAAAAAATTAAAGATAAAAAGATAGTATTTTTTATTGTGTGTTCGGCAAGCGAGAGGGGGGATTTTGCTGGCTACCATACAATATTTATACTGTAAACATGGTAACCGTCCTCTAATGCCATCTGCCAATTTATATTAAATAATTGCTATTGATCTTATCTTTGCGATTTGTCCTAATGACACTTGTGCTACTGTCACTTCTACGACTACGCCTATGGCTTACATCATTTCTCATCGATAATCTTATGCATTTATCTCTGTTGTCCTGCATATCTCCTAATTTTCATTTTATTTTTACTGTCGACAAGCTAATTAATTATTAGTGTCAACAATCACATATCATATTAGATAGTTTATATTACTATAAAATACCTCCAGCATCCATTGCATCACATATCATATTAGTACTATTACCATCTACCCAATTTAGAAATGAAATGGCAATCACGTATCAATTAATCTATATGAACATACATCATCTCTATAGTAATATTAGATTCATCCAATGACAACTAGTCTCAATTTATGCTTAATCTTCATGCACCCATTTTACTAGGAATATTTTATTTTGTTGGGAACATAATTGTATTCTGGCCGAAGAATTTCCAATCACAAGATAAAAGAATCATCATAATTTTTCCGCACCACTTCCCCTCGACAACCGAACATATATGGAACTTGTAGTACTGGTTGCTTCCATTTCTCATGCCATTTTGTACATTATCTCGTTTCCATTTGATGTAATTTCATTCAAATATTATACCAACAATGTCGTATTCTTACTCCAAGGGAAGGTAAAGATCAGAGCGATTACCACTGCTTAGGATTGACATTTTGGGAAGAGAATCATCCTGACAAACAGGTTCTTCCCGTCCTTATCCAACAAATCGAAATACAAAAGGTTTCCTTGCCACAGCTATCCAAGGAAGATCCTTCTTCCCATAAAATCACCACATACCAATTAGACACTTTCACTTGCCTAAACAGCTAGTCTCGTTCCTCCTTAAATAGCGCTAACCCTAGTCACTGTTGTCTGAAACAAAGAAATGGCTAGAAAAATGGGTGCACTTTCAAATGTTGTTTTGGGGTCATTGTGTGCTCTCATGTTGTTAGGTCGGGTGTGCCAAGCTCTCAGAAAGACCACAGTTCAGATCACCAACAATTTGCCCGGCGGAACGGAACTCACCGTCCATTGCAAATCCAAGGAAAATGATTTCGGCGAGAAGGTGTTGGCGCCCAGCTTGTCCTGGTCCTTTCAATTCCGCCCATTAGTATTGTTCGGGGAGACTTTGTACTTCTGCAGCTTCTCGTGGCCTGATCAGTTTCATTACTTTAATATATACGAAGAAAACAGAGATTTACATCGTTGCGATACAAATTGCTTGTGGAGTACCCTGCCGAACGGTCCGTGCGCATTTGAGCGCAAAACTGGTCAGTACAGTCTTTGCTTTCCTTGGAACAAGGACTGATCGGAACGCCCGTTAAAAGGACCCGTGGCATAACAGTAATCTCGATCGATTGATTTCTTTTGTGTGGATGTACCTGTCCCTTTTAGTGAATAAAATCGATGATCTGGAATATTTTTGATGAGATTGACGGCGGCAATTTTCATTTTCTTGATTAGGTAATCACTCGCGAATGTTAGTTCCTATATGTTTTTGCAAGTGCTTGATTCCTTTAAGTCGGATTCATATAAGAGGAAGGACGACCAGTGTTCTAATTCATTACTTTTGGCATGAATGACCTTTTTAATCGAACCAAATATACATACAAAAGGGAGATCTTCTATTCCGTCCAGTAATCGGTATCTCGACAAATCTTAATTTTTGATATATAAATCTGTCATTAATTGAGATTGACTTAGACATAAAATGACGTACGATACGGGATAGAGAATTCACATTCAGTTACGTCAAATCATCACATAATCTATTAGAAAGTCCAACTCAAAAACTTAAATTAATAGATGGGGGAATATTACATGAATATAAAGATAGGCCCAATTCCAAAAAAAAACACAAACTTTAGGTTTTGTCCCAAATTTGGCCCGAACTTTATTTTGTCCAAAAAAAAATCACCAACTTTCAACCGTGTCTCAAATCTGGCCCCCGTTAACTCTCCATCCACTCTCACCGTTAGTCATCCGACGTGGCTTTTCCACATCAGCAATAATATCCAAGTCAGTGATTAAGGCACAAATACACCACGGCAGCAATAAAAGCATATTTGCACTCGGGCTGCACTTTCTCTTCTTCATCTCCTTCACACGATTTTCTCTTTAGGATTTTCTTTCTTCTTTCTTATTTCTTCATCCTATACACGAGCGAGAGGCTTCAATTCGTCCGAAGATCTCGCGCACTCATCCTCTCACACGAAGTCGCTCGCTCTCACGCATGGCTATTTGGTCGCTCAGATATGTGAATTCGTCCGAAGAGCAAGCGAGCGGTCGCTCAAAGAAATCGATTCGTCTGAAGAGCGAGCAAGCAAAATCTCGCACGCGCTCGAGTGATGATCGACTCAGACATCAATTCGTTTGAAGAGTGAGCACTCGCTCGCTCATCCTCTCACACGAAGATGGTCACTCTCAGACATACTCGCTCTCAGCCGCTCGAAGGATGCTCGTTTAAGCGTCGAAGCGGACAGAGTGCTTAAGGCATTAAACAGAAGGTATTATTCTTCTTCCTCCTCCTATGCATTTGGACATATTAAATTACGATCACCATATGCTCGATAATTTGTCTAGAAGTGATTTATCTCATGGAATTTGAAGTCAGTTGATTTATCTCGCAGAAGGATGCTCCATCCGAGTGTTTGGAGGAAGTGTTAAATTTAAGTCTTCCCTCCAGTGATGAAAAATAATTCAGTAGCTTCAGTTATGTAGATAGGGCCATTAGATCAATTAACAATTGGCAAGCTGTTCACAATGTCAGAAGCTAAGTTGGAAGCAAAAGACCACATTGCCTTCAAGCGAGATATTGAAAGCATGTGCATCTTGCAGTTGAACAGAGATGTGAAGCCTATTTGTGATAGACTTAATGCATTCATTTGAAAGAGAGGATGTGTTAGATTAAACTCAGCTGCTGGAGTTTCCATCTGATAATGTTTATGTCGGGAAGAACCGATATCTCCAGTTGCTAATGATGCACCAAAGTGAACATAATGGTTGTTATTGGGTTGCTAATTGGGAAGAGCTGTTGCTAACATCATATCAAGACCTCATATTACTGGCATCAAGCTAATTGTCTGAGTAGTGTAGAGGATTTAGAAGTGTTTAAATTTAAATAGTGACCCATTTAATGTAACAAAGCTACCACCTCGATCAGGTTAGGATGTTTGTAAATTCTCTAATTTAGGTTATGTTCCTGACAGTTTGGAGAATATGCTAGGTGATTCATTTTACATTGGCAAATAATATTCATTTATTGGGCTTATGTGGAGGGGTAAGCCGAGATATGTCACAGCTTGAACAAAGTCGGTTAAATGGATCACAGCATTTCTGCAGCAGTTGCATCGTTTTCTCTGTTTGATTTTGTTCTTGCATAAAGGGCTCTGAATCTCCTTGCTGGTTCTTTATTGCCTTTGTTGCTTTGACATTTTGGTCATTGGATTATGTTATTAAGTTAGAAGCGAATAGGTATGTCTCGCAAACTGGGCTTGTATTTTGCACTAAAAGAAAGGGGAAAAGGAGAAAAAAAATTAATTGGGTTTCAACGAGTTCTGAACTTGAAGACGATAGAGTCGCAGCAAGAGTTTGAGTTTTTTTTTTCCTTAAATGTGGTACCATCTGCAACAGTTTTTGCAGTACATGGCTAAGACATGTGACTTGCAGGCATACAAGAACAGACCCTATTAACCAAAATTCAGGCCAAAGTTACAAATGCATGGATAGAACCATTTCGGATACTTGATATTGTCAATTACCTGTAAACGGACCGATCTAAAGAAACGATCTTGTTTTACATCTGCATCAAAACCTTGTGTCACGGAGTCTTGCTAAGACGTAGAAAATTCATAGGAAAATCAATCGTTTTAGCATTACACAACACCTTTTGCTTAGAAATATCAAATGACTAAGAAAAAAGTTGGCATTGTCGACATTCGAGGATGGAGTAATTGTAGGCAATAGGCTTTGGTCTTACAAAGCTTGGTTCACTAATTTGAAACTGCATCCACCACCTCAAGACTTTATATGACCCATATCTCTCTCTCTCTCTCTCTCTCTCTCTCTCTCTCTCTCTCTCTCTCTCTCTCTCTCTCTCTCTCTCTCTCTCTCTCTCTAGGGTCAGGATCAGGAAGGCGAATGCTATCGCATTTCATTTTTATTTTAAAGTGATAAGGATTATGCAGATTTGGATGAAAGCAAATGCTACTATTTTGTGAAAGGACGTTCCTCTTTAATACCACCATCTTTTATGGAATCTACCTGTGAACAAAATATATATCCCAAAATATCATGCTATAATCTTCTACAAGTTCCTGAAAATAAACTCTTTCTATATACGCTAGCTACATGTTGCAAAATCTAAATTTGCAAACTCCAAATGTTCCAAGTTCTGTCTCTTTTCTTAGCAAGCTTTCCAGACCAACCGAGCACATATTGCATAGCCAAAACATCACATATACAAAATGACATTGCTAAATCCCCAAACACATAATGCATAGCCAAATCTATTTACAAACAACAAAAAATAGCACTTTTCAGTCTACAACTCAACATGTAGTAGAAGGCACTGCACAAGCATTTTTGGGTCCATAATTTCACAGTTAACCATCAATTCCAAATTCTTGAGTACATGGAGGTTCTGAGATATCAATAGAAGATTGGCCCAGCGAAACTTCAACAACATTCCTTGCTCTTGTTTGTCCCTTGGAAATGGATGGACCTCCAATGTCAATAACTCTATCACTACCCGGCATCTACAATAAAAAAAATAAACATACGAACTTAGCTTTTCTTTCTGACACACATATAAAACATTAGACATAGATTACCCTTAAATAGGAATTCCCAGGAGCTTCAGATATAAAAAGTCCATATCCTTATCTTGCCTAAAGAAACAAAATGAGTATCAAAAATTAATCACAATGTACACGTGGTATGAAAATAAAATTATGCCTGATAAAGCACTAGCCTGTACTCTCTCCTTCCTAATGATAGTGGAGTCCCTATTAGATGATCTATTAGCTTGTGAACTAGCTTGCGCACCACTAGCCCCATCGGTTTTCTTTGGTCTTCCTCTTCTTGCCTACATGTGAAAAAACACAAAAAATACCAATGATATCATTTGTGATAACCCAACAAAAATCTTATCAACAATTACAAAATTGTCCAATAAGACATACTTTAGGTGGCCTGGATGTCGTGGGATTCTTGCATGTCTTCTTGTTATGCCCATATTGAAGGCAATTTGAACATCACATTTGAACTCCAACTTTCGTCAATTTCTTGCCTCTCTACTTCGCTCATCCTTATCCTTGATTTTATTTTTCTTCTCTCTACCCCTTTTTCTTCTATAAGGTGGGGGTTTGATTGGCTCACCATTGACTTTAAACCACATTATTTCCCCATTCATGACTGGGAAGGGAAATTGATAATATTTTTCATAAGTTTCTTTCTTAAAGCAATCATCAACATAATCATTGATGTCTAATTTCATGAAAGCAATGCAACATTGGCATGTCTACGTGGTATACTAGAGATATCCCATTCCCTACAAGCCAGGTCTTATATCGATGGAACCTTCAGCCAGGTCTCCACCATCATTTACCTCATCAATTATTGCTTCCCTAAAATCTTTCCTCATCTCCCTCGTTCTAATATCTTCGTCATCTGATATATTTATTTCATCATCACACAAGTCTAATGAACCATCGTCATTGTCACTTTCATTCTGTGAAAAAACACACTAAGTCATACACTGGAAACTAAAAATAATATTTAAAAATGAAAGGCCAACAATTGAATGAACTCACCATTGTTACTTATTCAATCGACAACACTTCAATTTTCCACTAGCAAAACGATGGTGACCTCGAACCCCAACCGGCCCAATCCTATAAACAAAATAGAATAAAAAAATCGGACATTTGAAGTTCAATGTTGAACTCATCGCACTAATTAAATACCTAGTAAGACAACAATAGCTTTAGTAATTGTATGGCATAATAAGCAGTTATGACACACTTCACATTAGAAAAAGAGTTTCACAAAACAACAGCTTATTGATCAAAAACTATAAAGAAAAATTAAGTTCTGGCTCCTAATATCTAAACACGTGACAACCCATAGCTAGAGAACACATTTGAAATACATAACCTTCTGAACTAATCCTTCAATTCAATGCCTTCTAATAGATTAGGAGGAAAAAGAAGATGAATTCCTTTTCTGTACTCGCAGTCTCTTTAAAAATGAATGTAGTAAGGCTATCACAAATAGGCTTCACATCTCTATTTAACTATAAGATGCACACGCTTTCAATATCTCGCAAACAGCTTGTTAATTGATCTAATGGCCCTATCTATAGAACTAAAGCTACTGAATTTTCCCATGAGAATCATCTCACCTCACTAGAGGGAAGACTTAAATTTAACACTTCCTCTAAACAATCGGATGTAGCACTGACTTCAATTTTTGTGTGAGATAAATCACTACTAGACAAACCATTAAGCACATGGTGACCGTAATTTAATATGTCCAAATGCATGGGAGAAAGAAGAAGAATAATACCTTCTGTTTAATGACTTCAACACTCTGTCCTCTTTGACCCTTAAGTGAGCATCTTTCGAGCGAACAAGCGCTAGTACGTGCGAGAGTGAGCGTCTCCGTGTGAGAGGATGAGCGAGCGAGCGAGCGCGCAAGATCTTCGCTCGCTCGCTCTTCAGATGAGTTGATGTATCTGAGCGACCAAGCGCGCAAGATTTTGCTCACTTGATCTTGACCAAATGTGCACAAATTCTTCAAAATTCCAAATGGAAACAAGTCTCTAAACGGCCGAGCATGAGAGCAAGCGACTCCGTGTGAGAGGATGAGCGAGCGAGCTAGCGCAGGAGATCTTCACTCGCTCGCTCGCTCTTCGGACAAGTTGATGTCTCTGAGCAACCAAGCGTGCGAGATTTTGCTTGCTAATCTTGACCAAGAGATTTTGCTCGTTTGATCTTGACCGAACGTGCGCGAGATCTTCAAAATTTCATACGGAAACAAGTCTCTAAATGACCACCCGCCTGAGTGGCGCTGCTGGAGCGCGAACTCTTCCTCTCGCAAAAGGTTGAGTGTTCGAATCCCGGGAGCCGCAGGGTGACTTAACCGGTGGCACGTGTGTGGTGGCTAACACGTGTCGCCCCCAGGGTTTACTCCCCGGCTGTCGGCCATGCGGGGGTTCCCTGAATTACCAAAAAAAAAACAAGTCTCTAAATGGCCAAGCGTGAGAGTGAGCGACTTCATGTGAGAGGATGAGCGCGCGAGATCTTCGAATGAATTGAAGCCTGTCGCTCGTGTATCGGAAAGAAAGAAGAAAGAAAACCCTAAAGAGAAAATCGTGCAAAGGAGATGAAGAAGAGAAAGTGCAGCCCAGGTGTACATCTGCTTTTGTTGCTGCGGTGGTGCCTTAATTGCTGACTTGGATATTATTGCTGACGTGGAAAAGCCATGTCGGATGACTAACGGTGAGAGTGGATGGAGAGTTAATGGGGGCCAGATTTGGGACCCGATTGAAAGTTGGTGCTTTGTTTTAGACAAAATAAAGTTTGGGCCAGATTTGAGACAAGACCTAAAGTTCGTGCTTTTTTTTGGAATTGGGCCTATAAAGATATTTTGGGTCATTAGCATTTTCTTCAGCGCATACTACATAGATATTCCAATTTATGGACCTTATTCTTATAGAACACTTAGGAAGATGAACATGAATTGTGTATTGGTGGCAATCGAATCATAGCAAAATTGATTGTAACTACATATACAATGATTTGTAGTTATCCTATATTCTATGAGGGAAAAAGCATCAGAAAAATTCAAAACATTTTATATTTGTGTCAATTTAGTCTTAAACCTTTTAACATAGTGTCAATTCAAATATTCTGGCTAATTTTGGCCTGATATTGCTAAGATGGATGTCGGCCGAGTTACGTGACATCGTTAGCGCTCACATGGACAATTTTAAAAATAAATTAATATTATTTCGATTTTTTTATTTTTTTATTTCTTCCTCCTTTTGTCGACCATGACCAGGTGGGCTGGTCTCGTATGTGCGAGAGTCGCCGTCTAGCACCTCAGACAAGGCCCCGCCAAGCAAGGGGAGTCCTCGCCGAGGCTAGGCTGGCCTAGTTAGATTTGGCCCCAGTGAAGCCGACCTTCATCAAGCCTCACCTGGATAAAGGTCCCCTCACCAAATCTGGCAAGGCCGTCGTGGCCTACGAAGGATCGGCCTCCCAGATCTGGCAATGGGAGCCCTTGACGAGGCTCACCCTTGCCCGGTCGGGCCTTGCCTGTGGCAGTTAATGGCAACCCTCACTTAGGTGAGGCCAGCTTGCCTGGCCATGGCCGATCACCAGCAAAAGCAGAAAAAAATAAAAAAATCATAGAAAAATAACAAAATATCAAATAAATATCAAAGTATTATTAAAAATTGTTCACATTAGCATCGATAGTGCCGCATAGGCTGATCGACATCCACGTTAGCAATATTGGCCAAAAATGACTGAATTGGCACTATGCCAAAAAGTTTACGACTAAATTGGTACAAATGCAATAGGTTTATGACTTTTTTTATATTTTTTTCCTTCTTTTAGTGGAAAATTTTAATACATAAACATGCCCGTGCATAAATTAATGGACATAAACATATTGCAGTTATTTCCCCAATTCATCGGACACATTTTGACAAATTCTATCATAGAGTTAATATATTTGCTTTAGAAAAAAAATCTTAGCAATTTTAATTTTTCATTATTCTATTTTGTCATTATTTTGCAAAATGAGATATTGCGATGAAATTAAGCTTTATAATAGTAAATATATCGAGAGAGAAAATACTAATGAAACACAAAATGTCCTTGCGTGGAGTGCATTGATGCTGCAATTCAAAATATAAAACTATAGTATGTTTAGTCTAATAATATACGTGTTCACGTTATTCTATTTTGCTATTGTCTTCTACCTTAGTCTATGTCTTATATCCGATCATCAAGGTCATGTTCCTCTAGAACGAGTTGTGTAGTTGCCGGTAAGTTCATTTCATCGGCATTTCAAACCCAATCGGATCAAACGAGCATCGCCAATGCGTTCATTTCCAGCATGAAATCTCGCCACAAACATTTTTCTTTATTCTCTAAACCTTTGAGGTATTCACTTGTAGCACAATGGATCAATTCCTCTTAAACGGGTGCTAACATATATAGTACTCATCTAGAAAAGGCATAGAGCATTAAACTAGAATACACCTAAAGAACCCAAAATATTTATTTTCTAATTTCATATATATCTCGCATAAAAGAAATGGAAACAACAAAAATTTTGAAAATAAGAAGAAAAAGAATAGAAGAAATGTAAACAATAGGACCTCTACTTACACATAATAACGATCCAATCACATGCATCCCCCTCGCTCTTTTACTGGTAAGTGCACTTGTCCTTCAAGGAAACGACGACGCTCATCTTCTTGGGATCCATGGTGACCCAGCACCGGATCCTCCGGTTGAACCGGGCCTTCACCAGCTTCCCCAGGACGTACCCCTTCGACCGGACCAGGAACGCCAGCGAGAGCGGCACCGGCTGGGTCGGCGCCCCATTCACGCTGCTCAGATCGGCCCCGCCGCCGTATAATGGGATGTTGTGCCCCTTCAGCGTCACCGTGATCGTTCTCTGGCTCTTCCTCGACTGGTAGAACTTGTTTATCTATCGACGAGGGAAAAAAATCGATGCCCTTTTAGATAGCGAAACGATAGTTGTATTCTACTCTTCTTCTTCTCGATTAAGAACAGTTCTCGTGATTAAATTAGGGTCGCGATGAATGAGTTGATCTTCGTTATCAATTTTCGATTCATCTATGTTGATTAGGTGCATCTACCGTTCTGATATGTGTGCATGGTCTAATGCTAAACCGCAACGTGAGTAATTAATGACGTCGGATCGAGATTTTTTCGAGCCAAAGTGAATGGAAAGATGATCGGGGAAGGCATGATGCACTTACGCTTCCGGTGGCGAGGCTGAGCTGGGAATAGGAGAGGTCGAGAGGGGTGGCGGTGACGTGGAGGCCGAAGAAGGTGGCCGCGTTCCGGAACGTGAGCTTCACCGTGGAGTTGATCGACACCATGTCCGTCGCCACCCCGGTGAAGTCCGTCCCGGCTTGAACCACGAACTGATCGAACACTATGCTCTGCAACAAGAACCGTTCACGAACAAAGACGAAAAGAAAACTGATCACATTGAAGGCTGGACAGAATATCAGGGAAAGAGAGAAATAATCGCGCAGTCAAAGCACACGCACCTTCATGGCGATGCTGGGTTTCTGGGGCCGACTCGCCCCCCACAGAATCAACTCGAAGAAGGAGAACATCACGAAGAACCCCAGCACGAACACCACCGCGTAGCACCGGCGCGGCACCCCACCGGCCCCGCCGCCCTCCCCGTCGTTGAGCAGCCCCTCCTCCTCGATCGCATCGAACCCCTTGCCCCGCCGGGCCCTCCCGCCCCGCTCCTCGCCGGGGTGGGCCTTCCGGTGGGCGGGCTTGAGGGAGCCCGAGTACCGGGTGGAGGAGGAGGAGCCGCGGGATGGCGGGCCGAGGGAGGAGTGGTGGGAGGGGTGGGAAGGGGAGCCCGAGGGGCTGAGCAGCGCGGGCGAGGAGTGGAAGGAGTTGGTGGTCTTCTCCCCGTCGTGGGAGGAGGAGTCCCGGGAGGGGCTCTGGACGTAGTACGCCGGGTGGGGGCGGCGCGGCGGCGAGCGGCCGGGCGAGGACGGGGTGAGGCTGCTCACCTCCGAGTCGGTCTTCGACAGGTGGGTCGACATCGCTTGACCCCCCCGTTTGATCAGAGCTCGATAGAGAGTATGGGCTTTGGGAACTAGCACTAGAGACGGAGCACAATGACAAAATGTTGGATTTTGCTTATAATCACCAAACCAAATCCATGCATTAAATAATGTCTCCGACTATAATCGAGCAAAAGAGAAATCTAATTCCAAGATCGACAAAGGTTACATAATGAAGAAATTCATCAATTTATTTTTTTCATTTTTTGGTGAAATTGATTGTTTACTCTCTCTGTAGAACGTACACATACATGCAGAGTTAGGGTTTCGATATGTTTATTGATTTTTTTGGGGGGATAGTGTGTGCTTTACGAAGGTAATTAATGGAAGGAGGTGGGGTTGACAGTGGTTGATGCCACTTGATGAATTTTGTAATGGGTTTTGTGTTTTTTTCTACTATGTAAACGATTCAAACCTAATTTTCTTCTTTTTTTTATGAGACAAAACAAAGTGAAAAATGAAATTAAATAACAAAAAAATAAGAGGAAAGGCGGGAGTGCAGGACAAGCACAGGAAAACTTGGATCCATGTCTGCTCCTTCATTTAATATAAATTTCTTAAGCAAATAAAAATCTTGTACTTTCTTCAAGATTCAATTAAGCTTCTTAAATATAGTATTTACTTGGGGGAGTATAGAAGGGGAAAACGGATCTTATTAATGAGCTTATTATTTATTAGTTTTGAGACACTCATTAAACTAATCATTTGCATAGTTTGTTCATGTTTTCGAGGCATCGAACTGTGAATGAAGTGCAATGATCTCGCATGTAACAAGGTACCCGAGTAAATCTAATTTATCGCCAAATTATAGTGAATGTAGGTTTAATAGTGTTCTTAAACCATTCATACCACAAAAGCATTAGGAAGATGGTACAAAATTTTAGGGCAAAGTACATTTTGGCAGGGACTTTGATCGATTTCAAACATACATGTGGTGTGAGATAGCATAGGGTCTTGAAAAGTGGCCATGTGTCCTCCACGATAATAGTTTACCGGAAAATTGGTCGATTTCCAACTAAAGTATATCGATTATAAGAAAATAAAAGTTTGGTGATATAAACATTTTATTTTCAATTGACAAAAATAAACCTTCTATGTTAGATAACAAGATCAATCACCCATTCACCCTACTTTTATGCCTTCCGTCCATCGCTATTCTTCACCCTCTATTTTTATTGCTAACTGAGTAAAAACATCCTTCTACTTTAAAGAATGATTAATCAACATTATCTCTCTTTTTAAACTATGATCAATTAAATTTTGTGGTATTCTTAAGTTTAAAACTTTGGTCGAGAAAATACTACTTTACTTGAACTGTTAAGTATTCATCTTGATAGCAGCGGGACGGCACGAGACCCCTGCCCCGAATGGGGCAAATTTTCTCCGTAAAGAATGCGCTGCGGGGCATCTAGTAGGGCAACAGGTGAAGCAAGATGAGGCAGGTAAAAAGCAAAGTAAGATTTTGCGAACGAAAGTTCAAACCTAGAACTATTACAATATTTAATCGGTCGTAATTTAAAAAAGAAGATGGGAGAAACAGTGGCGGCAGTGGGAAACAACACACGAGAGCGAAAGGTATGCTTAATTTATGATCAATTGATTTGCAAGCACAAATGCATGTTTTAATCAGTCAACAAAATAGATAGAAGGCGAAGAAAAGAGATGAGAGAGAAAAAAATTAGGGTGAATGGGTGATTGATCTTATTTCGTAACATAAAACGTTTTTCTTCCACAAAAAAAAAACACAGAAGGTAATTTTGGTCAGAAAGGTGTGTACCGAGCTAAAGGGGGGGTGAAATAGGCCATCGTTTTCTTCCTGTTCTTGAGAATGCTAGATAAGTTAGTCCTTGTACATTTGCTTTTAGTATTTAGGTTAATGCCACAAAAAACCCCCAAATTGATACACCCGTGGCAAATTTACTCCAAACTAATTTTTTAATCACCGAAAACCCGAAACTCGTACATCCGTAACATATTTACCATCCGTCAGTTTCTATTAAATTTTACTATTAAATTTCTGAGTTAGATGACACGGAGCAGTTAAAGGGTGTACCGGCTCAAGGTTTTACCCTCCATTTGTCACAGGTATAATAGTTTGTGATTTTTTGTGATATTAATCCAATTTAACATAAGGTAAATTTGTCACAAATGTACCAGTTTGGGATTTTTTGTGATCAAAAAATTAGTTTATGGTAAATTTATCACAAGTGTACCAGTTTAGGATTTTTTATGATCAAAAAATTAGTTAGAAGTAAATTTGTTATAGGTGTACCGATTTAGGATTTTTCATGATATTAATCCTTAGTAGTTTTACCACTAGGTTATTCACTTAATCTAACTATATACGTTAATTTTAATAAAGGTTTGTCAAAAAATATTTTACAACGGTTATTACCCAATCATTCTCATATGAAGAGCCTTTTAACGTAAAAATTTTGTTTGATTGATGATAATCTTATGTAGGACTTTGTGTTAGATTTAATTTTAACTATTTAATGTGTCTTTATAATAAAACTACATTGACTCGTGGTAGTAATGAACTCACTCGAACCCTAATTTCAAGTGAGAGGCCTGGCCGAGAGAGCATGTCACAACATGAAAAGAAAGAAGAAGAAGAAGAAAAGATTTATGATATAAATTCCACCCTAAAAATGTAAAACCAATCCTTGATCACAGATTAAATATGACACTTAAATTTGGAAAATCCAAAGAATAATCTATCGTGATAGTGTGGAATTAAAGCAACGAGGAAAGATATTGAATAATGCAAATGCAACACAGTAGTCCACGTGCGAAGCTTGACTATTTTGAATCCTCCAATTCATGAATCAAAGGTCATTCGTTATAATACAAATAATTGTGCACAAATTGTTTTGAGTTAGGCCAATCGCATAAGTCAAAGGTATGGACTTAATCGATTCATGGGTTATAGAATTTTTCATGAATCTCCAAAGAGCCGAGTCTCCGAGACCATTTTCCTAAATGATTAAAAAAATTTTAAAAAAGTTACTTGCTCTTGGCTTGTAGAAGTACAAACAAAGTGGCAATTTTTAAATGCACAGCTCATGCACTCACATTTATGACCTACACAAAGTAGCAATCGACTTGTAGAAGTACAAACAAAGTGGCAATTTTTAAATGCACAGCTCATGCGCTCACATTTATGACCTACACAAGGAGCAATGGACACTCGCTCTCTCTCTCTCTCTCTCTCTCAAGTTGGAAGAAGAAAGATTAGATTAGTCGATGGGATTGAACCCACCAAGACTGTCACCGATTCAACGTCGGACAAAAACAGAAGTTCACAGACCGAAAACTCAGTTTTGAAGAACTAGGAACTAAAAGTCACTAAACTACAAAACCCAAGCTCTAGAGTATGGAGCTGCAAATGCCCCATGACTGAATCATCGAAGTTCCAACACCTATCGAAGATGCTGCTGAAATTGTTGCACCATGTGGGCCTTTTTATAATAACACAAGAAGAGCCAAAAGCCTAAAATGGACCTCCTCATAGCTATTATACAAAAAGCAATGGACCACCCTCACCATCAATGAGGTGGGGGGGGCTAGAAAGCTGAGAGACTCCAAAGAGAGAGCCACAAAACAAACCCAGCTGTGAAAAACTCTCATTATGTCCAGACCGTGGCCTTTTCATGCACTCATGCAGCTTTGTGGACTAACAAGGCCATGTTAGTGGAGGGACCCTGCCAGTTCTCGATCCAACCAACCTAACTCTGAGCAACGCCATTAAATTTTGGGACTTGTATCATTGAAAACTTGGTCCCTCCTCTGTTCCTTTGGGGTACTGTTTCACCATTGTAACAATCATCTACAAGACATTCTCTCAAATTCAAGACAGTTGCAGGTAATTCTCTGCAGCAACAGCAATTGCTGCAATTGCAGTATTCGATAGATATTGCGTGAGAAGAAAAAATTTAATCAAGCTCAGCTGCTACATTGTATATAATACATGCTGAAGCTACTATGATAGCTTCGATCGGAAGGGCTTACAAGAAAACTGGCTATATGAAACGTAATGGATTGAAACACGATTGTATATGAACTTATCTGAAAGCCCCCGTCACCAAAGAATGACATCTTCTGAATGGAGCATTATTATATTAACCACAAGAATTTTTCTTCGGAAGGACATTGGAATTTACAGGTTCTGCTCTTCAGATTCTTGCTGTCTAGGCTCCTCATTAGTAGAAGTAACATTTTCTTGGCCACTGCCACCTGTTTCTGTCGCTTTAGTCTCTATCGACCCAACCTGCGACATGTCGCCATTTACACGTCCCGCGTCCCTTCCAGCTCTACGATCCTGAGTAAATGTTAAGAGAATTATTAACAAAGCATGTAAAGTAAGATGAGCATAGCTAGATAGGACATGCTTTAAGTGAAGATCAAGTGTCAAATCTTGGGAGTACAAATTAAGAGTGCAAATCTAAAGTAAATCTCGCAGACCCAAAGAGAAAACAGAAAACAAATTGACCAAGGGGAAGTGAGAAACCACCAGTATTATCAGATCAATCATAATTATTGAGTATTTGTAACAAACTATATGGGCTGTCGACCTTATCATCTGACACAAACACGAGGGAGCAACAACAGTTACCCCACCTACATGGATCATCAATCTTGTGCTACTCAATTATACACTAAGACATCACTCAGCATTACCCCCACCTTATTGTGAAAACTAGAGTAAATTCTGAAGACTGGGAAAACAACAATAAGCTAATTCATGTATGTTAGCATATGCACATGTGAGAAAAGCAAAATATTCCAATGAAACTGAGACATACATCTTTGAAAGGAGACTCCTCAGCTTCAAGCATGTGTACTATGTGACCCATCTTCGGGCGCTTCTGTGCAGTAGGGTCAACGCATTTTAGAGCTACAAGAAGTACCCGCTTCAATGCCCTTGAAATAGGCTTCTCAGGCAACTTGGGGTCCAACACTCCCTCCAGGTTCTTGTCGGTAACCATCTTCTTGAGCCAATCAACTAAATTCACCTGTCAATTTCTTTCAACTTTCAGCGAAAAAGAGAGGGTGGGAAATGGATGAAGTCTAGCTAACTGGCAAAAAGAAAAGATTTTCACAGAAGTTTTTTTTGTTCGATGGGAACTAGACAAAGATAAGTCACAAGATATTGCATACCTCTTCTGGAGGGCGGCTATAATCAACAGGGTTTCTCCCAGAAATTATCTCCATGATCAGAATGCCAAAACTGTATATATCACTTCTTTCATTGAGCATGCCCGTACTCGCATATTCAGGGGCTACGTAGCTGCAAAACCAGCAATAATGACATTGAGTTCATTTTGGCTTCAAGAGAGAGATAGAAAGATTGGTAAAAGAGTGTGAGAAGTTATACAGACCCAAATGTTCCCATCACACGAGTTGTGATATAACTACTATCTGAACAGAGCAGCTTGGCAAGGCCAAAGTCTGAGACTTTAGGATTCCACTGCTTGTCGAGTAATATATTACTCGATTTAATATCACGGTGTACCACTTTCGGTTCAAGTCCCTCGTGAAGGTAAGTCAACCTGTATCCGTAGCAAGAGGAGAGTAAATCGTTAGAACCAGGAGTGCAGACGAGACAAATGCTAAACAAATTGTGTATGCTGATGAAGCTTACCCTTTGGCAGTTCCCAAGATAATTTTCATCCGTATCTCCCAAGTCAAAGGACTACGAGGACCGACATCCCCATGAAGCCACTGCTCTAAATTCCCATTATTGACATACTCATACACAAGCATCCTGTATGACAAGAACCAAGATGTTATTTGAAAATTACTTGGGAACCTCGCACCAAAGTTCGAATAATAACAAATCAAATACGTTCAACAATGAACGCACACGCCGAACGCCGCTATTGCAGCACATTTTCTTGTGCTCAACACGAGCAATTTAACCAAAGCAAACAAAGGGAGCGCAATGTACCTATGAGCCCCTTCAGCACAGTAGCCAAGCAACCTGACTAAGTTCTTATGCCGAACGCGGCCGATCGCTTCAACTTCGACTTTGAACTCCTTCTCAGCTTGCCCCCTAACATGGGAACACACGCGCGCGCACAAAAGTCCAGGATCAACCACTTCCTCTGACGTTCAAAAACAAGACAAAACATCCGCATTTCCCCAGCAAAAACCCAAACCCCACAATTCCACAAACAACACAGCTGCCCGAAAGGCACGATCGAATTTCACATAAAAAAAACTAACAGAGATAAAATTAAAATGCACCTGTTATTAAGCAAGTTCTTGACAGCAACCTGAGTTTTGTCCTCCAAAAGACCATAGTACACAATCCCATACCCTCCTTCACCAATCACATTTTCATCAGCGAACTCGCTCGTAGAGGCCTTGAGCTCTCTGAGAGTATACCAATGCCCCCAGCCCAAGTGCGAGACCTCCGGCACGACCGCCGCCGCCTGATCGCCACTCCTCGGACCGCCCTCCCCGCCACTGCCGTGCGAGGACGACCCGTAGTACCTCTCCGGGTACGATATCCGGTGGTCCTTGCCGATCTCAATGTGAATCCGGTTGTACCCAATTAGGCTCTCCTCCTCGGGCAGCGGTTCCGGGTCGGGGCACGGGTCGGGCTGGACCTGGGAGTGCGGGATTTGGATTTCTTGGATCTCCTTGGAGACGACCGGGATGGAGGTGAGGTTGCCGGGCGTCGGCCGGGCGGTTCTTGATTTCCGGGAGGTGAGCCAGAGGGAGATGAAGAAGAGGAGGAGGACGATGGCGACGCCCACGCAGATGCCGACCACCACCCATAGGTTGAGCCCGAAGACGGAGGTGGTGGCCTTGGACACCTGGTCGCTCATGGGTTCGAGCTCCTCGGCGGCGGCGGCGCCCCCCGCCTCCCGGCGGTCACGCGGCGGCGCGAGGTGGGTCGGGTTCAAGAACGGCGGCGGGGGAGGAGGGGGGTTGCATGGGAGCGAGAGGTTCAGGAGAAGAGAGGGAGCGAAGATGAAGCCATGACGGGGGAGAGAGTGAGGGGGAGGGGCAGTAGCAGGAGAAAGGGAGCAAAGCTGGCATTGATGGGACCTTTTGGAATCTGTCCCACACCACTCCTTCGTCACGGTTCGAGAGACTCTGGTAATTGCGGGGCTCGTTCTTGATCGATCGAGAGCAAGCGTGCTAGGTAAAAACCTCGAGCATATTCATGATGATGCATCATGGCTAAACTCGGACAATAGAGGGCGATCCGAACGTCCAAGCAAACGAAAGACTCGATTTTTAACACGTTGTTTTCCCGTTTCGTGTATAATTAGTATGATTTGCCGACTCAAACGTCATCCGCAATACTACCTGAGAAGACCCGCTTACTGATCAGCAAGGACGGGGAGAAGCTGGACGTTTGTCGCGATTCGCATTGCATCGGATGCCATCGGTGGCTTTGAGGAAACATTGAATGATTAGGCCAAAATGTTGGGTGACTTGCAGTTTCCACTAGGGCAATTAGGCCACCCCCCATCATTAAAGGTGGTCAGAGCAATTTGACTCGAGCTATTGCAACCACCCGCCTTGCCATCATCATTAAGCTGGCCGTGTGTGGTTTTTGGGGGGCAAGTCGTATTACCGTTGAGAAAAATCTTCGCCCGGAAAGGGACAACAAGAGGATTTTTCGATTTCAATGTTGTAGGTTAGTCGATTTGCGTTTTCGGACGTGGAAAGATGCTGGCGAGAGTGCAGGGGAGTGGTTGAGTTTGTGATGTGAAATGTCATGGGCTTGTTTTGTCTTTTCTTGTTGTTCATGTCGTAGGCTTGTTGAATCTTCTACTTCTTGGTGCATTTCTTGCGTTTGGACGAACCGAGAGCGACTGTCTAGGGTGCAAATTTAGGGCGCATTTGAGCTCAGAAGAAAAAAAATGAAACCTTGGGGATTAGTCACAAAGCGGTGGCGGTAACAATAACAACGACAATCAAAGCTTATTACGCTAAATCAAATCGGTTGTATGAGAATTACCGTGCCATTGCACTTGATCCTTTGCGAGGTTTTTTACATGAGTTTTAAATGTTCCGTATACTTCCTCACGGTTTCCTTCCCTGATCTTTTCTAGCCCCCACATCCTTTTTGACTAACATGTCCAATTCACGTTCACATCGTTTCACCGAGACATCTGAAGGCTTTTGTTCAATATGGTCAAACTGTCTCAGACGGCCGTCTTATCCACAATTGGAGTAACGACTATTATTCTCCTCTGTTAGTTTTGTTTTTAATCTTATCCCTTCATCTATCCCGCCTGTAATCTATGGGCAAGATCTACATCTATTTCCCGGTTTTTCAATCATCCCGCAGAATTTTCTAAATCGTCGATTTTCCGTGAAATAACTCATGACGTTTCCAAATTGTCAATTGACAAAATATGATCGATGAATTACTTTATAACGGTGAATTCACGTCTTTGGTGCTCATGGCTATTAGAAGATATACTTGGCCTACCGACAAAACAAATACAATGTATTTGATTTTTTTTTTTATTCTCTCTTTCGAAGACTATAAACAATTTGTCTTTCGCATGGCTTTAAGGAAACCGTACACGAGAATAATGTCTCAACAAGAATGGAATCGCATACGACGTCGTCAGCAAGGTCTTTTGGTGGGGCCCTCTACACCAAATGCTAGCTTACCACTCGTTGGTCGGTGGAGCCCACGCCGAGTTAAGTATATTGTTTGTGCGCGCTAATTTATTTATTTATTTTAAAGAAAGAGATCCTTGTCGTCTTCATGTTGGATATTTAGGCAACTTTAGAATATCTAATTGCTGCTTCCCTCGAGCTTTAGCCAAACATCACAATCATAAGACGCTGGTTTAGGAGGCGTGTGCTCACTGTAAGTTGGACCAAAAACCATTTGGAGAATTCGACCCACATCGATCGGTCGTCGAGCATCTGAAACTTGCTTTCGATGTCCAGCGATTTCCACAACATGTGCCATGCCGATTTGAGGAATTGCGAGGCTTCTTTGCCAATTCGACGGCCAGAAATGTAGACCGTATGGGTCATGTGAGATCAAATACGTGTAAAAGTTTGACGAGCGATTTTGATCGATTGGCTCAGATTCAGTTGCGCACTAAACAAACTTCTTTCGTACGAAACTCTAATAACTGTCTCGCTGGTCCAAAAAGGATTAAAAGAAAGGGTTACTCTCTAGAAAGGATCATTAATGGCAGAAGTTGCTGCTAATTACTTTCTCTTTTTGGGCAATTGAAGATCTTAATTGCTCTCTTCAAGTTTCAATTAAAATACGGGTGAATTCCTCAAAAAAACTCCAATTTTAGGTCAAGTTTTAAATCTGCCTCGAACTTTTTGTTATCTCGGAAAATACCCCAAACTTGCAGTTTAGTCCCAAATCTGCCCCGAATTTTGTTTTATGTGGAAAAAATCAGCAATTTTCAATTTATTTTCAAAAATATACCCCCGTGATCCAATCTCAACTTGATGCAGCACTTCCGTGTTGATAACAAATCCACATCAATAAAGTAATAGGGCGATAGGTACATACCGACGTTGTATTTCCACTTCGATAACAAATCCAATCCAATAAAAATTGTTGAAATTCTCTAAAATAAAAACCATTCTATGATATGAAAGTTATGAACGATAACAAATCCACCTCAAAAAACTTTTTTTAATTTAAAACGAAACCTAATTTTTTTGTTTAGTCCAAATTTGCTCCGAACTTTTCTTTGTCTAAAAAAAGCTCAATTACTTTGTTGATGTGGATTTGTTATCGAAATAAAAGTGCCATTTCTAATTGAGATTAGATCACGGGGGTATATTTTTAAAATAAATTGAATTTGGTTGATTTTTTACACAAAATAAAATTTATGGCAGATTTGAGACTGGACTTAAAGTTTGAAGTTTTTTTTAGACAAAAAATGTTCGAGGCAGATTTGGGATTGGACCTAGAATTTGGAATTTTTGTTGAGAAAAAAAAGTTTGAGATAGATTTGGGACTTTATCTAAAGTTAGGGATTTTCTAAGGAATTAGGCCATTAAAATACAGGGTTTGTTCAAAGAATCACTATCTTTTCTCTCTCATTCTTTTTTTTGGGGGGATGGGCCCACCAACAAAAGTCCCATTATTGATTGTCTCTCATGATCCAAGAGAATCTGCATTAAGGATCGAATTTTTTAAGGAGCACCAGCAATTAGAATCTAGTTGGTCGTATTTGGGTACTTTATAACTTAATTAATATAAGCTCTAATTCAATGATATTCTTCATTCGGATGCAACATAAGATGTGAGAATGCTTGAACAAACTTAATCTCACCCACCCTTGTTCTTATCCTAAACTTAATCTACTTCCAATTCCTTGATTAAGCATGTCGAGGCCAAGAATGCAGACATTTCTTTTTTGGGGTAGCCATTATTTGAGTTTGTTTCCCAAGTGAACCCACTTCATTAACTTATTTCCAAGAGCAATATAGTCTCAAACTTATTTTCCTAATTTAGAGGTACTCTATGTTAAAAATTAATGTTAATACCACAAAAAACCCGAAATTAATTCGCATGTGACAAATTTATCATCCGTTAAATTAGATTAATACTACGAAAAATCAAAAATTGATAAACCTGTGACAAACAGAGGGGTAAAAACCTAAATTGGTATACTTGTCAACTGCCACATGTCAATCAACTCGGTAATTTGATAGTAAAATTTAACGAAATTTAATGGAGGGTAAATTTATCACAGGTGTATCAGTTTGGGGTTTTTGGTGGCCAAAAAATTTGTTTGGGGAAAATTTATCACAAGCGTACCAGTTTAGGATTTTTCATGGTATTAATTCTAAAAATTATCCTAAATTTTTTAGAATTTATTCTATTACATTCTTCACATGCGAGGAAAGGTAAAATCTGCTCTAGTATCAAAATATGCCCGGAAAATCATAATCCCTCGAATCGTCAATACCTCATTGCTTACCATTAGTTACATCAATATCTCATTTTTTTCTCATAAATATGAATAATCACCGCAATATCTCAGCTATCAAATTCAAGGGCAACTTGTTAAAATTAATCATCTTTTGTTGTTATTTTTTTAGCTTTATTTGTTGTGCGAAGGACTCTCTAAACCTCACGCATTTTCCAAAATATCCATCGCTTGTGTGATCAAAGGCACCATATAAATGTTTAGCATAGAAGATTTGCGAACGAGGCCCTAATAAAATAAATATGCTAACCACGAATCGCACGCTTTCTTAATCAAGTCCCAATTAACACCAAATTGCCTTAATTTCAACCCATCCTCCTCCTAAAACAAGACGGTCTTATTAGTGTCCATTCTTCGGCAACATTATGAGCAGAAAAAGAAGCCTCAAGTGAAGAACAAAAAAATTGCATCAAGTCCCACCTAACACCAAGTGGCCTTGATTTAAATTGTTTCAATTCTTTGGATGGTAATTGCAAGACCATTCGAAGATGGTGATCGGTCTTGGTAAACAAGAGAAGGGATTATAAGGAAAAAGAGCAAAACAAAAATCCTCATAACGAAAAAGTGAAAAACCTAATAAAACATCAGCTCTATTCTCTCTCCCGCCTTTGCACTCACTCTCTTAGCAAAACCAAACTCTCTCCAATGGCTGGCTTTCTGGTCCGCTTGAATCACTCAGAAAAAGAAGAAGAAAGAAGCCATGGCAGAACCTATCGAAGGAGAACTTTTTTTTTCTTTTGTCTGTCCTATCTCTAGCCTCACTGTCAGATTTTTACTCTACCTCTTACAAAGTGCGGGAGTCGAATCTCACACTCGTAATACTGGCGTCCTCACCCCCAATTCCTCTCTTTACCAACAGGGCCGCATGTTACACCTCTGATACTAACGTCCTCACCTCCAATCCTTTACTAGTATGGCCGTATGTTTCAAGTGCTTGGAATTTTGGTCCAAATGTGCTATCATTTCATATGGAAAGTCCCACAGGCCTAGGGAGACATGGAGAGATTAATCTATCCGTGCATTACACGTGACTTGCACGTGCATTGTACGTGTGTTGCACAAGAAGAGCGGTGAGATTAACTTACCCGTATGCACAAGCCAAGTATTTGTTGAGGAGTTAATGTACTAGATGTTGATAAATTCAAATTGGCATTAGCATAAATATCACAAACAATACGGAATTACAAAGAAACGAAATTGCAATAACAAAGTTGGAATCGATACAAACGAATACCGAGGCCTGTGTTCGACACAGTTTCCTTAAAACAGATTCGTTTCCTCCAGCACGCGATTGAGGTTTTTCGAACGTCTGTCTCCCAGGATACAACGGCTGACAGCAAAGAAGAGAGCGCGGCACTTCCAAGCTTCTGGCGAACTTGAACAAACTCGAAAATGAACACTATCGAAAACAATGCAAATGCAGAGAATGTTTTTCAGAAGGAAAGCAGCGAACCGTTTTTCAGAAGGAGAATGATTTCGATAAAATAGAGGGGAGAGCTGTTCGGGGATAATAACGGCCAATTAAATCTGCCGTTACAAAATTAATACGCGTCAGGAATAACGGCCGATTAGATCTGCCGTTACAAAATCAATTCGCGTCTGGAATAACGGCCGATTAATTCTGCCGTTACAAAATCAATTCCGTAACAGCACAATTTAACGCACCATTAATCGCACGTTACAAATCTGTAACAGTTTGAGTTGAAAAAAGAAAATTAAATCAGAAGGCTAGCAAAATTGAGCTCGTCGCGAGGCCCACTTTTCGGTCCTGCAATCGTGCACGCAGGATGCGCGCTCGCGCCCAAGTTTCAGCTTGTTGGGCGTCGGATTTGCACCCCCTACGCCTGCGCGCGAGGCAAAGAGTTTGTGCTATGATAGTTACCACTTCAAATAAGTGTAACTGTATATAAAACACTCCATAGCCTTCTTCCTTTTCAATGTGGGACTAGTGTTTTTCACTTCCCACTTCCAACTCAAGGGTGTTTTTTGAGCATCAATTTCTCATTCATTCACCCATCAATTTATCCCATATTTCCAACAATCCCCCACATGAATGAAAATTGTTTTAGTTTTGACTCTGTGATGGTGTTCAACAATTGAAACCTGCATAGGATAGGTAGGTGTTACCCTTTGAACCTTTCCTTGTGAAAGTATATTTACTTTACTAGTTGTCCAGTAGACATGATGTCCTTGAACTGTCCAGCTTTCTTATGTAAATGAACCATACACTTCACACAGGAATCATCTAAACGTTTGTTCAGTTCTCATAGTTATGTTCGTTTTGGCCATGAACATCAACCTGGTTCTGCAAGAGTTTCTAAAGAATTTAGCCCTTAAATAATTCTCCTTTGAAGCAGCCCCACTTCTCTCTCACATAGGTGATTACTTAATTTTGAGTAATTTATTTACTCCACTTAAGAATCATTAAAGCAAAATTGCTATCCTTTCCCTTTACAATATCACTGATATTTTATATAGGAATGGTTTTAGGGATAACCCCCACAGTGACATCACTAAGTTTGTATAATTAGGTTGTCCCTTTGAACCTAGATCTTGGGATCTCCAGTCAACTAGGTTGGGTTTCCTTTATACCAACTTATTCTTTCATGGGCTTCAGTCCCATTCCTCTTGTCGATTTCTCAACTAACTCTCTATTTAACCCTTTGGTTAGCGGATCCGCAATATTATCCTTTGACTTTACGTAATCAATTGAGATAATTCCTGTTGAGAGTGGTTGTCTAATGGTTTTATGTCTACGACGTATATGTTTAGACTTACCATTATACATATTACTCTATGCTCTTCCAATTGCAGATTGACTATCACAATGTATACTTATTGGTGGCACAGGTTTTTGCCATTTTGGAATATCCTCTAAGAAATGGCGTAGCCATTCAGCCTCTTCACCACATTTATCTAAAGCTATAAATTCAGATTCCATTGTGGATCTGGCTATAACAGTTTGTTTACAGGATTTCCAGGATACGGCTGCTCCTGCTAGTGTGAATACATATCCACTAGTAGATTTTGAGTCTTTTATATCAGATATCCAATTTGCATCACTATATCCTTCCAGAACAGCTGGGTATCTGGTATAATGCAGGCCATAATTTCGAGTATAACGTAAGTATCTGAATACTCTCACTATTGCTTTCCAATGGTCAGCACTCGGATTGCTCGTATATCTACTCAATTTACTAACCGCATAGGCAATATCTGGTCTAGTACAACTCATTAAGTACATTAGACTTCCAACAACTCTGGAGTACTCTACTTGAGAGATACCCCCTCCCCTATTCTTGGATAGATGAAGACTATTGTCTAATGGTGTTCTAGCAATACCAGAATCATTCATGTTGAATTTTTCAAGAATCTTGTCCACATAGTGTGACTGGTTTAAAATAAGACCTTCTGATGTTCTATGATTTTAATTCCTAAAATCATATCAGTAGGTCCCATATCTTTCATGTCAAATCTTGAATTCAACATATTCTTGGCAGATTTGATCATTTTATCATCACTAACAATAATTAGTATGTCATCTACGTAAAGACACAAAATGACATAGCCATTTGTTGTCTCTTTAATGTAGACACATTTATCGCATTCATTGATCTTAAAACTATTGGTAATCATTGCATTATCAAACTTTTCATGCCACTGCTTTGGTACTTGTTTTAGGCCATACAATGACTTCACCAATTTACAGACTTTCCTTTCTTGTCCTGGAACTGTAAAACCCTCAGGTTGTTCCATGTAGATTTCTTCATCCAAATCACCATTTAGGAAAGCTGTTTTTACATCCATTTGATGTACTTCTAGATTTTGCAATGCTGCAATTGCAATTATCATCCTAATGGAGGTTATTCTCGTCACAGGAGAATAAGTATCAAAGTAATCTAAGCCTTCTCGTTGTTTGTATCCTTTGATTACAAGTCTGGCTTTATACTTATCAATGGAGCCATCTGCTTTCATTTTCCTTTTAAAAATCCATTTGGACTTTAAAGGCTTACAACCAGGAGGAAGATTCACTAGCTCCCAAGTATGATTCTGCAAAATAGAATCAACTTCACTTTTTATTGCTTCTTTCCATAGAGGTCCCTCAGAAGAATTCATAGCTTCTGCATAATCTAGTGGTTCCTTTTCTAACAAATAAGTTAGAAAATCATTTCCAAAAGATTTTTCCACTCTTGCCCTTTTGCTACGTCTCGGTTCAAGTTCATGATCTGAATCATGAATTTCATGACTTTCTTCATTCATAGTTTCATTCTTTCGTTTAGATGGACTTGATCCATCATTGGATTTATAAGGAAATACATTTTCAAAGAATGATGCATTCCTTGATTCCATGCTTGTATTCTTGTGTATATCTGGAATTTTAGATTCATGCACAAGAAATCGATATGCATTACTATTATGTGCATAGCCTATAAAGATACAGTCCACCGTTTTAGAACCTATCTTTGTCTTCTTTGGTGTTGGAACTGCTACTTTTGCAAGACAACCCCACACTCGTAAATGTTTGTAGGATGGTCTCCTACCTTTCCATAACTCATAAGGGGTTTTGTCCTCTTTCTTTCGAGGTACCTTATTTAAAAGATAGTTGCTTGACAAAATAGCTTCTCCCCACATATTTTGAGGCAAACCTGAATTTAGTAATATCGCGTTCATCATTTCTTTCAATGTGCGATTTTTACGTTCAGCAACACCATTTGATTGAGGAGAGTAAGGCGCAGTTACTTCGTGTATAATTCCGTGTTGTGCACAGAATTCACCAATTGGTACTTCATACTCGCCACCTCTATCACTTCTCAATCTTTTAATTTTCTTATTGAGTTGATTTTCAACTTCATTCTTATAGAGAACAAATTTCTCTAAGGCTTCATCTTTGCTTTTAAGCAAATACACATAGCAATATTTGGTGTTATCATCGATAAAAGTAATAAAATATTTATTACCACCTCTCGTTTGAATGAATTTCAAATCGCAGACATCACTATGAATTAATTCAAGGGGTTCGGTGTTTCTTTCAATTGTTTGAAATGATGATCTCGTTAATTTTGCCTCAACACAAATTTCACATTTATGTTTTGAATCAATTTGGAATGAAGGTATATGTTCCAAGTTAATTAATCTACGCAATGTATCATAATTAACATGTCCTAGTCTACCATGCCATAAATTGGAAGACTCAAGCAAATAAACAGAAGACTTATTATCTTTATTGATAATTGTCATCACATTGAGCTTAAAAAGCCCTTCAGTTACATATCCCTTCCCCACATACATCCCAGATTTAGACAAAATAACTTTATCAGACTCAAACACCATACGAAATCCATGCTTGTTCAACAGAGATCCAGAAACCAAGTTCTTTCGAATTTCTGGCACATAGAGGACATTGTTTAGAGTTAGCTCCTTTCCTGAGGTCATCTTCAGCAACACCTTCCCTTGGCCTTCGACAACAGAAGAGGCAGAGTTTCCCATAAAAACCTTTTCCCCATTAATCGGTTCAAGGTTTGTAAATAGGTCATTGTTGGAGCATATGTGCCTAGTGGCACCAGTGTCAATCCACCATTCTTTCGGATTGGACCCAACCAAGTTTACTTCAGAAATCACTACAGAAAGGTTTATGTTTGACACGTCTTGAGCAATGCCATTCACCATATTTGCCTCATAATTCTTCTTGTTTAGAAGTCTGCAATCCACAGATCTATGGCCCATCTTGCCACAATTGAAGCATTTTCCTTGAAACTTGTTCTTGAAAACTCCTCCTTTTGGTCCCAACTTTGGCTTGACAATTTTCTTGTTCTTGTGGCCTTGCCTAAGCTCCACAACATTTACCTTAGTTGTAGTAGGATTGAACCCTTTGCGTTCAAATCCTCTATTGTCTTCTTCGATTCGAAGTCTGACAATTAGCTCTTCCAGGTTCATTTCCTTTCGCTTGTGCTTGAGATAGTTCTTGAAATCCTTCCACCCAGGAGGTAGCTTTTCAATTATAGCAGCCACTTGGAAGGTTTCACTCAAGATCATTCCTTCAGCTTGGATTTCATGCAAGATCACTTGAATTTCTTGCACTTGACTGATCACAGTATTAAAATCCACCATTTTATGATCAAGGAATTGACCGACAACAAATTTCTTTGCTCCGGCATCCTCTGTTTTATATTTTCGATCCAAGGCTTCCCATAACTCCTTTGCCGTTCTTTTTGCACAATAGACATTGTACAATGAGTCATGTAAGCCATTCATGACATAGTTCTTGCACAAGAAATCAGAGTGCTTCCAGGCTTCAACAGCGTTGAAGGCCTGCTTATCCGTTTCTCCTTCGGATAATTTAGGAGCATCCTCAGTCAAGAATCTTGCAAGATTCAAAGTGGTCAAATAAAACAGCATCTTTTGCTGCCACCTTTTAAAGTTCAGTCCGTCGAACTTTTCAGGTTTTTCGCCATGGTGTACAGAAACCGCAGGATGAACAGAGGATGAGCCAGGCAGTTGGACAGCCGCGGCATAGGCAGAGTCTTTGGTGATGCTGTCAGCATTCACATCGACACCATCGTTTCGAGCAGCCACATCCACGACTTCTTTCCCAGTAGCCATTTGAATTCTTTAAAATCACGAATCTGTTTTAAGATTGTTGATAAATTCAAATTGGCATTAGCATAAATATCACAAACAATACGGAATTACAAAGAAACGAAATTGCAATAACAAAGTTGGAATCGATACAAACGAATATCGAGGCCTGTGTTCGACACAGTTTCCTTAAAACAGATTCGTTCCCTCCAGCATGCGATTGAGGTTTTTCGAACGTCTGTCTCCCAGGATACAACGGCTGACAGCAAAGAAGACACCCCAGAACTTTAGGCTCACACTTGGAACTTCTTCCAACCACAGCAACTGGCACACCTTCAACTCACAGCGACTCGCGAGGAGCGCAGACTTCCCAGCGGGCTTCCGTCATTTAGTTTTCGCTCCAGCGTTTAGTTGAAACTTGACTAAGGTTCATTTTAGGTTAGCTTTTGGGCTATGAAGAGGATTTTGTCTCAAGTGTGGTGTTCAAGGAACCGAGAGAAAGACTTAATTAGAATGATGCTTCAAGCGCAGCAAAATTGCTCAAAGGGGAGCAAGTGATCGTGGAAAGCAATTTCGCGTCCATCTCTCCTACATGGCCATTCTTCAAAAACGGTATATCCAAAAATGGTAGAGAATTGGGAGAGATGGTTCGTGAAGAAGTTTTGGATTGGTGGTCTTGATCATACACAATTTTTCTGACTTCGTGATATTTGCTGTGAAGGTGGAGAGAGAAAGGGAGAGAGGGACAAGGGTATCACATCTGTACAGGTACATGTGCATGCATGTGTCACGGGCCGATAGTTTGGGAATGACCTGCGTGGCGATTTAGACTTCCTTGGATCGTTGGAAAAGAAATCATCGTATGGCGCATGCTGCACGCGGAGATGGCAGAGGTGGAGATGGCGTAGGCGGACGCGAAAATGGGGCATGCAAAGATGGCGGAGGCAGAGGGGGAGATGGCAATGGCGAGGGCGACGGCGGGGCAATGAGCCTTATTTAGAAAAAGCAATAGAATAGATAACTAAACCAGGAGGAGGAGCAGGAGGCGGCAATGGCTATAGCCGCCGCCAGAGGGTTTGGGTTGGCAGAGCTTTGCCTGCCCCACGGCATGTTCCGTTGGGAAACTTGGAAAATGCTTCTTATTGTTTGGATGATCAAAATGAAAAGGAGGGTATCCTTTTATACAGTAGAATACCTCAGATTACAATCATTGATTAACTCTTAAACGGGTGGCTGAAATCACACCTTCTTGTCTACCAATCACCGGCATTTATGCCGAGAACTTTCTAGAACCCATCGCAATTACCGTTTTGCCCATTCTTATAAATGTTCCGAAAGCTCTCTTAGGGTTTGGACGAGTCTTTGTCGATGTTGCACGGTCTTTGACACACAAGAACCTCTTGCTCGTGACACATGCATAATAGACCCATATTTTAAATATAGAGTCTTCCTGAATGATTTGTTTTGCCATTTCACGAAATGAAGGTTTAAAATTTGAGATTACACTGGTCAATTCCGAGGCTACTATATAGGTAGAAAATGTAAGAGAGAGAGTAAAAGAGAGAATTTTTGGTCAAATAGAAAACGTTGAAAATGATGGGCACACTTAGTAATTACTATTGTTCTTCTAACCATAAAATATAATAGTAATTTCTGATCAAACACCGTAGTTTCATAAAAGCAAAGTAATTTAATTCAAAAGGCCGGACAAGGCCGACTTTCATAGAAACACATCCAATATTTTCCCAACGTCAGCAAAATCTCTTTGACTTCAAGTGGTTTGCATTTTGGTCCAAATGCGCTGTCACTATGCAAAAAGTCCCAAGGCGTAGCGGGCCACGGTTAATATACCTATGCATTACACGTGTGTTGCACGAGAAGACCCGTGTAATGCACGTGTGTTGCACGAGTTAGATATTTAAATTGCATCACGTCGTAGTCTAGTAATTAGTAAGAGAAGGGGATTATATTTGTTAAGGAGTTAATGTACTAAATTTATTGAGAAGTTAAAGGAGTCTTCCGAATTCCCAATCATTGACTAACAAAAGCATCATGTGATGCTGATAGTGCTCGGAGGGGATGTTCACAAGAAGACTCGTGCAATGCACGTGTGTTGCATGAGTTAAATATTTAAATTGCATCACATTATGATCCTGTAATTAGCAAGAAAATGGATTATATTTGTTAAGGAGTTAATGTACTAGATATGTCAAGAAGTTAAGAAGTCTTTTGAATTTGCAATCATTAATTAATAAAAGCATCATGTGATGCTCTTATTAGTCGGAGAGGAAGTTGGTGATCGCATCCATTTCATGCAGCTCTCTCGGTGCTTTGTTGTACGCTGACCTCCTCGACCGTGTTGTATGTGCCCAACCATTGACGTACACATCATTTCAAGTCACGAATCCTTGTTGCCCATCTCCCTGACGAGTTCTGGGTCACACCCAAAACTTCTTCCCGACATTACAGCTGGCAGACACCTTCAAGTTCCGATGACTTGTAGGAAGCATGGACTTCCCGGCAGGCTTTTGATGTTTAGTCTTTGCGTCGGCATCTCTGTTGCCTCCCGACTGCAAATCAATTGGCTTCATTTTAGGTTAATTTTTGGGCTATGGAGAGGGTTGTGTTTCAAGTGTCGTGTTCAAGAACAGAGAGACGTAAGAGTGACACTTCAAGCGCAAAGAAATTGCTTAAATGGGAGCGAGTGATTGTGGAAAGCGATTTCACATCCATTGTCGAGCATCTAAAACTTCCTTTTGATGTCCAACTATTTTCTGCAACACAAGCCATGCCCATTTGAGGTTACGAGAGATCTCTTTGCCAATTCAACAGCCATAAATATAAATCGTATGGGTAGCGTGAGATCAAATACGCGTACAAGTTTGATGATCAATTTTGACCTATTGGCTCGGATCCAGTTGTGCAGCAGATGAACTTCTTTCTTGTGGAACTCTATAACTATCTCAAGGTCCAAAAAGAAGAATGCTAGACCTGTGAAAATGGGTCATAAACCCATTTCTTAACCCATATATCAATAAATTAGTAATATATGGATTAGTTATGTTTAGTAAATGAGTCATAATTTGATATAAGCATAATATAAGTATTAAATGGATTATAAATGGATCATAAATAGGTTTACAACGTATTTGAACTCAATTCATCTCCTTTACTCTCACTCAATCTTATAGTCACTCACTTTGTGCTCTTATCTTAGTTTAGGTATAAGTTTTTCTATATTTACTTATTTAATTAATTATGAAAGTGTTTTAGCAACACGGATTAGGTCGTGTCGGATATGAGTCAGGTCGGGTATTGGTCATTAGATTTGCATTACATGAAAATAAGTAAAAACGAGTTACATAGGTCTATTTGTATTGGACCATTTTTCGACCCGACCCGACCCGACCCGACCCGACTCACCTCACCCATTTGACAGATCTAAATAATGCTTCACATATTAAAAGAAAAGGTTACTGTCTATAAAGATTAATTAATAGTAGAAGTTGCTCCTAATTCCTTCCTCTCTCGGGCAATTGAAGATTTTAATTGCTCTCTTTTTTGTTTTTGTCTATAAATGCTCCCTTCAATTTCAATTATAATACAGGTTTTGTTCAAAGAATCACTATCTTTTCTCTCTTTTTTGGGTGGATCCACCGACAAAAATCGCATTTTGATTGTCTCTCGAAATCAAGGAGAAACAGCATTTTCAATAAACATTGAATTTTTTTTAAGGGGCACCAGCAAAAAGAATCTAGGTGGGCCTATTTGGGTACTTTATTACTTAATTAATATAAGCTCCAATTAAAATGATATTCTTCGTTCCGATGCAACGTTAAGATATGATAGTGCTTGAACAAACTTGGTCTCCCCAGCAACCGTTCTACTTATCCTAAACTTAATCTACTTCCAATTCATTGATTAGCATGTCGAGGCCAAGAATGCTGATAATTTCTCGTTTAGGGTAGCCGTTATTTGAGTATTTTTCCCCAAATGAGCCCACTTCTTTAACTTATTTACGAGATCAGGACAATCTCAAACTTATTTTCTTAATTTAGAAGTACTCCATATTAGAAATTACCTGAAATTTTTTAGAATCTATTTGATTTACGTCCTTCACATGTGAGGACAAGTAAATTCTGCTCTGGTATCAAATTATGCTCGAAAAAATCATAATCCCCTCGAGTCATCAATATCTCATTCTTATGAGCATAACATATTACATATCGAACCTTTTAGTCCTACTTATATTGCAGCTTGATCTATCCTTGCAAATAATGATTATAAGCTTAATATTTCCTCACTTTCTTGTTCACCAATTTTTTTATTCATCTCAATTTGTCGTTAACACTCGTGCCGTGGGGCAGTTTTTGATTTTATTGTTTTGGATTCTTATCTATAATTTTCAATTATTGAAGGCATAAATCTGAGTAATCACGTTGTTCTATTGCTGCATTCAATTATCCCAAGAAATCATATTGCTTCAAATCTTTTTTTAACACGTACTTTTTCTCTAAAGAAAACATACGGCTTTGACGTGTACTTTTTTTTTTTGGTCGAGGCTTGGACGTGTACTTTAAATAGTTTAAATCTGTGATTCTCTCTAAACAGTGAACTAGGTGAAGGAATACAGATTGTTCTTTGTGGCTTTTATTAAATAGTTGTGTAGGTACTATAAGATGAAGCACTTGGTCCTTATAAGATTTTATAAAGACCAACTCTTATTTCCACTTTATAAAAGTCAACTTAGATGAGATCTATTTATTGAGCTCATTTGAAATATTATTCGCTTCGACCCATATGATACCAACTGGGTTATTGCAAAGTGCATTGAAGGAAGACCTCCACCTGTAAATACGTTCATGGACGAACTAGACCCGTACTACATAAGAGGCAAGGACTTGCAAGGGGTTAGACAAGATGCCACTCCTTGTAAGCATTTAAAACGGCAAAAGGGGTGAGATTGGACCCTGTCACACTTTACATAGTGGAAGCATGGCTAGCCAATATGGACCAACATCGACAAAGATGCGGTTTAAGGGGGAAGGCTTTCTGACAAGCCAATTCACGTACCGTTAGATAAATCTTGTAATATTAATTGTAAGTAAGATCCATTCCAAATGGTCACTACTTTTTGTGCATACTCAAAGTACTCATTTTGAGGACTTGGACGCAAAATGGTGCCAAGCCGTTACAAATTTATGCATCGATATATGTATGATAATAATAATAGCAACAACGACAACAACAATGATGCCAACAACAACACCAACTTGATGTTTATCTATTACTTCGATGTAGTGATCATTAAAATAAAAAATTCCGATTGAAATGTTTGTTAAATGAATTGTATTTATTGGTTATTGAAAATATAAAAAAAATTATAAAATGTGAGGTTTGAATAGCATGCAGTGATAACGCTATATCTCGTAAGTCACATGCATTTTATCAATAAAAAATAAAAATTATAAAATCTGGTATATTTTTATAATTTAAAAAAAAAACCATTACCAAAGCATGCAGTAATGAATCTAACATTATACGTTAGCGTATAATCTTCTCTATATACATCGAAATACAGTATTTTACTCGAACCGAAAATAAATCCTCGACTCATATACCTTGCACTTTGAGCCGAGCCGAGCCGCCGAGCCGACACACAAGTCAAAGCTCTATTGGCGCCAAATCCACTCTCACCTCCCGCCATCTTCAAACCCCCCAGGAAAAAGCCCTTCTTCCCCCATCTCCGCCGTATCTCTCCAAACCCTCCGTCGCAGAGAGAGAGAGAGAGAGAGAGATGGAAGACGAGCAGCAGAGAACCGCCGGCCAGCGCCGGAGCCGGGGAGCCGCCTCAGCGGCGCGGCTGGAGGGGCTGCGGCGCCTCCGGGCCATCCGCGCTGGCGGCCGGAGGGCGGAGTCCGCCGCGCAGATCAAGATCGAGGATCCGATCTACGACGTGGTGGAAGAGGACGAGTACGACAAGCTCGTGGCCAAGCGCCGCGAGGAGGTCCGGGGCTTCATTGTGGACGACGGCGGCCTCCTGGGCTACGCCGACGACGGCGAGGAAGAGGACTGGACCAGAGCCGGGCCCAATTGCTCCTCCGACGAAGAACCAGAAGGTTAGCACTCCAGATGCCTTATGGGTTCGCTTCAATTGATCGTTAATTGTACGGCAGTCCTGTGGGTTTTTGTTGAATTCGTTGGTTCGAAACGGTCTTGCAGGAGAGAAGGTTAAGAAAAAGAAGACGGAGAAGAAGGAGCCGGTGGTGAGGAAACCTGCGCCATCTTCGCTATCTGCAGCAGCAGCGTTGATGGGAAAGCAGAGGTTGTCTTCAATGTTTACGTCTTCGGTTTTCAAGAAGAACAGTGGTAGAGATGATAAGACAAAGACACAGTCTTGCGATACCATTGTGGATGATATAATTGCGGAATTCGCCCCAGATGAAGCCGATAGAGAGCGTCGCAGGATGTGGCATCCAAATGGGAGGGGTTCGGTATTGGTAGGCAATGCGAAAGTTGAAAGGGAAACCGTTGATTGCATTGGTTTCACAGATAAGGCTGATTTGGGGAACGTGGGTGTTAGCCGTGATCTTGAGCTGGTTTCAGAGGATATATCGAATTCAATTCTAGATGATGAGTTGATTAAGGAGTCAAAAGAGGGAACAGCATCGACATTCCAGGAACAATTGGTGCAGTTGGATGAGTCTGATAGAAAGGAAAGACTAGTCGAGGATAGCATGCCAAGGCTTGTTGATGTCAAATCAGAAGCAGAGAAGAAGGAGGAGGTTCACACTCTGAATGCAAAGATCACAGAGGAGAAGGATCCAAGATTGAGTGCAACTGCAGGCTGGAAAGCGGTGATAAGTGAAGGACTAGAAAACAGTGGCAGTGTTGCTGGCGCAATTAGAAATGGTGCAATCAGTGAGGAAAACTTGGATTTTGAGCTGAACTTGGATGGGACACTGCCATTTTACACGTTTGATGCACATGAGGAGATTTACGGCGCTAATGCTGGAAACCTCTATTTGTTTGGGAAGGTATGTCCTTGAGATGATGTTAGTATTTATTCATAGTAATTCTTACCCAGCCATGGGATTGTTGGCACCAGTATTAGAATCTGATACTCACATGTCTGGCTTTCTGTTGAGGATTTGCTGCAATGAATAGGTAGACAAGTCTTTTTTTTTTCCTGAAACGGCGATACCTACTTTATTTATGTATACTGGGACTTCCATCTCTGCATAAAGTTGCTATTCAATTCCCTTTTCATCGCTCCTTCTCAGTGAGAAGCTTAGCTACACAAAAAAGTGACACAAGTCAATTTTTACTTGCTAATACATGCCTTACATTTACCCTTTGCACAGCTGCGTGTTGAAAAGCCCGGAGTATATTCTTGAATCGAGCTTTTCATCAACAGAAAATTCTAGCTTGTTTATTGTTGTTCATGTAGCTTGTTGAACAGGATCATGCATGATATTCAACAACTCCGCCTCACAAACCTTTTTCCATGAAAATGAAATCTTGCTTTCTTTCGGTCAGAATGGAGTTCATTGTGCTGAGCACAATATTTAACTTATCTTTTCAGTTGGTTGATCAAGATACTAATGTTGTGAAATTTCTTAGATGTGAATTATAAAGCAAATAGTCTGGCACTCATTTTGCTGCTTTGTAATGGGAATTCTCCCTACACGATGCATTCAAGAGTTTAGCTGTGGGCAAATGATTTAATGAATGCTTGAAAATCCTAAAAAGTGTTCTTCCTGTGGCTTACTTAAATTTTATTGATATTGTCAGCCTGGTATTTTAGCTTCTTTTATTGTCCTTTCTAATGCATTATTGCTTGCCGCAATCTATTGATGATCGCTTTATTCTATTTTACCCAAGAAGTTTATGATAACCTATTCTTTGCAACGTAACGGTCTTGGTATTTGATAGCTTCTAGGTCCATCTAGTAGATTGGTTTATATGTGCTTTAACTTTAAAAATTTCAGTGCCATTCAACTAGATCATAATACCTGATCAAAAAAAAAAAAAACTAGATTGCAAGTGGTCAAGGAACAACATTGGAGTTTACTGTTGTTGAGAATGTGGTATGCAAGTGGCAGGCTTATCAAGTGGTACTTTGCTTCAAGCATATGTTTGAACTGTGTTACATGTCGACAAAAGGGGTGCTGCAACCTCTACCGAACTTAATTTCCTATAATTGCCATAGCTTAAAAGGGTATTTGGTACAAGTTCCCTGCAACAACTATAGCTGTGAAAAGGGGTGCTGCAGCGTTTGCAGGGGGTTTAATTACATCTTATAGCTGTAGCACCTGTTGGCTATAGTATCATACAGCTATATTTAAGAAGTTGCTCCACCAAGTTTTAAGATGGCGTGGCCTTAAAACATGTATGACTAATTGGATAAGTTACAAAACTTAACAGCACACAAAAACTATATTTCTGGGAAGGGTTTATCAAATAGATTCTAAATATAGTTCACGATGTTTCAAAGTGAGCTTTCAGTCTTTCTCATTATGCACATGAGTAATGATTTGACTGGGTTGACAGCACTGGTGATTTGAGATGTATAAGGACCAAAAATTGGGATAAAGCATCTAGTTCGTAGTTCAGGAATGGATGCATAATGTAAGTTAAAACATTGACAACTAATGACTGTGAAGCTTGACAAGCGGCAAAAACTTGTCCCTTAAAGAACTAAAGAGGCATCCTAATATTCGATGTTGCTGCTTCAGCAAATTGTTAAGCATACCAGACAATGACCTTTCCTCTGCATGTGCCATTGCAATTCAGGTGAAAGCAGGGGGAACATACCATAGTTGCTGCGTTGTTGTAAAGAAGATGCAAAGATGTGTATATGCAGTTCCAAATGCCTCTGTTTTTGACAGTTACGAAATGATGAAGCTTGAGAAAGATGTTGAGGAGTCTCGGATTTCTCAAGCAGATTTCCACGCAAAGTTGCTTGTATGTTGGTCTTCACATGCATCTGTTTTTTGCCGATTCTCCTCCGATTGCATCTTATTTTGTTCAGTCTTGCATTCTGTCCCTCTCTTTTAGGATTTGGCTCCAGGACTGAAGAATGAAGTGGTAAAGCAGTTGGTAGATCTCAATGTCTCTTCTTTTAGCATGACAATGGTTAAGGTGAGCCAATACAGTCTTTTTGATCTGTCAATGAGTACATTCTTCAACTTTCTTCAATTATGATATACTCATATTTCACTCCATTGAACGAGCTAGAGGAGATATGCATTCGACCGATCTGATATACCTCACGGGGAGAATTATGTCCTCAAGATCAATTACCCATTCAAGGTAATTCATCGAGTCAATAACATTTTGTCGTCATTAAAGAAATAAATATTTTTTCTCCATTAGTTCCTTTTTTTTAGTATTGATTGGTTGAGTTCCTCTATTTAATATTTAACTGCGGTTGTATGTGCCACCCAAGCTGCCATTGCATATTCAGCTTTAGCATTTGCTTGCCATATCTTTCTGTAAGCAGTCATCATTCTACTGTTTCTGTGCTTAGGACCCACCTTTGCCAGCAGATCTCAAGGGCGAAACTTTTGCCACTTTGCTTGGAACTCACTGCAGGTATGAGTTGGAATTGGTTCCTTAGCACATGAATGCAGACACAGTTCCGTTTGGTGCATCACTTTACAGCATTGTTTGTAGAGTAATGGATCAGTTCCTGACAAGAATTTGCCACTTCATTTTGTCAATCAATCTTGTAAGCTAGTATTTGCACATCAAGCATTATTTCTACTAGTATCAGCACAAATCTTTGAAACTTTTAAGGAGACAACAGAATGCAGAGAACCAGCCAATTATAATTTTCTGCTTTTAATACGTGGGGTGACAATACAGGTTGTGGAATTTTGCTTTTTCCTATATTCCAAAATTAGCCTGAGATTGCTCCCACTATATGACACTTTGCAATAGACTCAGCCTGTATCCCACATCCGAAAGAGCTTCTTACAGAAAATGGTTGCACTGATTTGTAGCATTTGATCAACTTATGTGGCCAATTGTTCAGTGGAACAGTCAGAAGAAAAATCTTTGCAAATGTAACTAGCTTCTTAATGGGGTTTCCATTTCTAATGAGAACCAGAGGGCATAACATATAAAACACAAACGTTTCTACTCTCATCGCATTTCTGAACTGTCTTTGTGGAAATGTTGTCATCATAAGAGATGGTTTAATTACTTTACAAGAGTTGGTAAGTTAGTCTCTGACAATTACCTTTTAAACTGTTCATAGTAAATATGTTTCATGTGTACTGCCCACGGGAAATGAAAATTTGTTTGCCTGATCCCATTAATATTCTTATGTTCTGGAGGACAAACTCTATGTTGCAACTGCTTTTTCTCCATTACCACAAGAAGTAACTTGATTATTCAAATTTTGCCTTGAGATTGCTGCTATGGTCTTTGTCCCAGATTCTCTCTTTTGTTGTGTCTCTTGCTGCAATTCTACTAACTTTAACTTATCATTATCCACTACTGCTTCAATGCATATTTATCCATCTGAAGAAAAGGAAAATGTATAATGTTGTGCAGTGCTTTGGAGCTTTTTCTAGTTTTGCCTTGAGATTGCTGCTATGGTCTCTGTCCCAGATTCTCTCTTTTGTTGTGTCTCTTGCTGCGATTCTACTAACTTTAACTTATCATTATCCACTACTGCTTCAATGCATATTTATCCATCTGAAGAAAAGGAAAATGTATAATGTTGTGCAGTGCTTTGGAGCTTTTTCTAGTTAAGAGGAAGATAAAAGGACCTTCATGGTTGTCGGTATCTAATTTTTCTTCTTCTCCAGCCGCTCAGCGGGTGAGGTTAATTTGTATTGTCTTCTTCCATTGAGATGCTTTCTTAACTGCTCAAACTTTCTAATCCTTGGTTGCTTACACAGGTGAGCTGGTGCAAATTTGAGGTTACTATTGACTCTCCCAAAGACATAGAGATCCCATCGTCTTCAAAACAAATGATAGAGATTCCTCCCATGGTGGTTACAGCAATCAACTTGAAAACAATTATGAATGAGAAGCAGAATGCTCATGAAATTGTCTCAGCGTCTATCATCTGCTGTCAGAAGGCCAAGGTTCTATCTGACCCTTTGCTGGCATTATTTATTCCCATTATGGTTTTTTACCAAATTTGAAAGTTATTTCTGTCTTGTCACTGGCCAATGTGCAGGAGTATTTCATCCTTGATGTTCAGCTCACCTTCTAACTGACATGGGATAGCTCAATTGACATTCTAAGATTATGAGAATTCCGTTTGAGGTCTTCCAGTATCTAAATCCGTTAACTGCATGCTTTAAGTTGTGTACTAATCTCATCCTTGGGAAGAACTTAAAACTACCTAGGAAGTGTCATGTGGTAATAATTTAGACATCAGATGGCTTAGCAGAAGTTGAAGTAGTGTCTTGTATGAGTTTGGATGTCCATATACCTCATGCTTTTTGTAGAAAGATAATCTATTGCTAAGTGTCGCAGTTGAAACTCGAACACATCCTTTAACAAATGAATCTAATTTCAGACTCCAGAGTGACTATAATTTCTAACTGTCTTGCTCTTGAGGGTCGCTTGGAACTGTGAGTCTCTGACATCCAGACTTTCGTTTGTGAAAGAATCCCATATCAAAGCATCGTGGGAGGATTGTTCTCCAGTGTTGATGGGCCCTTTTACTGCTAGTATAGTTGGCCCTTCAATTTACAGTCCAGTACATTGCAAATGGATTAACAGTTGATGTTCAGATAAGCTACCATTGACCAGCTACCTGTATATACAGATTGATACTCCCATGTTGGCCTCGGAGTGGAAAAGACCTGATATGCTGAGATATTTTACTGTTTTGCGTAAGCTTGATGGTGGCATATTTCCAATGGGATTTGCCAAGGAGGCTGATGAGAAGAACTCAAAGGCAGGAGCAAAAATAATAGGCTATGAAAGCAGGTCTACTCCAATATTGTGTTTCTTCATCATGATGTTGGTTCAGTGATATTCAGATATTTATGCTACTTTTTTCAATGAACTTAAAAAAAATCCTTGCAGTGAAAGAGCTCTTTTAAACCGTCTGATGACTGAATTACACAAGCTGGATAGTGATGTTCTCGTTGGACATAACATTTCTGGATTTGACTTGGATGTGCTTCTCCATAGAGCCCAGGTTTGAGTTCCGTCTGCAACTTTTGCATGTCTTCGAAAATATTATTTCACATCCTTAATCAATGCACAAAAGATGAGACATGAAAGTTGTGGCTTATCTGCCATTTCCAAAATTAGTGTTTAAGGTAAAAAAGAAAGAGTAATTACAGGTACAGGACCGATTATGGCTGTTTTTGAACCACGTGATATAAAAGCTAGCTGAAATTTATGCAGCAGAGAACTTCAACACTGCAAGATCTAATTGGATAAGGGATATCTAATTTCTTAATTTAATGTATCAATAGGACCTGATATTGGAGTTACATAACTCAAGTGTCCGATTGGGAAAACATGACCTCCTAAGGTGGTCTGGAATTTCCATAGTTACATTTTTTTTGGGACAAATCCACAGTTACATTTGCTTACCATTGATATGAGTTGTATATTCATTGAAGCGAACTGTTTTTGTGACATCCGTTTATATTATCATGCAGGCATGCAGAGTTCCCAGCATCATGTGGTCCAAAATTGGTCGTCTGAAGCGCTCGGTAATGCCCAAGCTTACAAAAGGAAGCACTTTATTTGGATCCGGAGCAAGTCCAGGGATCATGTCATGTATTGCTGGCCGGCTTCTATGTGACACATATTTGTGTTCTCGGGACCTACTGAAAGAGGTAGACCACCTGATTTTTCATGTGTGCAATTAATTACTTTATGCTGATAAACATTGGGTCTCATGCTAACTTAATCCTCTCAGATCAGTTATTCCTTGACACAACTCGCAAAGACTCAGCTCAACAAAGATCGTAAGGAGATTGCACCTAATGACATCCCAAGAATGCTCCAAACTTCAGAGTCTCTCATGCAACTCGTAGGTTACTTGAAATTAGTGAATATGCCTTCAAATAGGGGGAAACTGATATCCTTCGAGATACTGCCTTCTACAAGTATTAGCATTTGTTAGACAGTATTGTCTGGGTCAATGCCAGCTGTCCTTAATTAATTGGATTGTGTATCTGCAGCTGAGAATATGGCGGGTTTACATTAGTGGTAGGAATTCTGTGTTATCTGTTTATGATTGATTTGATTGGTTATGTGCAGCTATTTATTTGGTGTTATCATCTTTGATGTCTAATAGGTCAGGGAACTTACATATTAATTGCAAACTGTTTTGTATTGGTTATTATAATTTAGGATACAACCTGAATGAACTTGATAAGGTATAGTTCTCTATTAGCATGAGAGGAGGAGGGGCTTTTTAGTAGCATTAGAAGCAAGAAGACCTTTTACAGTAGCAGAAACATACTATAGGGTAAAGCTTCTTTCCTAATGGCGTTTTCGAATAGCTTTTTAGTGATTCTTTCATTTTATCATTCTCCAGGTTGAGTATGGTGAGACGGATGCATGGTTGTCGTTGGAACTCATGTTTCATTTGAGCATTCTTCCTCTCACACGCCAACTAACCAATATAAGTGGAAACCTCTGGGGGAAGACTCTGCAAGTGAGTAGCAAACTTTTCTAGTTTCCACTGTGTTCTGGCCTTTCATAGAGTTCCAGTGGAGATGAAACATAAATATCAATCCTTCTTTTTGTCATTTTCCCCCTCAGGGTGCCAGGGCTCAGAGAGTAGAATATTTACTTTTGCATGCATTTCATGCAAAAAAATATGTTGTTCCCGACAAAAATTCATTTCGTTCAAAGGAAAAAAAAATGGCAAAACGGAGAAGCAATCATGGTGTTGAAGACCAAAATGTGGATGGAGTAGAAACTGAAGAACCTCAGAATGATGAGCACGTGAAGGGCAAAAAGGGTCCTGGATACTCTGGTGGGCTAGTCTTGGAGCCAAAGAAAGGTCTATATGACAAGTACATATTGCTTCTGGACTTCAATAGTCTTTACCCTTCTATCATTCAGGTTAATGACACTACTAACTCCTTCAAAGCTCTCTCTCCCTCTCCTCTTACTCTCTCTCTCTCTCTCTGGTTATCTGGGTTTCAATCTTTTCTCCAACAATGTGAAGCTGCAAAAGTCTAGATACCACATGATTTGCCTACTCTAGGAATATTGACTTCTGCTATATTACAGGAGTATAACATCTGTTTTACCACGGTAGAAAGGCCAACAGATGGATCTATTCCCCGTTTGCCATCCAGTAAAACAACAGGAGTTTTACCCGAGGTATGCGTTTATTTAATTGTTGTGTTGAGATGTCTGAATGACAGAATATCTGTTCTAATGTTAATTAAATGAAGTTTGGTTTCCTCTCGGCTTTCTTCTGCTGCTTTGTCTTGGTAGGGATCCCCATTAGAAGAGCAATTACTGCTGAAGATGTATGCAATTAGTACTTGTTTGTTCATCACTCTTCTTTACATAATAGTCTAGATAACTATTACCATAATAAATTCATGACATTGAAGGCATACCGGCAGTATAACCTACTAATTTTCCATAGACTGACGACTTCTTGCTTATGCTCTGTGATGTTCTGTGGGGAAGTGGCAAAGCCTCTCGTATAATAGTACTGACAGTTTGAGATGATAAAGGCTCATATTTAGGCCGAAAGCGGGGGTTGGAGTGAAGCTAGTATTGAAGGGGAAAAAATTGCGGCTACACCATAGAAGAACAAAAGAAAAATCATCAAATTCCAATTTTATTCATAACTACTTCTTGATCGTTCTTTGACATCCATTTTTGTTTATAGAATCTTACTGAGCTGAACAGGACATCATCTGTTGTTTATGAAGCACAGGATATGACCATTTGTCATTTAACCCCACACCTTTCTTCTCACTCTAATTTTGGCTCTGGTCCTCCTGTCTTTTATTCAGAAAAATCTGATCTGTCAAGTGGTCGTGGTTTCTGTCTTTCTAAGTGCGTGCACAGGACATGTAACTAAGATTGTCTCATAGGAGTAGATGTAGATATATGTGTCCAAATACCTCTGAACTGAGCTTCCAAGTCCAAGCTAAAGATGGACGTTGATATGTTGCAATCCTGCTCTATGCAACTCACATTGAATGATGGTACTTTAAATTGCACTATTCAGTTTCTTCTTAATTTGGAAATCTAGTGTTGATTTATATCTCATCCTTGATAGATGATTGACTCAGGTAATTTCAACAAGTTTTCAGTGGTGTATTCTTCGTGTTTGTTTGTTTTCTTTATTTCCGAATTTTCACTTGGAATAGAATTTTCTATCCGTTTGAAACTCTTTTGTAGTTGCTTAAAAATTTGGTTGAAAGGAGGAAGTTGGTAAAGCAATGGATGAAAAAAGCAACTGGTCTCAAGGTCCAGCAGTTTGACATTCAACAGCAAGCACTTAAGTTAACAGCCAACAGGTAGTGCATTATTTTTTCCCTTCTCTCTTGCCTTCAGGATTATGCCTAAGGGCCTGCTGGTTCATCAACTTGTGCCGCTTTTATCTGTCATCATGTAATATTCCTATTAAATGCAGCATGTATGGGTGTCTTGGATTTTCTAATTCGAGATTTTATGCAAAGCCTCTTGCAGAACTTATAACGTTACAGGTACGGATAGCTCTTGTTTCATGTTATGGAATTAAAAACGATTCAATCAGGTGGAGAACTCTCAGTTAATCTAATGAATAATTCTAAAGCTAAAAATATGAGCTTATCGCAGGGAAGGGAGATTCTACAAAGCACCGTTGATCTTGTACAGAATAATCTGAACTTAGAGGTTATCTCTTATGACTGATTATCAAGACCAGCGTTTGACTGCCACAACTATTTATTAAAAGGAACTGTTGGCCTCATATTGTGGCAGGTAATTTATGGTGATACAGATTCAATAATGATATACAGTGGACTCGATGATATCAGCAAAGCAAAAGCAACTGCAGGGAAAGTCATACAAGAGGTGAGGTCATGAACCACTGTTACATGTTCTAGGATCTGGTATTAGTATAAACGAATCATTATTGTGTGAAAACAAATAGTAATTTAGAGTCTTTTGACGTGCTTTTTGAGGGGCTAAATCCAAAGAAAACCTGGTTTTGCACTGAAATGCATCGAGTGCTCGATTGGGACGATTGATGTGTGATATGAGTCCCCACTGTCCCACCACGCACCTGCCCACACACACACACACACACACACACACACACACAAAGGGTGGTCGTGGGGAACGCTGAGTGTTGCAATCATAAATTTGGATGACTTGAAGCACATCTCTTGTCAAAAAGAGTAGGTTGTGGATCTTTTGTGTCAGTTATTCCTTGTAAACTCTACTGAGTTATCGCTTTTAATGTTCATTCAGGTTAACAAAAAGTATAGGTGCTTAGAAATAGACCTTGATGGTGTGTACAAGAGAATGTTGCTTCTCAAGAAAAAGAAATATGCAGCTGTCAAAGTGCAATTCAAAGATGGAACTCCATATGAGGTATCCAGTAAAAACTGGCTTTTAATTTTTGAGTATAGGAAATAGAACATGTGCATGAAACTTTGCCTGGTGTAGGTCATTGAACGGAAGGGGCTTGATATGGTTCGCAGAGACTGGAGCTTATTATCAAAGGAATTGGGAGATTTCTGCTTGAGTCAAATCCTGTCAGGAGGGTATGCCAAAAGCTCATGCTTTATCTTAATAGATATCATTCTCTAGACTTTTTGTTATACCCCCTGGTGGCTCATTTTTCTGCAATTTGTTCTAATCACAGGTCATGCGAGGACGTTATCGAATCAATACATAACTCCCTCATCAAGGCAAGTCATAACTATTGGCTCTAACTTTGCCAATTTTAGTTCTGGTACTGAAGATGGAGTAGAAAGTGAATTTGATATCCGGTGTTCCATCTTCACTAGCTAATCCTACCATGTGCATATGACTAGAACTATGATACGAATAAGAATTCCTCTCCCAAAATGCTGCAAAATCTGTTTTAACGTGGATCTATCTCATTAACAAAACATTTTGAATTCTAACATTTAAATGCAAATGCATTGTTAGGTCATGCGTGTTTACAGTTGATTTACAGTCTACAGTGTATGCTTGATTTGTCAAGTCCTCGTCATAATGAGGTTCAAAGGCTATAGGCATTGGCACAAGACAAAGTAGGTAAACTGTACAAGTAATAGGGAGGACAATTATCTGAAAAGACAACATGGAAATTTGCTAAGACATCATTATTGTACTTTTGTTTGTTCAGTCATTCTAAGTTACCCCATCAATCTGTACATGAAGTTTGGTTTTTGAACTTATGTTACAGTAATATGCATCTTTGCACTGTCGAGTGTTAATTTTTGTGTCTGCATATTCAACAGGTGCAGGAGGACATGAGAGGTGGTCAAGTAGCACTTGAGAAGTATGTCATTACAAAGACACTGACTAAACCTCCTGAAGCCTACCCAGATGCCAAGAACCAACCACATGTTCAGGTAAAATCAGTAACCAGTCATAGATCAGTGACTTTCTAGTCTTATTGGATAGTGTTATTCTTATATTTTTATGAATTTAAATGGACTGGCATTTCTTAGGTCGCGTTGAGACTGAAGCAAAGTGGGTATTCTACTGGCTGCTCTGTGGGGGCTACTATCCCTTACATAATTTGCCGTGAACAGGTATTTTACGGATCATTTACAGCTGTGGCAAATATCATATGATGCTTAATTCTTGGGATTAGGATGTTCAGCTGTATCTCCTCTGTACAGGCTGTCGAATCGAATAGCTCAACAGGGATAGCTCAGCGTGCTAGACATCCCGACGAACTGAAAAATGATGACGGGAAATGGATGATCGACATTGATTACTACTTGTCGCAGCAGGTTTCATTTTCTACTGGAAACTCTGCGTTTGCGTTCTGAACAAAGAGAACCTATTAACTGGAATGTAGCTCATTTCTTCTCTTTTTGTTTTTACGTAGATACATCCAGTGGTGTCCCGTCTGTGTGCTCCAATTCAGGGTACAAGCCCTGAGCGTTTAGCTGATTGTCTAGGTCTGGACTCCTCTAAGGTACGTGAAACCCTCCTTTGCAAGCATCAATTAGCAAAATCCATTTCAATTGTATCCCTGACAGAAACTACGTTTCCAGTTCCAAAGCAAATTTAGCGAAGCCACAACCAATGACACTGCTGGTCCCCTCTTGTCAGCCATAGATGATGAAGAAAGGTGACTTTCTTTGGTTCCTTTATCTTCTTTCCATACGAATAAGTCTAGAAAATTAGTTTTTGTTGAAAAATGAAGCATGTGGTAAGAGATGCATAAACAGTGTTTATTTTTGCCAATTGTATGCATCCCTTTTCTGTTTCTCCCACTCAGCGTCTATTAGAAATTGTCCCCATTGTTTTTGGTTGCAGCTGTTACTTATCCTGTAGCTTAACTTTGTGCATTCTTGTCTGATCAACTGTGTAATTTTTATCACAGATATCGGGACTGTAAGCCTTTGATCTTGTCATGCCCCAGCTGCTTGAGTACCTTTGATTGCCCAGCCATCTTTACTTCCATTTGTACATCCATTAAAGAGCGTTCAACCCCTGATCAAGTGGAGCAATCTTCTATTAATTTTTGGCGCACATTGAGTTGTGCTAAATGTCCGGCAGGAGGAGAAGCCAGTAGATTGACTTCTGCGATGATAGCTAATCAGGTACTTTTCCTTTATCACAAAGCTGCTACCATAAGAAAGAGATTTTCTAAATAGGTCTAAGGCCTCTCAGAAGCCCTTTCCTTTTTTAATTTTTAAAGGTAAGATGGCCATGAACTACTTCTACTCAATTTGGTCATCGATCTCTGGGATGATCCTTCTGAAGTAGAAGGGATAAGCAAAAATAATCTGTTTTTACCATAGGCATGCATATCTTTACTTGTTAAATGCAAGTTCTACTGTCAGTCCAAGGATAGACAAAACTATCCTTCTTTATCATCCTGGATCACATAATTGTGGAAGTGGTCTCTTACTGTCCATCTGGAAGATTTGAAGTCTATTTGCATAGTCGCTATTACTTTCTAACGCAGTATTAACACTGGACTTCAAATCTATTTGGCTGTTGGTTATGCAACATATAAAGGGGCATTCTAATTGCCAGAGAAGTCCAAGACAAGAGGTTTAATTCATCTGCTTCGGGAGGAGTTGACATGCAATGGCCATATATCATCTAGTCTTAGAACTAAGAATTTGCTCAAAAAAAGAAAGAGGAGACAAACTACTGCCCGTGCCATGTTATTAGCAGCGCTTCTCTGGTTATACATATTTCCCTCTAGCATTGGACATATTGTTTGCCTTGTCACGCTGGTTGCAGATCCATGTTGCTCATAGGAGGGATTATCTACATGGGCCATCTCTAACAGAAGTATGCTTTTGCCAGGTTAAAAGACAAGCTGATGGTTTCATTTCCCTGTATTACAAGGGCCTGATGATGGTAATATCTTATAATAATTAGTCGAAGAAAATGGATTACTACAACATCAGCTAACATTTCTGTTAACATTTGTGGGTGGCTTATAATTCCAGTGTGATGATGAGACTTGCAAGCACTCGACATGCAGTGTGAGCCTACGAGTAATAGGTGACAGCGAGAGAGGAACTGTTTGTCCAGAATATCCTCGCTGCAATGGGCGTCTGATAAGAAAGGTTTATTCATGACTTCTAGCTCTTCGTTTAATTAAATATCGCAACACAAGCTCAACCTCCTAAAATTCATGTGCGTATTTACCAGTATTCGGAGGCAGATTTATACAGGCAGCTTGTGTACTTCTGCCATGTATTGGATACAGTATACTGCATTGAGAAGGTTAGTGACCCCTCTCTCTCCTTCCTTCCCCAACTTCACTTAGAATATGCTACGACCCTGATCTGACGAAAGCTATGTCCTCCTTGTGACATTGTTCAGGTTGACTCTCGCATGAAAGCCCAAGTAGAGAAGGAGCTTATCAGAGTTAGGCCTGTGGTCGATTCGGCAGCATCAACTATTCAAAGGATTCGAGACCGGTGTGCCTATGGTTGGGTGCAAATGAAGGACCTATTTGTATAGTCTCCTTTTCGAATTATTAGCATGTACATATCTGAAATCCCGAATCACAAGTGAGACCGACTTGTAAATACAGATGCCCAGGATGTCCTATTGCCTAATTTGCCTTATCTATGTATTCGTTTGTGTGTTTTCTTCCACCAAGCTTGCTTTCATCTTCGTTTAGCTGTAGAATTCAGTATGGCGATTCCTGGCACCTTCTTTAATCCTTTATTACGCAGTGGATTGGATAACATCGAGACGTTCTGTGTTTGAAGTAGTTCGTCGCACTTCTAATGCAAAGTGTCAATTCTTGGCAGGCTAATACGTACTCTAGCAGGCTCTGTTTGACAATCTTTTGTTGCATTTTGACGTGTCATTCGTCTCGCGCTTATCTTCCAAGATTGGTCGTTCGTCTGTGTTAGTTGACCAAGGACCATTTTCAATGTATTACTCATGATTGGTTTTCAAGGCCCAATTATTGTTCTTCAGCTATAGTATGATAATCGTATGTTCTGACTAGTTCATTGAGCAACTTTTCATTGATTTATGGAAAAATGATAGCAACTACTATGTGTTACGACGGTAAAATCCGCGATCAAGTGGGTGGCAAGAAAGGCATCAGTTAACCGATGCAAGGACATAGATCAATTGATATCTAAAATCAAGTCTATTATTCTGCGATAAAAATAAACTGCGGAACAACAAAATGAGATACGTTATGACTTGTTAGTTATCATCATATCTTTCATGAAAAAGATTACGAAGATTTTGTTCGACTTATCATAAAATGAATGCGATTATATTGTTATATAACATCAAGATGGGCAACCAAAATAGGAATTGGTGACGATGGTTGATTACGAGTAGGTCATAGAAAACTCAGCTACAAAAGTTTTCACTGACTTACGAAACAATGGCTACAATTACGACATAGGCCGACCTAAGATCATGATCACTTTTTTATAATTACTCCAACGTTCATGAACCCTCATGATAAATTTCAAATTAAGTGGGTAGAAACATGGCTGATTTGACCGACGCTTGGACATGGGTCCACCGCCCTCTGCGGCCATAAATCCATCGTTTCAGAGACGGACAAAAGGGAAATCGTGGTGCAACAGAACAAGAAATGTGACGACATGTTCATCGAAAAGCTATTACGGAAATTTTCATCGACTTGTGAGAAACTCATTGAACGCAATGAGGACATGGCACGACAAAATTAGATGTGTCGCTACTTGCTACAACTAGCTTATTAAAAAGCTATTATGAAAATTAACTTACAAAAGAATGGGCCCGACAATCTTGAAAATCGCGAGAGTATTTTCAAGTTTCCCCAGCTCTCAAGAAACCCCATTATTTTTCAAATCGAATGGGTAGAAAAACGGGAACCTAGCAGAGAATGCTTGGATATTAGTCAATTGATTTCCCTGACTAAGTCCAATATTCTATGATATAGATGAATTATGGTACGACAAAACGAGATCTGACATGTCATGACTTGTTTATGGAGAAGCCGTCATTAAAATTTTAATTGATATGCAACAAAATGAATGTTCGATACGTTACAATCTCGAATGCCGTAAGAGTACTTCCAAATTCCCCAACTGTAATCGGACTGTGATAATCTCGAATTCAAGTGGGTGATCGAAGTAAGGAAAAGTGATCGATGCTTTGATACAAATATAATGAATCGAATTACGAAGCAGTTCTTCCTTTCATCTTCGTTGGCTAATTTCCTCACTTAGGCGAAGCGATGTTCATGAAATCTAACAGGTATGGAATGACCCATGAGCATGCAATCAAGCAATAACACTTATCCAATTTATGACATCAAGTGGCTCCATGAGTATCGTCCAGTTTGAAGTAACGAGATAATGATGACATAATTTTGTCATTACTTTCTTTTCTTTGCATGGCCATTATATTAATGACCCTGTTTTTCTCTTAATTTTAATTAAAATTAGATTAAAAAAGTAAAAAAAAAAATTGCGAATCCCCCTCCCTCCCTCCCCTCTAATTTCCCCTTTTTCTTTTAATTTTTTTACATGCCACTCATTTTAAACGAAGATTAAATTTCCGCGTCATGATTTTCTTATCAATCAAATCCAACGAAGCTCGGTGAAGGGAGATTTAATGACACCTATTCGACAAGTTTTAAAATCCGATCGTACCAATTAATAATTTCCGACACTCGATCGAAACTTCCACGGTAAGTTTTAAGACTTCGATAGCAAATGCTAACGGAGACCAGAACAAACAACCGGCTTTTGCCGGTCAGAAAGGGAAAAGAAGAAAAAAAAGAAACCCGAGAAGCAACGGGCCTCGGTCGCCATTCCCTGATACTTCCTCAAAACACACGAAAGGCAGCTTGGTCAGAGACAACCTCCCAGATACTTCCAAGCCGTAACGTAAGATGCAACCGGTCGATCGAATCCGAACTTGGAAAAACGAAAAAAGAAAAAAGAAAAAGAAATTCTGACCAGGCAAAAGAAATACTAAAAAAATGAGGAGAGAAGAGAGAACTGGGGGATTCGAAGCGTGTAAAAGTTCGTTAAAAAGAGTCGAATTTGGATTTGGATTCCCGCCCCAGATAAATAAAAAAAAAACGAATTAAATGAAACAAAACGAGCTATTTAAATAAAGTAAGAGTCAAATAAATTAGCAAAAGAAATGGGAGATTCTCTACCCCCCTGGCCCCTTCGCCTGCGTAGCTAACACACCATGACAACAATATGACCACATCTCCTTCCCCCCCTCCCCTCCCCTCCCATGTGATAAAATGAACCGCAGGTGACGAACGCTTCCCCCCTCCCTCTCTATCTCTCTCTCGCTCTCGCTCGCTTCATTCCGTCGACTGGCCATGGGGATGAGGGCGGAGGAGGAGGGAGGAGGAGGAGGAGGAGGAGAGGAAGCGGAGATCGATCGCTTGCCCATCGACGTGCTGGCTCAGGTCTTCGTCATGATCCCCTCCTTCGCCGATTTGGCTCAGTACGTGTTTCTTCCTTACCTTCTCCTCTTTCTCCGTGCGGGGTTTCCGTGTTGGGGTGGGGGGTTGGTTTGTTGTGGATTCTGAGTCGTGGGTCGCGTGCAGAATCCGATATTTTTCCCCCTCCTTTTTTGGGCAGGGCGAGCGGGGTGTGCCGGAAATGGAAGCGGGGAGTGAAGCTGTCGCTGGGGCGGAGGGGGAGGCTGAGCTTCGCGGGGTTGAGGATGGACGACGACTCCACCGCCCGCATCGTTGGCAGCGCCTACGCCCTCCGCGAACTCGACATGTACCCTCTCTCCGTCTCTCTGTGTGCTTACTGAGCAGATGATCGATGGAGGGGTTGTTGGCACTTTGTTATCATTCTTCTTGGATTGGTCACTTTGGAATTTGTTTGATCATTAGCTTACGATGCGTGTGCCTCTCTCTCTCTCTCTCTCTCTCTCTCTCTCTCTATTCGTGCTCTTTTGGGTTTCTGAACTCCTTTTTAAGCTGGCTGAATTTGTCGCAGCTCGAGAAGTCGTTGGGGCTGCCATGTAACTGACGAAGGGCTGTACAGAATTTCGTTGGCGAAATGCGCGGGGAAGTTGACGTCCATCTCTCTGTGGGGGATGACCGGGGTCACCGACCATGGTGTTGTTCAGCTGGTATGTTTTATCGTTTTCGAAGTGACGATTTCGCTTCTGCAGATGTTATACATGCAGGGCTTTACTCTGGTTCTGTGGTTGGAGTTCATTTCTGGGTGAACGTGCTTTGATGGCGCTTTCTTCATTCAGAGTTCTGATCTTAGTGTTCCTCGGCGATGGTGTTGGTGTTCCTCGTTAGCCATTGTTTTGCAATTGCAATCTGAACGAAATCAGTGCGAGAACTTGAAATTGTCAATGTACTCTGCTCTGTTGTTGATTCTCTTTTTCATTCGCACGGCACTTGTCAATGGGATAACTGAGCCTGAAGTTCTCTCACACTTTGTGTACGGAATGCGATCCAGTCCTAACTTTTTATCATCCAGTCCTTAAGTTACGCAAGGCTTGGGAAGAACTTTTTTGCTTTGCCCATCATCTGACTTGTGGTAATTGGTATAGCCTGAGAGACCTACTCTTTAGGTCGGTGTAGTTTCGCAACAATTTGCCACTAAGTAGAACAATGACAATCCCTACTCCAGATTTATTTTGTCTCCCCGAATGCTCCTTGTCGTACATGTATAGCATCGATCATCTCATATGTATGTAACTATAGCTTCCTGATCGAGCCACTTCTGCAGATTGCTAGAGCTAATGCTTTGGAACATCTGAATATCGGCGGTACATTCATCACTGATAAATCGTTATATGCAATTGCCAATAGCTGTCCACATCTGAAGGTGAGTTGTCCTGGGTGTTTTACTCCTATGTTTGGGAATGACTATGATGGTCTTTCCACCCCTCTATACAGCTGTTTACATTTAGTAGTTAAGAGGTTGGGATCTTGAAGTTCTTGTTGCTTGTATATGTTGATGCTTTTAACTACATTGTGCAAGTTCTTTTCCTTGCAGAGCATTGTCCTATGGAGCTGCCGTCATGTGACCCAGAACGGACTTCTTTTCCTTGTAAACAGATGTCGCAAACTTGAATCAATCAATGTCTGGGGAACAAGAGTTCCGATAGATTGTTTCGTTGAATTGCTAAATATAAATCCGGGTCTTCAGATTAAATAGAACAAATACGACTATTCACGAGTGTTGAGATCGTCTCGCCTGGCCAGTAAAGTTGCCCATAATTCTTCCTGCCAGGTCGTAATTGCTTTTGTACAGATTTTATACACTTGTAAAGAAGATTCATGAGCCTGGTGAACTTGCGTTGATCAGCAGAACTAAAATTTGTATGCGGATTTGTTCAGCTCTACGGGAATAAAAGAAATTCTGAGTAAACAACTCAGGTTGAATTCTGCGATGATCTCTGGCCACTGCTATAGCAGTATGTTCGTGGGCATTTTGAGTCGTGAATATTGAAATCGTTGGACAGAACAACGTGTTGAGTAATGTTTATCTTTGCTCTTCAATTTGTTGGCAGACATCAGAGTTTCCAGACCTGCTATAAGTTTAGACTGGCTTTAGCACTGGCAGGTCAGGTCTGGGTGACGTGGTTTGGCTAAGAAACGTTCTTGTGGGATAGTCTTTGCCAAAACTGAGTGATTGTATTCGATGTTGACACGTTTCCGTGCATCTTTGAAGCCGTGGGTTTTGCCATGTGAAGTCAAGGTGTACATCACTTGCCCTTTAAGTTTCCATTGCCGATCTCCTGATGCTTACGCTTGTGAGCATTTGGAGGATACTCATCTTCTCAGTGTCTTACCTGCCTATGAAACGTGAAAAGATTAGTTTACCAACCGTGTTACGGTTTTGTAATCTGAACTTTATACGCGCATGAAACGAGACATAAAACAGGTTAATACATCCATGGGACGATGAACTTGCACACGCTTAGGTACATGGGAGTATCGAAAACCGCCAGCTCTAGTTGGATCATGTTCAGTCGCCATGTGCACATATAATCTAGCAATCCTCTCGTACTTGCACTTCATTTTAGTTTGGCAAAATATCATGTTTTTGCTCGGTAACGTCGCTGGAGATTAAAAAGAAAACAAAGACTTCTGCGAGCATTTAGTATTGTATTGATATTAAAAAATCTCCTTTTGCTTTTTTAAAATGTTGTTGACGCACGTGTTAGACTCTACTTTTGATTTTGAAGGACCGAATTTTCCACAATATGTATTGACACGTAAATTCACATACAAATTTTCTTCAGAACCGTTCGACATGACATTACCAATTTTTGTTGCAAGTCCATGATCCGATGACATGCCTTACACCAACAACATTGGCAAGTTGGCGTAAAGGGTTTTCCATTAATATGAACTCGATGGAAATCCAGTTCAGTAAAAGTTACTTACAGAGTTCTCATGTAGCCAGTGATCGTTGCGATTAACAGCTTACACTTCACACCACTTTTTCTAAACATTATAGTTACGATCCTATCGAAGATGATCGAGAACTTTAGCAATCATCGAAGTCAGCAAATTTCAGTACCGGAGAGCTGTCTAGCAAAAGGAAAACCTTCCCACAAGTTCTGATAAAAAAAACCGAGATACCTCTAATCCATTCCTGCAGTAATTATACGCCTTGACTTCAGATCTATCTAACAGAACTAACAGCCCTTCTACAGATGCAAACTGTAGAGAACAGCGCTGCGAGCATCACCTTGAACACAAACTTCGTCATGCAAGCAACGGGCATTGGGAAATTCTACACAAGTTATTAGCACTTACTCTTGACTATTTCGATCAATTACATAACCAACGACAAAGATTTAAATGCTTCCTGCGACTCCATAATATGTAAATGACACATAGTATGCTCAGCTCTTCTATATCAAACACATTAGCCGGAACCTCCAAGTTATATATAATAAAATTATAGGCCATTACAAGAGGTTGGTCTGCCAAGGCTGGTTTATTCCTGTTAAAAATCCAGCTTCCGAGGTCAAACAGAAGGGCCTGTTTTAATCCGATATAATCTAAGCTGAGGACGAGGACCAAGATATTTCCACATAATATGCGAGGAACAACACGGGATACATCTGCAACATTCGAACTGACGCAGTGTAATTTAGGATGTCAGCACTAAGGAAATATGAATCGTGGTCCCCGTCCCGTATCTGACTGTAAGTGAGCAGATGATTCAGTTAAAACTACCGTAACACAATATTCGATAGACCTCATGAACAATTGTTGCGTCTCGTGAATGTATTACATCATGTTTCCCTACTCTTAGCTTGAATGAAAGAGCATTAAATATACCTGCAAAAACATAAAACATCAAATGCGCCATGAGCCAGAGCAAGGTAAAGAAGCACTGATCACGTGAAAAAAGATTACATGCGCACTCATGACATATTCAATCCCGACACAACCAGAAATTGGCCGCAAAAATGACCACTTGGTCATACGGGAAGCCTACTAGACCTCTTCCTAGCTCCTCAATGGGAATTAGGATTCTGTTAATGAGTGCCCACTACCTTCCCTGTGGTATATTTGTTCAGTACATTGACATCAAAACATTTCATTATTAAGTGTACGTAACAAGTGCCAAGACCCTTGGATTTAATTGATAAAGCAGAGGTAAAGCCACCATACTCAAGTAGAAGACCTAGAATCTAGTAAGCCACTATAATAAGTCTATTTAAAACTTGAAAAGCGAACATTTCACGGATTTAGAGCGAAGAAAAACTGCATACCTCAGCCAGTAACTACCGCAGCTTTTGACACGTGCCGTGTGTTTAGCCTCAAAACCAAACTTGAAAGTATCTTCGCCCATATCCAACCTATAAATCTACCATCTTTCCAGATCATCAAACCAATATAACAGGATGAATTTTAACAGCACTGTACTGAAAGACTTTGCTACTAAAACGCAGAAGCTCAAGCCCTTCAGGTAAAACAAGACCGACTCTTTAGCCTAATTATCCAGCCACTTGCAGTTGCAACTTTCCGAGAAGAAAAACAAGAAGTGAAACATATAACGTGGAAATGATCAAATAACTTGTGACATGGACAGTCGTTGCAGAATTCGTAAACTGAACAGATCCAGAAAAGCTTCCAGCAGTATTCGTGGTTGGACTTCTTGTAGGTGCACTAATATTTTTGCAAGACCCATAGGGTGCTCCAGCCTGCAAAGATCATCACAAAAATATCTCCTTTCAAAAATACCGACAATCAGACACCAATCTATCATTAGAATTATCTGCAGCTATTATAATCTGAACCAAAATTTTGATTTTTACTCGCATTATATTAGGTCATGTATCTTGACATCAGGTATTATGATAAGAGGGAGAGGAGGCAAAGAGGAAAGAGAAGAATGTGAAATAATCTGCATTCCTAGAATCAATTTAGATCCAGCAAGCAATGTCATAGTTGATCCACATGTTCACGAGGGAACAATTCACCAAGGTGCAGAACTTGTGAGAGCTATTACAGAAATTGAGGGAAAGAAATGACTCACTGAAACATTGCCATAATGGTGTGTAATGCAGACATGCATTGAAAACATTAGAAAGACAGCTTCGTGAAATACTAACCAGAATTGGAGAAAACATGGTTGGACAGCAAAACTAGTCATAATTCAAGAAGGAAGACACAGATCATAATAAAACTATACAGGAAGTTTTTTTTTTTTTTTGGTAAGGTAAAACTATACAAGGAGTTCACATTCAATAATTCAGAGAATGACAGAAAGTCTAAAGCACCATTATCATTTGGACAAACAGGAGAAATCCTTTTTAGTTGTGGGTGAATTTGATATAGATAATTCTTTTTTACTCATGAAAGAGCAACAAACCTGGCAAGCAGCAATAGTACTGCAGCCGCAGAGTGTCGGGCCATTCATTCTATCCAAGGCATCAAAAACACCTCCTCCATCACTTCTCTGCATCATTCATTAAATTTTACTCTCAATTAGGACCGTCAAAGTGAGGATCTCAAGCTTCTAGAGCACAGTCTGATTCAAATACAGCACGGGCACAGTTCAAATATAGGTACCATGTAAAAATTAACTGCGAGGAAGTTGGGCATTGTATTCCCTGCAGCTTTATAACAGGTAATAACCATCTGAGCAAGGGGTGTCGAATGCTCTTTGCAAGCATCAGATTGCACTGGGTATGTTGGAAAGTAATTCTCTAGGAAAAGAGACACACTCTTTGAACTTAGTGGTTTCGATTCTTTTCTGTTGGGGCAGGAGCCTTGTACAACCCCAGGATCTCCAGCTGAGAAGAAGAGCATTTTTATGTGATAACAAGACACTAATCAATTACTGCAGGAAAAGATCAAAAAATTACTGCGATGGTTTACAAGAACTTACGCTCATTTTCCACCATATACTTCCACTGATAAGCAACTCCTTCTTCTGCTTCTTTTGCAGCAACAGATGTGAAAACCAAAAGTCGGTAATTATTCTGCACCATCTCGGTCACAGTGGGCCAGTCTCCACCCTTTTTTGGCATCTTCGAGACAGGAAACCAGAACTTGTTTAAACCAGCATTTGTAAACAGATTTGTCAGTCCTTTTGGAGTATGCACATAGTCCTCAATAATAATCGTCACAATCTCTGTTGGGTTTTCGCTCAAGAATGCTTCTACTTCTCTTAAAGTATTAATTGCAGGTTGCTGCCAGAAATCCAATTCGGCAAATTAAAACTTCATCAAGAGGACAATTACACCTATAATGCAATTGATAAACAAGAGAAAAAGAATTGCTTACAAAGGCAGTGAAGTTGAAGCACTGTCCCCGAAACGAATGGCAGAGCCAGATATCATTTTCAAAATCATACATATCCAGCATCAGTCCCCTCACCCCATTCTAGCCGAAACATCAAACAAAAAGCATAAGTAACAGAAGGATAAAGACGAACAGAATGTCATTAGAATATCGTGATTGATCACCATAGATTCATAGAAGAAACCAAGAAACCACTCAATTTTAACATTCTCAACATTTTGCCCCCAGTGATAAACCCTCCTCCCTCCAAACTTGCTCTGGCGGGGGGAAGGAAAAGAAAATAAGTGTGAAAGAAAAGACAACAGAAAAATAGTAGCGAGAGATACACCTCTGACACTCAATTGTTCTTAATACCTGAATATGTACACTAGCAGCTATGCAAAACCAGAGGATAACAAGAGAGTTAATTCCCGGTCCCATATCAGAAGCAGCAGTATCAAGCAATCAACAACAGCAAGCTTAAGCAAGAAAATTGTGAGATTATGTGGGGCCACTACCAACTATTCTAAAAACTTAAGCTGTTAGATGAAGGCATGGTATAACATATAATTACTCTATCACTCCCCCTCACGCTTTTTGACTAGCATTAAGCGTAGACATATTTAATTGGAGAGACAATTGGGGCTTGGAAAAATTTGAACTCAGGGCCTCAAGCTTTGATACCATGTGAGATTATGTGGGGCTGCTACCAACTGTTCTAAAAACTTAAGCTGTTAAATAAAGGTGTGATTTAATATTTAATTATTCTATAAAAAATAATAGGAACCCACCCTCAATTGGTTAGTCACAGTATCATCTTGATTGTAGAACGTCAACCTCTGCACCCCAGGCAAAGGCGGCGCATCCACGATGGAGAATGAATTATGCGTCACCAGCCACGTGTACTTGTTGAAGGGCAACCCGCCAACCTATGCACCAAAATTGCACATATAAGATCATCATCATCCCACCAGGGACTGACAACAAGAGAGCGAGAGGACACATTATCGTTGGTGGTTCTGCATGAGTAAAGCTTGATTTCTCCTTAGCTCAAATTGTATCCCCATGAAGGGAATGCTGAAGTTGAAAAAACCACCTAATTATCCGAATCCTAGTTGTGGCATCTATAAATCATGCGCCCTCTAGTTGAATCAGAACAACTTACTTCAATTTTGCCCCTCAAAACTCCGTTGGATCCTTCATTAGGAAGTGCCAGTGCCACTCATTCGCTAAAATTCTACTCCCCGAAACTAAAATGTAAACACCACAGTTTGCAAGCGAGTCCATTGAAGAGCGATTTCTCAAGCATCCATTTTGGAGAGTCTGGTTTATATTAGCCCACCCCTAGCCTTAAATCTAACACACAAAAACTAAAAAAACGTGAAAAAGAGAGCTTACGACGGAAGTGGGAATTGTGGCTTGGCCTCTGGTGCAGATTGGCTGGTTCTGGCCAAGGGAAGGGCAGTTTCCACAGTACAGACCCGGCCCACAATCCGAAGCAGCTGCACAGGCGTCTAGAACCTGCAAGTTCCTCCACAATTCAGAAACAAAACCAGGACGACCCACAACAGATCCCGAGCTAAAGGAGCCGTTTTGTGACGCCACGAGGGCTAAACCTGGCAATTCCCATTGGAGCAAGCGGAGGAACCAGCGATCAACAATAGCAAGAACAAGGGAACCCAGCAGCAGCAGCAGCAGCAGGAGTAGTTAATGGCAGAGGCTCTGCGTAGCTCCGCAAGACACGCCAACATGGCACTTGCCTTGAGTGCCGGAGCTCAAGAAGGTACCAGCAGAGAACGAGAGAGAGAGAGGGAGAGAGAGATGGTGAAGATCAAGTGAAGAGAGCGAAACAAGGAGTCCAAGGCAACAAAAGCAAAGAAAAAGAAAAAGGTCAGTGTTCACGGCGTTGGAGGATGGTGACATGTCAGGTTTTTGGGTGCTCATCGCGGGCTTTTCTGTCCGCTCTGATTCTCTCTCTCTCTCTTCTGCTCTTCGAGTTTTTTTTTTCCTTCCGATTTCTCTTTATTTTTAAAGAGTGGTTTTTTTTTCTTTTATCGGATTTTCACTAAAGGAACAATTTATAAACTTTAGCTCAATATATAATGTGATCCATCAATTTTAAATTTATTAAATGTGATCTCTAAGCTTTAGTCAAATTTACATTATCGTTTATGAATTTTTAACTTGTTTAATGTGGTTAATTGATTTCTTGTACATGTTCATGAAAATGTTTAATGTTCTCGTTCAATTAATTCAAGTTATGGGATAAGATTGATTATTTTGATACAATCCAATGGCTAAATTGAACATTACCACAAGTTTATAAATTACATTGAACAAATTAAAAGTTTAAGGACATATTGCACATTGGGTCAAAGTTCACAGATCATATTACGTATTAAGTCAAAATTCATGAATCATTTATGTCATTTTTTAATCTTATACTGTTTTATTAACCAAGAGTAAAATGCTATAAAGATTGGTAATGAGGGTTGATGGTCATATCTCATTGATATAAGACAATAAAAGAATATAATAATATCTTAACTTTTTAGGCTCTTGTAATGTGGATTAAATGTGAAAAGGTTTAGTTAAAGAATCTTCTCACAGTAGTTAAAGAAAATAGTAAAACATGAACTTTAAGATTCCTTGAAATAAAAAAAATTATTAGAGAAAATTTAGAAGTAGCCAATGAAACTATAATAATAAAATAAAATGGCAAAAATTTCTAAGAAAATGCTTAAAAGAAGCATTTCGCGGACTACTAGAATCTCTCATTATTCTTATGCTAATTGGCGATCTTCAACTTGTTAAAACAAATGGCATCGAATGAGATAAGCATCTAGAAGACAAAAGAGATCATAGTTGGAAGCAAAGATGAGTGGAGAATGTAAGAAAAACGCTCACCAAAGAATAATAGACATCTTGTAAATTAGAAGTTCAAGTGAGGCTATAGAGAGAGATCATCAATGTGTTCAAGCTTGGTTGAGGTGAAAGAAATTAAAACTAATTGATAACTAGATCCGACATAATCGCTTATGAGATTCGCACCCACATGAAATCTTTCTCCCGTGACTCAGGACTTTGGGTGACAATCACCTCACATTTGAAGTTTTGTCCAGGTTATGCAAAAATTAATGCTTTAAATTTCATGTTAGCAAGTTTTAGGAATAATTAATGGCGTACAGATTGAATCGATCCTCGAGGGAGTTCAGGGATCTAATCGGACATGATAAAGCAATCGAAGGATCACCCAACTAGTTAAAAATATGTATAGAGACTAGGTTGAATATTGAGGCAAAAGTTCATGCTCAACTCATTATATCATGAACAATTATTAAAAAGTCTTATGTAGATGACTAGAAAGTCCAATTAGCATCTCTTCTTTTCTCTGTCTTTTAGGTTGACAAATCACTTTTTCAGCTTTATCTAGATGATGTTTGACGATGTGGTTGCCGCAATTCCATCCTTTTTCAAAGAGAACTATGATTTGTTAATTTTTCTTCGCAAATTCTTTTCACTGAATGATATGGTAACATCATATTTATAGCCTATTTTTCTAAAAGAAAACTCTCAACTTTAAATCAAACCCCAAATCTATCTTGATATTTTTTGTTTGTCTAAAAAAATTCACAAACTTTCACTCTAACCTAAATCCGTCTTGCGTCAAAACATGGTCATTGTTTTCTTCAAAATTGTCAACATCAGGAGATTGCTAATGTTCTATAAAAAGATAGGGATGCTAGTGAAGAGTGGGTTCTAATTATGTGATAATGAACTTCTAACTGGCCCTGATGTTGATAGCTAAAAGCGATTTTTGGATGTGGGGGTAGATTTGGGCTCACAATAAAATTTTTGATTTTTTTTAGGCAAAAAAACATTAGGAAAAGAATTGGGATTAGATCTAAAGTTAGGATTTTTTTACGGAATTAAGCTCATATTTTTATGTGAAAGTGAGATTTGCATGGTAGATTTAATTAGGAAAAATACCACTAAAAAACCTAAATTATGCAAGTTGCGACATCAATACCCTAATTTTGTTTTATCACAAAAATCTTCAAACTTATACTGGTGTGACAAAATTACCCTTTGCCTAAATAAAAAATTCATAAACCACACCCACTCAGACATCAATACCCCAAACTTTCTTGTGTCACTATCACACCGATACAGCATTCAAGATATCCGCGATAAGAAAAAAAAAAGTTTGGGGTATTAATATCGCAGCGGGCATAATTCAGGATTTTTGTGATATTATTACTTTATTGAAACACTTGGTAGGTTCTTGTCATATTTTCTTGAACATCCAACATCGATCTTTAGTTGAACACCAAGTAAAAACATGCTGCTATGTATTTAAGATAACATTGGGCGGTGGTTTCTTTTCATTTTCATTCTTTGTTTTGTCGTTAGGCGAGGTTTAAGGTCGAGTGCCACTCACATGGTGGAGGTAGGTTGGTTGCGGCTCTTAATGGAGGATACACATGTAAATACTCTCTCTTGCTCCATTTGTCCAAACTCAAAGCCATCAATTTCAATTTTTTTTTTGACATATTGTTCTCATTTCATTAAGATAAATGATGAGTAAATATAGGTGCAGGTTCAAAATATAACAATGCCCAAAGGGCTTGAGGGGAATATAAGATCCGATTAGAAGAAAAACTTTTCTTTCATTGAGTTTTTACAATTCAGTCCGCCACCTTATCTGTCTCTCGATTGCAATTGGCCACTTTGAGATCTACAGAAAAGCGGAGCTCGGCCTATGCTTCCTTCATAAGCAGACTAACCTCCCAAAAAACTTCTTCTATGCCTGATAAGCAGTGAATCAGAATGGATTGATGTGAGCTCAGTTCAATGGGCAGTTGTTTGTTGTTCATTTCTGTCAGATAATGTGAAACACTCCATGCTTGAGTCACGACGAGCGGGTTAAGACTCGACCGTAGTTTGGTATTAACACGAAGAGAAAATAGTTCATCATTCGGACTGGGAATGTGCCAATTACTCTTTTTTGAATTAGGTTTAAGAAGGGCTTCATCAAGAAGTAACGAAAGACAAGGAGCTAATACTAATACAACCTCGATCTGTTCGAAAGCGTCACAATCAATCAAGTGACGGAGCCAGAATTTCAAGCATACTTGATTTAAAAGATTTAATTACTATTGTTTGGCCATGGCTGGTGACAATTTGAAAGTTGTACAATGAAAGCATTAATCTTAGGGAACAAGCTATAATTTAATTTAGCTTATATAAGATTACTTGTGGCGCACTTTGCTTAAATTTGTAAGAAATGCCTTGCGTGCTACATGCTAAGCTTTATGGTTAGGACTGGGGAGGAGTATTAATATGGTTTAACTCGTCGTAGCTCTGGAATATTTGGAAAACTCGATAGAGTTTATGACATTTTCAATTCCGAAAGCAATAGCCTGCTTAAATCTTCGCCCTTGTATGATGTCACAAAGCAGATTAAGCCCCGGAATGTTAGTCTTTGCTTTGTCCAGAGAATGGTATGACTATATTTTGACTTTCAACACCATCAGGCTTTCCCATTTTCGTTATCATCTTCTTCGTTGAGACTCAAGAAAGATGCTTAAGTATGTTGAGATTCTGGAAAGAAATTGGATGAACTAGAGACACAAATGGCTTGTCAATAACTCAATGTTAGGGGTAAGCATGGTTCCAAAGTAGAATGGGAGCCTGCGAACCGAACTGATGGAAACCAGTCTAGTTCTAGAATATGCAGGTTAGAATCTATGTGAATGTTGTTTTGACGAGCAGGTTCCAAGTGAAACCTAGAACTTTAAACGAGTTTTGGTGTTCTCTTTGTTTTATGTTTTCGAGCAATCCTGTGACATTCCATGGTGTCCAATGATAAGTGTAATCTGAAACCACTAGTATGAGATTCCATTTCCTGCGATATCAAAATTTTTATTTTGTTAATATTTCATATTATTTATATATCTAAATATGAATTGTAATTAGTAGATTGTAACAAATGGTAATCATATTCATTGCAATCGGCCAATTAAGAGTACAGTTAGAACTTCAATAGAACCTGAAACCTATAACATGATAGATTATAAATTCCTGGGTATGCAAGCTAAATACCAGATTTCAAAAATTAGGAAACCTATTCTAATAGATAGATTCCAGGTGGAACTTAGATGTAACCTAAAACCACTCACCTCTACTCAGTATAGTCATACACTGCACTACAAGGACTTCACGATACTTGAAGTAATCAAGATGCATTGCACAGGAGTACAGGACCCCAAACCAATGTATCGCGAGAGAGTACTTTTGCCGCAACAACTCAGTCACTCTCAGTCACAGCAAATCGAAGGATATGCATAAGTAGGCCTGATATCAAGAGGAGAAGAAAGAAAAGGACACAAAAGTGATGTTCATTTCACATTGTATGTGCGCCATCGTTTAGAATGTTGAAAGTCTGAAAACAATGCACGGCAATTCAACTAATCAAAAAATAAAACCTTCCATTAACAACAATCGTCCCTACAAAAGACATCGACAGAATGACAGCCCAAGGAGTTGTTAGCGAGATTGCAAATCCCTAAACGAATGTTGAGTTCGCCATTTCACGGTCAGATGTATGTACTTTTCCCTTTCTTGTTTCTTTTGCCCTTCCCTCTGAGGTCAGGACTGAAACTCATTCTCGCCAATGTTGAAGTGTCAACAGCTTTACTTCACAGGCTCGGTGAGATCACTTTGTAAAAATTACTTCTCGAAGTCATCTCTACTTGCATGGACATAAATCAGGGAAAGAATCACTGTTAACTATGGAGCTGGCAATGGCCACTCCAAAATAATCGAGAATCATCCTTCCTTTCCTCCACAGACAATAAGAATGACACTTCTACCTCTAAAAGAATGACAAAAATTTGGACTTGCAAGTTAAAAATGATTTTTTATGCAAGCTTCTTTGCCCGACCACTTGAAGGAGCACCTTCATCCTTTTTAGACCCGGCAGCCTCGGGCTTCCTTGCCCAGGCAGGCGCTCGGTCCGGTTCATAACGATAGTCATAAAATAGCTCCTCCCCAGCATTGATTCGTTCCTTGGCAAATATTCCCACCCTATGGTCCCCTGCCACCATTATAACCTGCAACAATTTCCAGATGCAACTTTACAAAGGAAATGATGTAGAATTTTTCAAAATGCAAGCCAGTTATCTCTACTCCACCAACAAAAGGAGCCAGTCTTTCCAGGTCACGCAAGATTTTAGTACGAAGAGCTCCAACGGCAAATACAGTAAAAGCAGGTACCTTAGCATAGCAATTAGGATCAGGAGAGTGATTAGCAAACTTCAATTTGTCACCCTTTCGATAAGCATCAAGAACAAACTGCATGTGGTGAAGTAATGCAGTTCACGATAATGTATAATAAAGAGGAAATCCAGTTGAGTCTAATCAAAATCCAAAAGTAGAGGAACCTGATCATTCAAATTGAAAAGAAATGATGAGTTTTCACGGTCATAAATCTTTCCACGCTTATCAGCTTCCCTGTGTGAAATTAGCTCCCCAGTATATTCGCCAAGATATTCGTGTTTGCTGACACTATTCTGCAAGGTAGTCCAAGAAATACAATAAGACACACCGAAGATCGAAAATGATGTTAGTATTTGAAACTTACCTTTAAGAAAGCTCCCCAGCCAGACACATCAGATCTCCCAAGCAAAACCTGAAAGTGTACAGGAGTCAAGCTTTAGTATATTTCATGAAACATAGCAATCAAACTCCAGTAGCTTCTATGCCTAGTCCTACCGTCAGTGTGCTGACAACATAAAGCCCAATTAAAACGCACTGGTTACCACCTCTAATGCTCCGAATTGTTACCGGACATCATGGCAATGGCAGGAGCTTTCCATTTCATGAAGTGCTGGAATGCGATCTTTATTGTTCATCAACTGACATTTTAGTCGATAACGCTCAAGGAAAACATGATCTAGTCACCGCCAAATTCCCAAGCATGGGATTGGTGACCTACTTATTGCAGGTGTACATATGCCACCGTGAAAGGTTCTCACCACAATTGTCAATTTTTGTTTAAGACCGATCTTTTCTATTTTGTTTTTCAGACTTCAATTCTCAGAAAGGGGGTTATCTCAACCATCTTTCCCATCTCCTCGGGGCATTATCCTTTCTTTCCTATTGCTCTGCAAGAGAGAGAGAGAGAGAGAGAGAGAGAGAGAGAGAGTTTTGCCATTTACCCTTTGTTGTTGCTTAAGAAGCAGCTTCATGTTCCTACATTCATAATTATCACCTCTTTGATTAGGCACACCAAGAGTTCCATCACCACAACTGCAAAACAAAAAGGAATGGATCCTGTTGCAAAGACAACTCATCTGGAACAAACGAAAGTTCTTGTTCTCCCATAAAATTCCAACAGGGTCATGCTCCCGAGAAAGCAGACAGTTGTCCCAACTATTTAAATACCTTATGGAAATAGAGAATATTATAGCAGGCTTCAACTGTACTAAACCCGCATTAGCAACAGCATGACAGCAGGCAACACATGTAAACAGATAATTCTGAATTCTCGAGCATGCATTTGGCTAGAGGCTTCACTAGACATTACAAGGACCAGAAAAAGTAAATCTTCAACAGTTAATATGATACTATGCATATGAGGTCACAGCAAAACCAAATTATTATATTTCACTGTGCTCAAATAAAGCCAAAACCATTGTTATGCGAGAGTCTTCTGGGGCATAAGGGCCCGTTTGGTTTGAAGAACACTTTTCAGTTTTCATTTCCCTAAAAAATGAAAATAAAACAGCTTTCTATTTTCTTGAGAAACATGTTCAGTAAGTGAAGCAATCAAAACAACAAAAAGTTGTTTGCACTTTACAGCTTCAATTTTTAAAAATAGTTTCTTATATTTTCATTCAAAAATTTTGCCAAAGTTGCGCCAAACACATTTTCTGGACTGTTTTTATTTTCAAATGGAATGAAAACAATGACAGCAGTTATAGTTTCCAATTTGGAATCAGTTTACCTTTTGTCAAATATAAATTGTTTTTCAAAATTCTGCCAAGCACATTCGCTGCACTGTCTTCATTCACAAATGAACTGAAAACAGAAGATTTTGAAAACTTTTGCATACAAAACAGGCCTTAAGATTCCATCTCTCCAAACCTAAAAAGCAGTATAAAAAGAAACAGCGAAAATCAACAATGCATAAGCATCTAAATTCATACATACCTGACCCAACAATTTCGGCAAACATCTGGATCGCATTCCCTGTCAGCTGCAAAGCATGGACATTGCCGGCTCCGACATTGATTTTTGGCACAATGACAGCCTCTGAATCGATTCTTGCAACTTTTTGGACATCTGTTTCAAACCAGTTGACAGTATGAATACAACAAAAGGCCTGTAACAAAGGAATTATCTAACAAAACATCTATCCATAGTTCCAGGCAAGCAAGATATTAATTCCATGAGAAATTGCATTCTCTGTTCATTCTACTCTATCCTTTTACCAATATTGAGTTGTTATCTCCCCTGAATAACATTTCTGATAAGAGGATATAAAGAAAGGAAAAAAATAAAAGCATTAGTAAAGGACTCACCCACAGTACTTCTCACAGCAGGTTCCATTTAAAAGACAGGAACACTGCTTACCACATGCAGTTTGGCAGTTACATGGGTTATACTGCCGACATGGCTGATCCTTTCTCTCAGTTATCCTTTTCCTAATCGAATGATAGGCAGCAGACTTCCAAGTATATTTCAAACGGCGCACTCTGCCTCTCCTACGCAAAAATCTTGATCTTCTTCTTGGTTCAAGATGGACCTATAAATTACTTATCCCGGTCAAGGTTCCATTCAAGAAGCAGAGATTACTTGCAAAGCAACGGAAAATCCCAACAAACCAAGGCAATCAAAGGAAAGACACCAACCACGTTTCCATTACTGTCAAACTTAGGATAGCCTTCACCGAGATAATTAGCAGCATCACCACCTTGACATATTAGCTTGTTCTCAGAACAATTCATGTACTGAAAAATCTCCTGACATGTCTTCAAACCATTCAAGAGATTCCTAGCAATCAGGCAGCTGCATGGCAAAAGGGAGAAAGCAACAAGATGCTTCAGTGAGCAATCAATAAAATGCCTGCAGAAAATGTCTCTAGCACTACCTACAGTTTCCAGCAGCCTATATACCTCGCTTAGCATAGTAGTAGCTCTAGTGAAAGAGACAAAAAAAAGGATGAAAGAATGGTGGATATCAAAAAGGCCAATTAATAGCATAACATCTACAGACCTGTTCCTACCAAAAATCTCCAACCCTTTCTCATAAAGGCCTTTCTCAAGAGCTTTCCATGATCTATCCTCACTTAGTTCTTGTTTACATGTATTTTCATCGACAAACTCTTCTTTTCTTGAGGTATCATTATTATTAGTTGGAGGGGGATCGATAGTCATTTCACTTGATGGGGCATCGGGAACTTCACCCTGCACTAAGTTGTGACTTTCCTCAATAGTTACATCCTTCCTTCTTGGCCTGCCAATCACTGGAGACTTTAATTTCTTTTGCGATGAAGAAGCAGCATCCTCATTCTCTTTCTGCAATTTGGATCTGAGTTTCATGTCTCCTGAAAGAAGGCTTCCACTTGCAATAGAATCTGAATCAGAAGCCATCATCTTCTGCCTTTTACGCAAGCAAACTAGAACTCGCTCTGCAACTCGTTTGCTGTTCCTCTTACGAAGTCCACCTTTTCCGGCACTTTTAGTCTTGCGAGGAGACAAAACACGTGCTGAAGCATCCTGCCTGGGTCCTGTCTCTGAATCGCTGCTTTCCGAGGCATTTTTTGCATTAGATGACGCACTTTCACTCTGACATTGTTTCAACCGCGTCCTATCGGATGAGCTGGCAGATTTCTTCCTAGTTAGAACATGAGACTTAGAGCCATTAGATGAAGGATTTGATTTTTCTTCGGGATCGCCAGACCCAGGGGAGCTCGCTGGTGCACCTTTTACTAACTTCAAAGCCTGTAAGAAAAAGAACTATGATGAACAACTGGACTATTTTCCTCTCATCATGCTAGAAACAAAGCATTGACATACTAAATGCATACCAATTTGTAACAACGAGGACCACATGGTATATTTTCTTCATCGATATGGCTCCATGGAGGCTGTTTATCCACCTAATAAAGAAGATTAACAATGACGACTAAGATGTACTTTCGCTTAAACTAAGAATACTGGTAAAAAGATGACAAAAGATTCAGGAAAAATAGTTCCAAGTGAGTTTCTTACCGGTAACACAAGATCCTGAGAACATCCATGTAATCTGCAATCAAAAACCTGCAAATACATGAATAAAGAGATATCCTGAGCGATAGAATGAAATAGCACAAAGAAGATATGACAAATGCAGGAGAGATCACTTACCAGACATCTACGACAAAACAGGTTGTCAAAAGAATCTAGAGCGGCATCAAGATCTTTATCAAGAAAAGAACTCATTGTCTGAGAGGTTTCTTCATTATCCCCATTCTTAGAGCCACCTACATCCTTCTCTTCCTTAGTAAGGACTTCATATCTTGCCTGTATAAGATGTTTGATGGTGTTTCATTTCTCTGTAAAGCCAGCAGAAAGCAAATGGGCAACAGCTGGACCAAAGTTTACACAATGACCAGTTTTTTTCATAATCACAAAAAAGAGAAGCACGATGAATGTAGAAAAACACCAGAGCACAGCAAATTGTTTATATTATTTATGCTCATACCTTGACTTCAGAAGGGCTTCTAGATAAACAACTTGCCAATGATTCCAGAACCGGATCAGATAAACCAAGTTCTTTGATGGTCATGCTGGCAAATTTAAAAAATCAGAAGAAGATATCAATCTCCAATATTTTTCCTATGTCATATCTGTTGGCAGAAAGAAGAGTACAATTCCAAATATTTAAAATGTAGCAAAAAAATCCTTCCTAAAATAGGCGATGCCAATTAGATACAAATGTCAGCTGCTGAAAGGACAATCAATGTAAAATGTGATGAGAAGATACTAGGGAAGTTCATTCTAGCATCAAGATTTGAAATTTACACAGACGGAAAAACTGAAAGAGATTCCAAAACCAATTCAAGAGTACAACTGGGAAATAATCTCCACCCAATGATATGCCATTTTCCATCGGAAGCAACTACCCATGTTTAATGTGTGAGGCAGGAGAAGCCATAAACGAAGAAATGGGGAATCCCAGTTCTTTAGCTCTCACTTAAGGAATTAAGACCAAAACAAAAAAACTTTGATGTTTATCTCCATGTCCATAAATAGGGTTAATACTAAAAAAAACCCCAAATTGGTACACTTATTACAAATTTATCCTAAACTAATTTTTTTAACACAAAAAAGGCCAAACTGGTACACCTGTGACAAATTTACCTGCCTTTAGTTTGCGTTAAATTTAACCATCAAATTGCTGAGTTAGATGACACATTACAGTTAACGAGTGTACTAGTGTCGGGTTTTATTTCTTTGCTTGTCACAGATTTACCAATTTATGATTTTTCGTGGTATTAATCTAATTTAACGAAGGGTAAATTTGTCAGAAGTGACCAGCTTGGGGTCTTTGGTAGTCAAAAAATTAGTCTGGAGTAAATTTGTCACAGGTGTAGCAGTTTGGAGTTTTTTGTGGTCAAAAAATTAGTTAGGTAAATTTGTTACAGATGTACCAGTTTGGAATTTTTCGTGATATGAACCCTCATAAATATTTGAAATAGCAAATATAACAGTCATCCACAATAAATCATAGGACGAATTGAAATTCACGTTTCCAAGATTGTTTATTGAATAAAAGCCACAGCTAAGCTAGAATCCCACCACTAAAATCAAAAAGTCATGACCAAAAGGCACAATCAACCCAACAAGGCACTTTGTCTTCTCTAAACATTGTCAGAGTGGGAACAAAAAAACGAAAGCTGACAAAACACTTCCATGCAAAAAAAGAGCCCAGAAAGACGGACCGAGATTTGTATTTAAAAAACCAAATAAAGATGCTTTGGTGAATTATGCTATGATACCTTTGAACATAAAATGAGGGTACTGCTTAGAATTGACATCTTAGACACTCAGTTTGAGTAGATCCAAGTATGCACCTTGGAAAGCTTTTCTTGGTCTTTTACAAATTAAAACTAACAATTATATAGATAAAATACCATCCTAGGATACTTGGCCAACCAGACAACAAGGCCAAACAGACAGGGCATCCCAGTGAATGAGGTTTCTATATATGGGAATCAGATGAAGGTCAATGCCTGAAGTCTAAGCCCTGCATCACAGGGAGAATAATTCCCTAACTAGCCAAAACATAAACTCCAGAACAATTAGATAACTTAATATGAACACAGAAGAAGATGACAGAGAAAAACATTAGTTATACCAACCGAAGAATATAATCTTCAGAATCCACAAACTCTCGCTTTTCCTCTTCTTCATCAATTGCCTCCTCTTCACTATCACTGCAAATAAGTGCTTCCCCACCATTCTGATCATAATAAATTCTTCTTCGACCCACAACCGACTGATCCTCGGTCATTCTCTGATTTCTGCACTAGAGTAAACAAGGTAAAGAAAGTAATCTAAAAAATGAGCCAACAATTAATTTTAGCAACTTCACCAAAGAGGGGGTGACTAGAGTGTCTATGGAATGATGCCAATTGATGTTCAGACTTAGAAAATGTCCAGCCCTTTTAATTACTTTCTTCTAATACAAAATCAATTGAGGATAACCCAGAGAGCAAAAGCCTTATTATAACTTTATTAGACTTAGGAAATGGTAAAAAGCCATACAGTTTTAGCGCATGTAGGGTGGAAAAATCAGAGAGGAAGAAATCCCAGACAGGGAAGAGAAATCACAATCTCACTAACCTGTCCAGAAAAATCCATGTTGTGTAAGGGGGTAATCTTTTCACTTCTGGGAGCTTGATCGGGCGAACAGCATTCTTCACGGGAATACTAGATCCAAGAAGAACTGCTGTAGAAGCATGAGCATCCTCCAGGTAGTTATTGCTATCTCTATCACCATTGCTTGCATCAATACCATTTTGCATGCCAAGTGCATCTGCTTGCCTCTTTGTCAGTAGGTCTACACTATTACTAGTGATGTTATCGCATGTATGATCATGTCTCTGTTTAGAAGAATTAAATATCTGGTCTGTAACACCTGCCAGCTCCCGTCTGTTTTCTTCAATTCTTTTCTGGAAAACAAAAATAGAGATAGAAATTATGTGGAAATCATGTTGGGTTTTGCTAAAGAACATAATGAGCAAGCATAATAAAGAACAAAAATACTATGACAGCGTACCTTTACAATAACAGCCCGGTCAGCAGCAACTTGTTTCTTGAAAAAATCAATAACATTTGCTATCTCCTTGACAGCCGGAACTGTTTCAAGTGGCCTTAGAGCCTGCGGAAAACCAAGATTCATGCAATGCTCAATGTACTGAACAACAATAAATGGCTTCTGGGTAAATAAATTCTCAGTTCCATATATATGATCGATACGAATAAGAAAACACAGCAACATTACTTACCCTCCAATTGTTAACTTCTCATAGTCATTATATGGAAGTAAGCACCCAGATAACAAAGGGTGGAGAAGGGTACAAACATACACACCGCAAAAGAAACAAAGAAGACTAAAGAATACAAAAGTGAATGACATCTAAGTAAGTCTCCAGCTGCAAGACTTCATCTGAACAAAAAACTTTGTACTTAACAAACAACGCAGCCCCTTAAGGAATTAACTTGCCAGGCATACCAGCTGCACCCAGAATAGAATATTTTTTGTTTCCCACTATTTACATGTTGCTCTTGTAGGCTTAAGAGCATAATTCGACGCCAAGCCCCCGTGCTACAGCCTCAACTACCAGGCCGTCTAAACTACGTCGAGAATGCAATATCGAGGTTGACACAGAGAAGAAAAAGGCAAAAGAAACCCCTTGAATTAACACAGAGATTTCCTACTACTTCAGTATCTCAAGCTTACAGACTCAGAAATTTCCCACATCAGGCGAGCCGCCAAAAAAGAACCCGAATGATCACAGTCACCCCAATTCATACGTGATCATCACTGCGACGCAGGGAATTGTCGGGTCAACGCCGCTTGCTCGATAAGAATCAAGTTCACTCGTCAAAAATAAAATAAAAATAAAAATAAAAGACAAAGAAAAAGAACCAATTTCCAAAACCTCAAGGAGATGAATTTCCACGACAATGCAGCCATTATCTCTCATCATAACGACCTACATTCTACTGAAAAGCCCAAAACCATCACGAAAAAGTCGCGAACTCCAACTCCAACAAAAAAGTCAACGCAAGCCGGCTCAGCCAATTCCGGCCAAAATCAAGAAACGGGAAGAGGTGAGCCAGATCGCCGGAAGAGCGCATCAGTGCAGGTCCCGGAAAAACCGGGACGACCGCGCATCCGCATCCGCATCCGGCAGTGTCCGTTTCTTTTCCAAACAGTCCACGGATGGACAGAGAGCATAGGAAGGGAGGGGGGCCGCGCGTACCGGCGGATCCGCCGGGGCGTCCAATCGGTTCGCGGAGGCGGAAGGCGAGGACGCCATCGTCGCCGGAGCAGCTGATCCGGGGCTGGGGCGGCGGATCCGGTGCAGGGATCGAGATCCGAACCGGGACCCGGGCACATGCAGCTCGGCGGTCCGCGGCGGCCGGCGGTCGGCGGTCGGCGGTCCGCGGGCGGGAGGCAGGAGGTCGAATTGGCGGGCGGGTCGGGCTTTGGGAAACCCTAACGAGTCCACCGCGACGGCACCAGCACACGCATCATCCCGGCGCGCTATGTTGACGAGGGAGAGCGATTCGGATTTTTCCCTTTTTTAAATCATCATTATTTGCATTTATCGCTCCGGGAGAAAAAAAAGTGATTTTTTAATTATTTTTTTGGGGGAACAGGCAGGCGGGGTTTGGAGAAACGTGCAGGAGAGATCGGAGAAAGGGAAAAGATATATTATTGACCCCCGGAAAAATGAAGAAATTTAAGAGAGATAAAAAAAGAGGAGATTAAAAGCGGGAGAGAAATAAAATATATTTTTTTGGGGGGAAAGGGTGACGTGGCGGTCGGATTTTGAAATTTGGGGGGGGCGAGTTTTGAAGTTTTGAATGAGGCCCGGACTGTTGGGGGGACGGCGATGTCTTATCTACTTTCAAACGTACGGGGGGCGGTATCTTGTCTAAACGTGGACGTATCCGGATTGGACAGCGTTCTTGGTCCAAATTTAATGGGAATTGTTGTTTGACTCTTTCGACTTCCGCGATATGTTCTCGCTATCTTGAGATCGGTTGCGATGCACCCCCGGAGGTTGATCCGGGGTATATGTGCTTGTCGCACGACCGATTAGTTTCTCTTACGAGGGGACATGTAATGCTTCGGCATTTGTTGTGAGTCGCGATTTGGCTCTTTGAAGTTTTGCAATTTCTCCCGTGAGGTCTTTGAATCGAGCGCAGTGTCCTCCCCTAGTGTGTCATGCGACTAATTAGTTTCTCTTACAATTAGGGGTGATCCGGTCTGGTTCCAATGTGAACCAGGAACCATACCGAGAGGATCGGTTCCCAAAATTAGGAACCGGGGACCGGACTAGTTGGTCTGGTCCAATAGAACATGTCACTTTTTTTTCCCCACTATTTGATGTATTCTTTCCGTGTTGAATTAAGTGATATATATGCAATCATTCTCATATTGAAAAGACGAATAAAAGAACGTGCTTTACTTAGAGTGCACATGGCAATGACTCCGTGGCCCGGAACTGATTCTGCTCAGAAATGATTCTTTTTTATTTTATAATTAGAAACTGATATTGAGCATTTGAAAGCAGTTGGTAATGGTTCAAAATTTTCATTTCTATAATAGAAAAATAACATAAATGTGTTTGATAACGACACAAATTTTTTTTATTAATAATATTTTAAATATTTTAAATATTTATTTTTTCTTTTCTTTTTTTCTTCTCCTCCTTCTTGGCCATGGCCTGGAACTGGGCATCGGCAAGGGTTCCCCTCACCGGCGAGGGCGAGGGTGAGGGCTGGACCCTCGTCGGCCTTTTCCAACCCTCGCCCGAACCAACGAGGGTGGCCCTCGAGGCTCGCAACCTGGGCTGGAAAAGGCCGGCGAGGGCCATGCCAGCCCTTGCCTGTGTCACCGATTGGCGATCGTCGGTGGGTGGAGAATGAAGAAGAAGAAGAATAGAAAGAACGGGAAAGAAGAAAAAAATATAATTTCTTTTCCAATTCTGATTCTTGTTCTCAGAATCAATCAAGAAGGTACTTTTTTTTGCTTATTGATTCTGTTTAAAAACTGATTATGGGAACAATTTTTTACAAATTTGTGCGAGCACAAAAATTTTAACAAACGGATTTCTGTTCTCAAACTGATTATGGGAATAAAAAAACAGAAATTTTTACTATTTGGCAACTAACCAAGCGGTCTTTAGGGTTTTGTTCACATTTTCCTAATTTTTTTGAAGAAATAAAAAAAATAAAAAAAGTATTTATAGTTGGTCAAGTCCGATTCCTTTGGAATCAAGAACTGGACCGCCCGAATACCGGTTCCATTTTTAGGAATTAAGAATTGGACCAACACTTTTCGGAACCGAACCAAACTGGCTGTTTCGATCCCGGCAGACCCCAGTTTAGGCGATCCATTTTTCACACTCCTAATTATTACAACAGGCAAATTTGTTTGGCAATTTGCACCCAAGTTTTGCGACTTGATTTTTTTGCGTAATTTGAAGTTTGAATCGCCTCCACGACGGGCATGTTTCGCACCAACAACCCTAGAAATGTAAGTAGTGAATTGCAGCATATATAAGAGAGCTCGCGAATGGACATGTGCATATGCACAAGCAGGTGACAATCATTTAAAGAGTGCCCAAGAACTTCATTACGTCGAATGGAGGCCACCTCATGTTAGGAAATTCATAAGAAAATATAATTGATTAGATTTCTGAATATATATTGACCAGATGATTTTATGCGTTGACATGTAAAATAGTTTGTTGATCGGATTGTAATGTTTAGGAACGTGGATTTAACTCACATTAGAAAATATACATCAATGTGCGTATACAACACACATTACGTCAAATGGAGGCCGCCTCATGCTAGGAAATTTTGAAGAAAATGTGATTGATCAGATGATTTTATGTAAACGGGATAGATACGCCGACATGTAAAATAGTTTGTTGATCGGATTGTAATGTTTAGGAACATGCATTTAACTCACATTAGCATTAGACATGGATCAATTCCAGTACTTTGCAACTTCTTTCACAGCTAAAATTCCTAATTGAAGGGTTTAATTGAAAACTCAAATCTTTGGAAGGGTCTAATTTGAAACCTGTAAAATACGACCAAACCTAGGTGAAAAGCTCCAAAAGAAGCCCCACCAGCAGCAAAGAAATTAGCCGGAGAAAATGCTCTGCAGAGCTTCACGCGCCGCCGCAGCCGCCGCCGCCTCCCGCCGCCCCCCTCCGCTCCCCCTCCACGGCGGAGCATCGAGGCTTTGCCGCTGCTCCTCCGTTTCTTCTTCAGCTCCGGACGATGCGGCGCCTACCCCAGCCGCCAATACTGGTTCGTGATTCGTATGCTGGCGCTAAGTGTGGTTTTGTAGAGGGGTCCGTTTCGTTCGTTCTCGATAGTTCCAGTTCAGTGGGTTGTGATGCGATTTGTTGCTTGAGTAAGTTTGGATGTTGCTGTGGTTGCTCAGATCATATGGGCTTCATCAGAGACGTGGCTGCGATTCAGCCTCCCAAGCTATTGCCTGAGCTACTGCGAGTGCTTGTGGAGAGAGGTCAGTGAGTCCGTAATGCGTTCACATGCATTTGAGGGTTCTTCCTTTCTCTCTTCTTTGTTTATTTGTACTGTAGTGTACGACGAAATGGATTGGATCAAGTGCAGTGGCAAGTGGGGTCATTATGTATCTCTCTCTAGAGTGAAAGGTCTCTCTTCCTGAGATTGCAGTTGTCGTTTTCAATATGAGTCGAACCAATTAATGGGGATCGGATAAAGATTGGGGCTTTCGACTACTCGCGATCACCCTGTCGTCGTTCGACTAAATGTGTGTTTTTGGCATCAGAGCTAAGTTTAAGCAGTGTGGCTTGCTTTGGATTTTTTGTTGTGGAAATAAGTTGAACCAGTATCTACGGTGACTATTGCCAATCGAACTGGTTCAGTTCAGCTTTGGACCAAACTGAGCTGAATATTCAAGTTTGAATGTCAATTTGTGTCTTGTTTAAGAATCATATGTAACTTCATTGAGATGGTCTTGATGCAGTCATTTTCATATGTAAACTTGCGTTCTTTCCTACTCTCAGCTCATATGGTTAATACCAGAAGACCTTTTGCAAATTTCCGAAATATCCAAATCGCATCTTTAGTATCATGTGCTGCATGGGTGTTTGTTATGTGAATTTGTAGGCATTAAACTTTTTTGGTAATTTAACGGTTAGAGCTATTTTATTTTACACAATCCAATTTCATTATTGTAGTAGTTTCATGAATTGATTTTATGCTAAGAACTTTTCAGCTTTTACATTTTGACTGAGTGAATTTTTCTGATGAATTTGCGATTTAAGTGTTGTATACACACATTGATGAATAAAAAATAAATTAATCAAATTAAGTATACAGGGTAAATCTTTTAATTAAAGTAAGGAAAATGCTAGTGTTCCCAAGGCACTTGTTAAGAGTCGATAATTATGCTTTGGGATATGACCATTTGTATTTGGAACATGGCCGCTTTTTTGAAGTATCCTGTATGCACTATAGGAAGAAAGGAAAACCTCAAGCTGAAAGAACTTGCAATTTCTGCTTATCTGGTTTCTTCTTTTCCCTTCTAAGGTGATTTATTTAGAAGAAGTTATGCAGCAGTTAAGGTAGCTCCATCCCCAGGCCTTGGCTTAGCTCAGTCACACCTCTATCTCACTCGTAACTACCTGACACAGGCTATTAGCCTATTGAGATTATACGGAACCAGAGTCGCCAACAGCATTCGGTCTTGTGTGTAAGAGAAAGTTATGCAGCAGTAAAGCTAGCTTGGGCTGTAGTTTTCCAGTTTGTCTCTGAAATGCAGACTTTGCGGCATACCGGGAAAAAGAGGGATATTCATTTGGAGACTGATAATTTTTTTGCATGACTAACAACAATGTGCATGCCAGAATGGTGAGATCAGAATATGACAATCAATACATACTTATAGATCCAGGAAAAAAGGGCTTGACTTATTTAAATGGGACACCTATGTTGTTGACTGTGTATTATAGGCCATAGGGCTTTACTTCATTGCTTTTAGGTACAGAGGATAATGTATTATATGAGGAGCACCTTACTAGCAGAAGATGCATCGGTGAATTTTAGAGTGCCTACCTAGCCAGCAACCCTCTTTGCGTAGTAATCCAGCTGGCTAAAAACTCATGACAACAAACATGTCCTTGTTACTTCCTGAGGTTCCTGTTAACGTCCAACTATAATTTGGATTTTTATTATAGAGTTTCTCGCAGTTAAATTCTTTTAGGCTCCTAAGGGATTGTACTTAATCTCAAATACCACATAATGATTTATTGTTTACGTGACTTCTGACAGTTAAAGCAGCCATGAAAGCTAATTGTATTTTCCTTTATACCTGACCAACATGCATTATACAACTATGAATGACATGTCTTTTGCTTAAAACATATCTTTAAATAATACATTTTGCTAACAACATGACTTGGTATGTATTTACAGTCTGTGGGAAGTGGCTAATCTAGTCCTAATGAATTTCGCGGCAAATTTTGTTTACAATAGGTGAAACAATAATTTCTCCTGGATCCAGGAAAGGGATGGTTCCCCTTGCCATTCCTTTGGCAAAAAGTTGCTCAGGTACATATGATCCATCTCAAAGAATTATGCATTTTGAGTGGCAAATACAGTTTCACTTATGACTTGCTTGCAATAGGGGCTATTACTGCACTACTACGTTGGCCTGCAGCTCCATCTGGGTAAGAAAATGAACATTGGCGATGTCTTCTTTTTGTGGATTATTGTGATTGCATTACCATAGTGTATTGTGTACAGTATGGAGATGCCAGTGGTTGAGGTTGACAAGCATGGAGTGTACCTATTAGCTAAATCTGTAAGTTGAGCATATGGACATAGGCATAGCTGGATATGTTGTTACAAGCATCTCACTTGCATGTGCAAACTGTCCTTTGCAAACCCAAGCATGTCTATATCTCTCTTCCTGATCGATGGCAGAGTTCATGCATACATCTGCCAGATAATTGGCATATTAGTTTTCACGATTTAAGTGCGACTGCCCTTGTTCCTGTTTGAGCTTTTGCTCAGGGCTTACTTTTATACCCTCTCTCTCTCTCTCTCTTCCAGATCGATGGCATAGTTCATGCATGCATCTGCCAGATAATTGGCATATTAGTTTTCACGATTTAAGTGCGACTGCCCTTGTTCCTGTTTGAGCTTTTGCTCGGGGCTTACTTTTATACCCACTCTTTCTCTCTCTCTCTCTCTCTCTCTCTCTCTTTCTCTCTTTCATGTATTTATAGGCATATCCACCAATACACCGGAGTAAAACACCCATGTGCATATACTGTCTATAGCTATAGACATACAGGTTTGGATAGCATATTCCAGAAATCATGGTTGTTCTCTTTCGCTTCGAAGTTCAGGTAGATCATTTTCTTCATAGAGTTCTCCTTGAAGAAGACGCCCTTGGTTCTCTGGATGCAAGCAACAAGCTACTTCATGCTTCAGCTGGTGCTAGAGGAAGACTTTATAAAGAGGGAGATTTCACTAAGTCTAAAATCTCAAGTTTTGATATCTATCTCCTCAAAAAGGTACTAATTAACTTGATTGCTTTAAGTGAGCTCTGTGAAAAGGTATGATGAATGGATCAATTTCAGGTTGGTTTATTTCCAGATATCTTGGAACGCAAAGCACTGAACCACTTTGAGAGAGGAGACCATGTGAGCATCATCTATTGCAGTTATCTGTATGATTCTTTCAGCTCAATCCAAGGGCTTTCTCATCTGTAATTATTCATCAAAGGTTTCAGCACTAGTCACAGCAGAGTTCTACACGAAGAAGGAGAACTTTCCAGGATTTGCTCGGCCTTTTGTTTTCAACGCAGTACTTTTACTGAAGTTTGTGAATAATCTCTTTTTACCACTTCTCTTCATTAAACTTACATAAATGCTTTGAGAGGTGACCGCTTGCTCAGAAAAGCGTTATGTCCATTTCTAAGGGTTGGCCGTTTCCTCGAAGCCAAAGACGCTGCAAGAGGGGCTCTAAAACTGCCATGGTGGACTCTGGGTTGTAAATATGAGGTATACTCTTCTTTCATCACTATTCCGCATGCTTTCCTGCCTTCCACCGGTAGTTAGGTTCTTCTCGACTTCTTCGCAGGATGTTGCTGAGATAGCAGAATGGGAGGATGAGCAAATTGAACGCATTAAAGAGAAAATCACAGAAAGGGGTAGGGAAGAGGACCTGATGAAGGGAAAGCCACCTGCCCAGGTACTATTTACGAGATTATCTGTCAATCTCCATTTTATCAATCGGTATATGCATGTTTATATGGAAGGTTGAATTGCACTCCTGGCTTCCAGATAAAATTAGGGAAATGTTCTTCCCTATCAATGTTACGCCAACAGACTTCTGCTTTGCACTTGCAGATTGCATTGGATGAAGCTGCTTTTCTAATGGATTTAGCTTCAGTGAACGGAACTTGGGATGATTCTGTTGATAGGATAGGGAAATGTTATGAAGAGGCCGGATTTCACGATATTGCACAATTCGTACGATATCAAGAGTGAGCATAAAGCCAAGGCGGTTATTGCTCATCTGAAACATAGTTTGATTAGTGTGTTCTGTCATTGCCAACTATCCTCAATACAGAAGAGAAAAGTCTTCGGTTCTTGAACTTTGGTCTTTTGCCGCTGCCACATTAACTCCATTTCCTCCTAGAGCGGATTCTTTCTGTATACTATTAAGGTATGAATTTAGAGGGACTTTGCTCAGAACCATGACAAAACTTTCTAGGAGTAGAAAGATCTGTTGTAATAGCTCATCTTTTTGTCATAGTGATTGTGTAGCAAACTTTGTTTAGAGATTATAGTTCAGTGACGATGGTGACCCAATAATACATAGGCTATCCAGTTCACCATGAACGCTCTGCTTGACATCATAGAATTAAGGATTAATGACATGGGAGGTCTCTGAACTTTTTCAATTTGTGCAATGTAATTTCAGTACCTTTTTTGTGTGCAATCAAGTCCTCAAACTATATATTTATTTGTTCATGTTGGTCCTTCTGTTAAAAAACCGACGGAAATGGTGACGTCGCCGTTAAGTGCCACACGCGCACTTACGTGGCAGTGACATGGCGCCTATGTGGCACAAATAAAAAAAGTTCAGAGACCTCTCATATCATTATCCCAAGAATGTACGTTTGCAGGTGTTTATCTGGTTTAAGTTTTAAAATTATTGTATTATCTCAGAGGACATTTCGGTTAAAACTGAAAATGATTGATCCAGAATGCACTGCACGCATCAAACAAGTTCATCTGCATTTCAATACTCTCCACAGCGAGTCGGTTTATGCTGGACTCCAGCAGTGGTTTGTGGCAGTGATGAAAATTCAATATGGTAAGGAAACTAAAGCAGCCAATCGATTTTCCATTTGAATCAAGGTTCATGTAAATCCAATTTGCCCGAGAATAGTTGGTGCGTTTATTTGGATATGTTTTGAACGCTTCGACTGCTCTACTGGTTCCATGAACAAAGATTGCTCAAAGGTATTATGTCCAATGTCCTATTATCCTCTTATTCAGCCATCTGAAGACACTATTCTCCCAAACTGCATTTGAAAAGAGATTTGGTTCTCACGGCTTGTGCACATCAACAAAACAAAGCCACTCCTAGAAAGTTTCGTATGTTATGCGACATTCTGACAATTTTCATGGGATTCAAGGGTTAAATGCTGATATATAGGAAGTACACGCCACAATAGACATTTATTGGACAAGCATATTCATATCAGTCACTACAAAACTGGGAGGTGAAGTGAATATACAACCCACGGCAGCTAGCTTACTCTTGAACAAATGACAAGCCCTTCTGTCAAGAGCCGTGTGAACTTCCACATGTTAACTATAGGAGCTTGCACTATGTACACAAGCAGTGCAAACAAACCCAGCTCTCTGCGAAAGAGGTCTTATTTACTCCTCTGTTAGTCATGAGAAAGAGGAAAGCAACTTTCCGCTGGACTTGCATGGTTTTCAATGGTCAAATGGAAGAGATGATTTCTTGCTGTTAACTCTCCTCTTTCTCCATAGAAGCTTTCTCCACAGACTCCCACCTCCCCGTTTTTTCACTGGCGTGATGGCCATTGAAGGCTCCATCAACCCACCCAGGAGGATAGAACAATCGTTGTTCTCTCCCTTCATTTCGGAGGATTTTAGGTTCGTAGCATTGGCATTATCCTCTGCAAGCATTTTGTCCAACAAAGAAGAGCGACGGGCCATACTCTTGTTCTTGGGTGACTCTCGCATCATTGCCCTAGTGCTATCGGTAGCAATACTGGAGTTTGCATCTGTTGGAGTAAGGACAATCTTATCAAAAAGAGCAGCGTCTTTCGGTGGAGCCAAAGCTTTCAACTGCTTCCCCAAGTTCAAAATGGTTTCTTGGCACTCTGCTAATCTTTCAGAAGCAGCTGTGATCTCCCAGTTCTGCAACAAATACTCTTGCATCATTGACAAAGGATCTGCATTTCTTGTCCCTAAGCAAATGTGTCTTGCCTCAATTACTCTGAACTAACAGCTTTTTAAAGAATCCAAGATCATTTAATGCTGCTTCAGAATAAAGGGCCTTTGACTCTTTCACTATCCATGTTGATATCCAGATCACAAATTCAACTCCGTCTGTTTAACGTTCCCCACTTTTCTTACTTAGGAGATAAGTTCCAAACCATGAGAAAAGACATTGAAAACTGAAGTCTATCCTCAACAACTTTTTGCAATAAAGAGAGAATCGTAATGAACCTTCTTAATGCCATTTTTATTCCAAGTCACTTCGTCTAATGTACGCTGAAATGATTCAAAGGACGCGTGATTACAAGGAAAAAAGAAGAAAGAATGTGTGTCCGTGAAAACATGCCTGGGATGAATAGGTAATGATGGTGTAATTCTTATGAGACAGGATGGAGAGAAACTATTGAGCCATCGATAAATTTCTCTCGAGCGACTGCTTCACATACAGATCAAAGAATTTGGCGACAGTATCTAATTTCAGGATTTGAGAAAGCAAACATCGATGGTGACTTACAGTTGGTAGTTGCTTTCCTTCCTGAACGACGTTGTTTTTGGGACTCTCAACCTTCTTTGTACTGGAAATGACATGGACATATCCGTGAGATTCAGAAATGCAAGTGATTAAGGAACTCCGACTAATTACAGACATATAGTCAAGCAAGGATATGATCACCGAGGCAAGAAATCACGATCACCTTTCAAGCTGCAATTGCAAGTCAAGACAAGTGGCCTCCAGTTCGTCACAGCAGCTGCTTTTATTCTCCAGTTCCACTTCTAGTGAAGAGAACTGTTGACGAGCCTCGTTTAGTTCAACTTTGGCCACGGCAAGCCGTCTATCAAGATCTTCATAACTCAACTTGCGATTTACAATCTGGTCCTCAACCAAACCCTTCGATTCTTTTAAGCTGTTCAATTCCATATGCAAGCTCTCAATAGTTTCTTTGGATGCTTCAAGTTGATTTATCAAAGATTCATTTTCACCAACAGCAGACTGGAGCTGACCTTCCGCACTTTCCTTTGCTGATTCTAATTTTTCCAGGTTTTCCTCCGATGTTGTTTTTTCTTCTGTCTGATCAGATTGGAATTCTCCCAGCTGAGCCATATTGTCATTGCCACTTACAGAATTACTAGGGATACAAAGTTGTTTGATGGGATTATGCAATTTATCTGCATCAGATAGCTGATGCATAATTCCTGCGCCAACTTCATCTTCACTTCGTGATTCATCCCAATCTATATTTTGCATAATCTCATCCCTCATGCTTGAAACATCTTGAAGGGAAAAACAATGGTTCAGAACCCATTCCAAAGCTGAAGCTAATTCTTTAAAAAAATTACAGAGATCAGCTTTTTCATTCAAAAGATCATAACAAGTATGGAGAAAGTGCTTTAAGATATCACCGAGTTCAGAAGTTTTCCATTGAAAAACACGAACCATGTAGCCTGTGGGTGTTTCTGAACTCTTATTGGAAGAAATATTCCTCTCTTTCTTCAAAGAAATATCTGGATCTTCGTAGTTTTGAGAAGGAAGACTAATACTCTCCATAAGCTCAATTATTTTACACATTGATTTGCTCAAATCTGGCTTGACCTTCTGATTGCTCTTTCCCATTGACGAGAAATCAGGGTGACCAACTTTATGAGATAACCCCAGCCTCGAAGTACTATTAGAAGGTTTAGAGAAGTTAATCTCATTGCTACTTGCCCTTTCCTTTGTATCTCCAAACTTTCCGGGGTTTTGACTGTGTACATGTGCCAAAGCAATTCTAACATCCTCAAGTATTTCATCTAGGTGTCTTTCAGCGGACTGACGTTGCTCCAGAATCACTTTCAATATCTGTTGAAGCCATTCAGGAACGTTAACGAGGATTGTACCATTGGAATAGGCTTCCTGGTCTACCGGGCAGAAGCCAGATTTACCATTTGTCGCCAGGGGGTGAGCAAGTGCACTAGCTTCCTGAGAAAGCATGTCATAATTCTTTGATGTATCATCTGTGGAGACAATTGCTAACTTCTCCATTTCAACAAAGTCGTCCATCAAGCTGATGTCGGAAGCTCCAATTGCTCTGGAGGATACCAACCGCCTCTGTTTCTCACTACGGAAATTCTCCAATTCTGAAATTAGAGCAGTTGCCCATGATTCGGCACAACTTACCTTATCATCACTGCCAATATCAGATACTGATGCCAGAGATGGTTCGTGTGACAAATGAATGGTCCTTGTCAACTCCACGCCTTTCTGACCTCCTAGTGATCCTTCAACCTGTGAATCAATCTGTGATAATTTGGAACCTCTTTGAGCATTCAGGACCCTAGAGACATGGAGTTCACTTTCTTTCTTACTTAGAGCTTGTCTAAGAGTTTTGTTCTCTTCCTCCGTGACAATTAACTGCTCCGTGAGAATGCTGATTCTCTTACTAGGTGTCTCAGGACAGTTCTCAACTGCAAAGTCAGACATGGAACCTATTTGCCCAGTATTCGTTTTCCTCATCCGGGCTGAATCCCTTCCAAGCATGTCAACCTCGTTTTTCATTTTAGCTACCGCTGCCGGTCCTGGTAACCTTTTTCGAACTAATAGACGTAACCTCTGACATTCTGATTCTAACTTTGCGATTTTCTTTGCACTCTCTAGGTGTTGCTTGTGAGACACATCAGCTGTCCTACGGTTGAACTCTCTCTCCTCATTCCGAATCTCAAGCTCCTTCTCAAGAATACGGACCTCATATTTGAGAGAAGCATTATCTTTCTCACTGGATTCGAGTCTAGCCATTAGGCTACCAATATCTGCCTCAGCCCGCTTTCGCTGTTTATTTAAGTCTTCACCCAATTTTTCCTTGGATACTAGAGATTTACTGAGATGAGTATTCTCAATGCCCATCTTGGCAAGCCTTTTATTTGTTTCTTCTAATTTCCCTTCCAAAACTACTTGGGACTTTTCAAACTCCTTTGATGTCTTCGTAACAGCATCGTGAATTCTTTTTTCCTGCTCTTCTCTGACAAAATGCAGTTGCCGCATACATTCTTTCAGAGCCGCATCAAGATGTGCGACTCTCTCTTCACCAGCTAGTCTCTCCTTCAATGATTCCTCTAGCCTCTGTTCTAGAGAAACCACTTCAGTTTCCATTCGCTCCCATCCTATTTAGATGATTAATTTAACAATGAGTAGATTGTAGGTGGACAGGTTGAAAATGAACAGAAGGAATAGAAATATCCAAGCAGGTGTTCTGTCATATAAAATAGTTGAGAAGGGGAAAGGCATTACTGGCAATAGCTTCTTGGGCCATCTTTTCATGTTTCTTTACAAGCTCGTCTTTGGTATGACATTCAGAAAGAGCATAAGAAAGCTTATCAGTCAAATGCTTCAATTCTTTCTCCAATTCTGATTTATCAGTTGAAGCCGCCTGTACCTGTCGGATGAACATAAATTTTCGTGCATCAATCAAGGATGTATATTTTACACATGTCTATCATATGCACCCGCAATTGTACCACAGGCAATAATATACATATGAGAGAGAGAGAGAGGAGGGGCAGTGGGAGCAGCTACCAAGTTCAAGATTTCTGAATAAAAAGAATATCTGAGTGCTTCAACAATTCACAGAGATCACACTACAATAAGTTAGACGCCTATCTCCATGTGAAATTCACTTTTAGATGCATGCTATACAGCTATGAGTGATTATACTTGTCCATTTTATTGTTGAGTTTATCTGGAAAGTGATTTCCAGTATGGTATACACCTATATGAAAGAGATGCTGTATGTTCTCCTAAGTTTATAGCATATTTCCATTGAATGAAGACCTTGCACAACATATTAACAGATCATGCATGCAATTTCCGCAAGATGCGGCTCCAGAAGGAGCACACGATTTTCTGATCTATCCTGTACAAACTTCATTGTCATCCATAAACCAGTCACTGACCCTTTCCCCTTTCATTTAGAAGCCGGACTTAAAAGTTTAGAGTAAAGCAGCAGGTAAGAAAGTCTATGTTTAGTGAGACTACCAAGCTATATAGTCTTACACGAGACACAGGTCATTCAATTGATAAAAGGATGCACACTAGAAAGCCGTTAAACTTGTAAATAACGTTAATGGCGATATTGTCAAGCATTGCCACCTCTTATCTCATTAACAAAATAAGAATCTTGCAACTCAGATGCATGAGATACAGAATTTTGTATGCAAATAAACCAAAAAAATGACAATGTACCGAGACTTCGATTTTGTGTAGTTTGGCCAACTATTTTTTATTGTAAGGTTCTCGCATCATGAGGGGCAAAATATGAAAGATGGTCTCAACAGTTGCCTTCACTCCTCTTAAGTACCCATTAGGCATGAATACCCCATCCCTGTCTCCTTGGGGTTGCACCAAGCAAGCTTCCCTTTGAAAAAAGGGCCCATTGCTCTTAAGTGACTAGCCACAGGGGGGAGCACATAACAGCATCAGGAAATTGACAGAAAACAACCAAATTGGCTAGACACCATCGAGAAAACTTCATGAAGAAAGTTTTACCAGCAATACACTTAATGGATAGTAGTTTGCACACGAACTATTTCCAATAGGACCACAATTACCTGCTGCTCATTGTTTCCCTGTAGGGGGAGGTCAACTCTATCATTTGAAATGGTCTTCTCTGCAGATTTCTTTTTCCAAAGCCATGCTTTATGGTCCATCACTCCACAAAAATGTTCTCTCTGAAAGCACATCAAACAAGACAAGGTATGTATGAAGGCAAGTGCAAACAGAAGAACAATTTTTACGTGAAGTCAGAAGCTACAATCAGTCAATTCTAATTCAGGAAATAGCATGCGTCGTGAACAATGCATTCCCTACAAAAATGTCAAAGAAATGCATAGATGAATTGCTAAATACTAAAATCACTTCAGATAAAGTTTAGAACAATTGGATAAAAAGGCTTTTTTTGCGTCTGTGCATTATAGATTCTTATGCATCACTTCATCCTTGATTGAACATTACGGGGCATTTTACAATGTAAAGTATCCTCTTCATCAATTACTGTTCATTTCTGCGTCTTTCTGCACATAGGAATTAATTCTACGGTATCGCATTGGGACACCATTATTTCCCACACTCAAGCATGCGATGTAAAATTGGTCATAACAGCATCAGAATGAAACTCTGTACTACATCAAAGGGAAAAAAACTACTTAAAATGGAAATAGATTGCCGACTGATTATAGCGGAACCTCGTTCCCCATCAGAGTATTCATGTTGGGTACCTAGCCAGAGCATCTCGAGTTTTCATTATTGCGGAACTTCTAACTAAACAGCAAAGAAGTCCAGCCTATAAGCTTACCTTGCTATTAAGGAAGATATAACACGGATTAGAGAATCTTCTTTTGCCGGAAAGCTTGGTGTATATCAAAACATATGTATATCGGGCCGGGATAAACCCATTTCAGCAATAAAAGTTTCTACATTAGGCAAGTAGCCAAAATATAACCCCAGTCTCTGTCTGGACAAATTGTATATAATCAAACATTGACGCGGATTTGAGCCTAGCGCGAGTTCCATCAGGATTCCAACTTCGAAGATAGTCTGAGCACCGTGACTAACAAGGTCAAGTACAGACAGCACCCGAACAGTACGATGACGGTGCTCGCATGCAAAAAAAAAAAAAGACCCACAGACATTGATCATCGTCCCCATTGCCCCGCGTCGCGAAGTGCGACCACCGAGCAGCCAACGCGAGCCGCACAATCCACTCGCAACGTTCCGAACACTACAGAACCACTCGCCGAACCCACGAAACCGGGGCCGAGCGAGGTCAATGCGAGCATTCAGAGTGGGGGGAGGAGGAGCTCGGGGAACTTACGCGGATCGATCAGCAGGCGGCGGCGGCGGCGGCGGCGGCGGCGGCGGCACGAGGTCCGTAAAGCATCGAGCTCGGGGGAGAGCGAGCGAGGGAGGAGGAGGAGAAGGAAAAGAAAGGGCGGGGTCGTCGTCCAGTAGGAGACGGCGATCCAAATTAGTAACGAACGGCCATGACGAGGGATGGCGAGATCTCACCGACAACCGCGGTGGTGGTTGCAGACAATGGACCTCCACGTCGCCGGGTAGCTGTCGAGTAAGAAACTCAACCGAAGCGAAAACCAGAAACTCAGACAGAGATAGGAGGAGGTGACGTGGAGGTGACTGAACTTGGCACCGAGAGAGAAGAAGAAGAAGAAGAAGAGGAAGAAGAGATGAAAGTGACGGGACGGGATCGCAGGAAGACGCGAGGCACGGCCTTTTTGACAATTCGACGACATCGCGGGGACCGTCCATCGACCGCGACCACGCCTCCTGGTAAAAAGCTTCTGCTTTTTAGGCTCCCAACGGTCCAGTCGAACGAATCCCCCACACCCTCGTACGTACGTACGTCCGTACGTAGCGAGCCAGCGATGGCGCGTCGTCCCCGGGCGAATTGCTGTCCCCCGTTCGGACCGGACCCGCCGACCGGATCTGACGCGGGGGTGGGTCCCGCGTGTAAATTTCGCACGAGCATTAATCGGTGATGGAATGCAACGAAGGGGCGATTGGCTTTCATCGTCCCTCCTTCCCAATCTAAAGAGCCCGTATGAATTTCGAGAGAAAACGAGCCGAGCACGACACGATGTGAATTGATCCGGAGAGGATCCGGATCCGGAACCGGAACTCCATGTGGATTAGCTTCGAGATCCATATTGGGTCGACCCGTCGGGTCGTCGTGTCGAATTTGTTTTTCCTTTCGGGCGGAAAGATTAATGGCGAAATATTTCGCGACATCATGGTGTGGCTGCAGGGCCGAGAGGCGGCGCGTGGGCTCAACGCGCGCGCGGCCGCGTTGTGGGGGTCGTTGCGGCTGGATGCAAAGTGGAGCGGGTCAATGGAAGCTTTGTTAAAAAGTTCGGTTCTGGGGTTCGGTTGACTCTCTCTGTCAATCGCTGTCGTTCGCTTTTGCTTTGATCCAACGGACCGCAAGAGCGCGGGCGCTTGTCGACGGGACCGCGACTCCTTGCGTGACCGTCCAGATGCGACGGCGTTTCGGAGCAAGCGTCTGAGCTTTTTGCCTTATCGACCAAATTCAGTTTGCTATTTTTGACAAGAAATTAGCGGTCGTGCAAAAAAAAAAGGTAGAATTATCGACGGATGAACAACATGGACGCTTGGTAGTTAGTTACCTTTTTTAGGATCCACCCTCTAACATATACATATATATGTATATATATATTCGCCCAAAAAAAATATATATATATATATATATACACACGTGAAAAACTTATCAATATCTATCTCTAAACTCTACGCGAACCCTTTCTTTATTTGTCTATTTATTTATTTTACCATTTATTCGTTCAGCAGTAAAAAAAAAATTGGAAGGTCTTGAGGTTGTTTTGGCCACACTCGTGACATAAAAGAACTTGAGAAATTGATGAATCATAAATAGAATTGACCTCGTGCGAACTAGTCACAGCATTTCCGTTGGAAGATTAGATGAGGATATATATATCTGTAAAGTTTAATTAAATTGAACTATACTAATTCATCTCACAAGACTCCATGCAAATACTAAATGGAACCGATGATTGTCGCGATATAATATTCCTTCAATGATGTGCTTGCGAACCAATGATTGACGCGTGCTTTCGATTATATAATGTCTGTAGTAATTGCATTTAGGTGGCATTTTCTGACGAATCATGGTTCGATTGGCAGGAAACAAATTAGCAATAATCAAATCTCCGCCGAACGATACTGACCTATGTTGTAATGAAGTCTATTCAGTGTTGGGTCCATTGCAATTTAAAGAGTAATCAATAATAGGACTAGATTGACCCATCCAATCGAAGTCTATTTAGTTTAAGATAAGATACGGTAAATATCCCAAGAATCCCAATTTCAATTACTAGGGTCGCGAATGTTAAAATTCATCTAAAAAATTACTTTGTCAAATAACTTAACGACATATAAATCCATATTTGAATAAGTAAATTATATAAAAAATTTACCGGGTAACTCGAAATATTGACATAGTGGGCACTTGAGGATCCTGTTAATGAGTGCTCATTCATCAAGAATACGTGGATTTAGTATCATGCAATTTTCAAGCATTGATTGTGCCGAAAACGAGAATTATCGGTGCATTCAAAACTGTAAAGTTTCTTTAATTGGTTACATGGCACTCGTTAACAAAATCATCTTCGAAAAGGGTATGTTCAAATAGCGTCGATCGACACTCGTCAGCATGACCCGGTTAATAATTACCGAAAAAAAAAATAATAAAAACTCCGATCCCATCTCTGTTTTTCTTTTTACGACACTATAACTAAACGAGGGAATGCTCATGACTTATGATTCTCCCGGTATTCCATTCGCTCATTCTATCAATGAGTCCAGCTCAAAAGATCCCAATCGCGACACCAACTTCCATTATAATTAAAAAAGCCAACCCCAAAGAAAATTACTTGCGGTGCGGTCCACGCTGAGACGTCGCGGTCGCTTCCAGCTCTTGACCAATTTGTCCCTAAGAGAATCAATGATTCGGCAGATGGGCTGTCGATGTCCTTTCTCCACAACGCAGCGATGCGAGGAAACAATAGGGCAAACCCGTATAATACATCACGCGCCGTCGTCCGATAGCGCCTCCACGGCTCGTACCCGCAGATCAAAAGGAACCAAAATACTCGAAAAGACAAATTCGGGTATAAACTATTATCGATTCATCGAATGAAATATTAAAAAAAAAGGCGGCATGATCAAAGCACGGGTGCCGGAATTCTTTTTTTTTTTTTTTTCCCATCCCAATTTCGGACATTTCGTGGCAAAATATTGCCGCTCATCGTCTCGTGCATGTTCCATGTTTTTTTTTAATAAGCCTGGGATGGCTGTCAACCACCGAAGAGAGGACCACCATTTTCTCTGTTGTGTTTAATGGGTTGTCCACGGCATGTCGATTTAAATGGATAGGTCGGCCCGTCCAATTTACCGTGATAATTCGGCACGTGATGGGACGAAGAATGCTAAGGCGTTGATGGCATTGGCCTACTGAAGTGGCGCACTCGTAAAGCAATATCCCCCCCACCCCACTCAACCACCGTGCCCCCCCTTCCCTCAAATCATACGATTGCTTAGCGGGTCCTTTGTTCGCTTAATTCAGCGCTACTTTTTTTTCGTGGGGCAAGCGACAGCCACGCCATAACCACCCGTGGACGGTTCAATTTATTAATGGAACGAGACGTGACCGATTGATGGGGAGCACGGCTTGAAAAAAGGGTTTTTTTTACTTCCCGCCGATTTAGATGCGCGACCATGTTTCTTATTGATAAGGTCTTTTGATTGAGGGTTAATGGCATTAAAAAAAATCTCAAATCGGTATAAATTTATCCCGATCTGATTCTCGTTTCACAAAAGAACTCGCACTGATAACCTCCGCGGCGCATTCGCTCCGAACTAATTGTCGTCTCACCCCCTATCCCAAATCCGCCGTCCGTCAGTTTCGTTAAGATGCGTATGTTTCAATATACGTGAATATTCTATGTTGAATCTGTCATTCTCCACATCTAATATGTCTTGCGGGTCGTCTATCGTGCGTTTCAACGCGTATTCTTTTCGACAGAGTATTAAATGAAACGTTGATGGCGGGAAAATTTGGTTCAGAGCACCAATTTGAGAATATTTCGTAAGACGATAAATTAATCCGGGATAAGTGTGTTTTGAAATATCGGGTAAAAATTTTTTTTATGAGACGAAAATTAGTTCCGAAGCGAATATATACGAAGGGTGCCAATTTGAGGTTTTTAATAAAACCATACCAATCTTTTCGATAAATGAATCTAGTTGTACGGAATTCGAAACATTATTAGAAGAGAGTTGGTGGCTCCCGAACCAAAGGAATCACGAAGTTTTGTCTCGATTAAGACAGGGTCGAGAAAGCTGCAGGCTTTGTTAACGTGAGCAAAGCAGTTGGGCGGAGTAATTGCTAGTCGAGTGCGTTTTGACTTTTGCGGCGCGTGATTGCAACGGCCGTGCGGGCCATTTGTCCCACGCAACTCATTTGCTTGGACCACAATTTGGTGATGTAGCGCGGGTCGTTTTCCTAGTTCGGATTTCTTAAGGCATGTAGGCGGGCTCGAAGCTAACAAGCCAAAGGTATCCTAATGATTGCTTAAGAATGATGGCTTTTGTTTCGTTTTCGTTTTCGTTTTTGCTTGTGGAGTTGGGAAGTGTTCGGGTCAGTCCACGCGGACCTCTCGATTGGTGCGCTTGCTCGAAAGTGTTGAGGTCGATGTCTTGTATCCTGTTATCCAAGAGATTATGAGGCAGTTCCGAAAAGCTCCCTGATGACTGGACTGCACGGGGGTCCCGCTCCCGCTTCCCGGTGAGCGGGCGGGGGTCCAGGGGGGCCGCCTCGGCGGGGGTCGCGAGGGCAGCGCCCCCGGGCCATCAGAGGCATTTTATGTTCAGTCATAGAAGGATTTATATGGGAAAATTAAATATTTTAGGCTGTGTGGACAATTTTGTAATTTGTACCGTGTGGGGTTTCGCTATATATATTTAGGGCAAAACAGGTCTAAAAAATAGAGAGCAGGGTGTGAGAAAGAGTGGCTGTACACTTTTCTACGTTATTAGTGAAACGGATCCTTTCTCCCCGTGGATGTAAGTAGGCGGAACATCTCCTCTGTTGAACCACGTAAATTCTTGTGTTGCGCGAATTTTCATTACTTTCTTGCATCGTTGATAGGATCGAATTTAGATATTCGACAAAAATATCTGAAGAGGCCACTCCCCCACATTAACTTCATGAATTCGAGTTCTTACTCATAGATAGCCTTGAGAATAAGATTTGAATCCAATACCTTGGGGAGATGAGGAAACTCTCTTGCTCTCTTACTGTATGAGTCGACGCCTAGAACTTATAAAAATGGGTCATGTTAACGAGCGGCTGACGGGCTGTGTATGTTTTCGTTGTGAGAAAGGGGTCCCTTGAGCATATTTAGTTCGAAATAATACAATTTTCAAAGTATCGACTATGCATAGCACAAGAATAATCGATGCGTTGAAAAGTGCAGAGTTTTCTTAATTGGATGTTTAACAAGTGTTCTTAGGGCGCTTCTTAATAATATCTTTTGAAAAAAAATGTTCGTTTAGCAAAACAATGAGTAGGTATATTGCTAAAGAGTCAATAATATATTAGAAAACACAATCTTCTTTATAAGTTTTTAACAAGTGCTTCAAGGGCATGGCATTCTTAATAAAACCCATATGAATTTGTGCAGTTCTTTAATAAAATCTACCGAAACACAATGAAAGTAGGAAAACATTAGAATATCGTGTGCATTATTTCACGCACCGGCCCTCCAATGTCTAAACAACAAGAGAGTCTTTGGGCGAAATTCAAGCTCGCGCTATTTTTAGTGAACGGAAAATCTTTGCTCGTGTAACTCGATGACCAGTCCAAACCTCCAAGAGGAATAAATAGAAGCACTCGATTGCACATTCGAGACGATTTCACGACGCGATAGGCTGAGAACGAGAGGGGGCTTAGCTGCAAAAATGGACAGAGCGAGGGCCACATTGCAATTGGCCAGAAAAAAAGTAAGAAAAAAAATGAGTAAGAAATAATACATAATATTGGGCCTCTCTCTTCGGCCCATCTCTAGCTTTTCGGGAAGAACAAATTGGGCTGCTAGCGGGAAAGCCCACGGCCCATTCGGCATCCGTCTCCATCTTTTATAAATAAGATAAAAAAAAAAAAAGCTGAGCCAAAAAGCACGAAAGAAAATCAGGGAAAAAAACACGAAAGAAAAGATGAGCCAAAAAGCATGCCCTTTATAAATAAGATAAAAAAAAATGAGTTCTGTTGAATCGGAATCGACCTAGCAACGACCGCCTCGATCGCCTCGTGCTTCTTTTTTTTAAAAAAAGCACTCGATCGTGCGATCTCGAAATAGATCATTACCGTCCCCGGAACAATTTCGATTCGTGTGTGTGGGCGTAATTTCTCGAGACCCCTTTCAAGAAAAAATGTTTTTTTTCCACGGTGAATATCACGAAATATCCCAAACCAGTACATCCGTGATAAATTTAGCCCGAACCGATTTTTTGATCATCAAAAATCTCAAACCGATACGCCCATGATAAATTTACTTGCCGTTGGCTTCTATTAAATTTTACCATCAAATTGCTGAATCGGATGTACCCGTTTGGCAATTTACCCCCGATTTGTCGCAAGTGTACCGATGTATAATTTTTCGTGGTATTAATATAATTTAACGGAGGGTAAATTTGTCACAAATGTACCAGTTTAAAGTTTTTGGCGGTCAAAAAATCAGTTCGGGATAAATTCGTTGCATATATATTAATCTGAAGAAATTTTTTATGATCAAAAAATTATTTTATGATAAATTTATCGTAAATATACCGATTTAGGATTTTTCATCGTAATAATCTATTTTCAAATTTGATTATTAATGGAGAGAGGATGAGCAAAGGTGAGGGATGCCAATTGGCGGTGGGTCAAACAAACGAAAAGATTAATCGGCTTGGGGATTGCGTTCTTGGTGGGGTCGAAGTCACCTCGTCGACACGTTGTTGGATGGAAAAGTAGCGTTTGAAATTTACAAGTTGGAATATTGTCGAAAGTCAAGTTGACACGGCTCAGTGTCGGGCACTGACTGGACCGATCTGGCCTCGATAATCGCGCGCTCGCTCGTACGATAAGATAACATTCTCTATTTTTAAAATAATCCGATTTTATTAACAAAATAAATTGAATTCGCTTTAGTGGTCCTCCTACTGCCCAGGTCCTTATTTATAACACGTGATAATAATACGAATGGTTCGTGAAGTTTTGGTCAAATATATAATGTGATTTTCGAGCTTTTCAGTTCATTTAACGTGGCCCATGCGCCTTAGCTCGGCATGCAATGTTGTCTTTTGACTTTTAATTTATTTAATATAGTACTTGAACTTTTGGCAAATGTTCAAACTAGCTTTTAGACTATATGAAAATAACAAATGTGATCCTTCTATTACCAAAAGTTCATAGCTTTTCAGGTAATAGCTTAAAAAATTGTGGCGGTTCGGTTTGGTTCGGGTAAAAAAGAGCTCCTAGATTTTTCTTTTACCCTCAATCAACCTCACCATCAAAGGAAGTTCTCTTCTTTTCTAGGACGGTCTCTCTCGGATCTCCATCCTGGTTGGTCACCGATCACCGCTGCCAGCAAAGATGAATGATGTTGACGTGAAGAAGCAGATTCAGCAGACAATGAGATTCATTAGCTAGGAGGCAGAGGTAGTCATGGCCACGGTTCAGGAACCACCGGTTCCAGTTCGGAACCGACGATTCCAGTTCCTGGCCACTGAACTGGAACGGTCCTGTTCCGATCCGGTTCTGGGCTGGTTTCGGTTCGGTTCCGGTTCCGGGTCGGTTTCGATTTGGTTCCAGTTCCAGGCCGGTTCATTCCGGTTCCGGTTCCTGCCGATTCCGGTTCATAATTTAAAATTTTTTAAAAAATTATTAAATAAGAAAAATAATGAAATAATGAATTATTCAATATAAATTGTAATCAAAATGTAAATTGTAATCAAATTTGGGGACAAAAAGAGAGAATGAGAGGGCTTGAACTTAATAAATTATCATTAAGCGCCTTACAATTGGGTTTTTTATTTTTTTATTTTTTAAATTTAAATTTAATTTTTTTTGAACCGGGCCCGGAACCGGCGGTTCCGAGCCGGTTCCAAAATTTCTTGAACCGGAACTGGACCTGTAGGCCACAGGCCGATTCTTGTTCTGAACCGCGGGCTCGGTCAACGGGCCGGGCCCGAGTTTGACCGGGCCGGTTCCGGGCTGAAACCGGTCCGTGGCCATGACTAGGCAGAGGAGAGGGCCAACGAGATCCCCGTCTCTGCAAAAGAGGTAATCTTCTCTCTCCTCTCAATTCAAGTCAATTGAAAGCGAGTGTTCTTTTTTTACACCCGTGAAGTGAAAATGAGAACTTGTTTGCGGGGTTCAACATTAAGGATCGCTGCTTTTGATGTCTCGGACAGCCAGGATGACATCTTCGTGTGTGTGAATTTTATGGAGACCCATCAAGTGTTCCAATCTTGAAGAAGAAGCAGAAGACGACGATGACGATGCTTAAGAATGACAAAAGAAGGTGATTCTATAGCTCTCCTGTACGGTAAAGTTACTAATTAGTGGAATCAGGAAAATGCTTCTTTTGTTTCCATGATGAGAAGCGAAGGGCAAAGGTATGCATGCAAGTGATTTTGATAGGTTGCTTGCTTCAACTTGAATGAGGCCTCCATCTCCTGCCGCTCGTTCTATTCAATTTTTTTTAAAAAAAATAGAAGAAGATAGCCCAAAATATGTGAACTAACCCATAACAAACACATTATTCATTTTCAGTGACCCGAACCGTTGACATCCCTGCTGCTAGCCTCTTTGGCAATGTATGTCTTCACAGCATTTCTAAATTTTCAATATATGTAGAAATGACGTGATTCAAAATGTGACTAGTGTGGTATTATGGAAGCTAAAAAATGCTTATCGTGGCATCAAATCAAACACATATATGTATAGCATTCAAAAAGCCTCGTCATTCTTTTTCTGCATCATCTAAAATCTGCTTGTAGAGGCAATGCTGAAGTTGTAGATGCAGTCTAGAGTTGCATAGTTTGCCAAGTGAATGTGATTTGATTTTTATTATATCACAAAAGTCATTTTACCAATTAAACCCCTCTCTCTCTCTCGCCACCCCCCTCCCCCTGGCGCGTATTTATTCGTCCGAAAATAAAGAGAATTGAGTGTATTGGTTTTGTGTTTTCTTTTTCCCCTACTCTCTAAAATGCAGAGCAAGGTCAAGCACCATAAAAACCTCTATTTAGACTCCCAGAAGTCCTCTTTATATGCTTATGCATTCTCTGATTTAGGAATGAGCAATTTCAGGTTTCTTGCTGGTCCACCTGAAACCTACCCGTGGAAATAGGTTTCTCATTTTTTGGAACCCATAACCTATTTTATATACCTTGGAACCTGGAACCTACATTGTCGTGGGTTCCATGGTCTACCCAAGTTCTAATTATATTATTAATTGAAGGATTATAAGGAATCATCACCTCTAATGATTATCATTTGCTGCTACAATTCATTGATCATAATTTATATTTAGACACGCGAAAAAAATGAAACATTAGCAAAGTAAAAGTCTTAGTCATGGATATATGGAAGCTTAGACTAGTGGTTCAAGATTACATACTCATCATTAGACGTTATGGAATACCGTAGGATTGCGCAAAAACATAGAACAAGAAAAACATAAAGATTTGTTCTAAGTTCTAGGTTCTAGGTTCTAGGTTCAAAGACTTGAAACCTAGACCCACATGTAGGAACCTGTTATCTAATTTTTGGAATCTAGAACCTATCCTGTAAATCTTGAAACTTGAAACTGGACCGATTCTCACTAGTAGTATTCTCTGATTTTCGATTCTACCTTGGAACCATGCTTTTCCCTAATAATGTTTGTCCATTTCCTCCTAGTCTCATCTTCCCTGTTGAACCACCGTCACCCTGTACTCTTAACCACACTTACATTTCACAGATAAAAAAAGCATAAGAGCCAAAACCCTGTTGGGTTTCTAATGGTTGTTGATGCTACCTCTGGCCATCTCAATCAATTTGCTCTCCATCACTTATGTTATGGATACTTAGGGATTTCTTTAGGATAATTTTCTATATTAGAGATGTTTGATAATTCTATCAATTAAGTGTATTTTTCAAGATTGCACTTATATTTCCCTTTAATTATGCATATTTTGATTGAAATATATTATCTTAGATAGTCATTTCCAAAAGCCTATAAATAGGCTTATGCACTCTTTATTATGATATATTGAAACATACCAAATTCCTTATTTTTATCTTCTAAATTATTATTTCTTAACTTTGTATTAGAGCCTTCTTTCTTGAGGCAACTCTAGTGCATTGGGTGCACTCGATACACCCCATAGCAAAATAAACTCATCCCGTAGCTCGATACTGTTCGCTCGAGTGCTTGTTGAGCTTTTCTTTTTCACGGAGGTAATTTTACGATGCCATGAAGATGCATCTTCTCACAATAACTTTCGCTCAATAAAGCTTGGCTTATTCCACTTGTTGTAGCCACACCAATCGTATCGGCTGCATTTGTTTAGTTACTATTATGACAACAAAGTCAACCATAAACGATGCATGTTGTTAGGCCCCAATAGCAAAGTCAATCACAAAAGATGCATGTTGTTAGTCTCCATTTCTCGACTTTTCACTTCACGTTTTGAGAAGCCGACACCACCACCAAACTCATTGCCGTTAGACGAATATTAAAATTACGTTGTCAATGGAAGCTTGGAGCCATCACATGCACCGCCCACCTTGATCCATTGAGTGCTGATTTCATGGAGATATAAGTTTTCATGGCACTATTTCAAACTCAAGCTGACTTAGTCACCTAGAATTTGAGGAGCGATGTTAAAGATAATTAGAGATTTTCTCTAGGATAATTTCCTACGTTAGAGATATGTGATAATTTATGTTGATTCTATGTATCTCTCACTCAAGATTGCATGTATCTCTCTATTTGATTGTGCATATCTTGATTGATATAAGTTATCTTATATAGTCATCTCCAAAAGCTTATAAATAAACTGATGTGCTTTTCATTATGATATATTCAAATATACACAATTCCCTATTCTTTCTTTCGGCATTATTATTCTTAATAACTTCTTTGGAAATGGAGAGCTCATGGCTATGCATATACATATGCCATTTGGGGGGTTCTTGGTGAAATCATATCAAATTTCATTTCAGGTATTGATCAATTTTGATGTGGGCGATAAAAATGCAAGTTTTTTCGGGCGCAAATTACAAGGAGAACATGCTTTTCCTAGTCCAAAGAATAACTATGACTAAAAAATACATATGCATTCTAAAGCTTGCCAGACTATCAAAAGTAGATGTCTTTTTCAACTCTTCAGCAAGCATAATCAATATGTCATATAGGTAAATGTAGAAGCAACATCTTTAAAATGAAACGAAGCTCTCTACGGCAATGACCAAACCGCGTTGCCTCGGCAGCGGAAGGTTTGCATGTTGTGCTGTGATTGGATTCCACAAAACTCGTTCTCTAGCATCTATTTCCATTAAGAAGCTTGCCATTCCATGTGAAGCCATCAAATCCGGATACTAGTCCACTCGCCTCAAAAGTATAAAGCTTAGTCCAAGACTCAGGCCAGCCATCCACACAACAAAAGAAATGCGGCTCCAGATGCTCAACTGTGTACATGAGATTAATCAACATAGCCAGTTTTGACAACTAAATTTTCTCCGACAGTTAAAGTTAGAAAATTCGAGATTTGACGTCCCACTCCCGATCGCGATAAGGCTTGTTTCTTGACAAAAAAAAACAGAATTTCATTAGTTTCTAATCTTTTTCTTCTGGACATTAGATTTAGACACGGTAAAATATCGAGACCTCGAATCCGATTAATGAATGTCAACCTATGGAGCCTCGGGTGCCGACGGACCATTTTTAATACCTACTTGGCACGGTAAGATTTGGACTCACACCCTTCAAGATTGTGTCACTTAGTTAGGGCGGCCAACAAAAACCTTAAAAGAAAAATCCTCATCTTTTTCCTCTCTTTTTATTTTTTGCTGGGAGGAGTGCGGGCGGCACACAGAACAAAAAAGAAAAAAAAATTTCCTCCTTTAATTTTTTTTATCTGTTCAATATTTTTAACTCTCCCTACTTTTCCACTGTTGCTCTATATATCACAGGAGCACGAAAGTCGAGCTCTACACAATTAATTTTAGCATCCCCACGCCCCGGAACAGAGCAAAAAATCAAGAGAGATCCCTCTGGACATTGGTCGGCTTTTCCTCGCCGGCCGTCCGCCGTTCACAGCCCACCGTTGACCGCCCAGCCCGACCGCCATATTTCCATTCGATGGCCAACAGGGAAAGCTCGGCCACATGACACGGCCTGATTTCGGGAAAATGCCGAGACCTCCCACAAGCGCCTCTCACCTATCCCTCTCGTCCCCGGCTGCTCTGTCCATTCGTCGCTCAACATCGTTAGCTCGTGCCGTTTGTCGTTCTTCGCCGTTCCTCGCCGCAGACCGTCTCCGATATCTGCACCGGTCGCACCCCTGTTCGGCTCCATTGCCGGTCCCGTATCCTCGTGGGTGACGGAGCTTCATTGCCGTCTCGAGCCCACTTGTTCATTGGCTGCGATTGGAGCGTCCATTTCGTCAAGCTACGGATTTATTTTTGTCTCGGTTTGGCGAAGATATGAGCAAAAGTGTCATGGTCTAGCTCCTGTTTGAACGAAAATAAGATCAAGCCTGATGCTAAAAAGATGATCCTTAGCATGTTTGCACGTTGGTTTTGGGCTGGACGTTGATTTCCGGGTTGTTTTCATTATGTGAACACGACCAAGAAATTGCTCATTACGTGTTTGATAAAATGCCCAAGTCAAGCCAATACAAACATGTTGTTGATATTTACCTGTTTTTGGGTTCGTATTGGCGGGATTCATATGACTAAAAAACTGTTGCTGTTTATTGAGTGCTACTTTTATCACGAGACCAAATCTGAGCATACGTTTTTTCGCGTTTTCACTCCTTGTTCTGCATATCTATTTGTGGTATGCGCTCACCGGTGAAGACATGTTTGGAGTATACTATCGGAATGTTAATCCCATGACATATCCACATCGGGTTACTTCTCCACGTCGCGCATTCTATGGCTCTGCTGTTCTGCAATTTTGAATGTGGGGTGGTCGGTGGCTGACAACGACAAATTTTGGTGGCTGGAGGCGGTCAACGGTAGAGGTCCAATGATGAATGCAGTGAACCGTGTCCATATCTTGGGGCTTTGGCATGTTGAGCTTTGATGGTGGTTTTGGAAATTCATACACATTGTGCCTTCAGAATAACTACCAAAAGACCAAATAAAAAGCAGCTGGTTTAGGGTCGGTCTTTTTCCTGCTCAGTAGTGCATAATCATGATTCCCAAGATCGTAGTAAATTATTAATGCAAAGTAGTTGTCTCCTATTTTCTAAATACCGAAAAAGCAGTTGTTGACTAGAATTAGTATATAAGTTCTACTATTTCAACACTCGAAAGCTTTAGCATCACTCAATTTGTCATACAGGTGGGAATCAAAATATTTCTCTAAGCATATACTTGCTGGGTTTTTGTAACTGTATTTGTAAGGAAGAGTAAATTATCTTATTCTTTTGCCTTTCAATTGTTGGATGTGCTTAAGTTCTATCCCTTGCGGCAGAGGTTGAAGGTGTGCCATTTTCTTGGCCCAATTGCAAGTCTCTGACTCTGCATGCACGAGTGGAGAAATGGGATTATCCTAGTATAGCAAAACTGTTAGCAAGTTATCCGAATTTGGAGGAACTATCAATAAATGTTGATTCCTTTGATTACACCTAGGCCATGGTATATATCTGCCAAAACTCCTCCAAAATTCATTCATTCAAGTGCTTTTGTTAATCGTAAAATCAACTGGAAAGAGTTAAAAATTATGTGGCCCTTCCTCTGTCTTCTTTATCTTCAGAAATTGCGGGAGTGGATAATCTCTTGAGACAAATGAGGCACTGTTTTACTCTCAGTAGCTTTATCATGCCATGTGAGTTCAGTGAAACATCATAGCTTATGCTTTCCAAGTCCATGATAAAAGGCATTAGCGAATGTTACCGACAAATATAAATGGCCTTTTCCGTATAGCTTTGGAACAGCGAGAAGACTTCAATTGGGGAGAGAGATGAAATTAAGAGGCATGATTGATCTTTGTTGTATTCCTTTTCAGCTGATATCTTAGCTGGAGAATTAGAAATATCCAGTTTATCACAATAGGGGTGGTTGATGTCCATGAGGTTTATTTTTCATAGTGACTGTCGTTACATTGTGTAAAATGGCTAAGCTCATCAACTTTCAAACAAAGTACTTAGTTTGGCTATCTATTTGCAGGTCAAAAAGAGGAATGTACCGCTGACATCAAACCTTTCAGATTTTGTTCGGCTGCTGTTTGCCATAACACCCTCTTGCCTCTACTTGCCTTTCTGCTTGTTATGCTGAACACCCTCTAAACTCAATTCAGCATTCTTAGAAGCTCTTGGGAGGCATAGTAGTTGCTGGTAGAATTCAATCAATTTGCCAGGATCAACTATCTTTTCCTTAAATTCATGCCTTTCATGTCTTTTAGCTTTGAGGACCAACTTTTCCAACATGAGTTCATCACCCAGCAAAACCTATACTAGGGAAAGCCCAGATTTTAGTTCTGGACAGTCAGCATCTAACCCAACAATCTGAACCCTCTTAAGATGTTGAGCCAAACCGACAAACAGTTTTTTATAGCCTGCATATTCGTGGAACTCAATCTCATTTAGAAAGCTTATCTTTATCTTTCAGCAATTGAATGGGAAGTGGTTTAGGAAAGGACTTTCGAATCGGATGTGCTCACCTAGTGACAAATGCCCTGACCAACCAACTATCAAAAAGATATAATCGAACGAAAAGAGAAGAGAACTTCGTATTTTGGTAATTCTCTAGGATTGTTGGGTTTGGCTCAACATGTAAGAGGGTTGATATTGTTGGGTTAGATGTTGACTGTCTAGAACTAAAATCTGTGCTTTCCCTGGTAAAGTTTTTGCCGTGTAATGTATTCATGTTGGAAAAGTTAGGTCCTAAAACTGAAAGGCATGAAAGGCATGAATTTAAAGAAAAGCTAGTTGATCCTGGCAAGATGCTTGAGTTCTACCAGCAACTTCTGTACCTTCCAAGAGTTTTTGAGAATGCTGAATTGAGTTTAGAAGGCGCTCAGCACAACATTCAGCATAACACTCCTGTAATCAAATATCTCTTCTTCCTTATTTTTCTCCTACCTTTTACTCTTTCTGCAATTCTCTCTTCAAATTCTCAAAGACTCCAGTGGACTTCGTTACTCTCTTGCTCTTCCATTCCTCTATTCGCTCTTCAACTGCCTCCATTCCCTAAGCAGCATTGAGCTCTCTTCTAGGGTTTTCGAGCTCTATCCTTCACCAGCTCTCTCTCTCTCTCAGTTCGCACTTGCTGTCGACGCTTCTGTACACTCCCTCGCGGTTTGCTCCAGCAGCTGGTGGCTGCATATTTGGTTGATCCTGGAGCTTTTTGAGCTATGGAGACTGACGAAGGGTCGTGGCATGTGCTTCCATTTCAGCTCCATTTCGACAAACTGCTGGCTTCTCAGGTTCAGCTCCTGTTTGGAGTTATTTTGTGTGGGTGGCCGATTTGATTGTTCCAACTCGGTTTTGCGAGGTTTACTCGATCTCCGATTGGCAGGTGAAGATGGCGGAGTGGAATCCGGAGAAGGATTTGCTGGCGATGGTCACGGAGGACTCGAAGGTGGTGCTTCATTGCTTCAATTGGCAGAGACTGTGGACAATCTGTCCTGGGAATTGCTTCGATTCGAGAAAGTTCTCTTTTTTCTTTATTCAGTGTCTTGGTTTCTTCAACGATGGCTTGGTGTGCCCTTTGAGTCATTGGCCTTTTCTCGTTTTACTTCTTTTGCTTTTCCTAAATGTGCTACGCTTCCTTTTCCAGAGAGGAACCACTGTAATTGCCAATGTACCTCTAATTGCATTCGATGGAGAATTGGACGAATATAGAGGTATAAAGTGCTTGGAAGTCTAATTGAGAAGGTGACGTCAAACTAGGGAGTTGGTCTTTTACACAGATACGAAGAGTGAATGATGGTGATGTGAGTGGAAATCTAGAGAACTAAGGAGTTGTTACCCTTTTAAAGTGTCCATGAAAATAAAGATCACGAATTGGAGGGGATGTCATTTATGCTAGATAGATTAGATATGTCTGATGCAGAAATGCTTGATGCCCACTTTGAGTTCGCGGGTTTAACCCCTGTAGAATTCCATGTCATCAAGCATCTAGAAAGATCTTCTTAGATTTCCGATGGTGACTCTCACAATGTAATTTTATTGCTGGCTCCTCTTCTTTTACTGATTGAGCTTTCTTTTACTGACTGAGCGTGCCGTACAAGGAGAGATGTAGTGGATACTGAAATATAGACCATAGGCGGAAAGTTTCTCACATTTTGTATTGCTTGAAGTTTTATTTATCTTCTTCTCATTACAGATGGGCATATCGTCACATCATTTTGATTAATCAAGTTCGCTGGTGGGAGTTTTAACTTTTGAATAGGATATATCTCTCTATGCTGCATTATTGTATGACAATCTGGTCAAGAGGGACGAAGGGATGAATTGGAGAAAGCAAAGAGACTAGGAGGGTAAGAGGAGCTGCATCCAAGTATGTTAAGATCTTATATGACTTAATCTTTTGGTAATTCAAATTAGTAAGAGTTTAGGATTGGATGCCCAGCCTTGGTAGTTCTCGCTGTCTTATTCTCACTGGAAAACTTTAGAGAGGAGATTCTTTTTCCAGAAACATCTGAATACTTTGCTTGTCATATTGTCTTCTGGATATGGAGAATGTTTTGAGTAAACTATAGTACTTGACCCCATCCTTGAATGATTTCTGTTAAGACTAATTTGTAAATACTAGTACACTTGTAACCCTCGTCTGAAGTAAGCTTTTGTGTATCCAATCCACCTTGAGGTTCCATAGTTGAACAATAAAATTTTTGTGATTCAGTTATTGGATTGGAGCCTGCCAACAAGATATAGATTCCCTTGCTTTAGATGACCAACTAGTCCAAAGAAATCCTCTATCAAGTGACCGATATACCTCTTAGTTATTTTGTACAGTTATGGTGTTTTGCCTAACTTCACAAATATTGATTAACATTTTGTTGGTTAATGTGTGTGCTCTATGTTTCCTCTTCTTCTGTTAATTTTATTGGGAACAGATTATTCATTCTCTCTCTCTCTCTCTCTCTCTCTCTCTCTCTCTCTCTCTCTCTCTCTCTCTCTCTCTCTCTCTCTCTCTCTCTCCTTTTTTGTTTGTAATGAACTCACTTTCTTTGCACATTTCAATGTGTGTCATCAATACTGGCTCTTCTTAATTATTCTAATCTACTGCAGGTAAATGTATAACATTATTATGCTGGCATCCTGATGGCAAGGTTGTTGTCTTGGGACTTGAAGATGGTACGATTTTACTGCATGATGTCGAAGTAAGTTTTCTATGTTGTTACTTACCCTCATTACTTCTCGACTAGAAATTCCTCCTGCAACAGTCCTTTATCATCAGAACGTGTTCTTCTCTAAACTCTTTGGGGAAAGATTCTGAATTGCTCATATTCTGCATGATGCAATGCAAACAGCAAACTTGCTCAGTGAACATTCAGATGCTAATAGAGATGGCAATCCATTTTTATTGGTCATGTCTGTCTATGTCAAGTTAACAATGGATTGCTACATTCGTCAATCTGAGTAGGATAAGATTAACAAAAAATTTTATTTGAGAACTCTATTCGAAGATGACCCTTATGTTAAAAAGGCCAACAAATTACAAGAGATGAATAACCCATTTAACTAATTAGATTGAATTGAATGAGTCATTCCAATCCTAACATGACCGACATGGCATATGTACAATATGCATATTGTCATCGATGTCAAATAAGTTTGAAAAGAAACTAGTCGTTAGCTTACAAAATCCTAGGTTTACATGAAATGTTAAATTTATATGGTGTGATCAAATTGTAATTTGTAACCACTATGGAATCAAAATCATGTATGATTTTTTTTTTGGTAAAGTTTGATAAAATCATGTATGATTATCATTAGAGAACTTAATAAACTAAATAAAAACAGGTCGTGATAGATCAGGTTGTTAAACAAGTTGGCACTATTGTTTAGATAGATATATTACATGAGTCAATTTGTGTTTCGCGGTTTGAACTTTGAACCTGGAACGATATTCATCTATAAATATTGTTAACTGTTAAGTAGGTAGCCACAATTTTGATATGACATGATAACCACTTAGGGTCACCCATAGTTGTCACATGGAAATATGAGTCATGAATCAAAATATTAAATCTATGGATTGTGGATCATGAATATCATCTAATGGAATCATAAAGTCTGACATAATGTTTGAGATTGGTATTGCATGACAGATGTAAATTAATTGTAAAGTATGGTGTTTTTTTTATTGTTAGGTAATAACTATTGATAAAGATATTTCAAAGTTGACTAATGTTATTATTTCCAGACATGAGATATTGCTACAAATTATTTTTCTTTTGTCAAATAAGTACCCATTTGTCTGCAAGGACACAAAGATTGTGTACATAGTATTGTAATTGGATTCCCATTCATAGAATTTAGTATAAGACAATCAAACCATCCACTAAGCCTGATGCAGCCAACAAAATTATGCAACATGACTACCAAGTTTTTGGTAAAGATTGACTTCGAAACTCATACGAGGATCAAGATTCTTCTTGAAGTTTAATCACAAAAAGTATCAACTAGGATTTGAGTATTATTAGGATTTTATGAAGTTTCCTTTTTTTCTTAAGCTTGAGTAGTAGGATGTTACGCATACTCCAATTGTGTTTCTTGTTTAGAGGTTTCCTATTTCCACTAGGAGTAGAACTTTTAGAGAGTCTACAAATATAGTTGTAATTTTTACTTTTCAATAGAGTTGATAATTTATTGAACTTGGCAAGTGTTTGCTTTGCAGATTGTGTGATGCAATTCATCTTTGGTATAATGCTTAAGAAACCCTAGGTGAGATGCTTAGGCAGTTTTGTGTGTGATGCCTAAATATTTATTCTTTATTGTGTGACTCAGTCCTACATCAAAGCCATGAAATGTTTTTGACGATACATTGTTTAATGCACGAGTTAAATTATGAATCAAGGAAATTGATTGACTCATATCTAATCAGTGAAATCAGCGGTGAATTACTTTAATAACATATCATACAGAATTAATATACTCATTCAATAGATTTATATACTTTAGGACTTGAATCTGATCGATGTGCTCAATTGCATTCTTGTCTAGGAAAAAATTTCACCTCGCTGCTAATGTTGTCATCAATGATTGAAACTTTTTCAATTGTCAACGACAAATTACAGCATAGTGTTTACTGGGGTCCAGATCGTTGTGAGAATCTGTGGTCTAAGTGGATGGTGTCATATAGAAGCATTCATCTGTGACATGCTCATTTTCATCAAAATTAATAGCTTCTGTCAATTATTAGTAAAATATGTTCAGTTTAGTCAAATTAGGAAGGTAGTTATTTAGGTGACTCTTAAATGATATGATTTGTATCTGCCTCAATTATTCTTGTGGGTGGAAAAGTTTGTAAATAACTGGTTATGTTTTTATCAAGCTATAGCTGCTTGGTCATGAGTAGAATGGCTGAGAACTTGGCTGAGGCTGCTGCAATTCTGTTTCTTTGAGATTTCTACCAGTTTATTATTAATTGTCTTCATGGATTACATTTTTCTGAGAAGAGAGTTTGTTTGTACATAATGAATGTTATCTTACCAAAGTAGCTGTCTTTATGGAACTATGGATTTGCGTGTGCTGTTTTTGATATGCTAGTTCTTGCAGCAGTTATGCACACTGTGGTATAATCATTCTAACAGGGTATAAATATTAAGCAGAATGGAAAACTGTTAAGAAGCTTGAAGTCCCATATGGCAGCTGCGGCATGTCTCAACTGGGAGGAGGATGCCCTAGTGAATAGAGTATGCATCTTTCAACTTAAAAGTTAATACAACTTCGTGATCTTTATTACCAGTAGTGGATATCTTGTGGCTCACACCTTTCATAATGCTTTGTTTGCAATTAATTAGTTATTTTAGTCTGGTTTTCTTAAATACTTCTTTTCAAACTTAGAATCTTATCTCACAGTCCAACAGCATTAGTAAGGGTTTATGGAAGATTTTTGAAAGCATATTTTGGTGTCATCTTTAACTTGTTGATTTGCTTGGCTCCTTAGCTTTATTCTCATTTTTTTCATCTTTATATTTTCTAACTGGAAAGTAATTATTCATTTGTTTTATAGAACACTTCTGGTAAATCTTTGGCATTTGAAGATCACACTACTCAATTCTTCCCTCCTGCTCCAAGAGTTCCTCGCATGCTTGGACTAGTACTCAGAGATGCTGGTTTAACTGACGATGGTCAAGATTCAATTGTAGAGCTCTCAAATTCTTCAAATCAATGTTTCAATATCCTTTGCAGTGGAGATAAAGATGGGGTTTTGTGCTTCAGTATATTTGGTGTCTTTCCAATCGGAAATATTGTAAGCGTCCGGTCTGTTCAAATAAAATATTTAGCAGTTTGGCCTATCAAATTCAGTCGATGAGTCCTTTCCTTGTTCTTGCTTCTCATGCAGCAGTTTTTCTTAATCAATGGATTTGATGGCAGACTGGCAGTTAATTTGTATTGTTTGAAAAGTTGTGGGCTGGTTAAGTACAGAACTATACTAGGTGAGGTTATGCTTGTAAAAGTTCTAGATGTTTATGCCATTTCCCAGGCTAGATTTCACCTCTATTGGTCACTTCAGAAATGACATCTCCAACTTCGATACTAAGCAATTATATGAAGCTTTTTGTTGTTTGGCCTGAGTTTAGCCTGCCTTACATACTTTCTGCTCTACTCCAGGCTATTGGGTTTCTGCTCTGTTCTTGGAAGATTGAGAGAGCCTATGAAGATCTTCCCCTTTCCAGCAAGTTTAATCCAGGCTATGGACATTGCACAAGCCTTAGTCTCGACATCACAAGAAAATTTACTTGGAGGGCCAAGATGCTTGTCAAACTTTCCTGCAATATGATGTCGTAAAAACAAGTGTGAAAAAAATGTACAACGTACATACGAACTTAAAGCAACATTTACAGAACTAAATAGCATGCATATAATGAATTATCAATATGATAAAAACAAAAAGTCATGGTATTGCTTTTCAGTTACTAGACAACATTGTGTCGAATTTGATAAAGTGGTGTTTTTTTACACACCGCAATTGCAAGTATTGACATTTTAGTTTGGATTGTTGTTATATAAATAGCATTGATAATTCGATACCCAAAAAAATAGCGTTGACAATTCTTTTAGCTTGCATTGTTACGAGTGGATATCAGAATAATCTTCTTTCTATGGTAAAATGAAGTAATTAATGCATTGCATTTTTAACACTTTACTTAATTCTTGATGCAAATCATTTGACTGGAGTTGATTCAATGTCTGAAGAACATTGTTTTATTGAATAACTAAAAAAAAAAACGCATCGAATGGTATCTAAATGGACAGACTCACTATTGAACATACAAATTGCTTCTTATCTTGCACCAACCAAGTTGAATAACAATATTAAAATGCTTAGATATAATTTGAGTGGTAAGTAAAACCTACTTCACATATTTATAAAAGATAGCTCTCCCTCATCATTTAATAGGAATAGATCTGTATTAAATGAATTATTGGATGAGAATAATATGCTTAGGTATATTTTGGGCGATAAGTAAAACCCATTTAACATTTTTGTTAACGTAGCTAGCATTTATGTTTAAGTATTATATAAAGTTATATTTAATCTACATGAACTAAGACTGCACGTTTCAGCTCCATTGAATAAAATAAATATTTGAATCAACACACGCTACAAATTATAAGTGTTTAAGGATGATTGCAATAGCTAAACTAAACCAAGCAAACAAATTTGCTGGAAAAAATTGAAAATTTTGATTTATTAGTTTGGCTTTGGGTTGATTAAGAAATTGCAAAATCAATATATTTGATTAAATGATTAATCACTACTTCACAATTAAGTAGAGAGAAGAGTGGTGGTCTCATTCGAAATAACAAATGGACAGAAACTTGGTAGAGAAGAGCGCGGTGGCCCCAAGCTAAGCACGGACTGGTCAAGGGAGGTCTCAAACTCTATGTCCATTTCCAAATCTGTCCTGAACAATGGCAAGCACCTTAGGGACGAGGTCAAGGGAGGAGCAGTTTCCATCCTGAAAAGGGAGCAAAGAAGACAAGAAAATCTGGGCATATCACGCCATAGGATTCTTGGCCAAGTGGGGAGGGAGAATTTTAAGCATAGAATCATTGCCAAGGGCAAAGAGAGCTCGAAAAAGAAAAAGGATGGAGCTTTTCTTCACGGCCAAGAAAGGGAGAAATACAGGGAGAGAGAGAGAGAGAGAGAGGGGTTAATGGTCGGCAAGCAAAAGAGAGAAGAAACTTTAATAAAGAAAAAGAAGAAGAATACTGAGAAGTGGCGGGCAAAAGAAAAGAAAAGAATGAGAAGGAGATGTGAAGAGAAAAAAAAACAGAGAAGGAAAAGATGAGACTCCTTGGACTGTAAGTTTGTTTCATTCGCTTTCGGAGCATCTACGTGTCCTCCAAGTTCGCTTTTCCTTTTGCACTTTAATTTCCAGGAGTGTTACTCCTCACAGTTAAATGTCTCCATCATTCCAATTTCTAAGCCAAAAATGAAATCAAGAGATTAAATATATTTAACAAAACATACCTTTTCTGATGGAAAATAAATTAACGAAAGAAAAAGGAAAATTTATTGGTGCGATTGGGGTTGGCCGCTGGTTCCATTATATAAATCAAACCACAGGAGAATGGCAACAAGAAGGCAATTCCTGTTTCCTGAGAGGCATTCTGGCTCTTTTCTCCATCAGACTTGAAAGCGAAAATCAAGGGGCAGAGTCAAAGCAAAGACGAAATGCGTCGTCTCATTTTTGGGCATTCTTTTGCCGAGCTCGTGGCACTGATCCTTCTCCCCGGGCTTGCATTCTATTTTCTCAATAAGAGGAAAGCTAGCATGCGTGGAAATGCAGAAGATGCTGATATCGGCGCATCTGGTTCGATGATTACGCCGTTAGAAATAAATTCCGGCGGATCTAGTTCATCTCCGACAGAAACTAACAACAGTGCATCTAGTTCATTGACCACGTCAACTGGAAAATGCTATGAGGTGTTCTTGAGCTTTAGAGGCCCAGATACTCGACAAGGCTTCACCAGTCACCTCTACAAGGGGCTCGTTGATGTCGGAATCGAAGCTTTCAGAGACGATGACGAGCTGTGCCAGGGCGAGGACATCAGACCAGAGCTTTTGGCAGCCATCACAAACAGTAAAATCCTAATCCCCATTCTCTCCGAGAATTATGCTACAAGCAGTTGGTGCCTGGATGAACTGGTTCAAATAATGGAGCGCAAGAATAATAACGGGCAGATGGTGTTGCCTATATTCTATAAAGTGAAACCAGCTGACGTGAAATATCAAAGCGGGAGTTTTGGAGAGGCATTTCGTAAGCGTGAGAAGCGTTTACTTGGGAGGCCTTCTTTCGACCAAACGATTTTGAAGAAATGGAAGGAAGCACTCCTCGAAGTCAGCAACTTGAAAGGATACGAAGCTGATGGGTAAAATTTCTCACCAAAACATTCTCTACTTTCTTTTAATATGTGTGGGTGTTTACTGGTTGTTATGATGCTCGCCTGCTTCATTTTCGTTGTTTTCTTTTTATATATATAAAAACTGTAAGATCTTCTTGGGAGTAAGATCCTGTGATGCATGAGTTCTATAAGTTATTCTTTTTTCCTTTTTTTTTCAGTTTTTTGCTTTAACTTATTCTTGTTATGATCCTATTCGCTTGAAAAATAAGATATTTTGAATGAATTTGTACTCTTATATTCAAAGATTTTGTAACGTTGTGCCTTTTTTTTCATGCTTATAGTTTACGCTACGTTAATCTTCGTCACAAACTTTTAAATTACATATTTATTTGAGATTAATAGTACAACTAATTGATGATTTTTATTTAAAGCTCATAACATCATATACCGTGCATGGTGATTGTCAAAGCCATAATTATTTATCTTCCCAAATTACATTTATTAAATCATTAATGACGTTGATTAGTTGCTATTACAATTATTTTTCCAAAAGAAATGTTTCATTGGTTATATATGATGATGGGAAATATAAATTGGAAAAAAGGATCATTTTTATTATATGTTTGTTTAAATAATTTTTAATGCGTTTTCCTTATCTTCAACAAGTAATATCTATCTCATACACCTGCATATATTGAAGCAATGTTCTTTTCTTGGGTAAAAATTATTCTTCTACTTCCGTATAAAATCAATATTAGATCAATTAAAATCACAAAACATAGATACTCAAAAGGAAATAAAGTACAACCTGTTATCATCCCTAGAGTCGATGAAAATTGATAAGAACACCAATCCAAAATGATACTAAATTCACAAGCGAGTAGAAACTTGCAAGCAGGTAGAATTGCGCAAACAAGGAGTAATCCCCTCAATTGCATTCAGGTAGTTCACAATATCACACTCTGAACAACTTTTCGGATTGGTATTACAGGACCTGAAATCCTCTTGCATCAAAAGTTATGATCTGTTTATTGAATGATGGCTGACTCTCATACTAGGTTGGCTTATTGGATTTTTGCTTATTCAAATGCTCTAAAAAATTTTCAAAGTCACGTCAAGGTCATCCCTAATATCTTTAATAAACAACAAGTTTTAAATTTGGTTCAAATCCATAATATATACAATATTCAAGATTCATAAGCGATACCCTCAAGTTTTTTTGGCTTAATAAATTGTGTTGGAGTAATAGTGGAATGGGCAACGCCATGTGAAGCAACCACCACCATTTCCCACTTTAATTTTTGCATTTATGATAATATATGGGGGTGTGACAAAAACGATTCTTAAAGTTTTTCAATCTATTCCAGATTTATTTATTATTGTGTTCTCAATAGCTAAACAATATAAACTTAACGTTGCCACATATTTGAACTCTTGTCACATTTGACAGGTCTGAAGCAGAATTGGTGCAATCGGTTGTTCGGAAAGTGTTGAGAGAATTGAAGAAAAAGTTTGAGTTGGTTATTTCTGAGAATTTGGTTGGCATTGATAGTCATGTGAAGAAGGTTGTGGAATTTGTGGATGATAAATCTCATGCCATCCTATTTATTGGCATCCACGGAATGGGAGGCATTGGTAAGACCACTCTTGCTAAAGCCATCTACAACAAGCTCTCCAATCAATTTGAGCATCGTAGCTTCATTGCTGATATAAGGGAATCATGGAAGCGTAATGGCGTCCATTACTTACAAAATCAGTTAATCTATGATATATTGCAGCGAGAAAATGAAGTTCATAATGAGGATGAAGGGACTCGGTTCATCTCCTCCAAGTTTAAAGGTAAAAAGGTTCTCGTTCTTCTTGATGATGTGGATAATGTCGTTCAGTTGAAGCGTTTGGCTGGTGATCACAATTGGTTTTCTTCGGGAAGTAGGATCATTATTACCTCTAGAAACAAGCAAATTCTCGATCAAGGTGGGGTGGACTACGCCTATGACCATAAGGTATTGGATAAAGATCAATCTTTGATTTTGTTTAGCAAACATGCGTTCCGAAGGGAATCTCCTCCAAGGGAATTTAAGGACCTCACTCATGAACTTGTATCCCTCACTGGTGGGCTTCCCTTATCCCTTCAGGTTTTAGGTTCATTATTGTGCGGAGCAGAGCTACCATTCTGGAGAGGTACAATAGGCAAGTTAAAAGAAGTGCCTCCTCAGGAAGTGCAAGAAAGGTTAAGGCTAAGTTATGAAGCATTAGACTATAAACAGAAACAAATATTTTTGGATATCGCTTGCTTTTTTATTGGCACTGATAGGAGAATTGCATCCTACATGTGGGATGTCTGTGACTTTCACCCTGAGGAAGGCATTGAAGTATTGAGATTCATGTCATTAATAAAAATTGGAGATAATCATGATCTCCGAATGCATGATCAATTGAGAGATCTTGGTAGGGAAATAGTTCGCAAGGAAAACCAGCAACATCCTTGGCACCGTAGCAGGTTATGGGACCCCAAGGAAGCCTTGAAAGTGCTACGGCAAAACAAGGTAACCGTTTCTCTTCTTTTGTTCCCTTAGTCCATGTTCTATTGTTAGGGTAGTGTTGGTCCTCTACTTAGTGCTTGTTCTAGTGAACAAAGAACCTTCTACTATTAGTATCATCGTGTCATTTCATTGATGAGACTAAAAAGTAAGAGGTTGCTCTCTCTTAGTAATTATTGTAGCTTATCTGAGATATTTCTTAAACAAGTGTGTATTACGATGTCATCTCCAAGAATGAGGCACTTTAAAATTATTTAGACACTTGATAGGAGTATTCTATATTGACAAAAATCCTAAATTTCTATATTGATTTGGTTGCGTCCTTGACACATACAATAAATAACTTGACTATGCTACTGTAAACCATAACTACTCAGGATATATAAATCATATGTTAGAATTAATATAATAGGACTTACGATGCCTGCATTTCTCAATAAATTTTAATCACTATTTCATAATGGAGAATGGAAAGGATGCTTATTTTATTTTATGTAATATTGCGTTAGGAATTCCATTTACCAATATTCATAGGACAAGGTCTGATTTAAAACTTACCGAATTAGATAGGAACATAAATTCCTTATGTTTGTGTGCGGGTGTATGCAATTAAGCGTAGTTTATGCAATGACCATTATGAAGAGAAATGTTTTACTTTTCTACATAAAAGGTCAAAGAGATAAATACCCTAAAATTCTATTTTGTATAATTAAGCATGTGATTGTATCTGCATTTGTGAAATTAATCATAAGTACGACTCTACTACTTTTAATCCATCATTTGGTTTGACTCTAGTTGTTGCTCAAAAGACCTGCCCTTATTAGATCACAAGGGAAACACATTCATAACTCATTCCTTCGATATTAATGAGTACACAGCCAAATAAAAAAAGTACAACTTTTCGCACTTGGGATAAAGATAACACAAGTTGAAAAAATCCTAAAAGGAAGCCCAGCCTTTTGAACGGGGGATGAAAATATGATTACCTCTAACTTATCCTTTCACTCATGGGACAAAAATGAAACCCGCTATCAATTCTGCCTATTCTCACTTTAAATCGCCTCACGTCATCCTACATAGCTCATTGTGTGAACATGCACAATGAACTGCGTTAATCATGACCACAACTTGTTTTAATAAAAAGCCAGGAATTTTGTAACAAAGATTATAAACAAAGTTTGTTACTAACATTATAAAATAAAACACGACATCTTTTTTGGTGTGGGTTGACATGACTCACTGTGTATATTAAAATAGTGAGCAATGTAGGGTACCCGTGGCAATTTAACGATGATGATGGATGAAATTTGTAATAGGTTTCAGCTTTGTTCTTTGGTTAAATGGTTGGGCTATTTTTATTGCATTCGAAAGGTTATGTTATTTTGGTTGTAGATGTAAAAGGTTAGGCTTTTTTTAAGACGTTTGAAAGGTTTTGCTACTTTTGTCGCAAGTACAAAAAGTTGGGCTTATTTCGGGATTTGGCCAAACTCTAGCTATCGATTTTTGAAGGTGAAGAAAGTTACACGCCACCCAAACAAATCTTGAAAATAGATAGGGTATCTGGATATTTTCAAAGGGAAATTTATGGGGGAAATGACTAATGTGAGTAGATTACTTCTGTTGAAGATTTCTTTCTTTCTATTTTTTTTATAGTTACTCTTCTCTTGGATTCTTTTTAGGTATTGAGATCTGATTCCTTTCCAGATTATTATGTCAATCACCTATGAGTATCCATGAAATCTTTCAACATTCTGAAGTATAATAACAAAATTTTCTGGTTCGGAGAAACTGACATGTGGAAATCCAGAAACTTTTTGTTTTACTTCTCGACTTCTTATGCAAAAGCGATTTATTTTTATTTTTATTTTTATTTTTTGTGAAAGCTTGCTACACTTTTGCTTCTCAGGAATAACTATTATATTTCCAATCTATTCTGATGAAGCAATTATTCCTTCATTTGGTTCAAAAATAGATTAGAAATTACTATTCTCTCAAAATCAGGACTAGTTATTCCTGGGGGGCTAAGGAAAAGCTATTCCATGGAGGCTTGTAGCCAAGAATTGCTTCAATTTTCACATTTCTAAAATTGCTTTGCACTTTGCACGATTAATTTTTTTAATATACATCAAAAGTTATTAGGGTCTGTTTATTATATTTATTATACTTGAGTACTCAGTTATTTATGATTATGATTATATCAAATTGTAATCTATAGTTAAACTAAAATTTATGATAAAATAATAAGTTGCAGAGAATATTAATATAACCAATATTATTGTCTTAGTTATTTATAATTAGAAAATAAATAATTAACTATATTTCAAGTTACTATTAGTAAAATAATAACTACATAATATATTAATATACTACTATCACAATTTTCAGTTTCTTGTAATTAGTTATTACTCCAATGGAAAATAAGAGTATCTGTTATTTTTTTTATTAATTGCGTAAGTAGCACAATCAAGTAATATGCACAAAATTAATATGAAATTTACATAGAGAAAATATATATATATATTTCTATCAAAATTGATCAAATCAGCTTTTGATTGTGCACATTGCAATTGGATTAAATTCCCTGCATTGCACGCTTGTCTCAACTAGCATGGTAATGAAGCTGCAGTACCGAAAAGAAGAAGATTACATGTAAAGTTTTTACTTTGAATGAGCCATTACATCATAATTCTTTTTAAGATCAGAATGCGTATGGCCAAATTTCAAAATGGAAGTTGACATCCTTCACTTTGTTAGCCTTCATAAATACTATTTATTGGCGTTAAGAGAAAATCATATCTTCACATTAGTGGTCTCTTGAACACATTAATGCACATCAACAGCAATTTGAACAAATAATATTAGGATACTTTAGTTGGATTTAGTATCAATGAACGTCGATTCTTTCTTATAGGGAACGGACAAGATTGTGGCCATTGATATGAGTGAAGGCAGCTCAAAAGGCTCCGGCAAAACAACCGAGCGAGGTGACAATATTTACACAGCAAAACAATTCGAGAATTTGACGAGTTTAAGATTCCTTCAAATGAAGGGGGCACATCTCAGTGGGGATTTTGAGAACTCAATTGAGGAGTTAAGGTGGCTCCGATGGCAATATTGTTCCATGAATTCCGAAGTAAAAATTTTTCGCGTAACGAAATTAGCTGTACTCGAATTGCAAGACACCGAGATAAATGAGAAATGGGAAGGATGGAATTCTTTCATGGTAAGAACAAGTCTTTCTTTTTTTTTCTTCCTTTTATGCTTTCTTTTGAATCATAATCGCTCTAGACTAACCCCTTGACAATCATTATTATTTTTATTTTACCAGATGGCAAAGAAGCTCAAATATCTCGACCTCTCGTATTGTGAATCCTTGGAAAATACGATCTTCCTCTCCGCTTTTAAGCATTTGGAGGTTCTCATCCTCAAAAATTGTCGGAGACTGAAGCAGATCGATCCTTCAATTGGAGACATGAAGGCCGCCCTCCTTCGCTTGGATTTGAAGTGGTGTAGGTCCCTTAGAAAGCTTCCAGCAGAAATAGAGTCTCTGGAGAACCTGGAGATTTTGGAGATTTCTGAGACCGGTATAGAAGAATTACCCAAGGGTATTGGGAGGTTGAGAAAGCTCCGAGAGTTTCGCGCTTCACGTTGCAAAAATCTGAAAGGGGAATTGCCGGAGAGCATGGGGTCTTTGGAGAATCTAGAGACTCTGGATATTTATCACACTGGTATAGAAGAATTACCCAAGGGTATTGGGAGGCTGAGAAAGCTCCGAGAGTTACACGCTTCATGTTGCAGAAATCTGAAAGGGAAAATGCCACAAAGCATGTGCAATCTTTCTTCCCTACAACGCCTTAATTTTCTTCTCTGCTTCCAGCTCCAATCGTTGCCGGACGACCTTCCTTCCAGCTTAACAGATTTGGGCGTCACTTGTGGAAGCCGCAAATTGCCCTCACTTTCCCACCTAACCCATCTCAAGCGACTACGAGTTTGGTTCTGCAGATTTCTCGAGTGCATCGAAGTGCTTCCATCAACACTATCGAAGAATTCAGAATGCTCCCAACCGACAGACATTGAAGAATCAGAATTACCACAATCCCTAAACACTCCCTTCGAGTTGGAATCCTTGGACGTTGTGGGCTGTCCATCTCTTAAAATAGTGGACGTTTCACAGTTTATCCATCTAAGGGAATTATACGTCGGTTATTGCGAGAATCTAGTTGAAGTTCGAGGTCTTGAACTTGACAAATTGATATATTTGGAAAGCTTGACTGTCATAGGGTGCTTTTCCATTGAGAGGCTGCTCCTTCCAAAATCCAAGAGCTTGAAGAAATTAGATGTTGGAGCGTGCGAGAAATTAGCCAAAATTCAAGGCCTCGATAGGTTGGAGTTTTTGGAAAGCCTGAATATCTCGAGGTGCACTTCGATTGAAAAGCTAGACCTTCCAAAATCCGGGAGGCTGAAGATATTAAACGCTGATGAATGCAAAAACTTAGCCGAAATTCAAGGCCTCGATACGTTAGAGTTTTTGAAAGAACTGAGGATCGGTGGATGCGAGTCACTCAAAACAATTCCAAAATTATCTGGAGTGCGGATTTATCGAAATTACGAGCGAAAGGTAATTGGATATCCATTTCGGTGAGCCATGTGAGTAATACACTGGAAATGGTCCTCATTTTCTAACTAAGGGTACATAAAGCAGGTAAGTTACCTTTGCTCTTTTGAGATCTACCGCCCAATTTTCATTTGTATTTCCTGGTTGACAGTGTCATGATTGTATCCTTACTTGGATTCAAGGTATTCGGGGGAGATTTTCATGGAAGTCAATGTGTGCTTTGGCAATATGATTCTGCTTATCATGCCAGCAACGGAAATAGAAGAAAAGGCTTTCTAAGCGCATCATTTGTCATTAGTCTTCGGGTAGGATCCTTCATCCTATGTAGAAAAACAAAGATTCTCGACGTTTGATTGATTTTGGAATGTTGGAGGTATTAAATAAAAACTGATGTATACAGGTATCTAATAGCATGCCAAAGGTTATCGTATAGGCCGAGAAATGCTAAATGAAGGACCCTATATGGCAGTCCTTCTAATGTGAGGTTTTAGTTTTCTTTGCACTCATCATGCAGTTCGTGATTGCATGTTTCTAAGGTACACTTACGAGTGAATTTATGGTGCAAAAGGAGCATGTTGATAGGGCATCCCTTAGTATGCATACGCTACTGACTTGGGATAAACTTTGTCCAACCATTATGTTCCACACATTTTATGCTTGCATTGTCTCTGAATCAAATCCGCCTGCAAACTGCATAAGGACAGAAATGAAACAGACATCATTCTTCCAAAGAATGCATCTTGATGTTTGTAGAGTTGGTAAAACCATCTGTCATATGCCTAAACTTTTGAGCCAAGCAAGACATTAACTAGAACGTCTTTTGACATAATCAACTGTACTGTGAAATAATCCCTTATATTGTGCATAAGCTCTTGTTAGTGCATTTACTTGCTGAAAATAAAAACAGAGGAAGCAATTCCATAAGTTTCCTGACGAAACTTTCAGTATCCTATATGCCATTTGAAAACTGTGTTGCATTCATTCAAATGCATGAATAGCACATAATGATGAGGAAAAGAATCATACCATGTCCCACAAAAGCAAGCAACTTGAGTTGAATTCACTATTCTAATTTTGATCAAGGCTTCTGTGGTTGATGATGTTAGATGCCCCATTTGTTGGATCCAAAGCATTCAAAAAGCATATCGAGTTTGACAAATAGAGATTTGTAAACTTCAGAGTATTATTTGTAGTTCGGTGATCTTAGTTGCTGGATTGATTTCATCTGACTCACTGGCAGGATTTGGTTATCATTCCACTGCTTGATGTAAATGCTGTAATATCCAGGAGAACTTTCGCAAGGCATTTCTAAAAGGAATTGAAATCATCAAAGGATCAGGAGCTCGATGTTCCTGGAACTTCTCCAAACCCTAACAGTGCGTCCTTGGAATGGTAAAGGTTGTTAGCATGTTATCATCCCACATTGCTCGGATTATATTTGACAGAAGCTTTGCGGAGTTGAAAGTGTCAGCCTCCACTCCTGTAATCAAGTATGTATGTAGGTCTGTCTGTCTCTCTTATTTTCTCTCCCACTTGTTTCTCTTCTGAGATATTCTCTGCATACTCTCGGACTCGCTGGCTTCTTAGGTTTGGCTCCCATTCGGCATTCTTTTGCGACCTAATGGGCGGTCAACTCGATTGCAGACTGAAAGGGGAATTGCCGGAGAGCATGTGCAATCTTTCTTCCCTACAATGCCTTGATTTTCTTTTCTGCGAACAGCTCCAATCGTTGCCGGATGACCTTCCTTCTAGCTTAACAGATTTGAGCGTCACCTATGGAAGCCGCAAATTGCCCTCACTTTCCCACCTAACCCATCTCAAGCGACTACGAGTTGCTTGCTGCGAAGTTCTGGAGTGCATTGAAGTGCTCCCATTAACACTATTGAAGAATTCAGAATGCTCCCGACCGACAGACATTGAAGAATCAGAATTACAAGAATCCCTAAACACTCCCTTTGAGTTGGAAATCTTGGACGTTTGGGAATGTCGATCTATTGAAACGCTGGACGTTTCACAGTTTATCCATATAAGGACATTATCTGTCGCTGGTTGCGAGAATCTAGTTGAAGTTCGAGGTCTTGACAAATTGATATATTTGGAAAGCTTGAGTGTCTTTCGATGCGATTCAATTGAGAGGCTACTCCTTCCAAAATCCAAGAGCCTGAAGAAATTAGATGCTTCAACGTGCAAGAAATTAGCCGAAATTCAAGGCCTTGATAGGTTGGAGTTTTTGGAAAGCCTGGATATCTCTGGGTGCAATTCCATTGAGAGGCTGCTCCTTCCATAATCCAAGAGCTTGAAGAAATTAGATGCTCATTCCTGCGAGAAATTAGCCGAAATTCAAGGGCTTGATAGGTTGGAGTTTTTGGAAAGCCTGGATATCTGTGGGTGCAATTCCATTGAGAGGCTGCTCCTTCCAAAATCCAAGAGCCCGAAGAAATTAGATGCTCATTCCTGCGAGAAATTAGCCGAAATTCCAGGCCTCGATAGGTTTGAGTTTTTGGAAAGACTGGATATCTCTGGGTGCACTTCAATTGAAAAGCTAGACCTTTCAAAATTCGAGAGGCTGAAGAATTTAAAAGTTGCTCGCTACGAAAACTTAGCCGAAATTCAAGGCCTCGATACGTTGGAGTTTTTGGAAAGCCTGGATATCTCTTGGTGCACTTCAATTGAAAAGCTAGACCTTTCAAAATCCGTGAGACTGAAGAATTTAAAAGTTGCTCGCTGCGAAAACTTAGCAGAAATTCAAGGCCTCGATACGTTGGAGTTTTTGGAAAGCCTAGATATCTCTAAGTGCGCCTCCATTGAAAGGCTAGACCTTCCAAAATTCGGGAGGCTGATAATATTAAATGCTGTTGACTACATAAACTTAGCCGAAATTCAAGGCCTCGATACGTTAAAATTTTTGGCAAGCCTAGATATCTCTGGAAGCAAGTCACTCAAAACTTATCTGGAACGCGGATTTATCAAAATTATGACAACCATCCATTTTGTTATGTCAAATATGGATGAGAGGATATAATTTACAAGCAAGTCCGTCAATGTAAGCAAGTCCCTCAATGTGTGGTTTGGCAAAATGATTTTTCTTATCATGCCAGTAATGGAAATAGATGAAAAGGCTTTCTAAGCGCATCATTTGTCATTAGTCTTCGGGGAGGATCCTTCATCCTAAGCAGAAAAATAAAGATTTTCGACGTTTGATTGATTCTGGAATGCTGGAGGTACTGAATAAAAACTGATGTATGTAGGTATTTCATAGCATGCCAAAGGTCATTGTGTAGGTCGAGAAATGCTAAATGAAGGACCCTATATGGCGGTCCTTCTAATGTGAGGTTTTAGTTTGCTCTGCAATCATCATGCAGTTCTTGACCGGATGTTTCTAAGGTACCCTTACTAGTGAATTTACTGTGCAAAAGGAGCATCTTGATAGGGCATCCCTTCGTATGCATACGCTAATGACTTGGGTTAAAATTTGTCCAACCCGCACATTTTATCTCACAGAACTATTTGCATTAGCTTATTAAGGTAATCGTATTGGTCTAGAAAAGCTAAAAGCAAGAACGAGCTCTTTTCCTAGTGGTGCGGTTGTGAGTGAACTAGCAAACAGGGCAAAAGCAAAGGCATCGTGAATTATTTGGATGAATCGAGAAAATTGCAATTCGAATTTTTCTGACTATGGATCCATGTTCATTTGGTTTGAATCCAGGATATCCCTAGTCCAAGGCTAATAATAGATTATCCCAAAGAATGAATCTTGATGTTTGTAGAGTTGGTATAGCCATCTGTCATATACCTGAACTTTTGAGCAAAGCAAGACAATTTGTTTTTTGGTTGGAACCAAGCAAGACATTAACTAGAATGTCTTTTGACATAATCAACTGTACTGTGAAATAATCCCTTATATTGTGCATGAGCTCTTGTTAGTGCATTTACTTGTTGAAAATAAAAACAGAGGAAGCAATTCCATAAGTTTCCTGACGAAACTTTTCGGTATCCTATATGCCATTTGAAACTGTCTTGCATTAATTCTAATGCATGAATAGCACATAATGATAACGAAAAGAATCATACTATGTCCCACAAAAGCAAGCAACTTGAGTTGAATTCACTATGTTAAATTGATCAAAGGCTTCTGTGGTTGATGATGTTAGATGTCCCGTTAGTTGGATCCAAAGAGTTAGAAAAGAATATCGAGTTTGACAAACAGAGATCCATAAACTTCGGAGTATTATTACTAGTTCGTTGATCTTAGTTGCTGAATTAATTCCATCTGACTCACTGGCAGGATTCGGTTATCATTCCACAGCATGATGTAAATGCTGAAATATCCAAGAGAGCTTTCGCAAGGCATTTCTAAAAGGAATCGAAATCATAAAAGGATCAGGAGCTCGATGTCCCAGCAACTTCTCCAAACGCTGACAATGCATCCTTGGAATGGTAATGGTTGTTAGCATGTTGTAATCCCACATTGCCCTCACTATATTTGGCAGAAGCTTTGCGGAGCTGAAACTGTCAACCTCCACTCCTGTAATCAAGTCTGCCTTTCTGTCTCTCTCTCTCTCTCTCTCTCTCTCTCTCTCTCTCTCTTATTTTCTCTCCTTCTTGTTCCTCTCCTACAATTTTCTCCGCATACTCTTGGAGTCGCTAGCTTCTCAGGTTCGGCTCCCGTTCATCGTTTTTTTGTGACCTAATGGGCGGTCGACTCGATTTTGTGAAGTTTACTCGATTTCAGATTGACAGGTGAAGATGGCAGAGTGAAATCTGGAGAAGGATTTGCTGGCGATGGTTACAGAGGACTCGAAGGTGGTGCTTCATCGCTTCGATTAGCAGAGGCTATGGACAGTCTCTCTTGGTAATTGCTTTGACTAGAGAAAGTTCTCTTTTTTATTCAATGTGTTCGTTTCCTCTACGATGGCTTGGTGTGCCCTTTGAGTCATTGACCTTATCTCGTTTTACTTCCTTTGCTTTTCCTAAATGTGCTGAGCTCCCTTTTCGCAAGAGGAACCACTGTAATTGCCAATCTAGCTCGATTTGCTTTCGACGGCGGACAAATATAGAGGTGAAGTGCTAGAAAGTCTAATTGAGAACATGATGTCGAACTAAGGAGTTGGTGTTTTACAGAAAAACCAAGAGTGAATGAAGGTGATACAAGTGGAAATCTAGAGATGGACTTAGTTGCACTAGGATTAATGCTGTTGAAGTTTTAGGTGAAACTTTTGTTCTAGTTTATGGGCAAAAGTACATCAGAAGTGCCATAACTTGTGTATGGCGATCACTTTGGTGCCATAACTTTTTTTCAGATCACTTTGGTGCCAAGTCGGAGGAAAAGAGATCACTTTAGTGCTAATTTGGCCGGAAATCCGACATGGTATTTTTTATTAATTTTTGACGCCGACATGGCTCGCCGGAGGCTGAGTCAGCGTGTACAGTCAGCATTTTTTATTTTAAATAATTTTTTTCAACGTGTACAGTTAGCATTTTTAATTTTAAATATTTGTTTCCTCTTTTTTCCTTTTTCTTTTCTTTTCTTTTTTTTCTTTTCTCCCCTCGCCGGCCGGTTGCCGGTGGCCAGCCCCGCCACCGGCGAAGCTCGGGAAGGGCTAGACGAGGGCGGCTTTGCCCATGGCCGGCGAGGGGCGGCCTTGCCAGATCTGGGCGAGGCGACCCTTGCCAGATCTGGACGAGGCGACCCTCGCTGGTGACAGGTGAGGTCGCCCCTCGCCGGCCAAGGCAAGGCCGGCCCTCGCCGGATCTGGCGAGGGCAACCCTCGACACCGAGGGAAGCCCTCGCCTAGGCGGGCGAGGGTCGCCCACGCTCGACTCAGGCGAGGGCGACCCTCGCCGGCGTCGGGCGAGGGACGCCGGCAAGGGTCGCCCTCGCCAGATCCGACGAGGGCGACCCTCGCCTGCCCATGTGAGGGCTTCCCTCGCCCGACGCTGGCAAGGGTCACCCTCGCCAAATCCGTCGAGGATAGCCCTCGCCTAGGCCGGTGAGGGGCGGCCTCGCCTGGTCGGCCAAGGGTCGCCCAACGCTGGCGAGGGCGAGGGAAGCCCTCGCCTCACCCTCGCCCTCGCCCGACTTAGGCGAGGGTGACCCTCGCTGGCCCAGGCTAGGGCTTCCCTCGCCCGACGCCGGCGAGGGCAGCCCTCGCCTGGGCCGGCGAGGGGCGGCCTCGCCTGTCGCCGGTGAGGGTCGCCTCGCCCAGATTTGGCGAGGCCACCCCTCGCCGGCCATGGGCAAGGCCGCCCTCCCCCAGCCCTTCCCTAGCCTGGGCCGGCGAGGGTCGCCCTCTTCTAAGTCGGGCGACCCTCGGCCTAGTCTGTCGCCGGCGAGGGTCGCCTCGCCCAGATTTGGCGAGGCCGCCCCTCTCCGGCCATGGGCAAGGCCGCCCTCGCCCAGCCCTTCCCGGGCTTCGCCAGTGGCCAGCCGGCCACCGGAGAAAAGAAAAAAAAGAAAAGAAAAGAAAGAGGAAAAAAAAAAGAAAAAAATATTTAAAATTAAAAATGTTGACTATACACGCTGAAAAAATTTATTTAAAATAAAAAATGCTGACCGTACACACTGACTTAGCCTCCGGCGAGCCACGTTGGTATCAAATATTAATAAAAAATGCCACGTCGGATTTCCGGTCAAATTAGCACTAAAGTGATCTCTTTTCCTCTGACTTGGTACCAAAGTGATCGCCGTACACAAGTTATGACACTTTTGGTGTACTTTTACCCTAGTTTAGGTAGTGGTGATTGTACTTGATATTACGATTATATTAGGTTGTTTACGTGCACTAATATTTGTTTCAGTGGTATCTAACTTTGTTTGGTCACAAGGAAAGGAAAACTCGTTAACTCAGGATATTATCATTATCCATAAAAAGAAATAAATAGTTAACATAGAGCAATTTCGAGGCAATTTTCTTAGAAATAACTTTAAACTTTACATGATGGAAGAACTTTCCTGCTGATAATTTTAAATGTTTTAAGTTGACTTTTGAGAGTCATAAGCTGAACAAGATGATGCCTCGTACTTCGAAGCCTGAATTATTTTATTCATGCTTCAGATTTCTACCCATCCTGTAAGTATCGTACTATCTTTCAGTAAAACCTCTAGAAATCTATGAAGTTCAGATGTTGAAAGTTGTGAGCCAAATTTGTTTCAAAATTTTAAACATGTTTTCTCTGTTCTGTTTCAATTCTAAAATTAAAATCAGGACAGACTTTTGAGAATCTTTATCAGCTAAATGCCTCCTTAGATTATCAATCTCTTTCTGTCTGCAGAAAAAATGAACTTCATCAAGTTGCTCAACAGGCTTTGAACATTGAAGATTTACTTCATGTCATCTGGACATCATTACCAGTCATGCATACGCAGTGGGCTGATGCCATCAACATATTTCATGAGAAGTTTGATTTGCTGCCAAACCTTATTAGTGACCATGGCAAGTGGTACTCTTAATACACAACGGTAGATGGCGTTTCATTTTTCTTCATTTAACTGTTTTCGTTTGCTTATCTAGGTTTTGACTCTTCTTCTCAGAAGGAATTTTTGAGTCTTCTCGATGGTGCGAGGACCAGTCCTGCAGTCTTATCAATTTCTTGTTAATTGTCTGGGTGAAGTGGTATGGCTGGTTTTTTAAGCTCCACTGCTGCAATGGGACTTTGGTTTTTTTTGGTTGGTTTTTATAATCTTAGCCTGCTAGTTTGTTCAGTGATAGGGTATGAAGTGTGTCACGCCCCGACTCAAAATTAATGCTTTCCACACCTCCCTTCCATGAGTCGAACGGTGCGACATCCCAGGATTACGTCACCGACTCAATGGTCTCGCATCAGAGTCAATTGTAGTGGAAACAAATAATTAAACCCGGACAATAAATTGGAGAACACCAGAATTAAACTTGCACGCCCAACCGCCAATACTTACAAATCTTACATTATCCACATATGAACATACTTACACCTTCCCGATGTTTTTGAGCCCATAAATTTTACATGCACATCCACTGCGATTACCTTAAAAACCATACATAAAAAAGAGACAAATTCCTAATCTACAAAAAGTGGTACTACACGAACACTAGCTCATCGCCTCCTCACTAGTCCTTGCGTCCTTGGTACGGCATCCATTCAGGGTGTACTCCACGAAATTATCCTCGGTGTGCATGACTGTACCAAAACATTCTGACGATGGCGGTGGATTCATGGATCCTGTCAGGGTTCTGAAATTATTTGGTTGAAACAATCGTGAGAACACTTCTCAGTAAGATCACCCCTAAACCCAATCTAGGCTATCATGTACCTCCAGACAATCTAGCAAGCATACATACACATTCACGTACATCAAGTAATCACAAAGCAGGCACATCAATTAATATAGTCAAACTCAAATATGCGCACACCCGTACTCAATCACAATCACATCGTATGCAAACACGTGCATGTATTGTTCTCATCCCACTATTCCTTCCATTCTCATTTTCACTTTCGCAGCCACTCGCCAGTGACCCGCGTTGAAGTACACGCCTCAGGCACACTGCGATCATTCATTTTCCACTTTCACTCGCCAGTGACCCGCGTTGAAGTACACGTCTCAGGCACACTGCGATAACTTTTCACAACACTTCAGGCCCGCGTACCTGTACACGCCTCAGGCCATGTTTCTTGCCCACGTAAACGTACACGCCTCAGGCTCAACATCTACCACCTACTGCGCAACCCACGTTGAAGTACACACCTCAGGCTGGCAGTCTTCCGGTAATACCGGGCATTTCTCAACCCTCGCCAGTGACCCGCGTAAACGTACACACCTCAGGTCCACTGCGACCACATCTCACAACACTTCAGGCCCGCGTAAACGTACACTCCTCAGGCCGGCACAATTTTCACGATCGCACATATGCCATGTCGCACATAATTTTCACGAACACGAATCATACCACATTTCTTTCTCACTCACGCACACGCCCAACAATCACTTGTCACACACAATTGGCCCATCACACGCGGCCCGTGCACGCAATAATTCACACGTAATTCATGCTCATCGAATAATTGACATAGCCAATTTTATCAATTAACTCAATCTGGCACAACGTGCACCCAACAAGCATTTTCAATCAGCCAAATTGCACAAATGCACGCTCAAATCCACCACCACAACTAAATTATTTTCCAAACACACATTAAACACAGAAATCGCTATTTTTCTCCCACCAAACGACGCCAAATCGATTCCGGTCCTTCACTGGACTTTCTCACCATAAATTCTCGGTTCTAAAAATCCAACTTGTGTCCCGTTCGGCCCATCACGGCCCCGTGAACAGTAAATCACAGCCACTGTTATTTTCTAATTTTCAATAATTAATGCCCGAATTAAATCCTAAGGCCCGCCATAAAATTTTCACTACCAATTCATACAATTCTGCACCTAACTTTATACAAATTTCGCCCAAAATTGCCTGTTGATACCCGAAGTCCTAATTTGGGTTTAGAGCGCGACTTACCCGCGTTCTAGTGGCGTCGGATTAATTCCGATCCTTCATGGGACTTTCTCGTCATTAAATACCGGTTCTAAAAATCCAACTTGCGTCCCGAACCGAGCATCACAGCCTCGTGAACAGTGAATCGCAGCTCGTGAACAGTGATTCTTAGCTTAAAATTCTCTCAAATTGTCCTCCAAAAATTCCAAATTAATTCCTTAAGGCCCGCCATACATTCCCGGTCTAAAGCCCCAACATTTCGCACCCGTACAAGTCCAATTTCACCCAAAATCAAATTGTTCGGCCATACCCAAAATCCTAAAGCGGGATTAGAGTATGACTTACCGCGTTCTAGGCTAAAAAGGCTAGAACGGAAAGCAGCGACCCTTAATCGGGAACGGCGGCGACGGTGTACGGCTCCCGGGTGGCAGCGATCGGCTTGGGTGGCGACGGCGCGGCTTGGGCGGTGGCCGGTGGGTCTCACGGCCAAAGGGGAGAAGAAGAGAGAAAGAGAGAGAGATGGCGGCGAGCGGCGTGGGGTGGTGACCGGTGGGCGCACGGACGGCGGCGTGGCGCGGCGGTGACGGCGATCCGTCCGGCGAGGCGTCCGGCGAGAGAGAAAGAGAGAGAGATTGCATGGTGGGGGTTTTCACGGCCAAAACAAGAAAGGGGAAAATTCACGATGGAGAGAGGGAGAGAAATGGAGGAGAGAGAAAAGGTCTTCTTGACCTAAATAGTGATTTTTGACCCCTTTTTGGCATTTTACCAAAATGCCCTTTACCCTTAAAGCTTGTCCTTTAATAAATCCTAGGGGTAGTTTGGTCACTTTCTCCGTTTCTTGTCCAAATTGAATTTTTCCGAAGGAATTAAGCGCACCAAAAATTGACACGTGTCACGTGCAACGTCGTCCTAATGTTCCGGCGTGACTTCCTAATTTTTCGGTGTCCAATTTGGGCAAAAATTCCATAATTAAATTCTATTAAACGCAACTCGAGCGTTTCTCGAGCTAACGGGCGGCTTGCTGGGGAAATTCGCAGAATCGACTCATGACTGATACTGAATCGAGTCACGTGCAAGTCCGTTCGGTGCGTAACGACCTCGATTGTCATTAAAATTGCAAAGATCAATCACTTGATCCGAGGGATACGATCGTTCGGTATAATTTCAGGATCATTCGTCAAGTCATTTCGTGGTCCAATGAAATCACCCGCGATCCACTACTAAGACAGTGGCGAACTAACCCCTAACTATCCTTGGATTGGCCAACAGTGGCTCAAAATATCACTTTCGCGATTTAATGGTCGAAATCCATTCACGATCGAATTTTCTTTAGTCGCGCGAATTTAATTCCCCTATTAGCCTTTTCCTAATGGTTAGCATTCCCAGGAATGATCAGTTCCGGGCGAGAATTTACTACGAGCACATCTCATAAAACTCAATTATTCAATAAATTCCAATTGGTGGAATTTCGGAATGTCACAAAGTGTGTAACAAAAGTTGTTTGTGGTGCTGGAAAAGAACTTCAGCTGGTTGTCCTCAATCATCTGCAGGTGCACGTTATTATCTTTGCATTTGGCCTTTTTTCGCTGATAAATAATTAAGTTTGACGCATCTTAGAGGACAGTCTTGGAGGCGATTGGATAGAGATAGGAATTTGTTCAGTAAGTTATGCTTCGCACCTCTTGAGAAACGCCATATTTTTCAGAACATCCTGATGTTGATTCTTCATATGAACATATCATATGCAATGATAAGAATTACCAACATTAAGTGGCTGGAAAGGGTGAAGTAAAATCTGATTTGAGTCTAATTCAATAAGTTGGCAATCTCTCCTATAAGCGTATAATGGAAATTGTAGGTCATTAATCATTTTGAACTTGAACTTGATCTAAGTTTGGGCTTTAATAGCACTATACATGGAGATTTGGATATAGAATGTTTATACATTGACATTATAATTAGCAGGTGTAGAGATATGTTCTCAGTTTAAAAGGAAAGAGTTTATTGCCCGCTTCGATCTTAGCATATGTCCCCTCATAATTGCGAGAGTCAATTTTGTACCGAAGAATCATTTTCAACTCTTTTTACCTACTGATATTACAGTTAGAGCCTAGGAGAAGTTAGACTAATTTGTACTACCAAATTCGACTCATTGAACTCGATGTTGTAAGTGAAACTCTTCTTTCTTGTGTTAAGTTTACTGTCGACAAGCTAAGGATGAGAATGAAAACTCAGTTATATGAAGAAAATGAGTGGAAAACTTACTAGTGGGTGCTTGGATGACAGTGAATGGATCTTACATGGATCTAATCACTGATGCTTAACCATGGTTATGGGAGCCTCTGTTCACAATCATTTGTTTCGTGCTTAGATGTGAGAATTGATTATTTTATATTATTATTTTTTATCATATCTTTAGATCACGATTTTTTATATAACACCTCTTTTTTGGCAAAATAATGCTGAGGATGTTAAGTCCTAGTATTGAAATTGGTTTACTAAGTCGCATGCCAGATAGATTCGTGTTAGGTCTTTGTGACCTACTTACGTATTATACTTGCATTTTGCCTCTTCAAATCAGTTTTGTATACTACTCTTAGTCCCTAGTATTGCTCCGTTTTTGGTAGTGTGTTGGTAGCTCTTTGGATCCAAAGTTTCTCTTGAACTTTTTAGATCTTGACTTTCGGTAGTAGTGGCACCGTTTTGTCACGATGATCTTACTCGCAAAAGGAATTACAACTGTGAGTTAATAGTGTTTTTGCCCTTGATAAATGCATGGTATGTGGATGATGGTTATGCTGATTAGCACAAAATCATATGTGAAATGTTGATGTTGGTACTTGAAACTATATGATTAGATAACAAGTGTTGGAATAAAGGGTAATTGGAATAACTGAAAATCCTCATAAAACTGTAAGTTTCTTTTTATAGATTTTATAGTTCACCTGTAGGGCACTAAGGGGGTGCAACCCATATACAAAAGGAGCCCAAAAAACTAAAGCCAAATACAAAACAACTCCCAAAACTAAAAGGGAGCTCAAATACCAGATATATCATTGACTAATCAACCAAGGGATTACATCCATATGCAAGTTTGCACTATACCAAAAGTGTACGACTTTAATCAAATTTCCATCAAAGAGAAGACGAATTCCCTGCCATGCCCAAAGTTCTTGCTCAATAAAACCTCTGATAACTGAAGATAATATGGTGTAAGCATAGGAAACTGTCCAAACCATTCTTGTCCAAGAACAGTGAAGGGGGAGATGCAGAATGGACTTTGCCTCCTTTTGCTGAGGAAACAACTGTTAACCAGTTTTTGCCTTATTTCTAAAGTAAGGATTTGTTCCCAGGATGCTTCCCAAGCAGAAAGAGAAACTCTAATTGGAATCCTCACTTTCCAAATCACTTTCTGTGGAAAATCTGTTCTACCACGAATCTCCCTACTGAGTAGCTTGTAGTAAGACTTTACAGAAAAGATTGCATCTCTTCCATAGTTCCACACAAAAGCATCCTTAAAAGCAATAAAAATCTTTGAATTATGCAAGACATAAAAGAAGGCAGGCAAAAGCTTCGAACTCCTAATCTTGGGCTTGGCTCACGAACTCAATATCCCATATGATCATTTCGTTGTTTAAACGATAACAATCTGCTACCAAAGCTTCTATGTTCCTTGACATTTCACCCAAATGCTTCCACATACAACACCAATATGTGAGAATCAATTTCCATTACTTGGGAGTGTACTTTTTGTAGTAAATGTGCACCAAATTGGAATAAGATTCTTACAACTAAGAATCTCAGGAAATGGAATTTGATTTTTCATAGAATGGTGTTGTGTGTGAAAGCATTTGGGGGAAAATGTTGATAATTTCTTTCTTCTTTCTGACTTCGCTCCCAAGCTTTTGCATCAAATCTTCGGCTTGTCTATGCTGGTTTGGTTCTTGCCAAAACATGCCATCCAGTTTTTTAGTTGTTGGAATGCCTAATTTGGAGGATCAATTTCTAGGAAGTCCTGAAGTGCCACACCTTTGTCTCATGTGGGGCCTTAGGAAAGAAAGCAACAAAATGTAGGGTTTGGAACCTTTGGTTGCTTCTGTGTTGTACCTTTTAACTGGCTTTGAGCATCATGTTCTGATTCTATATACTCTTCTAATGCTTCATTTTTGTTTCTTGTTCTTTCATTTTGTTCTCATATATACTGATGTACTGGAACTTTTTATTTCAACAAAATCCTTTATTATCTAGAGAAAATACATTGCCAGTTTATTCCACCGCCAGATCTCTCCATGCATATGGGCATTTTTGTGTGTTGTGAACATATGCTTCGGCATGCACATGCATGCGATCATGTGCTTGCACAAGTGTGCACACATGTACATGCACACTATAGGGCTGCTGTTAATTAGATCAGATTATGTGCTTCTCCTGGGTACAATGACTCTCATGTACGCACTACACATTCTTGTTGATTACTACTATTGTGAGAAATGATGTTTCTAGTTATATTCTTTAAGGTTATAGACTCTCCTTTTTTCTGTTTTGATAAGTAAGTCTATTAAAGAGCAGCAAGACCACCAAGGGGATGCCTCTTATTTACAAATTACCACCTATAAGTGCATATTTACCTTAAAAATTAAAGAAAGACTTGGTGCCCAAATAACTGACACCACAATGTGAAAAAAATAAGGTGGAAAGCCAAAAATCCTTTACAGCTCCTATAGAACTTTCCTCATTTTTAAAAGCCTGCTATTTCTTTCTTACCATGGCTTATGAACTCTCTTTAACTCCCTGGTACTGCTGATCAATGCTTTCGGGCTCCTTTGTTTTGTCTTTTCAAAATGTGCATTCATGACGGTGTAGAATTTTGTGGAACAATTGCCAAGAGATAAAAAGATTAAGCTATGAAATAAAGATGTGGTTTACTATTTAAACCTTATAATACTCCACCTCTCTCATAGGCTAGGACCTTGCCTTAGATTGAAATGTAAACATTTGATAATTGGGAAAGTAAATAGGTAATGGGGAGAGTTTTGAATTAAGTACCTCCTACTCTAGTTCCATGTGGAATTTTATGGGACTAGTGCTAAGTGGTCAAAAAGCGTAAGCTATTGGATAGAGATGTGGTTCGATATTTGAATGTTGTGAAGAAATTACCCTTCCCCAAGCTAATAGCAGAAGGACTAGGCTATGTCTCCTTGAAAACACTAGCAGTTCCCGTCAATATTGTGCTTATAGCCCACAATTTTCACATAAATGGCCTCTCTCTCTCTCTCTCTCTCTCTCTCTCTCTCTCTCTCTCTCTCTCTCTCTCTCTCTCTCTCTCTCTCTCTCTCTTCCAGCGACTTTGGGGCAGGACTTGATAATTTCACATGAACATTCCAAACTTCTATCCTGCTTGCATGAATTGGATAGCAGACTAGGCTCCATTTCTTTAATGAATTTTCCACCATAACTTTTATTTGTCATAGACTCTAGAGCATGTTGTTTAGTTCAAACACAGTTTGCAGAATATGAAGATGGCTTGTAATGACCATTTACTGTGTAAAACATTTTCTTCGTAAACCTTTAGCTTTGATGGTACCAGCATGTGACTTATGTGTTCAATGCTATTTTCATCCCTCATGAGTGTGTGTCAGTTTCCTTAATAAGAGATGATATTTGACTTATGGGGTTAAGTAATTGAAGTATTGTTATTTACTTAGCAGCCTGTTGTAGACATTATTGGCTTTCGAATGGGTGAGCTCACGCGTCTTTCAAGATGGCATTCTCGTTATCTAGGTATTGGTTTCGATGAGACATTTGTGGATTGTGCAGTAGAAAAGGCTGGAATGCTGCATGTACAGGTTGAGTGATTCATAAGGGTGCTCTCGTCTGTTGTGCAGCCGGTATGCCTGTTAAAATCTTTCGTATGATTTCTATACCTTTCTTGATATTTTATGTTTGTAACTATTGTAATATCTTGCCTGTCTCTCATCATGTGTGGTATCATGTCTTCACTGACACTAAATTCCTAAATTTTAGACATGAAGTTGAACTATTTGTGGATAAGACACGATATTGGGTGCTCAAAATAACATATAAATGTAAGTGAAATAGCATTTAATTATTTGAAAAATGAGCTTGTTATCGACACTGTAAAGGAGTCATCGTTAGACGGGGGGCCTTTATACATGACTTAAACCTGTTCAACAAAGGTCCATTTAGTACATGTTAAGGTTGTTATGGAATACTTGCCTTTACACATGACTTGAACTTGTTCAACAAAGGTCCATTTAGTACCTAATAAGGTCATTACGGAATACTGACAATAACACATTGTTATTTTGTTGATATCGTCATGCTTTTGAAGGAGCAAAAAAGAGAAATTGCATGAATTTTTTGTATCTTTGCTTCCCATACCTCGCACAACTTAAGGTTTGTTTGTACATTTTCAATTCTCACATGCTACCTTGAAGAAATGCAATCTTACTTGTTTCAAAATGAAAATAATTGTAGTGTAAACGCTCAGATCTAGAGCAAGGTCAGAATATTGGTAGGATCCTATGGAATTCTCGAGCCTGTGGCATGCTTGTGGTATTTTCCTTAGGGGTCAAAAGCATTTTGTATTGGTTAATAGTGTGCATGCTGCTGAAGCTTTTGCTTTCGTCTCTCTTTCATTTTGCAAATTTCTTCCGCTGGCTTCTGAAATGTATAAAGCGACTGATGTCAGAGCCAAGTGATCAACTTTTAACATATAATAGGTTTGTCTAACTTTTGTCAATCAGGGTCCTTCCTTATGGTGAATTCCTATATACTCTTGTGAATTTCGATAGTGAACTTGTTGTCGTGTTCTTGAAGTTTCTATATGATCAAGGTCCTCTTATGCAGCTTCTGGATCTATTTGTGGCTGATGAAGAAATTGACATTACTTCGTGTGTGATTTTCTCTAATTTGTTCTAGTTCCTAAGTATATGTCCTTTACAATATGGCACCTGGAACCCCAGAATCTTTAGTTGTTGACTGTTTATACCTGATGGAGGTACCAAGTGGAATGTTTGGCATCACCATCTATAAAAAGCTTCCAGTAGAAATTCCTTGTGTAGTGTGTACTTACATCTTGAAAGTTAAAACTATTTCCAGTCATTTCAGTTCACATATACTTTTACTTGGGCTGAGTTATGACATGTCGTTATTGTTGATAAAATGCTAACCATTGAATTATAAATTTTTTCTCTTGTGAATTATCTGTGAGTTTTGCTCCGCCTTGGTTTCTTAATGAATTTCATTCAGCTAATAAGAAAAGGTTCGCCTAGCCCTAGTTATAGAATCATATGTATCATCGGGAGACATGAAGTGAGACTGGATTCATAATTGGACATAAGATGACCTTATAATTCCAAGGGTGGTGGGTCATCTCTTCATCCTTTGTACCTGAAATTTGGTGAGGCGATGACTTGGATACTGCAAGGTGTGGTCAGCTTAGTATTGCCTTCATGTACTCTAGCGGCTAATTTTGTTGGCCTTTGCAAGGTTGTGCAATCCATTTATATAGCATAGAATTGGAATATTAGGGCGTAATGCAAATTGATCAACTTTAAATGTCGGAATGATATGCTGTCAAGCCTATTATTATTTTCATGTGCTTTAGCGGCTGACTCATGCTTTAAGACAATGTGACCAAATTAGTTGCCAGAACTGAGGATATGAAGTAACGGACACCCACCAAAGCACTAAAGCTAGGATCTTTACTACAATAATGCCTGTAGGTTATCCCAATTCGGTTCCATGACTGGAACGGGAAATGCTTAAGGGCACTTCCACTAGATGAGGTTGACTCGAGGTAGGGTGGTTTGCTCAGCTTCAACTGTGGTTATTGTTGGTCCAGCACTATTTTAAGTAACCACATGGTAACAAGGGTTGAAATTAATGGGTTGATTGTCATTTCTCATTGGATTGGAAGGTCTCACATTCCAAAAGATCAAATGCAATTCCTTGTGCTTTTCTGCCATGATATAGCTTGTCAGGTTAGTAAGATGTCTTACTCTCATTATTGTCTTAGAGAAACAATACAGAGAGTCAGAGAATTACTGCAGTTTGAAGGATTTTGGGCACCGGATATTTGCGAAGGACACTTGCGAAGGAATTTCAACAGCTTGAATGCAGGTATTAGCAAAAGAATTAGAAAGCTCAAATGTAATAGAATCTTGTTCATGCATAGAAGTTCTTACTTGAATGTCTTGCTTATTGCTCTTTCATCGTATGTTCTTCGCATTAATGCTAATCTACTTTTTCCATTCATAATTGTTCTTACCCATGCCTCAGTGGTAAAAATATGAACTATGTGATAAATCATTATTGTTATCTATTGTTTGAAGTGACTGCTTTTTCCCTCCTTAAAGTCTGGTCCTCATTGCCAATATGTTTACCAAATGTGAAATTCTGGACCTCTTTGTATGCATAATAGGAATTTGAGTATGATTACCTGGGCTCAAAATTGGTTTCTATAAACATTGCAATCCTTTAAAAAAAAAAGCTTGTGCTTTTGGTTTTACCCAACTCGTCAATAATTTGAGCTGAAATATTCATTTCTCGTTTGGCTGATTCAGGACTTCTGTTAATGGGGTTTGTCTGTGGATATTTCTATACATATGCCTATTACCATCGAGTTGTACCTATATTTCTTTGCCTGAGTGACCAGAACCTTGAGACCATAATGAGAGAAGGAGAGAAAGAAAAGGAAACCATTGGGTGTTAGGGGTTGTCTTCTGGAGGTTGTCCTCAACAATGGTTTTTCACTTATCCTCTGTCTAATAATCTAGTTTTTCGTATTTAATCTCAGGTTTGATTACTTGACAATGTACATGGAAGCTTTAGTTGGGTGATCTTATCAGATTAGGCTCTCTGTTTAGCTTATGATCCTTGTGTATGGAAATATTGCATCTCATGTTTCCTGATTCGAATCTAATTTAATCATCACAGTTTCAAGGAAGCTTCCCAGATGCCTTTCTCTTCTATTTCATAAAAGATACTTTGTAAGAATTCATTGCCACTAATCCCTTTTACGTCAGTTTCAGCATCCACCAGATACGTTCCCAATTCACTGTCCTTCTATGGGCTATATACCTTTAACCTGAAAATACAAATATTATCTAGAGATCCACATGTGTAGAGTACAACTACTTTTTCATGCTAATCATTTCTTTGTATGGCTCTGCAGGATGACTCTGAATTTGCTTCGGATCATATTTCCTTCCAAATACCTGACGAGTCTTTTTGAAGTAACAAATTGTATAGCAGTAGTGTGAGGACTTACCAATGATTTGAGCAATGTGAAGCGAGGAAGACCTTTGGAAGGATCTTGTTGTGCATCCCTCCTGGTCACTGTTGTGTAGATTTGGCTCTATATAAGGTAAAAGCTTGGAATATCATATTTTAAAGCCCAAATTTGCAAATGTGGCTAAGATATTCTTTTGGAAACAGGAACATCAAATTGTTATGTTGCTAAATAAGATGAATGATACTCGTGAAAACTTGGGAGATACCGTGATAACAATCTTGCGGGCCAGTGACCTCGCATTTGTGCATATTGTAGGAACCGCTTGTGCAAATAACTGGAAGTTGTACCAATTGAAGGTAACTCGTGGATCCAGAGCTTGCATATTGATTTCTTACTCATAATATCCTGAGTTCTATTCCGATCATGTCAATTCACTATTTAAGACATTGAACACAAAAGGAAAAAACTAGCATCTTGTGCTTTTCTGTCGACTCCTGTTCTTTTCAAAGTTTTAAGAAGTGGCTCTGATTGGACCGGGGAACCAGACCTGTCAAGTCTGGTTTCCCAGCAAAAATGGTATTGGTCAAGAACTGGTGCTATTGACCCTGTTCAACTGGTAACCAGGTGTACCTGTCAACTGGTACCCAACAAATCTGTGAACTAGTCTGGACCAGTTCTTCTTTCTTCAATTTGTGGTGGATAATTTATTTATTGACCGTATTTGTGACATCCCGAATTTCGGCCCATTTTTGGGGTTTATAAAACGCGTAATTTGTCAGTGTGCTTATAGTAAAATCTCGCCCGGGAACTGATCACTCCCGGTTATCATTTTAAATTAGAGATTTCGCTAGAATCGCACTCGATCAAATTTGACAGTTATTTAGACCCCAAACTTGGCAGTCGATTTTCGGGAGTTTCAGGACGAAATAAATTGGACGGTATCAATATTATTGTAGCCAACGTTGAGATTGTCAGGAATAATGGAAAAAGGGGAGTTTTTGACCTGGTGCGAATTTGGACTAGTAGACCTCTCTCGCTATAGTTTGATTTAATTAATTTGGCCTTTGTCCCTTTTTATATGCGAGGCTTATTTTGGACTGGTAGATCTCTCTCAATTTTGAATTTGGGCCATCGGATCGCATTTAATATTTGAATGAAGTTAATTTTTTTTATTATTTCTCTCTCTCCCCCTCTCTCTCCTCTCTCCTCTCTCCTCCGTGCCCACGCTCCCCTTTCTGACCGCGCACGTCCCCTCTCTCTCTCCTTTCTCTTCTCTCCTCTCTGACCGCACGCAACCCCTCCCATGCAACGTCACTCACGCCCATGCACCCCCTCCCCTCTGACACCCTCTCTCCTCCCTCTCTTCTCCTTCCTTCTTCTTCTCTTTCTTCTTTCTTTCTTTTTTTTCTGCTTTGGTCTTCTTCCTCCCCGACGAGCCGCGTCTGGACTCCACTCCGCCCGACGCTGCCCCGCTCGTCGCCAGCTGCCGCTCGTCGCCACCGCGCACTGCCCGACCGTTGCCGCCACCCTGTCGCCGCCACCACAGAAGCCCCCACTCTCTCTCCTCCTCCCGGCCGACTGGGTCTGCTTCACCTTTGCCCAGCTCGCCGATCGCCTGGGCTCGCCGGACCGCCACGTGCCGCGCCGTCGCCGGCCAGCTCAACAGCCGCGCCGCGTCGTCCGCCGGCCGCCGCCCCGATATCGCCTTCTCCTCCCTTCCGCGGGTGCAGCAGCGACGTCGCCTTCGCCGCTGCTGCCCTTCGCGCCCGGCCGCCACTGTTCGCCGGCTTGCTGGCCGGCCTCGCGTCGCCATCGCCGCCTCCAGTGCCGCCAGTCGCCGCCGTGTTCCACCACAAACAGCCGGCAAGCCCCCTTTCCTCCCTCTCTCTCTCTCTCTCTCTCTCTCTCTCTCGGTTTGGCCGTGAGAGGCCTTGAGCCGGAGGAGCTCCGCCACCGCCGTCACTGTTCCAGCGCGGATCCGTCGCCTCGCCCAGCCGTCCAGCCGTTCCATTTCTCTCTCTCTCTCTCTCTCTGACCGTGCCTCTCTCTCCCTCTCTAGGCCGTGGATTAGCTTAGACCGTCGCCGCCACCGCCATTACTGTTCCGGCGAGGGACCGCCACTGCCCAGCCCCTTTTCGTCGCGTGTTTGGCCCGTTTCAAGCTTAGGACACCCGGTGAGTTTGACCATAAACCCTAATTAGGATAATTTGCATTTTTAGACGGGTTTTATGGGTTAATTAGGGTAATTTGGGAGTTAAATTGTGGAGGTGATTAGGGGTTGTGATTGTGGTCGATTTGGTGGATTAGTATGATGAACTAATGGAGAATTAGTGACCCGAGAGGCGCGATATATGGGCTGGACAGATTTGGATTGAATCGGCCCGAGTTCGGGTTCAATTGGGGATTATAGAGCGCGCCTAGTTTGGTCCTCGTGGTGGCGGATTTGGATGATATTTTGGGGAGTCAAATGGAATATTTTGAGGATAAATTAAGGGCCTAGAATTAGTGGACTAGTGGCTGTCCATGGCCGGATCGTGTTGGGCGAGGCGTAATTGATTTGAGGTTTAGTGGTGTAATTGGCGGAATTGTTGGAAAGATCGAGTTAGTGATTAAATTGTCCTCGATCGGAAGTGATTCGGTAATGTCATGACATGTTTAGTATGGCTAAGAACGGATGAGCTTGGCAGGCCTCGGGTGCGTGAATTCGTGTTGATTAAATTGTGCGAATTATATGTGTGATTTATGTGCCGTGCAAGAGTGCCTTGAATTGCTTTCATGGTCATGCTAGTATATTGGTTGGGCATATTGAAATGTGGATTGAGCTTATTGCGTGATAAATTGAATATGTGGCGTTGCGCAAATGATTGCTCATTGTGAAATTTGTGAGTGCCCAAGTGTGAATTTCATGGCCATGGGTGTGCATCTCAAACATTGGCATGGCATGTGCGTATATGAGTGTGCACGAATGACATAAGCATGTGATTACCTAAAATGCCCTAATGCGTTTTACGCGGAGTTCAGATAACAATTGGTGTTTGTGAATGAGTGATCACATAAAGCCCTGATGCGTTTTACGCGGGTAATGAACCCGTCCTGAGGCGTGTTACGCGGGACGATGCCCGGATTACCGGAAGATGACCAACCTGATGCGTGTTACGCGGGTTATGTGTCATGAGCCTGATGCGTTTTACGCGGGCCAGAGATCGATCTCGAAGTGTCGGATCTGATGCGTTTAACGCGGGTCGGACCTGATGCAGGAGAAATTGATAAATTGATATGTCGATTTAAATGGATAGGTCGGTCGGTCCAATTTACCGTGATAATTCGGCACGTGATGGGACGAAGAATGCTAAGGCGTTGATGGCGTTGATGGCATTGGCCTACTGAAGTGGCGCACTCGCGAAGCGATATCCCCCCCACCCCACTCAACCACCGCCCCCTCCCCTCAAATCATATGATTGCTTAGCGGTCCTTTTTTTTTTTGTTCGCTCAATTCAGCGCTACATTTTTCGTGGGGCAAGTGACAGCCACGCCATAACCACCCGTAGACGTTTCAATTTATTAATGGAACGAGACGTGACCGATGGATGGGGAGTACGGCTTGAAAAAGGGTTATTTTTGCTTCCCGTCGATTTAGATGCGCGACCATGTTGCTTATTGATTAAGGTCTTTTGATAGATGGTTAATGCCATTAAAAAAATTCTCAAATCGGTATAAATTCACCTCGATCTGATTCTCGTTTCACAAAAGAACTCGCACCGATAACCTCCGCGGCGCATTCGCTCCAAACTAATTGTCGTCTCACCCCTTATCCCAAATCCGCCATCCGTCCGTTTCGTTAAGATGCGTATGTTTCAATATACATGAATATTCTATGTTGAATCTGTCATTCTCCATGTCTAATATGTCTTGCGGGTTGTCTGTCACGCGTTTTAACGCATATTCTTTTCGACGGAGTATTAAATGAAACGTTGATGGAGGGAAAATTTGGTTCAGAGCACCAATTTGAGAATATTTTGTAAGACGACAAATTAATCTGGGATAAATGTGTTTTGAAATATCGGGTAAAAATTTTTTTTATGAGACGAAAATTAGTTTCGAAGCGAATATTCTAAGGATGCCAATTTGAGATTTTTCATGAAATCATATCAATCTTCTCGATAAATGAATCCAGATGTACGGAATTCGAAACATTATTAGAATGGAGTTGGTGGCTCCCGAACCAAAGGAATCACGAAGTTTTGTCTCGATTAAGACAGGGTCGAGAAAGCTGCAGACTCTGTTAACGTGAGCAAAGCAGTTGGGAGGAGTAATTGCTAATCGAGTGCGTTTTGACTTTTGCGGGGCGTGATTGCAATGGCCGTACGGGCCATTTGTCCCACGCAACTCATTTGCTTGGACCACAATTTGGTGATGTAGCGCGGGTCGTTTTCCTAGTTCGGATTTCTCAAGGCATGTAGGCGGGTTCGATGCTAACAAGCCAAAGGTATCCTAAATGATTGCTTAAGAATGATGCCTTTTGTTTCGTTTTCGTTTTCGTTTTTGCTTGTGGAGTTGGGAAGTGTTCGGGTCAGTCCACGCGGACCTCTCGATTGGTGCGCTTGCTCGAAAGTATTGAGGTCGATGTCTTGTATTCTGTTATCCAAGAAATCATGAGGCAGTTCCGAAAAGCTCCCTGATGACTGGACAGCATGGGGGTCCCGCTCCCGCTTCCCGGTGAGCGGGCGAGGGTCCAGGGGGCTGCCCCCGCGGGGGTCGCGAGGGCAGCTCACCCGGGGCCATCAGAGGCGTTTTATGTTCAGTCATATAAGGATTTATATGGGAAAATTAAATATTTTAGGTTATGTGGGCAACTTTGTAATTTGTGCTGTGTAGAGTTTCGCTATATATATTTAGAGCGTCTCAAAAATAGAGAGCAGGGTGTGAGAAAGAGTGACTGTACACTTTTCTACGTTATTAGTGAAACGGATCTCTTCTTCCCGTGGACGTAAGTAGGCGGAACATCTCCTCTGTTGAACCACGTAAATTCTTGTGTTGCGCGAATTTTCATTACTTTCTCGCATCGTTGATAGGATCGAATTTAGATATTCGACAAAAAGATCTGAAGAGGCCGCTCCCCCACATTAACTTCATGAATTCGAGTTCTTACTCATAGATAGCCTTGAATGAGATTTGAATCCAATACCTTGGGGAGATGAGGAAACTCTCTTGCTCTCTTACTATATAAGTCGACGCCTAGAACTTATAAAAATGGGTCATGTTAACGAGCGGCTGACGGGTTGTGTATGTTTTCATTGTGAGAAAGGGGTCCCTTGAGCATATTTAGTTCGAAATAATACAATTTTCAAAGTATCGACTATTCGATGCGTTGAAAAGTGCAGAGCTTTCTTAATTGGTTGTTTAACAAGTGTTCTTAGGGTGCTTCTTAATAATGTCTTTTGAAAAAAAATGTTCGTTTAGCAAAAAAATGAGTAGGTATATTGCTAAAGAGTCAATAATATATTAGAAAACACAATCTTCTTTATAAGTTTTTAACAAGTGCTTCAAGGGCATGACAATTCTTAATAAAACCCATATGAGTTTGTGTAGTTCTTTAATAAAATCTACCGAAACACAACGAAAGTAGGAAAACATTAGAATATCGTGTGCATTATTTCACGCACCGGCCCTCCAATGTCTAAACAACAAGAGAGTCTTTGGGCGAAATTCAAGCTCGCGCTACTTTTAGTGTAACGGAAAATCTTTGCTCATGTAACTCGATGACCAGTCCAAACCTCCAAGAGGAATAAATGGAAGCACTCGATGCACATTCGAGACGATTTCACGACGCGGTAGGCTGAGAACGAGAGGGGGCTTAGTTGCAAAAATGGACAGAGCGAGGGCCACATTGCAATTGGCCAGAAAAAAAAGTAAGAAAAAAAATGAGTAAGAAATAATACATAATATTGGGCCTCTCTCCTCGGCCCATCTCTAGCTTTTCGGGAAGAACAAATTGGGCTGCTAAAGGTAAAGCCCACGGCCCATTCGGCATTCGTCTCCATCTTCTTCGCTGGGCGATCCTCGCACTGGTTCGAATCGCCGCGACTCGCCGGTTTCGTGCGCCGTGTCCCGGCGTCACGTCTCCATCTCGCTCGATCACCACCGGCAGCATCGATCGTCTTCCCTCCGCAGCGATGGTGCAGAAGCAGCACCACAAGCCCAACGCCAAGAAACAGGCTCACGTAAGCCACGTCCTTCGCTTCTCATGGTTGAGAAAAATTCGGAAGTTTCGATTGCCGCGATGATCCGTTTGTTGCGCCGATGCCTCTGGATTGAGCTTTGTCGGACGTGTTTTTTGGGGGCTAAGTTCTTGGTTGGAGTGTTCGTGGGTGCGGTTGTTTTCAGAATCTGGGTAGACGTGAATGTAGTGTGCGGTTGGTGGGCAGGTCAAAAAGCAGGGGAAGCAAGCTGATACCACGCAGTTCCGAGCTCAGCTGGATGCTCTGGGCCTGAAGATTGTCCAGGTGACTGCAGATGGTAATTGCTTTTTCAGGTCCGTGTTCCTTGTTGGAAAAGATCACCGACTTGTGTTCATGATTTTTGAATGTTCCCAGGGATTCGTTTGGTCTGTAAGATAACAGTTTTCCTGTCTGTTGTAGAAGGTTAATGGTTTGCTCATCGCATTGCCACTCTGGTCGTCACAACACAACACACGTTGCATTTTATGGTACACCGGTTCTGGAATACTATAATCAATGTACTTGGAAAAACTATTGCATTTTCGTATGATGCATCGTTCTGCCTGATACACTGCATCTGGAAACATATCTTGAAGAAGAGCTCTATTTGTCGTGCATCGTAGCTCTTCTACCTTAGTCTTGAGGATAGTAGATTGTCTCTTCTGAGATCCAATTTAGTTACTTTGTAAAATTTTATTACAATTGGACAATGTCCTAGACAAACAAACCATGTTACTCATTCCCGTTTTTCATTCCCTGTATTTGAATTATCCGTCCTCCAGGTAATCTTACTGCCTTGTATGGAGCTTTTGTTTATAGAAATGCCTTTGCTATGGTTGGAATTTTCATAGTTGTCCACCCTTGTTAATCAGGGCCCTTGCAGATCAGTTGGAAGGCAATGAAGATGAACATAGAAAGTACCGGAGCATGGTTGTTCAGTACATATTGGTATGTGGAGTACTAATTTCTCTTTTTCAAGCTGTAGGAATTATGTTATTAAGGGTTTGTTTTACATGGTGATGTTGTCCTCATTTGTATTACTGCTCAGCGATCTGAATCTGAACTTTTATTTGGTGCATTTTGTTCTTGAACTTATTTTGTGAGTATTGATGGATTTCACACTTGTTAAGACACTAAAATAGCATGCGTTTGGAAGAAAAAACCAAGTTAAAATGGGCATAATACATTGATGCTTGCATTTCTGCTGCCAATGGTTAGTCCTGATAATATTCAGCTCACGGTCACAGTTGCGTAGAGCTATACTAACACAAGGATCACCTGGGCAATTTGACATTATTAATTTACTAGAGAGGAAAACCTGTTGAGTGTTAACTGTGATTAGGATGCTGTATCTTGGCCTAAACTGACAGGTATAGGATGATGCTGGACTATATAGTTACCTGCATTGCCCTAGCCTCCAGGAACGTGTGATTGCTACTTTAGGGCGGCAATTTTATGCGAACTGTCATATTTTTCGGAGGAGATATTGACAAAATTGAAAATGAGAGAATTGACACTAATGTAAAATAAATCAACTTTTTAGAGTGTATGATGAAACTGTAATGTTTTACGATGGCACAAATTGATGTTTTTGCTTGATTCAAGTTTCAACAGAATCCTTTATTTTTATTGGTTTTTTCTTATAGTGATGAATAAAATCCTTGTTTGAAGAATGGACGTGATATATGCATCTAAATTGGGAACTGTTAATGACAGAAAAATCGTGAAATGTTTGAACCATTTATCGAGGATGATGTGCCATTTGAGGAGTATTGCAAAACCATGGACAATGATGGCACGTGGGCTGGTCATATGGAATTGCAAGCAGCTTCTCTTGTTACACGGAGTAACATTTGCATTCATCGGGTAAGACTGACAATGATGTCATCAACCATCGTCTTCATTAAGTTTTTGTGGTTACGGTCTTTTCATTCCTTCAGGGGAGACATCCAGAGTAAATAAGGACGTCATTAGACTCGTCAATCTTCAACCTTGCTACTGGATTTGAAGTTTCCCTGTTTAAGCATGCATCCTAGAATTCGATGAGCATTGAAGAACCCATGATTATCGGTTTCCGGACTCATTCTTCGCTTCTTCATATAACGGCTTTCTTCGCCAACATGGCCCTCCTTTATCTGAGAAGTTATTTCCCATTGTTGTTAAGATCAAAAGACCACTTAGGATGTTGTTGTCGTAATGGTTATAGCTTGTTCTTTTCTGTCTGGTTATAATTTGTTACTCTTTAGACTGAAAAGTTGACTCATCCCAAGTGCAATGATATCCAGCATGTCTCGTGATGTCTATTGTGGCAAAAACATGTGGAAGGACCATTGGTGATGATGTGCAAAAGATTTTTTCAGAGATGGATTGCACCTTTTAGCACAAGGAGTACCAAATGGGTGCATATAATCCTAATTGAAAGAGGACTTGATATATCGAACTTGTGACAACATTGCTGGCTCATCGAGTGTTCTATATGTCCATGATGAATCTACACATTAGCACTAATTAGTTTTGATGCATGCCGTGCATGCAAATATTTGTTCGTTGACTCCAGATGGAACAATTTATCTCACTCCTTACTTGATGCAGAACATGTCGCCTCGGTGGTACATACGCAATTTTGATCAGCCTGGTGCTCGTATGATCCATTTGTGAGTATTCTGAATCTAGAGCCTGATGTTATTTTTAGCTAAGCAAGTGCTCAAACACTGGGATGAGACCTGGCTCTGTTTGTGTAAACTTAAATAAATAACCTTTTCTTACATTTTACTTTCCCTCTAAAGAGTTGAAAATAAAAAATGGTTTTAATTTTTAAGAGATTATGAAAGGATTACATATTTCTCCAGGTCAATTTTGTTTATTTAAAAAGGTTTTTAGGTGTTTTGAGTTTCTTAAAAATCAAATTGCGAGAGCCGCAAGATTTGAAAAAAAAGAAGCTATAAATACAAGTCGTCCAAACAAACCGGCTCATTACATGAAAGAAGGTACTGCCGCTTGTTCAGGGAGACTGCTGATTTGTGAAAATATTTTGGCATGCAAGGACAACATCTTGTAAGTTGCAGATATGAGTGTAGTTGCGGTGTTGTTAGATTTAACCATGGAAGTTCTTTTGCCAGTCTGAGAGATGTTTTGGTGTGGTCACAGGGGGATAAATTACTGACTAAGCATACCTGCTAGGAGACCAAAATGTCACTTTAGCCTTTTTTTTCTTCAATATTTTTTTTTATTGAAATCCCCATTTATAGATCCCCTTCAATAAATGGCATGCCAGGATATTCTAAATTAAGATCGATTGGCTCCGTCGAGGTAGCCATCGTGACTTTGGATTGTCAAGAGGGTCGTGAAATCTAGTGGATATATGATATTCCACCCTTTACTACCCTCGATAAGTGTCATCATGCGAAGCAAGTAAGCATAAAAAATGTGCATTGTGCCCTTATTGTTTTGTGGATAGGGAAAATCTTTTAGTCCTTTTGTACCGATTGGTGTTTTTATGTGAATTTTTCTAACTTTTATATTTTACTTCGTTTTATTAGATCTTATCATGATGAGGAACATTACAACAGTGTGAGGTTGAAGGAAGACACCGGAGATGGGCCAGCTAGGCCAATGACAATCAAGGTTGCTACTGGAATTTAATTTTAGTTTACTAAGTTAGTAGGAAGTTCGACAAATTTGTGAATTCAAGTATATGATTTGATAATTTCTTTTGCTGAAAGGCTGATTCTAATCTCTCGTCATCGTCTCACCAAGCAAAAGCTGGGTCAAACAAGTCTAAATCAGGAGCTGGTAAGGATATTACTGATGCAGGATCCATCAAGCTAGTCATGGCAGGAAGTGGTTGTGAGAACATCGAGAAAGTTGAGCAGGTTATGTCCTCTCTTCTTCTGCTTGCATGTTTACATTAAATGCTTACCTCTCATTTGCTGGGTGAATCTAGATTTTTTTTTTGGTCGAATCTAGAATTAGAATGCAATGTTTTGGACCCTTTTCTGATTTCTGTGTGACATGTGATACTTTTACAGACATTGCTGCAAATGTATGGGGATGTTGATGCCGCTATAGAGTACTTGATAGCAGAACAAGGCATTGGAGATTTTTCAGAGGAAACTGTCCGGTCTCCCTGCAATGCAGATGCTTCTCATGGTAATGGCTGGTCAGTATTTATCTCTCTAGATTTTCTTTGATAATTTAACTTTGCAGTTTCAAAGATACTGTGTTAAGCTTCATGAGAAGCTTTGTTTGGAGTCATTTTGGGGAAGTGGTAGGATTAGCATACTTTGTTTTGTCATCCATGGATTTTTGGGGTAGTCAAACACGCTATACCCAAAACTATTTCATAATTCTTTGTGGTATTTAGGCGATGATGCCAACGGAAATTCTGAGGAACAGAGAGAAGAACCTGTGGAAGAGACCTATAAAGAGAATCCACCTAACAATAGTGCTAAACGGACTCATGAAGATGGCAGTGCCCAGCGAGAAGACAAGGTTTCTGCAAATGCTGATCATGTTACATCTTTTACCATTCTGGCTTAAGCTCAAAAATGAGAACTGTTGGTGATGCACCTCTTCATTCTTATTTGCTCTTTTTATTTTGAAATGCAGAAAATCCCAAGAAACAAGGCTTGTCCATGTGGTTCAAAAAAGAAATACAAGTCCTGTTGTGGGTCAGGGACAGGGAAAGTCTCTGCAATTTCCAAGTATTTCTCGTTTACTCTGATCTTTATATCTAGTTATAGTTTAAGCTTGCCCTTTGTATTTAGTAATCTTTCCTGTTTCCCTGTGATTGGAGTTGATACTTACGAAAGCTTATGGCTTATCTATCCAACATGGTATCAATTACCTTCCTTAAGTTGAAGTCTGGAATATTTTCTCACTCCTACGCTTTGTTGAATAATGTTTACACTTTGGAAAAAAGTTCATACATGAGTAATTTACATTTATACTTACAAAAACAAAGACAGCAGTGAAGACTTCTCCTTTTTTGTCTAAATGTTGTTTTGCAGTGATCAAGCTTTTGAATCCAGAAAAAGTAGAAAGGAAAAGAAGCGAGGCAAGAGAGGGTCTGACACATCTGCACTTTCTACTGGATCTGATGGAGGGCCACCTGATATGGGGGCTCTTTGTATCTGATCTTTTGCCAAAGTATATGTACCATCATCTATTGAATATCAGTATGTGTGCAGCCTTTCAAATATTTAATTAGATTAGACACAATTTTTCTAATTATATTAGCATGTATTTGATGCATCCGTCTCTTCATTGATCTTCGGGATAAGTGCACTTTCTAGTTTTCCACCTGTTGCCAAATTTAGAAAGATCTATAGGTACAAAATTTTCAATGGTGTTACTTTTCTTGGATAGTCTGCTCGTCTGATGCATTTTGTACTGGCAACGCATAATTGATGCGCATGCACATAACACCTACCCCGATAGATTTGTTGGCATTGTCGTAGGTGAGATTGGTCAGCAACCAAAGGCGGAAGGAGATAAGGAAATTCAGTTATTGCTGTCTTAGGGCTACACCTTTTCATGAATATAAAAGAGATGTTCACATGAATTTGACAAGGAATGGTTTAATTTTTAAATTCTCTTCGAAAGTATTGGTTTTGCTGTAACTGTAGTTTGGGGTTCCTGTGAAGATGTTATTCTTTTTCCTTTTGTTTCTTTGCCAAGAAATGCACTAAGCATTTACGGACACACTTCTTCTAATTGATGAAAGACGTGTAAGATTCGAATTGCACGTAAGCTCCATCTACAAGGATCCGAATGCAATCCATTTGCAGTTGGAGATGACATAGATATTACATAGGCTAGCTCTTCCATTCAAATCGGTGCAGATTTCTAAGATTAAACAACTTTGACTGACAATTATCTTTGGTTAATTTGGCAAAAAAAAGCGTGTCTTATAGATCTTTTGTTGGTTGTCATTAGTTGTTATGTCATCATTACATCATTTAGATGAACTATTGTCTCCAAAGCTCCTAAGTGATGGATAAGTGTAGATACCATGAGCATCTGTGAAGTTTTAGCTAGATTTTCCAGTTATCCCACAATTTAAATCCTGAATTTTTTTCTCGTTGTTTTTATGGAATTGCATTGTGTCAGATGTGGCTTGTCCAGTCCTCAAGAATCATGACAATCTTGCGGCTTCATCATTGCATCCACGAGGGAGTGGGGAGAGAGTCAAATTGTGAGCAGAAAACTGATGCTGTAAGAAGTCTATAACTCGAGCTTCTCTCCGGAGCAATTTATAAGGTTACTTATCTTTTCGTTCTCTATTAGCAACAACATAGAGCGCATGTTAGTCTAAGGTTATCCTGTGTCTTCAAAGGCTGGTACGGTACCTTATTAGTCTTGTATACTACTTTGTCCCAAAATGGGGAAATAAAATATCCTTTCTTTTTGATCTGACAGCTTAACAAGTATTGAACCTTACATGATGATGCTGCTCTAACAATGTAGGGAGTTAAGCGATCTGTTAAGCTATTAAAACACGATGTGTAGATTCATTTATTCCATGTAAGAAGCGAAAAACACCCGCTACTTTTGCAACAAAGCACGGCGTGCGTTGTGAGCCCCATTTTCATTCAAATGGTGATCTAACGTATGGGAGGGCATTATTGCTTAATGATATGGGAGAATGTAGACATCACGAGAACTTTAATGCGATAAAAGCATCTTCGGCTTGCCCGACGCCGCGATGTTCCGTGGATGTCTAGGCCTCTAAGTGAACTATTCCCATCATGTGCCCTTGTTGAACGAGCTCGGTCAACCTGCATCTTCATTGTCCTTGAGAAGGTGGTCTGTAAAAGCCAGTAGACCAAACCTAGGTCCCTTTCCATGAGGTAAGTGTACCTAGCCATGAACTCAGTGTCTAGTATAATAGACTCTTTGTTTCTCTACCAAAGAAAAATACTTCGATAGAGTTCCGATTTACAGTAATTGATTTAGTGGATAGCCATGTATTTAAGGTCTATCTTGTGGTTATGTTCAGCCACGTAAATACATGATGTGTTATTTTCAAATCTTTGGTCCATTGATGGCTCCACCGGGTTCATTCCAATCAGAGTAGTGAAGGGCCAGTATTAGATCAACGATAGTTTAGTTGGAATATAAGGTAGTGTAAGAGGATGGTCATTGAAGAGTGCTAATCAAGTTCAGAATCACCACAGAAAGATGTGTGTCGGTACAAGGGACAAGGCCACGATGTTATACCATGCGGTTGGGACGTGTGGCGCCGCAAGCAAATCAATCTCAAAATTTAAGCGTCAAGTAAGACAACCGGCATTTCACGCGATCAATTTAATGGGCTGATAATGTCACGTTGGTAGTCGGCAGTTTGACCGCCAAATAAAATATTTTTTTCTCAAACGAGGGGATAGTTGCACCTGGCCTCCTAGGGCTTTTGGGTTTCTGCTAATTTGGCACCGGTGATTTCAATTTTTGCAAGAGTACTCGTTGAGAAATATCAATTGTCGGAATACAAGGGAAACATACTAGCCATTAGATCATAGAAGTAAATTTACTAATGATATAGGATAAGAAAATTTTTGCGAGGAACTCAGATAATTTGTGATCTCTCGAAAAGTTTTCGAATGCTAGAACTACCGAACTTACGAGAACTTTGAGGAAACCTCCTCCCATTGAAGAAATGCTACTCATCATCACCTAAAGTTGCAAGGATTTTCCATGAAGCACCAATGTTGATATGCACTTACTAGTCACTAAATATACATTCCGTCACTCACGAGTTCGGTGAAGGAATTTACCGTGCTGTTGGATAATTACTAAGTGATAGGATCATCAAGATACGAACTCTACGATCAAATTGCTAACCTTAAAAGAAAGTTACTAACTAAAGGCGTAGGGATGGTCATGAGGACTCCACGGGACTTACGACCGATCGGAAAAATAACTGTGACGCACAAACACTATCAGTTACAAATAGAGAGGAAAAGTACTGTATCAATGGAGAATTGCGAAATGATAGCACCCTCAAGGTAAGAATAAGGGAAAATTTTAATTAAGAACCCCAAGTGGGGTCAAATTCTCAAAAAAAGGTCCAAAGTGAATATTGTGTCAAATAAGGGTCTGAAGTACCCAATTAGTTTCAAATAAGGACTCGAAGTGCCTAAAAAGTCTCAAATAAGGACCTGAGTCCCCGGCCAGCCAAAATACCTACCGGCCGACGAGAAAGTTACTGTTCTGGTGCCGGAACAGTAACTTTTAAATTTTTTTTATTATTTTCTTTCTATTTTTTTTCTTTTTCTTTTTTTTTCCTTCTCTTCCTTCGCCGGCCATAGCCGGGGCCGGTGGAGGTTGCCGGCCTTAGACGAGGCCGCCCTTGCCGGCGTCGGGCGAGGGCCGCCCTCGCTCGACGCCGGTGAGGGCGACCTCCCCCAGCCTAGGTGAGGGCGGCCCTTGCCCGACGCCGGCGAGGGCGGCCTCGCCTGAGGCCGGCAACCTCCGCCGGCCTCGGTTATGGCCGGCGGAGGAAGAGAAGAAAAAAAAAACAGAAAAGGAAAAGGAAAAGAAAAAAAACAAAAAAGGAAAAAAAAAGAAAATAATAAAAAAAATTTAAAAGTTACTGTTCCGATGCTGGAACAGTAACTTTCTCGCCGACCGACAGGTATTTTGGCCAGCCGGAGACCCAGATCATTATTTGAGACTTTTTGGACACTTCGGATCCTTATTTGAGACTGATTGAGCACTTCATGCCCTTATTTGACACTATGTTCACTTTGGACCCCTTTTTTGAGAATTTGACCTCATTTGGGGTCCTTAATTGAAATTTTCCCTAAGAATAATGAAGAGATGTTCGTGATGGAAAGTTAATTTAACCATAGGCGCAGTAATAACTTTCAAGGATTTCAGGTGATTTACAATTGTTTAGGAATATTTACTCAGAAATTTTGTTATCTCTTACTACTATTTGATGAAATTTACTATATTAATTTTAAGTTTACTAATGACGAAGATTAACATAGGGGCATAACAAAGATTATTTTCGGCAATGAGCAAAGATCAGCGTACGGCTATAACAGGAATATGTATAGAAACATATAAGCAGTGTCGCAAACCTTATCTGCTTCATCTATAATTTGCACAAAAAAATATGCAATTACCCAAGTAAAGGGAAACAATACTGGGAAATGAAATATGAATACGGTTTCTTAAGGGATAAATACTTTAGAAGTCATAAAATTTATTGCGAAAGTACAATCAAGTCTTAAAACTTATCAAATTAATGCAATCAAGTACTTCCTTCAACTCTGTCCAATTTGAGTAATAGAACATCCAGGCATGTCATCTTTCGGTCTGTTTCAAGTACACATGCCAGAGATACTCGAGCCAGACATGATGCCCCGTTCTGATGAGTTGAAGTGTCTCGCGCGCCAAGTCACCCTCTATCCCTTCACATATATTTGAATAGGACATGAGAGATTGAATTGGACGCCATCTGTTACTCCATCAACAAGACAGATGTCCCGGGGTATCAAGAAACATATACTCCACTCCAAATTTGTTTCGCTGGTGTAATGACAGCTTCCTTAAGAGCTGCAAGCCAATACTACTTCACTAGCCTCGTACGACGTTGTTTTTCAAGTGCTTCCACTTCCTCCATTCGGCGCGGTAGAAATTTCCACAAGAATGCTCTTAACTCTGTTTCAATGAGTGAAGCTGGATCCACTGATCGATTGTCTTCAAGCGCAACCTTCATATCATCGTCCAGTTGCTCGCATCTTAGCACATATCCCAACTTTTCCATGGTTCCACCAGATACTCTGAGCGTAAGGCTAAATCGTAAATAATCCTCGTCAAATTCAAGAAAATCAACCGCTCCCTCCAACACTCCCCATAGCACATTTGGTTTGAGGTACTGGATCCACATGTGATCAGAATCAAATGAACCGAGAGTTCCCGATAGCGCATTCCGTCTTTGGTCGTTAATATGTGGCACGATGTCGAAAAAAATTTCCTTTTCTCCATCTTCTACACCGAAAACAACACAGAGAGCCAATCCTAGGCACTTGTCATAAAAGTCTTGCGAAACCATGAAAGATATGGTACCGCCTTCAACAAGGATGAACTCCTCTGGCATCTCTCCTTTAGGGAGAACATCTTTGTAGTAAGAAGGAATTTCGGAATAGCGATACTTCTGTTGTACGGGTAAATTGTTAGAAGTACCCAAGTTGGTAATTAGTTCAAACAGAAGAGTTTGATTTGAGAATTTTTCTTGTAATTCAACCAAAGCTAGAGTTCTATAATAGTTAAACATATCGATCCTTCCTTGCCTTGTATGTAACACTCATGAAATCATTCACCTGCGAGTGTTGTAGCCACCCCTATTACATGTAATTGCAGAATCACTTTATGTTAGATTTGCTTGTTTGTCTAGAATTTTTAGCTTTTGCATTATACAAACACAGCGCGCCCGACATACACTCCAAATCAACACACACACACGAATGTGTGCACACAAAGAGAGAGAGAGAGAGAGAGAGAGAGAGAGAGAGAGAAAGACCTCAACTGAGAAGTCAGCCATGATAGAGCCATCTGCTTCACTTAATCTGTCTTCCTCGTGGCTTGTTGGATTATCAGGGCTTGTTGGATTATTGTCTTCATGCTCTAGCCACCGCTATCACATATAGGTGCAGAATCACCATATATTAGCTCGTTTTGTTTACTAGCATTTGCAGCTTTTGCATTATACAAACCACACAGTGCACCCAACATAGACTCTGTATCAATCACACAGACCACAAACACCCAGAGAGAGAGAGAGAGAGAGAGAGAGAGAGAGAGAGAGAGAGAGAGAGAGACATACATCAATTATTGAGAGGTCATTGATGTTTGACTCTTGGTGGATTAAGTTACTCGAACTATTTGCCTCTGTGCTAGTTTGACTATCTAGGAAATCTTCTGTTTTACTTGAACTTTCTTCCTTTGTGCTCGTTTCACTATCTTCATGCCAAATCTCATAGAGCAAAGTTGGATCCAGCAACTGGTCTTCTTGAAGCAAAACCTCCAAATCATCCTCTAGTGGCTTGCATATTAGCCGAAATCCGCACTTTTTCACAATTCCACCACCCGATGCTTTAATGCCAAACTGGAAAAAACTCGAGTCATTTGCAGCAAAAACTTCTTCTCCCCATAGGTCCTTTGCTTCGATATATCGAAGCCACACATGATTTGAATGCAATGAACTGAATGTCCATGGATTTGTAACCCTGTTTTTTCCATTAATGTAATACACATGCTTAAATTTGACACTTCCTTTTCCTTCCTTTACTCGGAATACAACGCCGCAAGATAACCCTAGGAATTTCTGATACAAGTCCTTTGAAGCCATGAAAGATATATAACCGTCTTTATTAGGGAGCAACCACCGTGGCATCTCTTCTCCAGGTAGACAAACATCGCTACCAAATCCGTGATCAAACTGCTGTCATAGATGTAGATTGTTAGAGAGTTTTTCGAAATTGACACCTAAAAAAGAGGAGTTTCAATGAGTTAAGTGGATAGTCCTAGCGTTTAGCAATAGCAAGCAATATCATTACAAAGATGTATTGAACTTAATTGGTGGAAACAGGACAGTTATTGTTGAAGATTTTGTAATTGGATGAACTTATATTGTTGAAGTTTTTCACTGGGCGATCCTTGTAATTCCACAGTGAGCTAGAGTTCTATAAATAAAGAGAATATCCATTTTGTTACCTTATAGCCACTTCTACTACATATGCATGCAGAATCACTTTCTCCACGTTTGCTTTTCTTAATTAGCCCACAAATCTAATATTTTCAGCCTTACGCAATATAAAACAACACTCAGTGCAAACCAACATGTACTAGTACTAGACTACATATTAATCATGGAGAGAGAGAGAGAGAGAGAGAGAGAGAGAGAGAGAGAGAGAGAGAGAGAGAGAGAGAGAGAGAGAGACTAACCTTAGGCATAACCTCAGGCATAACCTCAGGCTTGAACAAATCATTCATGGTGAACCCATTACGGACCAGTTCATGACATGAAGTTAAGTAAATATTTTCAACGTAACATATGTCGGAGGGAATTTTACTCAGAGATTCACAATTAACTGCATATAGAGAACTCAATTGCCCTGGAATCTTAAGGATCTCCTGTAGTTGTCGGCATTCCCTAACATCCAACGCTACCAAATTATGTAGTTGCCCGCATGTAGGAAGGTTAGTAAAATTGTTTCCCGACAAAATCAAAGCTTTTAAGTACGGAAACAGGAATGATTCTCCAAGAACTCTACTTCTAATAGATTGCAGCCCATAAGGCTTAAAATCAGTAGCTTAGGAAATCCTATCTGGCTATGGAGATCGCTCGAATCCTCCTCCTCCTTTGGAAACTTGATTAGTTTTGAACAACCATCAAGCCGCAGGCTCTCAAGATTTGGCAACCTGTAAATGCTAGATGGAAGGATCGCCAGTTTCTTGCAATTAATTAAACTCAAACACTCCAAAGAGACAAGATTTTCTATGGATGCAGGTAGTTCCTCGATTGAAGTCCCTTTTAGATAAAGTTCTTGCAAGCCTTCAACTTTATCTGGAATATCAGGGAATCTTTGCAACTTTGAGCAACCAGTAAGATTGAGAAGATGAAGATTCTTGGATTGGAGCACATCGGGGAGATGATGAAGGTTAGAGCACCATTTTAAATTCAACAACTGTAACTTGGCGTGATATGCAACTGATTCATGGGCATGCTCCAAATTTTTACACCCATGGAGATCCAATTCCTCGAGATTTGGAGTCCAATCAAGGTTCGGCGTACAAATCACCAACGGACATTCACTGAAGTTAAGGAACTTCAAATTTTTAAAATCCTGCAAGAAAAATCCAGACGAAAACAAATGGAGATAAAAATATGTTATAAAAAAACAATTGATCATCATTCAAGCCACGTGTGATCAGAATTCAGTGGATCATATGGTGTATATAGAGCACTCCCTCTCCATTTTTAAATATGAGTTTAGTAAGCGATCCTTGGAAATTGGCCAAAAGAGAAGATAAAAAGAATAATAGTCGTAATTCCACCACCCACTAGAGTTTTATCAAGCGACATAGAAGAGAAATCATCCCAATGCTAAGTGGCCTGGCCACTTCCAATGCATATACGTGCAGAAAAAAGACTCGTAATTCTGGGAGAAAGGGAGAGTGTGTAACCTCAAGTGGGACCACATGAGCCACGGATAATCCTTTGCCAACTACTAATTCATCACATGAATTTAAGCTAACATCTAGAATCTTATGTAGAGATTTGCAACCTGCCGCAAAGGAGGTGGAAGCTCGGGCATCTCTCGTGTCATCACTTATTAGGTCATGGTGGTTGGCTGATCGATTTTCAAGAATCGCACATTTTGTACCATGTAGTAAGACCCTTGATGCATTACTTGTTGCTGAACTTTAAATTCGTGAAATTGTGCACCTACATGGTATTCCAAAGACAACCCCTTCTGATAGCGATGTCAAGCTTATTAGTCACTTTTGGCTTACATCACGAAAAATGGGGACTTAACCTCGGTTTGATTCCGCTAGCCATCTTGTTAAGGAGTTTTATTAGAAAACATGTTGAACAATGGGATTTAGTATTGGTTCAAGCTGAGTTTGCATATAATAATTTGGTGAGTGAAACTATTGGAAAATGCCAATTGGAAGTTAAGTACCGAAAGCATCTTTTAAGTCCTTTGGATCTTATACCATTATCCACCACTAAGTGTCAATTTAGTGGAGATGCTGAAGAAAGAGCTAAGACAATCAAGGAGTTACATGAGGAAGTGAGGAAGAGAATTTCGAAGCAAACTGACAAATATCCCCGTCAAGCAAACAAACATAGAAAAGCCTGCTATTTTTAAACAAGGTGATCTTGTCTGGATTCATTTGAAGAGAGCACTTTCCACCTAGTCGTCGTGCTACGGACGGTTCTTTTCTAGTTTTGGAACGCATTGACAATAATGCCTACAACAGCGAGCTCTGTGGATAGAATGGTGTTTCCGCTAATTTCAATGTTGCTGATCTATCCCCATGAAGTTGGCCTCGAGGACGAGTCTTTTCCAACAGAGGGAGAATGATATGGGAAATATTTCAAATCCGTATTCAAAGAATTTCAAGATCCTCTCTTGTGAATAGAATATTAGGGATAGAATATATTTTCTTGATCTGCGAGTTTGTTTATAATTTTTAGGATTACTTTAGTCTCAATTACAATTTAATAATATTGTTGCCTGTTTGAATTTCGTATCTTTGGTACGTTATCTTTTCTTATCCTCCATAGTGGGGTTTTTCCTCTTCAATAAGATTGAAAAGCCCTTTTTATTTATTTGTTCGTTCAACACATTCCGACGTCAGTGTGGCCAACGACCATGACAGCAAAATTGAAAGCCAACAAAGTTAGTCTCATAGGAGGCATTTGAAGAAGAGTATAAGGGGCGTTTATGCATATAATACTATGTTTTTTACGTGCTAAATGTATGCACAAGATATGAAAAATTGATATTTGAAAAATTGAGCAAAATCACCAAATTAGAAATATTTATTGGAAAGAAATTGTTGGTAAATACACAGTACACAATTTTGTAGGATAGAAAAGATTAAAATTTAGATTTTGAAACATGTGAGAGATTAAATAAACTAACTAGTTTATGCATCTCTCTATGGATACAATATTAGCAAAATAAGTAATTGATGACATTTTGGGGAAGCAATTAAATTGAAATCCTGTGGAAGGTCACCTTTACTTTGTACAGTAGTATAAATATGAATATAAAAGTAATACATATATAGACACACATACATATATAACTTTAGATAAGATTTAGGTTTAAATATATTTAAATTAGCGAAGCAAGCCCCCTACTCACTTCTCTTTAGAAAGCCTTATTAGTCATGCATGAAAGCTGCTGCGTGCTACTAGCGCCCTAGAAATACCACACTAGCGCCTCTATAAAGTAAGACTCTTCTATAGAGTCGTACTCCACAAGCCTTGTTTTAAAAAGCAGGAGAAGGAATTGGATGGTCAATCTATCTCCCCTACTGTTCTACAGCTAGGCGAGAAGACTCTCAACGTGGGGACGTGAAGAGTTGCTTTTCGTCCCGTGATTTCTTACTTGGGAAGAAATGGAGCAAGGGCGCTATCGGATGGCTTGATTGAAAGGAAAGGAGGGGAACGAGTTACATATTTGAAAGGAGAAGGAGAGATTTCTTGGAATAGATTCTCCCAACTATATTTTAAAATGAATATTTCATCAATAAAGATAAAGAAAACTTTTTTGGAGTTCCGCTTCTTCTTCCTTCTAAATAGAAGTACTAGTCAGAAATCCCCAATTAAGTTGGTACAATAAAAAAGACAGGAGTTTTGAGGCCGACTTAAAGTAAAGACCAACTTCCTGTATAGATCCTTTGCTACACCGTTTCTATATATCTCTTTTCATAATCGGCTGCATGCTATTTGAGAAAGAACGGGAGGTTCAACCAAAAGCACTTAGCGCACGCTCACTTCAATGATAAAGCAAATAAGCAAGAAAAATCTCTTTCTATTTCCATGTGCAATTTTGAATAGAGTATAGTCAACTCGTCTCTGATATAAAATATAGAATCATCGATAGCATTTTCATTATCTATCATTTCAAAGGCATACAAATTGAATCCTCAGTTCATGTTTATAAAAATACTAAGCACATTCATCATTCAATTGTTAAATTATGTCACCAATAAGTTCTTGTTCCGATTTTCGGTATTAAAGTTTCTGACTGTTTAAGTTCATTCTCCTTGTAATTTCCGTACTTGTAACATTTTGAAAATGAGACTGGACTTTTTTAGTGAATATATTTTGTTCGAATCAACATTAAGATTCACATAGGAAAGTGTTTTTATACTCCCCTAAAACGGGAAGAATCCACTTATGTTGGTTCATGCAGTAGATCGACATCTTGTATTTAATGCTTTAATCAGATATAAGCAATTTATTAGATGCCGATGTTTCTTAAGCACATTAACGGGCATCATCAGAGTTAGTTATTGTTGCATTCAAAGTTTTCAATAAGACATATACATATCCATAATCGTATTCATACAGATATAGATATATAAGAGATAAGTGAAAAAGGTCAATTCATTTAAATGCGTACCTTAAATTGCTCCCTCACTACTTGGATGTTGCTTTTGTGGAGATCAAGTCCAACTAACTTCTTTGGACCAGAGGGAAATTCGGGAACCCAAGGAGGACATTCAGGCCATTCAAACCATCTCAGTTCATTAGGAAGACAGATAGGACCTTGGAAAGAGTTATGCACATTAATCATGATGAGCAGCCTTAACCTTCTCATGTTTCTGAAAGCATTGGAACCTATGTGTATTGCTTCTGTCTTAGGTAAATCCAAAACTATGGCTTTTACTGCATTTGTTCCCTGCATTTATAGAACTTGCATTGCAATTAATATACGAAGTCAGAGAACAAGAGAGTAAGATCAGTGTTTAAACCAACAAAACTTACCATATCCCCCAACAGAACATCACAAACATCTTCCCAGAGCCATAACCTGCTGCGTCTTCCAGGATCATCACGACATTCTTGTTTAACAATATTCATTCCCATCAATTGCATCAAGTCATGCATCTGCAGGATCTCTTTCTCTTCAATTATCAAGCATTTCTCCACAAGAACTTGTACTCCAATAGTTGTGTCAAAGTCACAACTGTCAAGAACTTTTACAATGTACTTTGTGTCTCGTCCCTTGAAGAAACATGCAATATCAAGGAATATCTCCTTTGCATAGTCCTCTAGTCCATCATAACTTAACTTAAGAACATCATTGATGGTTTTGTCAGGACTTCTGGCAAGTTTATTCATTGCACTTTCCCATTCTCGTTCTCTTCTACCATGTAGGAAAGAGCCCAGTACCTCGAGTGCTAAAGGAAGTCCACCAGCATAATGCAAAGCACTATCCACAAGATCCTTCCTTATCACTATTTCGTTATTTCTAAGGAAAGCATGTTTATTGAAAAGTTCAAGAGCTTCCCAATTATCTAGAGTTTTAACTTCATAGATATGATCTTTATCTATCCCATGGAAAGTTAATAGATGGTTATCTCTTGTGGTGATGATGATTCTGCTTCCTTTACCAAACCATTCACGCTCTCCAGCTAAAGCATTTAACTGTTTTCCGTCATCAACATCATCGAGAACAAGGAGAACTTTTTTGTGGCAAAGTCTATCTTGTATCAAATTAATACCTCCATCAACACTAAACACTGTTAATCCTTTTCCCAGTAATATTTCGGACAACAATTTTTCTTGCAAAGGAACTAAATCCTTGGAATCTTTTGAAGTTTCCCGAACGTTTGCCAAAAAACATGAAGCATCAAATTGTCTAAAAATATCATTGTAAATGGCTTTAGCTAATGTTGTTTTTCCTATGCCTCCCTGTCCCCATAATCCTATTATGAGAACATCATCGCGAGACTCAAGATTTAACATTGATTTCAACTTTACAACTTGTGGATATATTCCAACTGGATGCTTGGCAACATGTAAGGGTGTTCGGTCTAACTGAATAGAGATCTCCTTCACAATTCTCTTTATAAGATCTGCTTCATCTCTGACAAAATCCAGAAAGGTCCTTGACACATTAATTTCCAAAGATAATAACTTTCATGGGAAAAAAGAAGAAGAAGATGCGATTCAGCATATATAAGACAATAACAAAGCAGTGTAACATCAATCACTACTTAGTACTTACTTATCGTTCAAATCCCATCCGGATAAGCTACCGGCATCAAAGAGAGCCTTCTTCCATCTCTTCACTTTCTCCGAATCTTTCCCGAACTTGCTCTCATGCTTAACCATAGCTACTCGGTAGCTCTCTCTTGGTGTTCTCACTTCTCTGGGTTCCACTTTGTAAAACACCGGAAAGACCATGAGGCCTCTTCGCTCCTTGCACTCCATGATTTTCGCCACCTCTTCCAAACACCACGGCGAGGAAGCATAGTCCTTAGAGAAAATGATGATTGCGATGCGCGAGTCGTCGATCGCCCTCATAAGCACCGGCATTATTTGCTCTCCTTTCCGGAGCTCCTCGCTATCGACGTAAGTGTAGATTCCTTTCTGGTCAAGAGCCGCGTAGAGATGAGCGAGGAAGCTCTTCCGAACGTCCGTGCCTCTGAAACTTAGGAAGACGTGGTAATTCCCTTTCAGATTCACAGAAGCAGCCATTAGAGGAGATGAAGGTTGATGTGCTTCCGCAGAATGTTTACTGTCGGGTCGGGTTGCAGCTTTATCTCTCATTGTCGCGACCTAACCCTGGCCAAGAGATATTTGTCGAAGAATTTAAACATTAATTGATTTGCTTGAAAGACAAACCAAATAGTTCATTAATCCAAAGACCGAGGTACTCCCAAGACTCATACTTCACGTGACGAGAATTGTCTAAACTAAGCATTCAATTAGAGTCGCCACTAGCCATGATCAAAGATTGGCCAGAAACTCTAATCGACAAGCGGGAGACGTCAAAGATTGGCTAGAAACTCTAATCGACAAGCGGGAGTGTCGTCTCGATGCGTGAGAAAACTAGATATTCTAAAGGATCGGAGACTAGATTACGCTAGCACCCATTTCACAAAAGAATCATTCGGACCCCCATTTTGGCATTTCGTCGAACATGGGAGGGGCGAGCTCAAAACGGTGACTAATGCCTAAACTCAAGGGCTGCATTTGGTCGACCGGATAAAAGTCAGGATAGGATATATTTTATCCTATCTTGTGTTTGGTGGTGGTCCATGATAGGATAAGGTCGGATATAGACCGGATAAAAAAATTGGGGATCCTTACCAAAAAAAAAAAATTCGGGGATGAGATAGACCCGGATAGGATTTCTAATGCTTATTTTTCTAGAAATCCTACGCTTCACCCGCCGTCATCTTCATCCCCACACCTTATGCGCTTTCACCAAAAAAATTTCTTAGCTTTTTTTTTTGTTCATTGACTTCTCCGGACCCGTGAATAGCAAAAAAATAAAAATAAAAATTCTCCTATCCGACTTTAAATTCGTAGTCCACCAAACAATAGACAGGATATGAAAAAATCTCAGTATATCTTATCCTATCCTATCCAGTCCTATCCTGTTTAGAAATCCGGACGACCTAAGGCGTGTTTTTTTTTTGGGGTTCAAACACGATACACAGAGTTTAAGAAGGTCATGTTTTACAATAAAATGGTTCTGATTCACAGTAAAGTGTGAGAAAACAACGCAACCAGGTTCGGGGTTTTAATCTCACTCTGCTTCATTGAAACATTTTCCACGAAAGGGTGGTGTGTGGCAAAAAGGAGAGCTTCAAGGCTGATTTCCGTAAGATTTAAAGGTTGCTTCTTGCGAAGAATCATTCAAGAACACTCCTTGGGGAAGTAAGGGACTATTTTCCTCGTTCTGTGATGCCGGGCAAACACGGAATGAGCTCGGTAGCCCGGCATCCGAGAGGCAGAGCAACAGGGGGGTCAAAACAGAGTGGGGATAGGAAGACCCACCTGGTTGCGGCTGGCCAGAGCGTGTCACGACGACTGGAGGCTCGGCGGTGGCTCAGGCGTCCCACCGGCGAGCAGGCGAGGCTCTCAGTCTCTGATCTCGCTCTCAAGTTCTCTCGGTTCCCTCTCCTCCGGTAACTCTCCGCCTCGGTTCCTCTCTGCTCTCCGTCTCACTTTCTCCCCGGGAGCTCTCGGTTTTTTACGCTCACCCCAAAGATCTGTCTCTTTTTTTTTTTTCAATCTCCTCTCCCGCTCTTCTTTTTTCTCTCTTTCTTCCCTTTTCAGCCTTTTCAAGCTAGTGGCCCAGTAATAAAGAAAACCATAGAAAAGAAAACCAAAGGACAATTATTGCACGCCTAATTTCCGCGGAAGGTGCATGAAATTTGTGCGTGTGCTTTTTCTTTATGACTTGACTTGCTTTTTCTACTAATAAAGAAACAGAAACGAAAACCAACGATCAATTCTGATGCTCCAAGTCGGTAAGCTAAGCATATTCTCCGCCAACTTGTTTAATAGAAAGCAGATAGCGATAGAAAAGAAAACCAAAGGGCAATCAATGCACGTGTAATTTCCACGGCATTTTGCAGAAGGGGCGTGGAGCCATCCCTCTGCAGTAGAGGTGAACACGGTTCGGAACCGACCGGTTCCGGTTTGGAACCGGCGGTTCCGGTTCGTGACCAAGTATGAACCGGCCGGTTCCGGGCCGGTTCCGGTTCTGGTTCAGGTTCGGAACCGGTTCCGGGCCGGTTCATAATTTTACTTTTCTGTTTTTTTTTCTTTTTCCTTTTCTTTTTTTTATTTTCTTCCTCCGCCGGCCCCGACTAGGGCCGGCGGAGGAAGTATAAAGAAAAGAAAAAAAAAGAAAAGGAAAAATAAAAAAAACAGAAAAGAAAATAATAAAAAAATTTAAAAATTACTGTTCCGGTGACGGAACATTTTCAATATAAATTGTAATTAAAATGTAAATTGTAATTAAATTTGGGGACAAAAAGACAAGAGAGAAAGAGAGGGCTTGAACTTAATAAATTATCATTAAGCACGTTACAATTCGTTACAACAATCTCTAAAAAAAAAGAGCACAATATATATGCCCTAAAATGATCCCAAAACCTAAGCATTCTGTGCGCAGGGGACCAGAGGTCACATGTCGTCGGATTATACTTCGGTTTCCCTAAGCTCACATGGGCGTACCCGGTATGAGAAATAAGGGTTCCCGAAATATTTGCCAACTCCAATAGTTCTTTTACCTTCAATCGTCACTACCCGTTCCAGTACCGGTAGCAGTAGTATCTCCGTCGTTAAAGAATTCGGATTCATTATTCCGATCTATTTCTTGTTGCCGGTATTGAGTCTTCGTCCAATCAGCAACACAAGCTTGAATCTCCATTGATTCTGGAGCTAATCTTGAACGATGTTCGTCCAAAATATTACCTCCGGCACTGAATGCTTGTTCGACCGCAACTGTGGAACAAGGGGTTGAAAAAATCTATTTTGCAATAAGAGAAAGGATTGGGTATTGGCTTGCGTGCCTCTTCCACCAATCCAAAATTAAAAAATCTGCACCACCTTCGGATTCAGTAAACTCAAATGAAACGGTTAGATAAATTTCTAATTCAGAAATATTTCTTATTACTCCCTTTTATTTTTTTTGTCTATGTAATAAAAGTTGGTACCCTCTACTAATTTTACCTATACTGTCATTTTGTATCTCCGTAGATTGAGAAGATCCAATAATATCACCTAAATTATATTTAGTATAAAATTCATTATATAATTCTATTACTACGTTTTTAACATCACGTACTATGGTTGTAACATTTATCTCATCATAATGTAAACATTGATAATACGTACGCAAGAAATCATTTAAGCCATCCAATTTGCAACGCGGATAAAAGACACAAGCAACTAAATAAATAATGGAAATTTCTCTATAATAATGTAGCCACTTCATTTTCATTGCAACTATAGTATGTTGTAATTCAACATCATTTTCACATTTATCAAAAATTCCGACAATATTAATACACTCTACTAAAAATAAATGTGTAGTAGGATAATAAACACCGGACAAAGTATAAGGTGCATCATTAAAAACATTTAAAACATCTAAAATTTTTTGGCAAATATCCCACTCTTGTGGGTATAAATTAATCTGAGGTATATTATTAGAAATGAATGCACATAATAAATCTTTATATGCTAAAGATTCATTAAGCAAGTGGAAAGTAGAATTCCAACGAGTTGGAACATCTCTTGGAAATCTTTTTGGCTTTTTGCCATTTTCTCTACAAAATCTACCCCATTCTTTCATTTTTTGGGGATGTTTCCATAAAAATTGAATCGCCATTTTTATTGGTTGAAGAAAAATATCAAGAGTTTTCAAACCATCTTGTACACATAAATTTAAAACATGACAAGCACATCTAACGTGAAAAAATTTTCCGCCAAAAGCGGGTTTACAAATATTTTCTAAATCGGTAATTGAAGCGGTATTTGTTGCGGCATTATCAAAACCAATTGAAAAAATTTTGTTAAGCAAATAATATTCTTCTAAAATTTACCTAATTATTCTATAAATATTATTTGCCGTATGATTATCATCGAAAACTCTAAGTGCAATAACTTTTTTTTTTAATACTCCACTCGTCATCTATCCAATGACATATTATGCCCATGTAAGAATGATTTTGCCAATGATCACTCCAAATATCACTACCTATATGCACGTATCCATTAAATTGCATAAAAAAGTTTTGTAAATCTTTTTTTCCATTTTTGTAAAGATCTTTAATTACTCATTTAATTTAATTTCTAGGAACACGTTTTGCTTGTGGAGCACATGCTTTTTGTATAAATTCATTAAAACCAAATATTTCTCCAAAATTAAATGCTAAATGCTCAACGGAAATAAATTTGCCTAATTCTTCCTTATAAGTTTTGTCATTAAAACGAAATAAAGGGGAAGTGTTAGGATTGACGTACCCGGAAATTTGTTATTGCTCGATATCGATTCCCGTTTCAATTGGATGTTTGCTCCTAAGATGTCGTTTAAATGTTTCATATCCTTGTCCACCTGTATATTTATATATTTTCCCACAATATTTACAAATTATATGATACATTTTTTGACCAATATCAAACCTTTCAATTTTCGTGAAGTGATTCCAAATATCAGATGTAAATTCCCGTTCCGCTTTCTTTGTTGTAGATATTTCGGCAGGAGGATGAAAACTTTCTTGAGTCGAGACGCGCTCCATATCGGAAAAAATGTTAATTTCATCATCTTGAAAATCTGCATATTCACGAGGATCAAAAGAATGATGGGATTCCGTCGCGATATTCTTACCTTTGCCAGTTGGCACTCGACTTTCACTTGCCATTTTTTGAGTGGATTGAGAGAATTGAGCAGATTAATTGGAAGAATTAAGAAAGAATTGCATGGATTGAGAAAATTGAGAGAATTTAAGAGAATTTGAGAGAATTTCGAGTATTGAGAAAATTTGAGACTTGAGAGAAGAGAATTTGAGAGAATTGTGAGTATTGAGAGAATTTGAGAGAATTTATAAGAAAAAATTGAGAAGAAAATTTAGAATTAAAAAAAAGTAAAGATAACCGTTGCAATTTTGCAACGGTTATCTTTTTTTTTTTATTTACTTTTTGCCCGTTTGAGGGCGTTGGCCGCTGCGGCGCTGCCCGCAGCAGGGCCTGCAGACGTGCAGGTCCTGCTGCGGGAGCATTTTTTTTTTTTTAAATTTGCCCGTTGCGGAGGTCGTCGGCCTCAGGCGAGGCCGCCCTTGCCAGCGTCGGGCGAGGGCCGCCCTCGCCTAGGCTGGGAGAGGTCGGCCTCGCCAGATCGGGCGAGGGCTTGACCTCGCCGGCGTCGGGTGAGGCCGACCTCGCCGGTCTGCTGCACAGCTGCAGCTTTTTTTTTTTTTTTTGTGGAACCGGGCCCGGAACCGGCGGTTCCGGGCCTGTTCCAAATTTTCTGGAACAGGAACCGGGACCGTACGCCACGGGCCGGTTCCGGTTCCAAACCGCGGGCCAGGTCAACGGGCCGGGCCCAGGTTTGACCGGGCCGGTTCCGGTCCAGTTTCGGACTAAAACCGGCCCGTGGCCACCTCTACTCTACAGTGGCTTCTTGACTTGACTAGCCCTTTTCCCATTAATAAAAGAAATAGGAAAGAAAACTAGCAATATTCCCGTGCTCCTGGTGCTATTATACACGAGTGAATCGCACAAGAGATTCTAGGAAAGCAAATCCCAAAATAAATTTCCCTCGATTCTCAAACTAAATTTCTCCGTACCACCGTATCTTTGCCGAAAGATTATTGAGTCATCACCTCCTCAGTCGAGTCACTTTGATCACACTCCTTAAAATCATTTTTTGTTTTTGACATTTTACATTTATTTTATACTTTCAATGTCACATTTAGAATTTCTCAGTTAACAAGTTCGTGGAATACTTTTTTCCTTATTATTTCATTTTTGTCGAACCTTCTATTCCATGTTGACTGTTGACACTCTTTTTTTTCTTAACATTTTAGTAAATATTATCACTTATTCATCCGAAGGTGTTTGTCATTAATGATAGGATATTATGAAATGAACCAACTATATTACAATATCAGCTTTATAGCTTCCGATAAAAACTGGAGCCTTACGACTTTGAATAGCAATGACATGTAGAGGATTCGTGGAATGGGATCTTCTGCTTCAATGTCTCAGTTATATTATTTAGTGTATGTATAGCTGCCTTTCGACGACGTTCTCATTCAGGAGCTTTTGGACACTTCTTGCGATAAAAGGAATGTGAAAGGTTGAGATTTCTATTTTCCATGGGTTTTGACTCGTGGACGATGTTATGAGAACATGCAATCTATGAGTGATTTGCGTTTTTTTCACCTTTCATATCAGATGAGACTTACTGAATCCTTTGGCATAAAGTTTGTGCGTTCTCTCCCTTGGGTTGAATTGCTGAATTCAACTAGTACTATTATAGTATTTTGGTGCCCCGTAGAGGGCCTTATGGAGAGTTGAGATGTGGCTCATTTGACGGTCGCCACCTCACTTTCGTTTGCTTTAATTTATTCGTTCCTCCTTTTCTCTTCATTTCCAAGAAATGGCTTATTAACAATAAATAGCACTTTGTCTAATATGTGGATGTTGAGATGCACGTGTTGAGTCGTGTTAGAAAGGTTTCATATAAGAGAATTTGTATATTGTTGAGTAGTTAATATATCATAGTTAATATATTCTAGTTGGCTCATAACTTATTTGCTTAAGCTAATAAGTGAAATTGGATTTAATTAAATATGTTGATGGGCTCGGACTTGGACTTTCTCTTGGTGATCTCTCTAGTTGAAGGTATCCGACTTCTACTACGGCCCAACAAATGGTGTTAGAGCTACTGGTTGATTGGTGGCCTACTCCCAATGTGTATCAGTGTATGGTGCATATCTCAATGAAAGAATCTTGTAACGAACGTGGTTTCCGGATAGTCTTCATGATCCAGTTTGGTGAAAGAAACCTAGAGTGAAGGTGAGTGTTGTGGTATCGTCATGCAGTTTCAATGGTAGCTTTTGTGGTTCGGTCCAGAGAAAGAGACTAGGGATGAAGGGGTTGTTGGAGATTTAAGTTGAGATATGTTGAAGAATATTTGAATCTAGGGGGAGTAGACCTAATGTTGAATTCACATGCGAGGGGGATAAGAACACCGATTGTTTGCGATCTCTTGGAAAGTTTTTGAATGCTAGAAGTCCCAAACTGACAAGAACTTTGTGGAGATCGACTCCCTTTGGAGAAATGCTACTAACATTGTCACCCAAAGGTGCCATCGTTTGATATGACTTGCTCATTACCAAATAATATGCTCCATCAACAACACGAATGTCTTGGGTATATGAAAATGTTAAAATATGTCTCAAGTTTGAGTTCAAAACGAAAATTTGAATATTTCGAATTGATATTTTGTGGACATCCGAAATCGAGTGAAAAGAAATATTTGGAAGTTTACTTTCCTAATGATTAAGAGTTGGCAGCTAACAAAAGAAGGAAAAAGATAAACGCAAAAGGAGAAAAATGAAAGTTGACTTGTTGACCGAGTTTTAGTGCGACTCCTCGGCCAAGTGGACTCGTTGCATATATGTATATATCCATAGAAAAGCATTTTAAGCACATTAATTATTTTATCAATATTGTGAAAAAAATGGTTTAGTAGTTTCGCCTACTAAAATGTCCCTTTTCAAAACAAGAATTCGATTTCTAGGACATTACATCCACCAAGGTACTATTATACCTATTAAAAGATCAATAATATTTTCTAAAAAATTCCCCGATGAAATCAGAGACAAAAATCAATTGCAAAGATTTCTAGGAAGTTTGAATTATATTATTGAATTCTTCCCTCGCATTAATATAATTTGCAAACCGCTCCATCAAAGGCTCAAGAAGGATCTTCTTCCTTGGACTCAGATCCATACCGATATTATAAAACAAATCAAGTGAACCATCAAAGAAATTCCTTGTTTACATCTTGCTGATCTTTTTGCTTTCAAAATCGTTGAAACTGATGATTCTGATATTGGTTACGGAGGAATTCTTAAACAATCTAAAGACAATAAAGAACAAATTGTTCAGTTTGTCTACAAGCATTGGAATGATTGCCAAAAGAATTACTCCACAATCAAAAAAGAGATTCTTGCCATTGTACTTTCTATTTCTAAGTTCCAAGGAGATCTTTTAAATAAAAAAATTCTTATTACGAATTGATTGCAAGTCTGCACGAATTGATTGCAAGTCTGCAAAAGACATTTTACAGAAAGATGTTCAAAATATTGCTTCAAAACAAATTTTCGCCAGATGGCAAGCCATTTTATCTGTTTTTGATTTTGATATAGAATTTATAAATGGAACTTCGAATTCTCTCCCAGATTTTCTCACATGAGAATTTTTACAGGAAAAATGCCTCCCAAGCCACCTGACAAGCCTACTAGAAGAAATAAAGGCAAAGAAATTGCCGAATCTTCTTCAGAGAAAAAACCCGGCTTAACCAACATAAAGACATGGCTACAAGCAACTACTCAGCCATCTTTGAATACCACTACCATTTCTACTCAGTCCAAACCGGGCCTTGAATTGTCTCTAAGACCTCCTTTTGATGTTACTAAAATTTCTCATGAAGAAGCTTTACAGCTTCTCCAAAAAGCCTTCAATAGTCAGACACAATTGTCAACAGTATTGGTAAGTCCTGACCCTTCTCCTATTGCTACCCACAAGCAGATGGGAAAAAGAATTTCTAGTGAGGTGGTTATTCAGTCAACCCAGACAATCCCTCCTAATCTTAAATCAAAATTCTTTCCTAAAACGCATTTTGAAACCATTTGTAATATTGAAAACGGATTCTATGATGAAAACCTTAATGTTTTTGCTAATAACATGTTTTCAGAAAAATTCCTCTACACACCTTATGACATTTATAAAACTGTTGAATTCTATGAAAGAATTCTGACAGAAACAGAATCTGTCACTTTTAAATATTTCTCTGATAAAGGACATATAAATTATTCTAAGGCCATTCTTTACAAGGTCATTCACCCTCGAGACTGGAAACCAAGTCCACGAGGAAATTTAATGTCAAAATAACTGACTCCCTTCCATACAGAGCATCCTTCTCTTATTTTGATTATCGACAAGCATGGTGGAATGCATTCTGGAGACAAAATCCTAACAACTCCCATACTTGGCTTTTCTATTTTGAGAGCTTTGAAATCAAAGGAAGCCCTTACTGGTTTCTCCAATGGTGGGATATTTTTGGATCCATTAAAGAAATTCTCCATCCCAGAGTTCAACCCAGTTATAAACTCTTCCTCAAAAAATTCAATCCATCCTCCTATGAGCAAATCTTTACTAAACTCATGCTCTTTTTCTATTTCTTCGGAGTATCTTGGGTTCTTGGATGGACTCTTGATTATAGAAAAGCTGGCAGAACAAACATTTCTATTTTAATAAGACGATTCAAAGTCAAATGGTGGGATGGTTTTAAATTCTTTGATAGAACATCTGTAGACGGTGTCAACAGATGGCTCATTGCTAGACAACCTATTTCTAATTATCCTCCCCCTCCTGGGGAAATCGCCCCTTTTCTACATGACAAAGGTTTCGTCCTTTCTAAATTAGCTTCAGCCCAATCACTCCAACAATTGGCTGGAATGTTGAAGCAAGCTCTTTCTGAAATTGAAGACTCTGGATCTTCTCACTGTTATCACAGTGGGAACTCCAATGAAGATGATTGCTACAGAATCCTTCCAAGAATCCCATGGTGAGAAGTAGCAGAACAGGAATAAGAAGAAGACGAAGAGGTGGAAGATTTGTCCAAACCATGATATCAGGCGTCGAAAGACTCTAGCCATTCTCATCATTTCTAAACCGAAAGGAGTCTGTCAATCTTTTTCTTTATCAAAGCTTTCATAATTATGTCAGGGTACTATTCATTGTAAACACTGTGCACTTTCATAATACTGCCAGATACTATTCACTGTAAATACTGTGCACTTGCTACAGTACTACCCGTGAACTATTTCTACAAAACCCAGCTTGCTTATAAAAGCGGACCTCACTCACTTGGGAGAGGTATTCAAAACCTTTCAGAACCCTTTAAAACCCTTTCTGAATCCCAAAACCTCTCCAGATCTCTCTAAGCCTTCTTCGACAGAATAAGAGATCATTCATCTCAGACACCATTCACCTCACAACCTTTCTATAACCTTTCCATAACTGGTAAGTTTCTAATCCCTGGAAGGATCTTGTCCTATACTTTCAAGATCTTTCAAAATCCTTTCTAGTTTTTATAGTATGGAAAATCTTATCGTTTTAGACTACCAAATAGTCTGAGTAACGGGAGAATTTCTACCAGAGAAATTTTCTTAATTCTGCACTTGTACTTCAATATCTACATTGTGTAACCTTTCAATACTATTGTTGTAATCTTCCATTACTGTTTATATACCAGCCATTTCTAATTTCTCTCCTGCATTTACATTTACATACCCCACAAACGGCAGGTCGAACCGCCTGTGGAAGGTTTGTACTTTAATTTACAACAATTTTCTGCATTTGTTATATATCCTTACTTCATCTTACCGTTTTGCCATTTTCATCCTTACTTAGCAATACCACCTACATGGTTGATTTAGAATTTCTAGTAATTATCCTTTTCGTTTTATATATTTTTTACGGACTCTTTATTATTTTTAATGCTCGGGCTTTTATTTAATTTTATTTACTTAATAATTTTTGTGTAGAAATCTGCATTTTTATATTAGAATACATTTTCCGTTGCTAGATTTAGAGACATATCCGAAATCCTTTATTTATTTTCTCAATATATTGAATATTTTGAATATCTAGAACATCAATTAAAAATTACTTACAACTTTATTGCTCTTATCTTTTTATTTCCCGGATTCCTTTCTAATAAACGAAAACGCATAGATTAGTTGACCTTCTATAAGAGATATTCTTTCCTATTTATAATATATATATTTATAAGAAGTTAATGTTTTTGTGCCCAATATGACAAAGGATTAGGAGATTTTTGTGCCTAGTATGACCCATCTTTTGAATATTTTGAAACCCAAATGCTTAGGAAAATGTTTTTCTAAACTTAAACAAAAGGATCAAAAGAAATCTTATAAAAACCCCTATAAGAGGAGAGGAAATTTGATAAAAGGTTTTCTAAGAAAAAAGAGAATGAAAGTTTTGATAAAACCAAGAAATCAAGAAAGAATTTTAAAAACATTACTTGCTATAATTGTGGTAAGAAAGGCCACACTTCTCGATATTGTAAAATTAGCAAAAAGGTTAATGAGTTAGGTTTGGACGAAGAAACTATTAATCAACTCAACCAAATAATGATTGAAACTGACAGTAGTTCTTTTGATTAATCTAATTTTGAAAAAGGTCTTCAAATTTGTGATTTAGAAACCTCTTCACCATCGACTTCAGAAAGTGAAGATGAAGATGCCACCAATTATTGAAATAAATGTTTTAACAAAAGAAGAAGAAATTCTTTTGCAAACGATTGATCAAATCACTGATCCAGAAACAAAAATAAAGTATTTAAATAGTTTCCAAAATTCCAAGCCAGTTTTCCATTATGATATTCCTTATAATATTTTTACCATACTTAGTAAGGAAAAGAAAACAAGTTTTAAACCTACTTTTATAAGTGATCTTAATCACGAAATCAATAAACAAAAGCAAGAAATCCAAAACCTCAAAGCTGCTAAGATAATTATGCAACGAGAAATTTTAGATATTAAAATGAAGACTCTAAAAGGAAAACAAAAGGAAGAAGATTTTGGGGAAAATAAAAATTATGAACTCCTTTCTTCTTCTGATACGAACTTCCTTTTGATGCTTTTTGAAATAACAACCAGAAAATGGATTATTAATATTACTATAAAAGTCCATAATGAATTTATTTTGAAAACAACAGCCCTTTTTTATACTGGTGCAGATCTCAATTGTATAAGAGAAGGTCTTATACCAACCAAATATTTTGAAAAAACTTTCTAGTCCCTCAAATTAGCATCCGAAAATAAGCTAAATATAAGCTTTAAAATCCTCAAAGCCGAAGTTATGAAATACCAAATTTCTTATAAAACTCATTTTCTTCTTGTTAAAAATATCAAACAAAATGTTATTTTGGGGTCACCTTTTATTAATTTAATACAACCTTTTAAATTTTCTGAAAAAGGAATTGAAACAAAAATATTAGGCAAAAGGATATGTTTTGATTTCATTTCAAAACCCCTGACCAGAAATTTAAATACCCTTCAAGAACATTCTATTTCTAAATAAATTGTATTATTCAAGACAAAGAGACTCATCTTCAATTTCTTAAAGAAGATCTTGAATATAAAAAGATTGACAAAGATCTCTCTGAACCAAGTCTTCAGAAAAGGATTTCTAGTCTTGAAAATCAAATCAAAGATTCCATATGTTCAAATATTCCTAATGCTTTTTGGTCACAAAAATGCCATATAGTTGATTTGCCTTATGAACTAGGATTTTCAGAAAAAGACATTCCTACTAAAGCTAGGCCTTCTCAAATGAATCATGAAGTTCTAAATTTCAGTCAAAAAGAAATACAAGAACTTCTTAAGAAGAAGCTTATTAGGAAAAGCCAATCCCCTTGGAGTTGCTCAGCTTTCTATGTCAACAATAATACTGAACTAGATAGAGGAGTTCCAAGATTAGTAATAAATTATAAACCTTTAAATACAGCTTTAAAATGGATAAGATATCCGATACCTAATAAGAAGGATTTGTTGAATAGACTTCATGATGCAAAAATCTTTTCAAAATTTGATATGAAATCAGGCTTTTGGCAAATTCAAATTAGCGAAAAGGATAGGTACAAAACAGCTTTTACTGTTCCTTTTGGCCAATATGAATAGAATGTCATGCCTTTTGGATTAAAAAATGCCCCTTCAGAATTCCAAAAGATAATGAACGATATTTTTAATTCTTGTTCCGATTACATTTTAGTTTACATAGATGATGTTTTAATATTTTCTACATCCATAGAAAAACATTTTAAACACATCAATCATTTTATCAATATTGTGAAAAAGAATGGTTCAGTAGTTTCACCTACTAAAATATCCCTTTTCAAAATAAAGATACGCTTCCTAGGACATTACATTCATCTAGGAACCATCGTACCATTGAAAGATTGATAATATTTTTTGAAAAATTTCCTAATGAAATCAGAGACAAAAATCAATTGCAAAGATTTCTTGGAAGTTTGAATTATATTATTGAATTTTTTCCCCGAATCAACATAATTTGCAAACCACTCTACCAAAGGCTCAAAAAAGATCCTCCGCCATGGACTCAGATTCACACTGATATTGTAAAACAAATCAAGCAGACTGTCAAGGAAATTCCTTGTTTACATCTTACTGATCCTTTTGCATATAAAATTATTGAAACTGATGCTTTCAACATTGGTTATGGAGGAATTCTCAAACAATCCAAAGATAATAAAGAACAAATTGTTCAATTTGTCTCCAAACATTGGAACGATTGTCAAAAGAATTACTTTATTATTAAAAAGGAAATTCTTGCTATTGTCTTTTCTATTTCAAAGTTTCGAGGAGATCTTTTAAATCAAAAGTTTTTGCTAAGAATTGATTGCAAATCTGCAAAAGATGTTTTGCAGAAAGATGTTCAAAATATTGCTTCTAAACAAATCTTTGCTAGATGGCAAGCGATTTTATCTATTTTTGATTTTGATATAGAATTTATAAATGGTTCTTCGAATTTTAACCCAGACTTTCTCACAAGAGAATTTTTAAAGGGAAAATGCCTCCCAAACCTCCCAACAAACCCACTAGGAGAAATAAAGGCAAAGAAATTGCCGAACCATCCTCAGAACAAAAGCCTTCTGGGAAATTAACCAACATCAGGAGTTGGCTTCAAGCAACTCAACTATCGTTGAATATCACCACCATTTCTAACTAGGCTAAACAAGAACCAGGTACCTCTTTTGATATTATAAAATTGTCCCATGAAGAAGCACTACAACTTCTTCAACAGGCCTTCAATAATTAGCCCCAGCCTTCCATGGCAATGGTAAGTCCTAATCCTTCTCCTATAGCTACTCAAAAGGCGAGGGGAAAGTGAGGTGGTCATTCAGTCGACACAGGCAACCCCTTCAACAACCAAATTCTTCCATAAAACGATATTCCAAAATATTTGCAATGTTGAAAATGGATTTCATAATGAAGACCCATATATTTTTGCAAAAAATATATTTTTTGAAAAATTTAATTACACTCATGATATTTATAAAACAATGGAGTTTTATGAAAAAATTTTGACAGAAACAGAATCTGTCACCTTTCAACACTTTTTTGATAAGGGTCATACAAACTACTCTGCGGCTAGAATCCATAGGGTCATTCACCCTTCTCAATGGAAACCCGATCCATTATTCTTGAAAAAATTCGATATCAAGATGGCTGAATTTCTACCGTACATGTCATCTTTTTCATACTTTGACCACAAACAAGCCTGGTGGAACATCTTCTGGAGATAAAATGCCAATAACTGTCATACATGGTTATTTTTCTTCGAAAATTTTGATATCAAACAAGTTCCATACTGGTTCTAAGATGGTGGGAACATCTTGGACCCACTGATGAAATACTTCACCTAAAGATCCAGCTCAGTTACGAAATATTTCTCAATAAATTTACTCCTCTTCCATATGAGAAAAATTTCTCTAAACTGATGCTATTTTTCTACCATTTCGGAATATCATGGGTTCTCGGTTGGCATTTCGATTATCGAAAATCCATCCAAACAGGCATTCCCATTTTAATAAGAAGATTCAAATTCAAATGGTAGAATGGCTTCAAATTATTTGATAGAGTGACTGAACAAGCCGTTACCCAATGGCTTATCTCTAGAGGATTGGAACTTATAAAATCCGATGATATTACCCCATTCTTACATGATAAAGGGTTTGTTTTGTCCAAATTAGCATATGCTAAATCCCATCAACAATTAGCAGGAATGCTAAAGCAGGCCCTTTCTCAAATTGAAGATTCTAACTCTTCTCATTCTCATTATAGCGGAAATTCCAATGAGGATGATTGTTATGGTATCCTAGGAATACCACCTATTCCATGGGGAGATGTAAAGGATGATGAAGAAGAAGAGGAGCCACCAGAAGATCTCTCCAGATTTTCCTAGACAAAAGGCGTCGAAAGATTCCTGCTCATTTCATAATTTGACAAAAGATCGAAAGGAGTGTGTATGTCTTTTTACTTTTCTTTTCATAAGCTTTCATAATTGTGTTTGTTCATTGTAATACTGTGCACTTATTACTATTTGCTATAGTATTACCTGTGAACCATTTCTACAGGATGCCAGTCTGCCTATATATTCATACTTCATTCCCTGGTAAAAGACACACAATTCTTCTCTCAGAACTCCATACCGCTAAGAAACCTCTCAAATCTTTCCAGATCTCTCTAATCCTTCCTCGAAGAAATAAGAGATCATTCATCTCATAATCTTTCCATATCTCTTACATAACCAGTAAGTCTTAATACTTCCTGGAGATTCTATAATATCCCCGACTCACCTTATATTCCAGATCTTGCTCATGATCTGAGAATACAAAGGCTTTTATTTACTTTCGCACTTGTACTTCAATATCTACATTTCAGTTGTAATCTTTCAATATTGTTATTGTAATCTTTCCATGTTTAAATAAAGGTAATCTCTTCTTGATTTCTTTCTTGCAATTCTAATTACATACCCCACAATCGGCAGGTCGAACCGCTTGGGGTTGGTTTATCTTTTATTTTAAGGCAATTTACTGCATTCGTTATATATCCTTACTTCTTCTTACTATTTTACCTTTTTCATTTCTGCTTATCAATACCACCTACATGGTTGATTTAGTGATTCTACTTCTCGTTTTATATATTGCTTATGGTCTCTATATAGCTTATAATGCTCGCTATTTTATTTAATTTCATTTATAACATAGTCTTTTGTGTAGAAATAATCACTTTTATATTAGAATTTATTGTTTCTATCGCAAGATCAAGAGACTTATTTGATATTTCCATAAGAATTTCTCAATATATAGATTACTTCCTCTATCTAGAACAACGTTTAAGTGATATTTATAAACTCCTTGTACTCTTCTATTTCTATTTCTTCCTCCATTTATAATCTCCCAGATCCTAGGCCATTTATGGTATCAGAGCCGAGGGGTAGATAAAGGTATTTTTTTATAAGATCATTAGCAAAAAAGGCGATTTCCTTTGATGACCAGGTCATCAAGTCTAATCATCCTCTTAGGAAAATTAAAATTGAACATCGAGAAACTACAACAATAGCTTCTCCTTTTAAAATGGCTTCTGAAATAGATGGCATAGGAATCAAAAAAATGTCGAACAAAATATTTTTTCAAACCAACATCTTCATACTATAGGAAAACAATTAGACCGAATAGAAAATTTTACCCAAAATAGCTTTTCATCCTCTTCCATATTAACCCCAAAAAGGGATTTAAAACCACCACTATTTAAGAATTTTGAACTTCCAAAAGATCCCAGCCTTGAATTTGCTAAAGCTTTAGAAGATAGAAGAAAACACCTCAGAGGAAAAGCAGTTTTAATTCCTAAAAATACTTTGATTTTAGATAATCCTTTAATCCAAAACTTGAGTGTCAAAGACACTCCTAATCGTATTGAATCCTCTAATCAAATCAATCTTTTGGATGAATTTGATACAGAATCAATTCCTGAAATAAATTGTATTAGTTGGAAAGAGCCTTAAAAATTATATTATTCTTGTGCTTCTCCTCCTGACATTCTTTTAGAAGAAACTTTTTCAAAAACCCAAAACAAATATTCTTCTGGTGCAATTTATAAATGGAATATAGATGATGTTTTTGAACAAAACCTCATAAATGTTCTGACTTAAATTGTTATGCTTGCTAATACTTATGAAACTATTCCTGACAATTCCAATCATTCTGTTGCCTATCTTTTAATAGTCGGATTTACAGGCCAGCTCAAAAGATGGTGGGATAATTGCCTGAATGATGAGCAAAGATCCCAAATTTTAAATGCTTATAAACTTGACCCTTTTGGCCAAAGTATAGTTGATGAAAATGACCAACCCATTCAAGATGCTGTTAATACTTTGATATTTTATGTAACGTCTCGAAATTCGACTCACTTTCGAGATCAATGAAATTGATGTATTTCTCATTTCATTTTAGTAAGTCTCACCCGGAACTGATCATTCTCGGGATACTGACAAGTAGAGAAAGGCTAACTAGGGAAAACGGTACGTGGACCCAAGAACTCGACCATGAATCGAGTCCGATTCCGAGAAACGATGAGGGAATATTTTGTGCCAATGTGGACCGGCCCGAGAATGGTGACAGATTTGGTTTGACTGACGACGTACGATCGGATAGCGGGTGATTCCGCACAATCGAGAGTACGCGCGGCGAACGATCCCGAACTTATTCCGGACAACCGTGACCCCTAGGACTAGTAATAAATCCTCACGTTCTCCGGGAAATCGGGACCATCACGACTCGAGTAGCCCTAGGTCAATATGCGTAACCCCTAAACAGCCGCCCGTTAGTGAGAGACGCTAAAACTGTAAATTGAGCTAAAACGATCGTGGAATTGAATCCGGACTTCGGTGTCGAATTTCGTGGGCGTGCGCGACTATTTTTGCGAGGACGACGTTATTTTTATGTGGCCACGCATATTTGGGATCCATAGAGTCAAAAATTGGAAATTTGACCCGTGACCGGAAAATTACCGTTTTGCCCTTGTACCCCTAAGATGGAATTCCGAATTTTGGGCTTAATTGAACAATATTTTGGAGTTTAAAATTAAGTCTCATCAGCCCAAAAATTCAAATTGTTGAGGACCAAAATGCCCCTCCACTAGTGAGCTTGATTGATTCTCAAACCCTTGATTAGGGGTAGTTTGGGCATTATGAGAAGTAGCTCACCAATCCCACTCACTCACTCACTCTATAAGCCCTCTAGTCTCTCTCTCTCTCCTCTCATTCTCTCCCCCAACCAGCCGGCCATCCCCTCTCCTCCCTCTCACTCTCCCCCGATCGCTCCCTCTCCCTCACGCCGTCGCCACCGCTCGCCGGAGGAGCCGCCGCCGGTGCCGCCGCCGAGAACCACCGCCCCACGCCTCACCGCCCTCACCGTTCCGTCCTCTTCCCCCTCCCTTTTCCCCTAGCCGCGTGAGGATCGGCCTCCCCCGCCTAGGATCGCCGGTGCCCTCAAGTCGCCGTCGCGCGCGCCGCCGGGAGGTCGCCGTCGCCGCCGCTGCCCAGCAGTCCTCGTCGTGTGTTTAGCCCCATTTCTAGCTTAGGACATCAAGTGAGTTGGATCCTAAACCCTAATTAGGATTATTTGCATTTCTAGATGGGTTTCGGGGGTTAATTAGGGTAATTTGGGGTTTAAATTGTGGAGGTGATTAAGGGCTGTTGTTGTGGTTGATTTGGTGGATTAGTGTGATGAATTAATGGAGGTCTAGTGGCCCGAGAGGCGCTGTACAATGGCTGGATAGATTTGGATCGGAATAGCCCAAGTTTGGAAAAGTTCGGGCTTGAAATGTGAATTATAGTGCGCGCCTCATTTGGTCTTGTGGTGGATGATTAGAGTGGTGCTTTGGGGAGTCTAATGGAGCATTTTGAGGTTATTGAATGGCTCGGTGCGACTGGTTTAGTGGCTGTTCACATTGGAATTTAATTGGGCAAGGTGCGATTGATTTGAGGTTTAGTAGTGTGATTGTCGGAAATGTTGGATTGACCGAACTAGTGGCTGAATTGTCCTTGAATGCGAGCAATTTTGTAGTGCCGTGACATATGCCTAATGCGATTAGGAAGGGAGAAGCTTGGTGGACCTTGATTTTTGTGGATTCATGTTGAACTAGTTGTGTGAATTATGCGTGTGACTTGTGTATCGTGCATGAGTGCTTGAATTGATTCCATGGTTGTGCTAATATGTGGTTGGGTATATGGAATTGTGGTCTGAACATATTGCATGACGAATTGAACAAGTGGTGTAGTGATATTAAATGCTCTTTGTGAAAAATGTGAGTGCCCAAGTGTGATTGTTGTAGTCGTGGGTGTACGTCACGAGCATTGGCACGACATGTGCATTTACAAGTGTGCCCGAGTGACATGTGCATTGTGATCATCTAAAATGCCCTGATGCGTTTAACGCGGGGTTCAAATAAAAATTGGTGCTTGTGAATGTGTGATCATAATAAACCCTGATGCGTTTTACGTAGGGTAGTGAACCCGTCCTGAGGCGTGTTACACGGGACGATGCCCTGTTTACCGGAAGATGACCAACCTGAGGCGTTTTACACGGGCCACAGATCGATCTCGAGTGGTGGACCTGATGCGTTTAACACGGGTCGAAGGAGAAATTGGTAAATGGCAGAGTGCTAGCGTGAAAGTGTGCGTTAATGCATTGACGAGGCATGAACATGAGTGCGAACATGAACATGTGCATTACATACTTCGGAACTGAGTGATAGGTGTGTGTGTGCCTCGATCTAATTCTATGATGCTGTTGTGATTATCTGTATAGAATGCCTAACCTGCAGGGTCAAGTGAATTTAGATTTAGGCTTGAGGGCCTGAGTTAGCTTACGTTTGAGTTGTGCGTTATTTAGTACTCGTCAGGAGATGCACGTTAGCCTAGTTTAGGTGTAGGGAACTACTCACTGAGATTATTCTCATTGTTGTTTAAAACCAATTTTTCAGACCCCCAGCCTTGAGATGCCTACAGTTCCAGTGCGTTTTGGGATTCCGCATCATGTAGAGCGGACAAGGATGATACATCCCGTAGGGAACGGGGAGTCATATATTAGATATTATACCTCAGTTTGGGTGGACGTGAGGGAGTCACATTATCAAACCCACGAGTACGTGGCTTGGTGCTTCAGGGACGATCTTGGAGAGTATGGTCCTCTCTGGACTTTTGATGTCCCGTTCACCAGGTTGGGCACCCGATATCCTTGATGCCCTGATGGCGAGGTGACTGACCCTGGCTCTTCAGCCGAGGAGAGTGCGAGCTCCGATGGTGTACCGGTAGAGTACGAGGTAGATGAGTTCGAGCCGATGGACATAGATCCAGACGACGGGGACGCTGTTCCGGAGCTGATGGAGCCGGACGATGAGGAGCTAGAGCCGATCGAGGAGGATCTCGTGCCGAAGGCCGAGCCTGAGGATATGGTCTCGGAGGAGGAGGCTGTAGAGGCCGAGTATGAGACGGACTCATCAGGGTCCGAGGAGGAGACGCCTGACAGCTCCTCATCCTCGGAGTCTTCTAATTCCGACCCAGACTGGGTACCGTAAGAGTTAGCATTTGCCTCAGTTTGGTAGGGCCAATACCTTTTTGACCAGTGCCCTACCTTTAGTAGTAGACTGACCCCCGAGCCACTTACCCCTTTTTGTCAGTAGTGGCCTTTGACCCGTTTTTGGTTTTTGATGATTTGACTGTATATGGATATTGTATATGGTTTCCAGTAGTAGTGCAAGTGTTTATTCCATAGTCGTTGTTATTTGTTTTTGTGGCTATCCTTGGTTATGTGTATAACATTGTTCGGGTGATTTTAAATTCTTCCACATGTGCTTTAAATCTCTGCGTTGGGTGTTGGGTCGGCGACGTGTCCTAGGACGTCGCACACTAATCGACCTTTGCGAGGGATGTGGCGCGCTGAAGGGTGCGGGGCGTGACATTTTCTATATCCCAATATTTTCTAGGAGATTCTTCTCATATTCTTGATAAAAACTAAGATCTTTTATCTAATATAAAATGTAGATCTTTAGGAGAATTTAGAGAATATAAAGAAATATTTTTATCAAGAGTTTTCCAAAGAACAGATTGTAACCAACCATTTTGGAAAGAAAAATTTCTTGCTCGTTTACCAAAACTCATAGGAGAACAAATTCGCAATAAGATAAGAGAAGAATATGGAAACCGAATTCCATATGACCATTTTTCTTATGGTGAATTAATTTCTTATGTTTATAAAATAGGAACACAATTATATGCCATCCCCTTATTTGTTTTGCTGGCTTAATGATTTGCTTCCTCAGGAGCTGCAATGCAAGTCAACACTACTCCACTTGCCTCTTCCCATTTAATCTGTTTCACCGTCACTGGCTTCCTCTATATCCTCTTTTCAGCGCGGGAGAAATTTACATAAGAATTCTCTTAACTCCGTTTCATAGAGTGAAGCTGGATTCACTAGTTGATCTTCTTCAAGCACAACCTTCAAATCATCCTCTTGTTGCCTGTATCTAATCACATATTCTCACCATTTTCATGGTTCCACCCGTAAATAATTCTTCATCAAATTCAAAAAAATAAACTGGTCCCTCCAACACTCCCCACAGCACATTCAGTTTGAGATACTGAACCCACATGTGATTTGAATCATATGAACCGAGAGTTCATGACAGCGCAATAGTGAGATTGTGCCCCTTACTGCGACCACCAGCACAGTTCTAGGGGATGAACTGTGCAAGCGTATTTTCTGGACGTTGGTTTACTTCTTAGGCAGGGGTTCTGGTGGTAGATGATAAACTCGAACATTTTTTGAAAGTCCGTCATCATATTCTTGAGTCTATGATGGCCATTCTGTTAATTTATCTATCCTTCATCAGCAGGTTCTCTTGAATAGTATCCTGGTTTACTTGCATTAGCTTACCTAGCTGACTCCAGGAGATGAGTTGCGGATATCAAGTTATATCCTATGATTCATTTGAAATGTGTTTTCTAGCTGCAGAGCAGTTGTAAGATCGACGGTTTATCTCTCTCAAGAGGTGACAGAGCTGAGCTGTACAGGGAAAACGTCCTTCTGCTAAACTCGAAATATGATGTAATAGTTTATTTATTTTTCACTCTCGCGTTATCAATAAGCACGAAGAGCAGGCTCATGATGTGACCAAGGTTAACGAAAGGGTTAACAGGGCTGCGGCAACGGCTAATAGGGTAGCAAATGCAGCTTGAGTTGCAGCAGTGAAGGCCGTCTAGAAACAGATCTCCCCTGAAGTAGCAATGACAACATTCCCCTGCCAATTGTGTGAAACTTCAGCATAAGCATTCGCAGATGATATTTATGAAGTGAAACAAAGTGAAATTGCACACCATAAAAAAAGCTGGAAAGCTCCTGTCATTCATTTGAAATCACCATGAATTGCCTGGTAGACTCAACAAGTCAAATGAGACAGGTCGGATGTCACTTTACAATTTTTGGTTCAGAACTACAAACAAGCTCAATCTTATTTCAGTTCAAGCTCACACCAAGTTTTTGAACTACATTTTCCCAACAAAAAGATTGAAGTACGGCTTCCACATGCCTTCTTTATCAAGCCGAAACAGAAGTACAGGGTGAGGCAGTTACATACAAATGCTCCTTTGTTCCAATTGTTACATCGAAAACTTCAGTCATGTCGAGTTGTTTCGGCGCTTGCCCGTTTGGTAGCTTCCAGTCAAAATTATATAACAGTGATGCTAGTATAAGTTCAACGCTGGCTGTGGCAAATACCATGCCTGGACAGATCCTCCGACCAGATCCAAATGGAAGAAGCTGATAGTGCGTTCCCTTATAATCCACTGAAGATTCCATAAACCTCTCTGGCTCAAATTTCTCCGGATCTGTCCAATATCTCGGATCTCTTCCTATAACATATGCGTGGGTAAGGACTGTCGCGTTCATAGGAATATCGTATCTGTTGATTTTGCTTCCTTGTTTCGGTGCTCTGGGGATCAATGGTGTTGGATGGTGCATTCTGAGCGTTTCCTTGATAATACACTTCAGGTAATTGAGTTCTTCAGTAACTGATTCTTGAACGCGGTCCTTTTTCTTTAAGACCCGCTGTATCTCATCTTGTGCCTTCGCCATCACCTTTGGGTTCTTAAGTATTTCGGATCGTTGATGATTCAGTGCCAGCAGATATTAATTCCTGCAAAGATTGCATGCATTAAGCAAAAAAAGCGATGGATGGAGTCCATTAAAAGGATCTTCGCTTGGGTGAATTTTCTTGAAAGAACCAGCGATATGCCTTGAGAAGTAATTAGATGACTTACCAAGATGATGCCTTTAATGCTATTAGTGGAAATATGAAATCCCATCTCGTTGGACTCTTGAAGACGTAATAGGACATCGACTAAATTTTCTTTATCTGGCATACCTGCTTGGCCACCAAGGTGTTCTCTTTGCATTTTGTGGTCAGCAAGAATAGTGTTCAAGATTTCATCAAAATTTCGATTAAACTTATCTATCTTAAGTTTCGCCCCACCGAGGTAAATAAGAATCCTGAGTGAAGGAAAAACCTCGGCTAGGCCAAACCTGCCCGCCACCGTCAGCGCTTCGTGAAGTGATGAAATGAACCCATCCTGTTGCTTGCACGTCTGGCTGAAACAAGCCTTGGAGACAATGCGGTTCATGCACGCAGAAATCCTCTTGCTGAGATCGAAAGGGAGGTCGGATGAAGACTCAATGTATCCAATGAGATTGCTTACGTCATCCTGTCTTATTGATTTGAATGACCGCACAGTTTTCACCCCAAGGAGTTCTAGTACCTAGATCTTTCGGGCTCGCCTCCAGAGTTCCCCGTACGGAGCAAAGAATGTCACACCACGAACCCCGACGGGCTCGCGACACTCCTTTGACGGTCGTAATGAACGCGACGTCCTAGAACGCATCGCCGACCCAAACGAAATACGCAAGCGGAAGCGAAATATAAATAACCCAAACAATTAACCATGACCAAGGGATAGCACAAGCATAAAATCAATATACGCATTTTATAAAAATATTTGGCAAATACAAACAGCAGAAACACGTTCATCAAAAGGGGGTAAAGGTTGGGTAACCTACTTCACTATACAAAACGGAGGCAACCAAAAAGGTGGAATGAAACATCAAATGCCCAAAGTCACTCCCGGTCTCCGAACAACACATGACGACTATCTGTTACTTCAGTCCTGAAAATGTTTAACAACGGGGGATGAGATAAATCTCAATAAATAGACAACCCAAACCCCACGTAGACCAATGCGTACTCAGACGAGTCTCCACATGCAATCTAACAGCCGACGAACTAGACTTTACAAACACATACTTACCTCATCTCAAATCACACGCCAATTCTGCACGATAGTCAAATCACATTAATGCATCCAGCATAACATATATTCAGAGCATGCAAAGAAATTTCCCATGCATCATACAACCACACTTGTGCGTGTCTCGATTATAAGATAAAACCACTTGGGCACGTCCCATACTATGCCTAGCGGTATTCACCCCATAATCAAACACTATGCAATATGCGTGGTCCAGTCAACTTTCTCACGACCTCTCAGGTCTTTTCACACTGCCCGCGTAAACACGCCTCAAGCCTATTCTCACAGCCCACGTTACTACGCCTTAGGCTTAGCCCTCCGACCAATCCGGGCTCAGTCCCGCGTAACCATGCCTGAGAACATTTCTTTCTTTCCAATGACCAGCGTAACCTACGCCTCAGGTCTAACTCACCTTCCACAGCCCGCGTAAACACGCCTCAGGCTCAGCCTTTCGATCAATTCGGCCTCAGTCCCGCGTAACCACGCCTCAAGACATTTCTTTCTTTCCAATGACCCGCGTAACCTACGCCTCAGGTCTAACTCACCTTCCACAGCCAAGCACATGCATCGCATAATGCATTCATTCAATATCCATGTCATTTATAAGCCCAAATATCGCTCAAACATACGAATCTTACCCACAAATGAATTCAGCCCACACATGCCACACAATTCCACCAATTCCATGCCAATCACATAATCAAACCACACCTTAATAAGCTCACTCGTCAATCATCCCAATCAATCCATGTAAATATCAAACTCATTCCGGAAAGCATCACAAGCTAACCATATTGCACAACCATCAATCTAACACATTGCACATACTCAATTTCAAGTCATGAGCTCGTCACATTAGCCCACCAATCCGGCGTTCAAGCTAGCCACATTCAAACATCCAATTTCACCAATAAAAACCACAACAATCCGGTCATCACACCCACATAAAATCAGTCACTAATTATGCTACATAATCATCATAATTTAATCTACCAATTAACCACATTCACATATTGACCCTAATCCAAACTTAGCCACTAAACCGGTGCTAATTACATCCTAAACAAGTCTAAATAATACCCATTATACTAGGTAGGGTTTAGGAAGTCACTTACTAGGTTTTGGCTCGGGAAAAATCGGCTGGGCCTAAAATGGCCCAGGTGAACAGTGTTGGCTCGGCATGGGCGAGGGCGCGACAGGCGCAGGGCTCGGCCACGGCTCGGCATACTGCTTGGCGACTCGGCCACAACTGGGTACACGGCTGGGCACGGCTGGGCAACAGGCTAGGCGACGGGCTGCAGCCTGGGCAACGGGCTAGCCGACGGGCTGCAGCCTGGGCAACAGCCTAGGCGATGGGTAGCGGCCTGGGCTAAGCGGGCAACGACTCAGCCACGGCCTGGGGCGACTTGGCTGCGGGTTGGGCTAGCTGGCCGACGAGCTGGCTGGCCTGCTGGCAAGCTGCGGCGGCGACGGCGATTCGTCGGCGACCGCGCGGAGGGGAGGGGGAAGTTCGCCGAGGGGTGGTGATGGCGAGAGAGAGTGGGAGATGGGGCTAAGGGGGGGTGATGGTGGTAATGGGGTGGCATGGTGGGGCGGTTGGCGATGCAGGGTCGGCCGGCGAGCAGCTGAACAGCACCAGGCGAGTTGCTGGCATGGTTGCGAACTGGTGGACAGGGGCGACGAGCGACGGTGCGGCTCGGCTGGGTGGAGCAGGGTGGCGGCCAAGGGGGGCAATAGGGCGGCGGAGGTGGCTGAGGGGAGAGGCTGGGTGGCGGAGGTGGAGCGGTAGTGGCTAGAACGGTGGCATGTAGCGGTGATGAAGCCAGGGGCCGAAACAGGGGAAGGTGTCGGGGAAGAGAGAAATAGGGGGAGAGGGATGGTTGCGCGGCGGTCAGAGGCGGCACGGCGGCGTCGCCGGCGATGGGGTGAGGTCGGACTAGCTGGGTTGCGGCGGACGCATGGCGGTGGTGATTGGTCCGGGCGGAGCAAGCAGGAGCAGTCGGCTCGAAGAAGAAGAAGAAGAAGAAGAAGAAGAAAAAGAAGAAGAAAAGAAAAGAAAAGAAAAGAAAAAGGAAGAGAGAGAGAAGAGGGGACAGGTTTGCATGGCTGATGGGGGAGGGGACGTGCATGGGGGGAAGGGGAACGTGCGCGTAGCTGGGGCGCGGCAGAGGGGGAGGAGAGAGAGAGAGAGAGAGAGAGAGAGAGAGAGAGAGAGAGAGAGAGAGAGAGAGAGAGTCAAATATCGCACTCTAATGCGATCCGACGGTCACGATTCGAACCCAAAAATGATCCAACGTCCCACGAAAATCCTAATTATAAATTAGAGAAAAAGGGCCAAAGAAAATCAAATAAAACACATTGCGACGGAAGTCTACTAGTCCAAATCCGCACCCAATTAAAAATTCACTTTTCACATATTCTGGGCAATCTCGAAGCTAGCTACAATAATATCGACACTGTCCAATTAAATTCGTCTCGGAATTTCGAGAAATTCGATACCAAAGTTTGGGCTCTAAATAATGGCTAAATTCGATCGAGTGTGATTATAATGAAATCTCTAATTTAAAAAAAAAACCCAAGAGTGATCAGTTCCGGGCAAGATTTTATTATAAGCGCACTGACGAATTACACGTTTTATAAATCCCAAAAATGGGCTGAAATTCGGAATGCCATAGCTCTCCCCCTTACAAAAATTTCGTCCTCGAAATTTACAATCCAACCCAATTATTCAAACAAATGGGGGTATTGGTGTCGCATCAAATCTTCGCTTTCCCACGTTGCACCTTCGGTTCCATGGCGCTCCCAAATCACCTTGACCATCGGAATTGTCTTGTTCTGCAATACTCTCTCCATTCTGTCCTCGATCTGTACTGGCTTTTCCATGTAAGACACTCTGTTGTTCATGTTTATTTCCTTGTAATTCAGCATGTAGGTTGGGTCCGGTTCATACTTTCTTAACATTGACACGTGGAATACATTATGCATTTGAGATAAATTTGGCGGTAGCGCGAGACGATAGGCCAATGTACCAATTCTCTCTAAAACCTCAAATGGGCTCACTTATCTCGGGCTCAACTTCCATTTCTTACCAAATCGTGACAATCCTTTCATAGGTGATATTTTGAGGAAAACGTGGTCCTCCACTTGAAATTTCAAAGGCCTACATCTCCGGTCCGCATAATTTTTTTGATGGCTCTGAGCAGTCTTAAGCCTGTTTCGAATCATCTTGACTGTCTTGATTGACTGTTGCACTAGCTCTAGACCCACGATGCTCCTCTTACCAACTTCATTCCAACACATCAGTGTTCTACAAGCTCTGTCATACAGTGTTTCAAACGGTGTCATCCTGATACTCTACTGGTAGCTATTATTGTAGGTAAATTCAACAAAATGCAACGATTCGTCCTAGCTACCCTTAAAATCCAATACACATATCTACAACATATCCTCCAAAGTCTGAATCATCGTCTTAGACTGGCCATCTGTTTGCGGATGATAGGCTGTGCTAAACCGTAACTTCGTTTTTAATGTCGTGTGAAGACTTTTTCAAAAAGTGGCAGCAAACTTAGGATCACGGTCTGAGGTGACTGTCACTAGTACTCCATGTAGATGAACTATCTGTTGCACGTACAGGTCTGCGTACCTTTCTAACGCGAAGTCCTTTCGCACTGCCATAAAATATGCCGATTTTGTCAACCGATCTACTATAACCCAAATTGAATCATGGCCCCTCTGGCTTCTCGGTAGTCCCATAACAAAGTCCATCGTGATATGCTCCCATTTCCATTTGGAGATTTCCAATGGCTGCAACAATCCACTCAGCTTACAATGTTGCGCCTTCACTTGTTGGCATGTTAGATACTTAGCTACGTGCTTGGCCACATCTATTTTCATGCCGTTCCGCCAATAATGCTGCCGTAGGTTTCGATACATTTTTGTACTACCCCGGGTAAATACTATAATTGATACGATGAGCTTCTGTCAAAATCTCCTCTTATAGTTCGGCATCATCGAGCACACACAACCGTCCACGAAACTTCAGAATTCCATCCTCGGATACCTGCAAGTCCGATTTCCTTTTTGTGACATCCAATTCCAGAATCTTCTGGATCTCCAAGTCCATCGACTGTAAAAACTTAATCTTAGTCCGGATTTTCAGTTTAATCCTCAATGCGGTAAGCAGACTCCACACATGACCCGCTTCAAACTTAAACCCCGAATCCCAAACTTCTTCAAATAGGGTCTATTCCTTGACCATCATATGCGCGATGCTTGATTTCCAACTCAGTGCATCTGCTACCTTATTAGCCTTATCGGGGTGATACAGAATACCGTAGTCATAGTCTTTACGGAGTTCCATCCAACGACACTGTCTCATGTTCAATTCCTTTTGAGAAATCAAGTACCTTAGACTCTGATGGTCCGTATAAATCTGAAACTTCTCCCCACACAGGTAGTGTCTCTAAATCTTAAGAGCGAAAATAATCGCGGCTAACTCCAAGTCATGCATCGGATAATTCTGCTCATGTGGCCTCAATTGCCGCGATGCGTATGCCACTACTCTTTCGTGCTGAATTAGCACGCATCCCAATCCTCTTAACGACGCATCACTGTAAATCTTATATCCTCCTGGACCTGATGGGATCGTCAATACTGGCATGGTCGTCAACCTCTATTTTAATTCTTGGAAGCTCCTTTCGCACTTATCTGTCCATTCAAACCTCGTCTCCTTCTTTAATAACCGCGTCAATGGCGTCGCTAATGCTGAAAACCTTTCCACGGAGCGTCTATAATAACCTGCTAGACCCAAGAAGCTTCAAATCTCGGTTACTGTTGTCGACCTCGGCCAATTCGTGACGGCTTCAATCTTTGTCGAGTCCACCGCAATTCCTTCTCCGGATATCACATGTCCTAAGAACGCCACTCGATGAAGCCAGAATTCGCACTTACTGAACTTAGCGTAGAGTGCATGTTCCCTCAATGTCCGTAGAACCTTTTCCAAATGTACTTCATACTCGGCGGAACTCTTCGAATACACTAGACTATCGTCTATGAACACGATCACAAATTGATCCAGAAACTCCTTGAATACTCGATTCATTAAATCCATAAATGCTATAGGGGTGTTTGTCAGTCCAAATGGCATCACCGTAAACTCATAGTATCCATACCTCGTCCTAAATGCCGACTTTGGCACGTCCTCCTTCTTGATCATCAATTGGTGATAGCCAGTCCTCAAATCGATCTTAGAAAACACTGACGCCCCTTGTACCTAATCAAATAGGTCATCAATCCTTGGCAACTGGTACTTATTCTTAATGGTCACCTGGTTCAGTTGTTTGTAGTCAATGCACAACCTCAATGATCCATTCTTTTTCCTTACAAATAACACTGGCACTCCCCATGGAGACGCACTCGGGCGAATGAAGCCTTTATCCAATAGCTCTTGCATTTGGACTTTCAATTCCTTCAATTCCGATAGTGACATCCTATACGGTGCTTTCGAGATCGGTTCCGTCTCTGGGGCTAACTCAATCATGAACTCCACTTCTCTATCAGGTGGCAGTCCCAACAATTCCTGAGGAAAGACATCGAGAAGGTTACACACCTCGGCTATGTCCTTTAGCCTTAGTTCCTCAACCAACTAGTCAACCACAAAATAATTATCTTTCTATACCTCAAAGACAAAACTCAATCAATCCAATTTCAATCCACAGTCTCCCAAAACAAATTACCCCTGTTCTTTACGGAATCTGAAATTTCCAAGCAACACACATCCTTCCCAACCCGTCCAAAATGTCATCAGTAATTCAGAAATCCTCAATTGATTGCGCCTACTCACCATAAGTGATTATAAGTCTTACATGACCATTCAAGTTATAATTTCAAAATCTTCTCTTGTTGCACCCATTATCATCACATAACGCATCCAGACTCTCAAGACAAATCCTCTGATTCCTTCCCAACCACCGCGTACATCTTTCCTTATGCCTGCGGTTAATCTGGTTATTCCGTGGGGCAGCTCCCACTTAATGTCTTGCTTGCAGTTGTTGTTGCTGTATTAACGGTCTAGCTTATCGGTTTAGGCAATTTCTCACTTGGTGACCATGTTGGCCACATCCAATTTACGCTCCGGGTCCACCTGGGCAGGGGCCATTCCCGTGCCTCTTTTCACAAGACCGATATGCGGTATTGGAGTAGTAATTCGACTTTCTAAAGTTCTTTTTTACTAGAGGGACAAATCTCCGATTCTTTGTCATAGGCTTCTTTCCAAAGTTCCTATTGTCCCTAGCTGGCACGTACCGCGATCCAGAAGAGGCAGCCCTTTCACTCGTATCCGTGTCAACCATCGAGCTCTCTTATACAACTCATTATAATCCCTTAAGACTCAAAAGTACTAACTGGTCGCGAAATTCCGGTTCCAATCCATCCCGGAACCTCCTTGTCCTATCCACATGGTCCCTGACCATCCTTGGTGCGTACTTAGACAACCTCACAAACTTGATCTCGTACTGATCAACTGACATCCGATTTTAGCGAAGCCGAAGAAAGTCTGTCTTTTTCTGTTTTCGCTCACTCTCCGAAAGGTACTTCCCATTGAAAGCCTCGACCAAAGCACCCCAATACTTCAAAGCCTTTTTCCAACTCTTATATCCAAAGTGATGTAACCTCGGGGTCACTTTTCCCATCAAACTTCGAAGGTTTCAATTTCAGAAATTGGTCAATCAGTTATTGCATCTATCTAACTGCATTAACTTGCCCTTGATCGTTTTTTTTGTTGATAACCGAGGTGTCTGTGCGACCGATTGCCCTTGACCTTGATTCCCATCATTCCCATTAAAATTCCAACTTCCTTGCGTGCCCTCGGATTTCCATCCACTCTAGGATCCTCTACAACTCCAGCTTACGAACCTACACGACCTCGACCTCGACCTCGACTGCTCAAACTTACAGGGTCACACCACTCACTTACCTGCTATAATTTTCTTTGGGAATCAAAGACTTAGGCCAACTATATCAGTCTAAAGCCCTAGGCAGTGAATCACAACAATAATTCATTAAGCAGACAGCTAATCACAAACAACACCCAATCACAACCAACAAAGTTCATGCACTTACCTCAAGTCCTGATGCACCTGCACTTCACATATTACATAAAATCACTCAGCAATCACAATCACACAGTCTGGGGTACGCATGGCATACAAGTCTCCTTAACTAACTATCCTAAAGTCATCGCTCCTTATCACTCCAAGTTTCGACCAACTTGGATCGAGCTAACCTTGCTCTGATACCAAATCTACTGGGGTGTCACGCCCCGAACCTCGATGGGCTCGCGACATCTCTTCGACGGTCGTAATGAACGCGACATCCCAGGACGCGTCGCCGACCTAAACGAAATACGCAAGCGAAAGCGAAATATAAATAACCAAGACAATTAACCATGACCAAGGGATAGTACTAGCATAAAATCAATATACGCATTTTATAAAATTACTTGGCAGATACAAACAGCAGAAACACGTTCATCAAAAGGGGGGTAACGGTTGGGTAACCAACTTCACTGTACAAAACGGGGGCAACCAGGTGGAATGAAACATCAAATGCCCAAAGTCACTCCCAGTCTCCGAACAGCACAAGACGACTATCCGTTACTTCAGTCCTGAAAATGTTTAACAACGGGGGATGAGATAAATTTTAATAAGTAGACAACCTAAACCCCACGTAGACCAATGCGTACTTAAACGAGTCTCCACATGCAATCTAACAGCCGACGAACTAGACTTTACAAACACATACTTACCTCACCTCAAATCACACGCCAACTCTGCATGATAGTCAAATCACATTAATGCATCCAGCATAACACATATTCAGAGCATGCAAAGAAATTTCCCATGCATCATACAACCACACTCGCGCGTGTCTCGATTATAAGATAAAATCACTTGGGCACGTCCCATACCATGCCCAGCAGTATTCACCCCATAATCAAACATTATACAACATGCGTGGTCCAGCCAACTTTCTCACGACCTCCCAAGTCCTTTCACACTGCCCACGTAAACACGCCTCAGGCCCATTCTCACAGCCTGCGTTACTGCACCTCAGGCTTAGCCCTCCGATCAATTCGGGCTCAGTCCCGCGTAACCACGCCTGAGGACATTTCTTTCTTTCCAATGACCCGCGTAACCTACACCTTAGGTCTAACTCACCTTCCATAGCCCGCGTAAACACGCCTCAGGCTCAGCCCTCCGATCAATTCGGCCTCAGTCTCGCGTAACCACGCCTCATGACATTTTTTTCTTTCCAATGACCCACGTAACCTACGCCTCAGGTCTAACTCACCTTCCACAGCCAAGCACATGCGTCGCATAATGCATTCATTCAATATCCATGTCATTCATAAGCCCAAATATCGCTTAAACGTACGCATCTTACCCACAAATCAATTCAGCCCGCATACGTCACACAATTCCACCAATTCCATGCCAATCACATAATCAAACCACATCTTAATAAGCTCAATCGCCAATCATCCCAATCAATCCATGTAAATATCAAACTCATTTCGGAAAGCATCACAATCTAACCACATTGCACAACCATCAATTTAACACATTGCACATACTCAATTTCAAGTCATGAGCTCACCACACTAGGCCACCAATCCGGTGTTCAAGCTGGCCACATTCAAACATCCAATTTCACCTATAAATACCACAACAATCTGGGCATCACACCCACATAAAATCAGCCACTAATTATGCTACATAATCATCACAATTTAATCTACCAATTAACCACATTCACATATTGACCCTAATCCAAACTTAGCCACTAAACCGATGCTAATTACACCATAAACAAGTCTAAATAATACCCATTATACTAGATAGGGTTTCTGAAGTCACTTGCTAGGTTTTGACCTGGGAAAAATCGGCTTGGGCCTAAAATGGTCAGGGTAAACAGTGCTACCTCGGCATGGGCGAGGGCACGACGGGTGTAGGTCTTGGCCACGGCTCGGCACACGGCCTGGCGACTCGGCCACAACTGGGCACATGGCTGGGCATGGCTAGGCAACGGGCACGGCGATGGGCTACGGCCTAGGCAACGGCCTAGGTGACGGGCAGCGACCTAGGCTGAGCGAGCAACGGCTCGGCCACGGCCCAGGGCGACTTGGTCGCGGGCTGGGCTAGTTGGCCGACGAGCTACGGTGGCGATAGCGACGGCGACGGCGACGCGGCGGCGACGGCGTGGAGGGGAGGGGGAAGTTCGCCGGGGGGTGGTGATGGTGAGAGAGAGAGAGGGAGATGGGGGCTGAGGGGGGTGACGGTGGCCACGAGGCGACATGGCGAGGCGGTTGGCGACGTAGGGTCGGCCAACGAGCGGCTAAGTAGCATTGGGCGAGCTGCCGGCGCTGTCGCGAATTGGTGGATAGGGGCGACGGGCGATTGCGCGGTGCGGCTCGGCTGGGTGGAGCAGGGTGGCGGCCAAGGGGGGTAATAGGGCGGCGGAGGTGGTTGAGGGGAGAGACTGGGTGGCGGAGGTGGAGCGACAGCGGCCGGAATGGAGGCATGTGGCGGCGGCGAAGCCAGGGGCCGAAACAGGGGAAGGTGCCTGGGAAGAGAGAAATAGGGGGAGGGGGATGGTCGCGCGGCGGCCGGAGGCGGCATGGTAGCATCGCGGGCGGTGGGGTGGTGGACGCACAGCGGTGGTGACTGGTCCAAGCGGAGCAAGCAGGAGCAGAAGAAGGAGGATCAGTCGGCCCCGAAGAAGAAGAAGAAGAAGAAGAAGAAGAAGAAGAGAGAGAGAGAAGAGGGGACAGGTTTGCATGGCTGATGGGGGAGGGGATGTGCATGGGGGAAGGGGAACGTATGCGTAGCTGGGGCGCGGTAAAGGGAGAGGGAGAGGGAGAGGGAGAGAGAGAGAGAGAGAGAGAGAGAGTCAATTATCGCACTCGAGTGCGATCCGACAGTCATGATTCGAACCCAAAAACGATCCAACGGCCTACGAAAATCCTAATTATAAATTAGGGAAAAAGGGCCAAAGAAAATCAAATAAAACACTCGGCAAGAGAGGTCTACTAGTCCAAATCTGCACCCGGTTAAAAATTCACTTTTCACATATCTCGGGTAATCTCGAGGCTGGCCACAATAATATCGACACCGTCCAATTAAATTCGTCCTGGAACTCCAAGAAATTCGACACCAAAGTTTGAGTTCTAAATAACGGCTAAATTCGATCGAGTGCATTTCTAGTGAAATCTCTAATTTAAAAAAAATAATAACCCAAGAGTGATTAGTTTCGGGCGAGATTTTATTATAAGCGTACTGACGAATTACACGTTTTGTAAATCCCAAAAATGGGCCAAAATTCGAAATGCCACAAAGAAAATACTCGAATTCTTTGAGTGACCGGATGTGATGGATGGTGCGAGAAGGTGAGCTCTTGGGTCTTCAGGACCTCCTCGGCTGCATTAGGGGCTGTGATTGTTATAATATGAAGCTTACCGAGTTGGAGATAGAAGACTGGTCCGTAAATCTTGCCTAACTTGTTCAGGCGATGGTGTGGCAATTCGCCAATCATCTGTGCAGGTTTCCAATGACAGGCAACTTCCTTGGACTTGGAGGTAGCTTAAGATTTGAGTCTTTTGTCGCGAGACTGCTGAGAGGATCACTTTACTAATCAATACTGTTGAGATACACATGTGAATTGTGTTAAAGAAGTCCTACATCGGATAATTAATGTGGTATTGAGCAGTTAATATATCCTAGTTGGTTCATAACTCATTGGCTTAAGCTTTTGAGTGAAAGTGGGTCAAACTGGATATGTTAATAGGCTTGGACTTAAGCTCTCTCTTGGCGATCTCTCCAGGTGAAGGTATTGGGCTTTTGCTGCACATTCCCAACAAATTGTAATAGAGCCGATGGTTGATTGGTGGGCTCCCCAATTTGTTCGGGTGTTTGGTGAATATCTCAATAAAGAAATCTCATGATCGACGCTTGTTTCGGATGGAAATTGTCATCATGGTTGGTTTGGCGAGAAGTGACCATGGACAGTTGGTTTGGTGATGCGAGATAAAGACCACAGGTGATGCGCATAGTTGGAGATTCAAGTTGAGATAAACTAATGTAGAAGAATACCTAAATTAAAGTGTGCATAGTTGGAGATATAAGTTGAGATAAACTGATGTAGAAGAATACATAAATTAAGGAGGAGCAAACCTAATACTGAGCCCACACGTGAGGGGGAGATTGTTGAGATACATGAGTTGTGTTAGAGAAGATGCACATCGGATAATGTTTGTGATGCTGAGCAGTTAATATATCATAGTTGGTTCATAACTTATTGGCTTAACCTTTTGAGTGAAGGTGTGTCCAACTAGATATGTTAACAGGCTTGGACTTGAGGTTCCTCTTAGCGATCTCCTCAGGTAAAGGTATGAGGCTTCTGCTGCGCAATCCCAACAACAATCAACAGGAAGAGAGAAGAAGGAAGGATCAAGGAAGAGGTAGAGAACTAAAACATCATTTGGAACTTTAGTAGACATTAGGCTTTGTAAGAGATATCGTAGGCAATAAAATGGGTTCTATGCCTCCCTATTTAGTAGATCCCTGAGGTGGCAAATCATCCATTGTTGTTAGAAAATTGTTTCAAGTTGTTAGGAAGTCGATTATCTAATAGTTGACTTTGTTTTTTCAAATAATTTAGAGGCGTAAGCATAGAAAGCAACTATAGGAGGTTTATTAAAGGTGCGCATGGCAATGATTCTCTGTCCGGGAATTGATTCTGCTCAGAAATGATTCTTTTTGATTTCTTGCCCGGAAACAATTTCTAAACATTTAAAAATATTTGGTAACTGCCCAAAATTTCTATTCCTAGAATAGAAAAAGAACATAAATGTGTTTGGTAAATACATAAAATTTCATTTTATTAATAATATTTTAATAATATATTGAATTTTTTAATATTTTTTCTTTCTTTCCCTTCCCTTCCTTGCTGCCGCCATCGTTGGTCGCAATGGCGAGGTCGGCCTCGCCTTGACTGGGTGAGGCCTCGCCGGCCCTGGCTTATAGTCCGTCGCCAGTAGTCGGCGGGCGATGGGCGGCGGGAGGCAGGCCAAAGAACAACAACAAACCAAAAATAAGAAGAAAATCAAGAAAAATTAAAAATGGAAAAATTGTTCCAGAATCAAGAAGCTACTTTTTTTTACTTCTTGATTCTGGAACAAAACTGATGGAAACAATTTTTTGTAAAATTGTGCCCAGGCACAAAAAATTTAACAAATGGATTTTTGTTCCCAAATTGATTTTGAGAACAAAAGAACATAAATTTTTACTATTTGGCAAGTTGTCAAACGGGCCCTAAACATACTTAAAAGTCCCACGAACCGGTTCATTCGCGTCCTTTGACCTATGTGGGCAGCTCTAACTTGATTCACTGCAGTTTGTGGGGAGTTGGGAGAACTTGAATAGGCAATCTCTAATTCCCGAGTCGGAGATATCTAGCTCCCCAACCAATTTTGACTTTGGCCGGAAAGTTACTGACAATTTGTTAAATTTACGGAAAAATTACCAAAATAGTCCTAAACCTATAATTCAGTCGTAAATCGTTTTTTTTTTTGTGCTACAGTCCTAAACATTTTGCATTTGTGCTAATTCAGTTCGTTCGACAAATTTTGGCCGACTTGCGCTAACGTGGACGCCGGCCGACCAACTCTAACGCGGCATGTTTTTTAATACTATTATTATTATTGTCGAATTTTATTAATTTATTAATTTTCTTTATTTTTTCCTTTTCTTTTCTTTTTCCCCTCCTTTTCCTTTTTCCCTTCACTTCATCTTCAACCTCTAGTAGGAAAGGTCGGCCCCGCCGGCTGTTGCCGAGGGTGAGCCTTGCTAGGTGCAGGCAAGGCTCGACTTTGTGAGCGACGGCGAGGACGAGCCTCGCCATGGCTAGGTGAATGGCGAGGCTCGACTTGCCATGGGCGAGGGCGACGCTTGTCCTCACTATCGCTCGGGAGGTCGAGCCTCGTCAGGGGCGGGTGAGCTTGCCCTCAGCAGCGGTCGGTGGGGCTGACCTTGCTGGCCCCCGCCTCTAGCTTGAAGATGAAGTGAACGGAAAAAGGAAAAGAAATGAAAAAAGAAAAGAAAAGGAAAAAGGAAAGAAAAGAAAAATGAAAACATTCAAAAAATAAAATATATTATTAAAAAATTGCCAGGTCAGCATTGGCCGCCCCCCCTCGCGTCCACGTCAGCATCGGCTAGCCAAAATTTGCCGGATGGACTGAATTGACACAAATGCAAAAAGGTTTATGATTGAATTGATAAAAAAAAAAAGATCTATGACTGAATTATAGGTTTATGACTATTTTGGTAATTTTTCTATAAATTTACGGATGACACTTACCCGAATGTCATTGTCTAATCTTGCAGCTTGGTTTGATCCAGGGCACAGAATACGATTGATTCATCCATGAGCTCTCTTTAAGATTTCAAGTAAACAAAAAGAAGAGATCACATTATTTCGTCCAAATCAGTTGGCATAGAATAGAAAATTCAGCATATAGAACGCATGATCAATAATTGTCTATAAGCGTGCACAATAAACTTTTGGGTTAATACCACGAAAAACCCTAAACTGGTACACTTGTGATAGGTTTACCCTAAGCTATTTTTTTTATCATAAAAAATCCCAAACTGGTACATCTGTGACAATTTTATCCTAAACTATTTTTTTGACCACAAAAAACCCCAAACTGGTACATCTGTAACAATTTTACCCCGAAATAATTTTTTAATATTATTTTTTATTTTTCGAATTTATTTTAGTTTTTCTTATCTTTTCTTTTTCCTTTCCTTTTCTTTTTTTTCCCCTTCATCTTTAACCTCAAACAAAAAAAAATTCAGGAAGTGTGAATTTGGTAAGGCATATTAAATTGAAATTAAATTCGTAAGTTTGTATCTATAATTTTTTTTCTTTATAATTTCTTACTATATCAATTAGAAATAATACAAAAAATTCTTCTTGCGTTTTATTTATTATATATTTCAAGTGATCATATTGATTTATGAATCGCCATGCACATATAATATCTCTCATCTTATATAAAAAATATATTATTTTTGTAAATTAATCTTTTAAATTAAATTGGCAAGCAAGACGTATAGAAATTGTTGATCAGCTGTACTCCAAGCTTAGGTAACAAGCTTGCGTTGGACCCCATCAGTTTGCCTATCCACTTGCAACCAAAAATAAGAAAGACACGACAACAATATAATGCCTTTTTCGCGAGACATTTAAATGTAGAAAAAAGTGGTTGGCATGAAAATTCATGCATATAAAAGAAAGTCTCTCATTTAGCGTTTATGTTTTTTTTTTGGGTCAAAATGTAGCATTTATGTTACGTGTCACGTTATTGTGGTATCAATTACAATATAACAATCCACTGTTGGTCCAATGAAGATGAAGGAAAAAAAAAGAAAAGGAAAGGAAAAAGAAAAGAAAAGAAAAACTAAAAAAATTCGAAAAATTTTAAAAAAATAATATTAAAAAATTAGTTCGGGGTAAAATTATCACAGGTGTACCAGTTTGGGGTTTTTGGTGGTCAAAAAAATAGTTCGGGGTAAAATTGTCATAGGTGTACCAGTTTGGGGTTTTTTATAGTCAAAAAAATAGTTTTGGGTAAAATTGTCACATATATACCAGTTTGGGGTTTTTTATGATCAAAAAAATAGTTTGGGGTAAATTTGTCACAAGTGTACCAGTTCAGGGTTTTTCGTGGTATTAATCCTAAACTTTTAGTAGAAGTGATGCATGAAAAGGATTGCGCCCCGCCATCGTAGGAGGGAGCCATGGTTGAGTTGATCAAATCATCTACGTGCGCGCGTGTGCGTGTAAATGATATTCCCTGTGCATCGTGTGCCATGTGACTTGACCAGATACAAGCTTTATTTCATTAAGTTGTTTTCATTTTCGCCGTAGCATATCCTACCCAACAAATTCATTAGGGCGTGTCCTGAATTTCACATCTTCGATCTTAACTAAGTCACGAATTGATGTTCCCAAAGATTGTAACCATTTGAAGGCATCGTGGATGAATTAAAGTAGTTTCATGTGTATAATAGAATATGTTTCTCAAAGATCGTAACCATTTCTTCTTACCCTTATGATGCATTTGCTCCGTCGCCTTTGCTTAGGGCTAACAAAATTTCTTACTCTGTTGCCTTTGGTACGTATTTGTTGTCTTGATAGCAAAGGCAACGAACGATTTTCCGCTTTTGTAATTTTTTTGTTGCTTTAGGTTTATTTTTTCTGCTAGGCATTGTGATGAATATTTTTATTTATTTATTTATTTATTTTGTCAACTTCTATATCGATTGTTTGTTTTTGATTGAAATTTGATTGCAATCATATTTCTACAATTTTTATATTTAAAGATCACATAATACTTCAGAATTTCACTGCATCAAATCAAATGTGTATAATATGTTCTTCAACATAATCACAACAGAAAAGAAAAAAAAAAGATCATTGTAAGTAAATCCAGCAAACGTACTCTCGGCGTATTTGCTTCTGCATGCATTGCTCTCGCTCTTATGCATCCCGTATACTCCACTGAAAGATTTGACGATATAAGTATAGATTCCTTTCTGATTAAGAGCAGTGTAGAGATGATCAAGAATTTGTTGCAGATGTCCAGGTCTCTGAAACTCAAGAACACATGGTAGTTCCTTTTCAGATTCGAAGAAGTAGCCATTAAAGGAGCTGAAGGTTGATGCGCTTCCGCAGAATATTTACTCTGATCGGGTTGCAACTCTACCTCTCATGAATATCAACGTCAGCAATGCTACCCCTTTCTGGAATAACTAATGACATAAGGAGAAACCAGCAGTAAGGTTCTTGAAGTGACGGGACAAAACTGGGATTTCGTATAGCAAATTGCGGCTAACTGCTCTTAGGAAGCGTATACTTAGAGGAAGCTCTGGAATCTCTTGTAATTGCTTGCATTTATTAACATGAAATTCTCGCAAACTGACATGTTTTTGGATGCACGTTGGCAGATGAGAAATCTTGTTTTCCGAAAGATCTAAGCACATCAACTTTGGAAAACTGGAAAAAGTCCCAAGCAACTCTACCTTTGATGTATTGCAGCCATTGAGCATTAGCCAATATAGATTGTGGATTCTTATCATCATTAGCCGTATTGTTTGGCAACGTGCATGAGCTTTTTCAACCTATAAATGCTAGATGGAAGCCATAAATAGTTATCACAATTTGTTAAATCCATATGCTTCGTCCAGACAAGATTTTCAATTGATGTAAGAAGTTCTTTAATAGCTGCGGCTTTTGGATTAAGATATTCAGAATTTTCCATTGTTTCTGGAACTTGAGGGTTTTAAGAGATTTTGACTTGAGCAGGCTAGACAAAATGCTAAGGTTCGAACAGCCATCTATTTCCAAAATCTTTAGCTTGATATGAAAAATACAAGATTGATCAACCTCAACCAATCTTTTACATCCAACAAGAAGAAAGCTTTCGAGATTTGGAAGTGATGAGAGGTCAGGAACGCTAGCCAGTGAATTGCAGCAACTGACAGACAAGTATTTCACTTCTCTAAAATGCTGCAAAAAAAACGAATGCAGCCGGTAAGCCTGAGATGTCCTACAACCATGTGAGTGTAAACATGTTCCTCGTTTGATATGACAAAGTTTGACATCGAGTAAAGCAAGCTTCTACAGACTAGAGCTGATTCTGAGTCATTGGGCCATCCAAGCCATCTTAGCTTGTTGGGCAAGCATATAGGTTCTTGTGAAGAGAAATGCAGATTTGATGGAATGAAGAATCTCAACCTTTTCAGGTTTGTGAAAGCTCCAGGACTGACACTTATCTCGTCTGGTGTGAAGGTATCTAACACTATGGTCTCTGCTGCATTGTTCCCTAGGCCACAATAGAGAATGTCAATATTGTTCTGTGTAACACAAAATATGTGCAATGATTTACACAGCCGAGCCATGTATAACAGTAACATTGCAGTTAGCTGGTTTTACGATGTCTTCCGACATAATGTTGACAACTTCGTCATAAAACCATACTCTACTGCGTCAGGCAGGATTTTTTGGTCATTCTTGCATGACAATATCCTTACCATCAACTGAAGCAAGTCATGCATTTGCAGGGTCCCATTCTCATATTATATCAATGACCTCACCCTGAGAATTTCTATTCCTATAATTAGTGTCTATTAAGATATATGTGTGAGTTATGTTGCAAAAGTCCCACACAGAGAATTGGTAAGGTCTGGAGTAATTAATATATCATAGTTGACATATCTTCATTGACTTAAACTTTTGAGTAAAAATGAGTCTAACTTGATATGTTGTTGAGCTCAGACCCATTAGCTGAAGCAAGTCATGCATATGCAAGGTCTTGCTCCCATGTTATATCAATATCTCTATCTTAGTTGGCCCATAACAGTGAAGGTCGGTCCAACTAGACATGGTTTTGGGCTCTTTCTTGCAATCTCTTCGGATGAAGGTATCGTGTTTTCTACTACACTCCTAGCAATGTCAAAATCACAACAGCGAAGAACTTTCCTGATATAATCTATACGGCAAAAGAACACTACAAGTGTCATAACTTGTGTATTGCGCTCATTTTGGTGCCATAAGTTTTTTTTTATCACTTTAGTGCTAAAATTTTTTTAAAATGATCACTTAAGTGCCAATTCCGATGCCGTACACAATTTTTTGCCGGAAATCCGACGTGGCATTTTTTTTTTATTAATTTCTGAAGTTGCTGTGGCTCTCCGAAAATTGGCACTTAAGTGATCATTTTTTTAAAAAATTAGCACTTAAGTGATCATTTTTCAAAAATTTTAGCATTTAAGTGGTCGTTTTTCAAAAATTTTAGCACTGAAGTGATCCAAAAAAAACTTTTGGCACTTAAGTGATCGTTTTTCCTCCGATTTGGCATTTAAGTGAGCCAACGAAAATTTTTGGTACTAAAGTGAGCGCTGTACACAAATTATGACACTTATAGTGTCCTTTTGCCTAATCTATACTCTTGCCCTTGAAGAAGCAGAGGATATCGAGGATAATTTCCTTCTCATTTTTCTCCAAATCATCAAAGCTTGTCTCGAGAACTCGATTGATAGTTTGTTATGGAGAAAGCAAGTTTACCCAACGTACGTTTTCATGCCGCCTTGCGTCTCTTGCATAAGAATGTGCCCGACACCTCGAGTAGTTCTGATGGAAGACCGTTAGCATAATGCACCACACTTTCTACAAGATCCCTCCTTATTTAAACCTTTTCGCTATTTGGACATGCATGCTGACCAAAAAGCTCAGTTTTTGGTGGTCTCCTAGAGCTTTAACTTCAGATACACGTCCTATGCCATGACAAGCTAGCAAATATTTCTCCCTCGTTATAACATCGATTCTACTTCCTTTGCCAAACTCATTGCCTTCTCTAGCTAACGCATTTAGTTGATTTGACCGATCAACATCATCTAGAACCAAGAGAACTTTTTTGTAGCAAAGTCTTTCCTGCATCAAACTAATTCCACCGTCGGCACAATACACCATCAACTTTTCAGGCAATAAGATCTCATATGGTTGTTTTTCTTGTAGAGGAACTAAGATCTTTGCATTTGTTCCAAGTTTCTCTTCAGTTGTGCCAGAATATTTGAACCCTTGTAATAGTCTCCATATAGCTTTCTACACAGCTTTTGCGATAGTAGTCTTCCCCAATCCTCCAGTTCCCCATATACCTACCATAAGAACATCATCATCAAACTATCTATTCTATTCACGACGAGATATTTTGCAACATTTAAGAGCGTCCTGTCTAGATGAATTGAGGTTTCCTTTACGATACGTTGCATAAGTTCTGCTTCAACTCTGAAACAAAGTTAGAAGAAGTGAAAATATTGTTTTGCAGTTTACAAGCCATACCAAGGCATAAAACTGGAATTTACCGTCTTAATGTCATAACAGGATCAGCGTCATAAGTTATTATCACATGCAATGAAACTATCAAGCACATTAAGTGCACAAATCAAGAAAGTTAGATGACTCATAAAATAAAACTTAGAGGATCAAATCACACCGTTGAAAAAAATCCCTAATGAGTTTTGAGGAATGACAAAATTATCTGTTACTTACCAGAATTACACTTAAGTTATTTGATGTAGGTATAAATACTGAGTCATCAGACTTAGTCGATGAAAGGATTTGTTATCAAACTCAAAATTACTCGTCAGATTCAATGAGTGTTATTTTTGGCAAGTTTATGCAGGATAATCAAATTGATATTTTAAGATATCCTAATTGGTAATCACAAGATCGTTCCTTAAACACGAAGAACTACACTTATGGAAACCTTGATTTGATTGTATAGGCAATCAAATCATTCGAAGATAATGGTTCTTCTTCTAACGGCTATGCATCCTATTTTGGGAAGAATCTCCAACGGGTTAATTTGGAGATCAATCCTCTAAAGACTGTCCAACGGATAGATTGAAAGTAGAGGAGTATAAAAGGAGTGCAAACGTCGTACAAGAAACAAGAACTATAATCGAGAATTCCAAAGTCTGAATAGAGCTTCAATCTTACACACTTGTGATTACCGTTTTCTATGTTGTGTTTTTAGAAAGAAAATTACTTTAGTGAAGAGTGTTCGTGATAGTGTAGTCTATCATTTGAGAAGCACTGCTCTTATAATCTTCTGATGATTCAATAGTGAAACACAATCAATAGGCTGCCGGCGTGGAGAGTGGACGTAAGCTCGATAAAGCCGAATTACTATAAAGATCTGTGTGCAGTATTCTCTATCTCTAAACTTTATTTATTATTGCTGACATTATACTGCATACATATTTATCAAACAAGTTCGTCAGAACATCGTCTTAGTCATCAGATGCAATCATCTGACAACAATTTATATACAGGTTTGTCATACGAATCCAGCTGATATTAATCATACGAGTTATTGACCTCGACTATATTCATTTCGCACGTTTAAATCATTTAATTTGTAAAATCACCTATTTACCCTCCCTAAGTGATAAAACTAGCCGTAACATGCACAAATTAGGAAGTTCAAGGACATAATTTAAATCGAAAAAATCGATTTGTACATCGAGGCGAATCTTTCAACTAAAGAAAAAATATGCATAACTTCGACGAGCTCACGTGAGAAAATATTTAAAGAAACATGCATAACATATTTGTTAGTATGAGAGTGTCAAGAATATAATTATCCTTTCATGATAATTTAGGGAAGAAAAAACATCTAAATAATATGCTTATGTGTAGCGGTGAGCGGTTCCAGGTGAAACTTATATGGAACCTGGAATCGATCACCCCTACACATAAGCATATTATTTAGATGTATTTTCTTTACTACACATAAACAGGTTCCGTACAGGTTCCACCTGGAACCTAGAATCTACCCATTGAAATAGGTTCTTCATTTTTTAGAATCTGAAACCTACTATATATATCTTAGAACCTGGAACTTACCCTGTTACGGGTTCCAAGTACGCTTTTAGGATCTATCAGGTTCCACTTGTATTATCAATTGAATAATTGCAGTGAATCATCACTTTTAATGACCACCACTTGCTACTATGATCCACTAATCACAACTAATATGTAGACATACGAAGAACATGAAACATTAACAAGTCATAAAATGAAAGCTTAGACTAGTGATTCCAGATTATACACTCATCATATAATACCGTGAAATAACGCAGGATCACGCGAAAACATAGACCGAGAAAAAAAACAAAACAACTTGTTTAAGATTTCAGGTTTTAAAACCTGGAATTTGCTCATCGAAACATGTTTTCTAATTTTTGGAACCTGGAACTTACCCTGCATATATTGGAATCTGGAACCTATAAGTTCCCATTGGTCAGGTTTTTAGGTTCCAAGTTCTACCATGAAATTATGCTCACCTCTACTTATGTGTAGTCTGGATTATTATTGTCACGCTCCGAACCCACAGGTATGCGAACATCCCATTGCCGTCGTTATGTTGCGATGTCTCAAGACGCGTCTCCGATCCACTCATTTCATCTTTCAATTATTAGCATGCGGAAATGTGTACTAAACTCTCGACAATTAAAAAGACAGGGATAGCATAGTAAAACAACCATCCAAATACATATTAACAAGAGGCTTTTGTACCTTTACATTCTTACCCCCAGGAAGTTAGTATATTTACAAACCAACACTGTAGTACTTTCTATAGGACCAACCGGTCAGAAAGGGGTTGGTGGTCAGGGGTTTAACGTCACGTTTCTACTCCAAAAAGGGACTTCCAAAAAGTAGACCATACATACCTTCAACGCTACAGTCCTGAAAAATGTTAAACAACGGAGAGTGAGATAAAATCTCAATGAGTCAACTAACTAAACTCCGATTAGAATGTTAATTCGCCTCAGGCGTCCCCCATCCCAGCGTCTCAATGACGATGGCAAATCAACAGCAAGGCGCCTCGCATCTTGCCTTAGTTACAATACGGGTTGGCAACTCAATCATAACATGATAAATTAACCAGGCACATCCACACGCAGGCAACCCTACCTGGTCCTAGCACACTTACTGCATACGACAAGTTGTAACATCACATAAATAAGCAGCATACATCACGTATAATCATATCACACCATAACAGTTCCATGCGTAATGCACCATGCGTGCTTTGATTATTAACGACCCCTCGGGCCACGGCATATCTTGAAGGATGGCGGTCTTCCGGACCTACTCGGACATCGTCCCGCCCCATCAGGCATGACATCGTCCCTCTTATACATACGCCTCAGAACGGCGTTCTATTCGAAGCATTGAGTCCGGCCTCTACCGCGACAAGGCATCGTCTGGCACCCACACTATTGCGATCATCGGACGACATCCAAAATCCATTGGGCATCGTCCCGCGTAGAAATACGTCTCAGGACGAAATCCTTTATGTGATCACTCAAGCACACAGCCACTCATGCCAAATTATAATCTGTCTCATTTAACTCGATGCAAGAGTACTATATGCTCATACGTCAGAATATATTCGATTTCACGCATAAAAATACACAAAACATTCCTACGTGATCATGTGCTACTAGCTAATGCACCGACACTGCACACCAAGATTACATCATGTATTCAAATATTTCATCACATGACAAATGGTTCTCATTATGAACCTCATACGTTATTCCACATATCATTACCAAGTCTTATATTATAATATCTCAAAGGCCATTGTTATTAGTGGTAGAACATGCGTTTCATTCTATACAACCCAAGTATGAATTACGCCAAAATAATTTCAGTAGAATAATATAATTAATTTTTTTACTAATTCACGATAAGCTATCATTTTTTTTCAAGATAATTTAATAACCAATTATTGATAACCTATCGATAAGTTATCACAAAAATAACGATAACTTATCACATAAGTGGAAGATAGCCTATTGCAATTATTGATAAGCTATTATTAGAATTTCCGATAACCTATCACCATTGCTCCGATAACCTTTTATAAATACAATGATAACTTATCGCAATTACAGATAACCTATCCCAATAACTTATTGCGCTAATTCTAATTAATTAACAATAACTAGGTTTACTTCTAATCTAATCTATTCCTAAGCGTAATTAACGGCCTAATCAACGATTAGGTAGTTAACTCCCCGTATAATGGCGAGTTTAACGGCGACGATGGCGGCATGGTGACGGTGGAGTCATGCGAGCGTTCCAAAGCACGGATCAACTTTGCGGAACATGGTGGAAGAGCTAGACGGGGACTGATAAGGCTCGGTCTGGCACAGCTTGAGGCCTAGTGAGCGGCGGCTAGCGACGATGACGACGTGCAACTCATGGTGACGGTAGAGGAGTGGTGGTCGGCAAACCACAAGAAGAGAGGGAGAGAGAATGAGAGTGACCGAACAAGAGGGAGAGGAGAGAGAGGGAGACCAAAGTGAAAATTGAGGGAAATGAGTGGTGAAATTATGAGCCAAAGGTTGGAAATGCAAGAGAGGCTCCTCTATTTATAGGCTTCTTGTCAACTTGCTAGAGAAGTTAGTCAAGCCAACTTACAAGATAAGTTATCCAAGCTAAAAACACTTGATTTATATCCCTTCTTGATCAACAAGCTTGAATGCTTGGCTAGGAATTGAACTTGCAAGCCAAGTTTACCAAATATCACAAATTGCATTAATATGCAAGAAACAAAAGAAGAGAAGGAGACCATCTTGGTCTTGTCTTCTTCAATTGGGCGGCCAACAAAAGAGAGAGGTAAAAAGACAACTTTGCCTCGAAACATCTTCAATTTATGTAATCCCGATAGTAATCCCGTCTTTGATTTTTGCTCCTGAAATTGGGTCGAAATAAGGATGTCATAATTATCATTCGTGGGTGTCTAAAAAGTTCAATTATAGTCAAGTTCTCATGTTCCAAGTTCTACCCTGAAATTATGCTCACTCTTACTTGTGTGTAGTCTGGATTATTATCATTCACGATTGTCTAAAAAGTTCAATCAATGTCTAATAACACCCGCCAATCGATTATTTGTCAATAGGAATGTACAAGATAAACCTCATCTTCTCAAGATTTAGCAACGAAGATAAATAGGAAAAACTGAATAATCAAAAGGAAAAAAGTCACCAAAAAACTAAATAGGAAATTTTGAGAAGATAAACAAAAAACTAAATAGGAAATACACAAGCCAATCATACGCCAATTTTGTAATTTTTGACATAAAAGAACTGAATAATCAAAAGGAAAAAAGTCACCAAAAAATCCAAAACTATGCTCGCTATGACAGATTTACTCTTAACTTTTTTCTGGAATACCAAAATCCCAAATTTGTACCTGTGTAATACATTTATCTTCCGTCAATGAACATCATTAAAAATTTATCTATATAGATGCTGAAAAGCAGACGATATTGACAAGCGTCCATGTGACTTAAGTGAAATAAAAACAACGTTATTTTGATCAAAAAAGCATCTGACAAAATATTGAGGTAAATGTATCACATATGTACAAGCTTGGGCGTTTTAAGTCACAATTTTTTTAATAATAAATATGTCATGATGAGTATAATTTGCAACTTTTTATGGCTCTTTTTCCAATTAAAATAATAATCTTTTAATTGTGCATCTTGTACGGGACCATCGGGTTTACTAATACAACGAAAGCAAGGTAGAATTCATGCATATAATGTAATCAATCGATAAGCCATGATAATTACTTGTGATATACGTTGTGTATCCGTCGTATCATAGTCGTAACTTTAGGATAAAAAAATTGGAGGCAGCATTAGCGCCGTTGCCACGGTATGGTCGGCTGCTAAGGCTGCACATGACAACCATTCTGTGTCCGGGAATAGATTCTGCTCAGAAATAATTTTTTCTGATTCCGTGCCCGGAAACAATTTCAAAGCATTTGAAGGCATTTGGTAACTGCCCAAAATTTCTACTCTTAGAATAGAAAAAAAAAATAGAACTGCGTTTGATAACTACACAAAATTTCATTTTATTAATAACATTTTAATAATATTTTGGATTTTTTAATACTTCTTTTTTTTCTTTATTTCCCTTCCTTTCCTTGGCTATGGTCGGTTGTCGGCGCCGACGACTGGCCACAGGCCAGGGTTGGCGAGGGCGTTGCGGCTCTCACCATCGGCTTTGCTTGTTGCGACGGCGAGCTCGGCCTTGCCTTGGCTGGGCAAGGTCTTGCCGTCGCGGCCGCAAGCCGCCCTCGCCCAGGCGACGAGGGCCGCGATGCCCTCGCCAGCCCTAGCCTGTGGTCGGTTGCCGGCGTCCGGTGGCTGGCGAGTGGCGGGCGGCAGGCCGAAGAGCAACAACAAACCAAAAAACAAAAGAAAATCAAGAAGAATTAAGAAGTTACTTTTTTTTCTTCTTGATTATGTTCCAAAATTGATTTTGGGAATAATTTTTTGCAAAATTGTGCCCGGGCGCAAAAAATTTAACAAACGAATTTCTACTCCTAAACTGATTCTGAGAATAAAAGAACATAAATTTTTACTATTTGGCAAGTTGCCAAACGGGCCCTAAAAATATCATTTTTCTTAATCTCGGAGGGAAAAGATAAACAAAAAAAACCAATTATCATAAAACAGGAAAAACAAAAACAAGAAATTTAAAAGAATAAAATTATCTTCCTCGGTGCCGCTGTCTGCTCTCTCCGGTTTCTCCGAACTCCGGCGGAAACCAGGGAACCCCTCTCCCTCTCTCTCTCTCTCTCTCTCTCTCACTTCATCGACGGACGAAGAAAGCAGAGTCGCCGGCGAACGATGGACGCAGTACTTTCTCCGTCGCTCTCGCCGTCCCGCCCTCGCCTCCGCTCCGCCGCTTGCCTGATTCGTCCGCCGCCGCCGTCCGTCGTTCCGTCCTCCGGGCTCGGCCGTCTCCTCCCCAATCCGGCTTCGGTCTCCGCGAATCGGGCTCCAGGTCTCTGCAAATCCCCCGCCGTCGCCGCCTGCGGCACCCTCACGGCTAATCCCGTGCCGGTCCGTCGCTTTCTCTCTGTCTCTCTCGCTCTCTCATTTTCGTGTTTCTAGTACTCCGCGCTTGCAATCGGTTTGGAAATCTCTTTGATGTTTTTTTTGCGCTTTGTGATTCTTTGGTGGAACGTATTTGTAATCTCTCTCGGCGAGGCCGTGTTTGCGACGTACAACCTCAGATGAGGTTGAGGGCGCTGGTGTTTGTTAGGAAGTCGAGTCTCTTGTTCCGGTTATGATCGTATGACATTGCATTCCAGGGGATTAGTGAGTCTCATGTTGAGCAATCGGAAAAAGTTTGTTTCCGCTAGTTCACTGAGCTTGGCTCGACTTTATCCGGTACAAGATTTGCATCGTCAGTATTCCAAATGACTATACTAAGTTTCTCTTTTGACCTAGTTTAGTTACTCCTAAGGTTTCTACTGTGTAATTTGCTAGGACTGCAAGTGCTTCACCCTGAATCATGGTCAGCTTTCATGGATGAGTCGGGTTTTGTTATCCCCTCCAGCACCACTTTTAGAGGTGATTTAGTGGCAATGTCGAGGTGGGTCTCCTCTGGTAAATGTGGTCTGCAGTTGCTGTGCCGTGATGGCTTTAGCAGCTGAGAGCAGGAATATTTCTATATTGTACATTGGAGCACAAATAGAACAATTAGCTACAGTTGATTTATGTATACTTTGCGATCAATTCCAGAACCTTTTTGCAGCATGCTTTGGTACCACGCCAGAGCTTATGCGTATTTTTTCTTGGAGGAGGAACAGAATCGGTTGAATACATCAGTGTATTAGTTGCAGAATTTAGGACTATCCCAAGCGCCATTTCGTTGATCTTGTGAATGATTGAGCTGCCAGCTTGCACAGTTTTGCTAGAAATCAGTAGTTCGATGCTTTACTCCAGGTCCCTCAAATCAATCAATCATATGCATAACTCACCTGGGTTAGGTGTTCCTTTTTTGTTTTGTTCATGTGATCAAGATGTACGCTGTGTGTCTGCATCCCTTTTATTATATTATGCATGAGATTCTTCAAGGGATACATATGTTCTGCTTGTGCCGTCTTTGGAAATGTAAAGTTATCTTTTATTATTCTCCGTGACATCTTGTTACTGAGAAATCTCCTTCTGGTTTGGTTTGTTATTTTAGAGCCCCCATTCCTCTTACCTTTGGCTTATTGGTTGGAGTTGTATCTTCAAACCTTCTAGGCATCAGTCAAGTTGGGCTTCTGATCCTTAGGCTGCGGGAATTGTGTAGAACTACCATATTACCATGCATGGAGAATTAATGCAAACTTAAAAGAGTTGAAAAAAAATTGGAATATAGTTTTCTGAACACTCATTAACCTATTAAAGAAAGAAAGTTTTCAAAGCATGCATCTTCCAAAGAGGCATCTTGGATTATCCATCTCTAGCTTTCCCATAATGACCTTCATAGTTTCATGAAACTAGTTCGTTCATGCTGTTCTGTGCTAGGATAAACTATGAAAACAGGAGAGATATAGGGATCTTCTTGCATCCTTTAGCTTTTGCAACATTTGCAAATGTTTTGTTTTTTTTTTGGTTAAAACATTTGCAAATGTTTTTTTTTTTTGGTAAGTAAACATTTGCAAATGTTTGTGTATCATAATTCCATTTTTATCTTTGATGGTTACTAATGCATGAGTAAAGGCACTATCCTGCCCGTCAATCTACCTTGTGAGTTGTAACATGGGAAAAGAAGTTCCGCGACTAGATGAACATAGCGAATCTCTTAATGTTTTGCATCTGGTCCTCTTTCTGCTAGATATGAATGTTTTAATTCATATGAAGTACACTACATTTTCGGATTTCATATGGTTTCCCATGTCTTCAACAAGTGCATTTTAGAGTCATACTATTTAATAAGACGGCTTATGTCATGCATCATCCTAGAATTTCTGCATAGTATTTACATATTTGTTTTCCTGTTTCAATTAGCCAAAAAGTAGCGTATACACAGTTGGTGACTTCATGACAAGAAAAGAGGATCTGCATGTGGTAAAGCCATATACAACTGTAGATGAAGGTATTTCTGAATATCATGTTTCTGGAAATTTTGAAGATGTCAGGATTTTTACTAATCTTGTTTTATCAGCATTGGAGATGCTTGTGGAGAACAGAATCACTGGTTTTCCTGTAGTTGATGATGACTGGAAATTGGTATGCTTCTTGTTCTCTCCATTTTGCTAATTGTGGCCTTGTTGATTTGAATATTGCTGCTCACTGGTCAGAAACACATAGCCATATGTTTTTAGAAAGGCAAGTTTTGAGATGCTTTAATCAAACTAGAAATTGTGCTTAGTTGGTAGGGCTTGGCACCATATTTTCAGAGGGAGCAGAGCGTGGTGTATATCCTGATCTTGTTGACCCGTATGCCTACTGGTTCTGCTATCTTAAATAGGTTTCAAACATCGTTTATTTGTTCTCTGTACCCATTTTCTCCCCTCATTTACCAAGTATGGCCTTACCTGCTAGCTTCTTCACAGCAAATCTTCAACTTATAATTATTGATCTATTTCGTTCTTTTATTGTACCTAACAATCAGCACTTTTCTGTGAGTCTGCTGTTTTTGCTACTATGTCGATCTGTCATCCAAGTTTGGTTGCTTATTCTGTGACATCCGTTCCCTGTGATGGGTTAGTCATTAGATTCCCATGATAAATGCTCATGAGTGGCTTTTTTTGGCAGGTTGGTCTTGTTTCTGATTATGATTTGTTAGCTTTGGACTCTATATCAGGTACCATTGATAATTTTTTGTTGCCTTTATTAGACATTTTAGGAGACTTCTCGAAATTCATGTGTATCATTAGCAATTTCATGAGGTCCTTCTTAGTTGTTGGCGTTCTGTGTTTTCTCTCCTTATGTTTAACGTTTTAAATCTGGCAAGTGTTATAGCACAAACTGCATTTGGCATCGGTGGTGTTATGTTAACTCAGTATTGAGCTTACCATTTTTTGTAATAAAACATTTTAAAGTCAACAGTATTTACTAAAAACTCAGTTGAAATAGATTCAGAGAACGTAATTCTTGCAAAAAGAATATCTGAAATTGTATTGTTCCTGCATCCATAATGTTTCTACAATACCTATACCTTAATTTGATCAAAGGAAAAATGGTAGGAGGTAATAATGCTAATGTGGTATTCAAGGGGACTTGGTGATATTCTTAAGTTAAGAGAGAGAAATCAAAGCCATGAGATGATCTGTAAAAGTATCAAAATACTTAACCTACTAGTTCCTCTCATATGGGTGTAATATTTGTACATCTCTATGGCCGTGCATAGATGCTCTCTCTTTGAGTTGGGAATGATTCTGCTGGACTTCTGCGATTATTGTTATTGGTTCTTAGTTTTTACTAGTTTTCTGCCCTGTTGTAAAAATCGCCCGATTCACAATTCAAATGGCACGATTCGTTTGAGTGCACCCTTCGAACAATTCGTCTTGCATCCGTCAATCATAAGAGTGCATGATCGTAAGTGAATTGTACTGTTCGTCTCTGATACGATACAAATCATAGGATTATGCAATTCTCTACAATTCAGGAGAACAACCACAATTTGCACTATTAGGTTTTATAATAGAGGTTCGGCTCAAAAGTATTGGGTCCTAAAGAGAAATTTTCAAAAATTGAAAAGAACAAGTGAAGAGAAAAAGATAAGAAAATGTGCAAACACGCCAGAAGACCTTTGTTCTCTCAGCCCTCTGGGTAGCGTAGGAACTTGAAAAGCTGCTAGACTGCTTTACGTTGGTTCTTGACCAGCTGTCACCAGCTCAACACCAACTGTTGCCACCTCTGGTGATGATGCCAGCCGTTGGCACCTCCGGCGCTGGCCATCACGCCTCTGACCATCCTATTTTACTTGTTTAAATTGCGTGCTTGGACAAGAGTCACAGATTGAGTATCTAGGATTAGTCTCGTCTTTTTAGCTGACTTCGATAGACTATAATCAAGTCCTGATTATTTTGTCTACGTTGAGGTTTTTAAATGTGGTTGACAGTTTTTTTTCCTTTTAAGTGTTTGAGGCCTTTTTTTTTCATTTTGCACCTCTGTAATATTCAGAAGTTAGAAGTTAAATTGGGTATTGACAATAGAGCAGTGTCAGTTTTGGGTATAATTTTCTCAACAGTATTTACTAAAACATGCTTTCTATGTGCATTTTGCAATAAGTAGCATAATTTTAGTAAGAAATGTTTATTTTTTTGGAGTTCTTTTACAATTCTTACTGAATGTAACGATTGACAATCCAGAAAATGAGGTTTACGATTCACGATTCGAATTTCGACTTGGAAACAGTGGTTTTTTTTGGAAATGCTGACTATCTGCAGATGTTTCGATGCTTCATGAGTTTAACGAGTGACTGATGTCATATGCACATCTTCATTAGGTGGTGGGCGAGCTGACAACAGCATGTTCCCTGAAGTTGACAGCACATGGAAAGTGAGTAAGAGCTCTTCTTTTAGAGATGTAATTATGTAAGTTTAAGCATATAACAGTGTAGGGTTGTGGTAGATGTGAAATCTTTGCCGGGCGGGGAGAGCAGATAAAGATTTTGCAATTTTTTAGTTCATTAGGCTAAATAAAGAAACTTAGCGTCAAATTTCAGAGTAGAGTATTTAATTATAAAATTTTAACCGAGCATCTAGAAGTCAGTTGTGACGACTGCCCCCATCGGACCTTCCCTGGTTCCATCAGTGATGTGGGTTATCCAGGAAGCACTTTTGGAGCAACTGCTGCTGCTGCTCATATACAGAGAAACTGTCTTTCATATTTGCCTCGGGAGTACCTGATGATATACATACATATTGACAATGATCTTGCAGACCTTCAACGAAGTGCAGAAATTGCTCAGCAAGACCAATGGGCAAGTGGTTGGTGATTTGATGACACCGGCTCCTGAAGTTGTCCGTGAGACCACAAATCTCGAGGATGCTGCCAGGTTCTGTCTTATATCTTTTCCTTCGATCCTTCTGCCTCTTGTCAGTGTTCTTTCCTGTTAACTTTTCCCCCCATGCATTTAATGTCAGGATATTGCTTGAAACAAAATATCGTCGACTTCCAGTTGTAGATGCTGAGGGAAAGCTGGTAAGAGATCATTTGTTGCCTCTCAATAAGTTGTATCGATTATGGTTTCTGGTTTTATTAACCCAGTTTCCCATTACAAAGGTTGGCATCATCACAAGAGGGAATGTTGTAAGAGCTGCCCTTCATATAAAACATGCCAATGAAGCGTAAGCTAAGTACCTGTTGATCAATTGAAGTATTTGAGGAAACTGGGGTTGGAAAGGAGGATTGGGATTCTCTCGCAGGTTGAAAAGCAATGCTGCTTCTATTTATCAAGTTTTGCTTTGTATGACAGGAACTGACCTGATTGGAATCGTATAAATATATATAAGAGTATCAACCAGGAATTGATTAGTGTTAAGTCACTGCGTTCAGTGTTCTTGGTTAGTATTCTTGAAAGACAAAAAGAAAGGTGAAGGAAAGAAAATGACAGATTTTAGCTCGAAAACGCTGCAGAAGTTGGTAGTGGCTGAACGGAAATAGGACTAATCGATCTTCTAGCCTCTGTCTGCTTGTTGAACTTAGGCATGAGATTAGCGAAATGGTTCTGAATCTTTTCTAAGTTGAAAGATGAACGACAGATGAATTTTTTCCCCAAGTTTTGAAGATCGAGGAATTCGTGGAAGTACTTATGGAATTGGGAAATGTCAGAGTGTCGCGACCTCCCCGAGCCGGCCCCGAGGCCTAGAGGGGTTTGGCAAATGGATTGCTAGGCTGAACCTAGCTCGAGCCCTCCCAAGCCCATACCAATTCGCGACTTAAATTTAAGTTATTAACATGCAAATCAATTTCATTTAGGAGTCGCCACTAATCGGTTTTTGGTAGGTCGATTAGACACCTAAGTGAAGCACGGGAGAAAAGCTTCACTTCTACGAACCAGAGATTCAACGGGTACGGGGACTTGATTACACTAATCGACTAATTAGTGCCCTTTCGGTACCTAATCTTGTTCAATTCACCACCTAACATGTTCTTACTAATCGAAAGTCTCAAAATTCCTTTCCTAACTAAGCCAAGGGAAGCGACGATTAAAGCCTAGACCTAACATGCACAATCAACTACATGCGAAGTCAAATTAAATGTGCAATTCAAAGTGTGTGAACCAAGCGACGTGCGATTAAATCTAGCACTAAACATGCGAAAAGGGCAAGAAAAGCCAATTTCAAAATTCAAATGAATTTTCTGATTTTTGAAATTTTTTTTGATTTTTTTGATTTTTTTTTTTAAAAAAAATTTAAAAAAAATTAATTTTTTTTTTGAAATTCTTTTTTCGGAATTTTTTTTCGATTTTTTTTTCGAAAAAATAAAATAAAATAAAATAAAATAAAATGAAATTCGGGTTTTTCTTTTTTTTAAAAAAAAATTTTTTTAATTTTTTTTTAAAATATTAAAATAATACAACATTAAAATAAAAAAAAGAAATCGGGTCCGGGTCGGATCTCAACATCCGACCCGGACCGGGGCTGACCCGGGCACGCCGGCCCGGGTCCGCAGACGGACCGAGCTCATTTGTTAGGCCCGGTCCAATTTTTCGAAATTATAATAAAAGGGAGGCCCAGCCCGAATTTTTTTTAAAAAAAATAAAGAAAGCCCAGCCCACATTTTTTAAAATAGACAAAAATCCAAAACTTTAAAGTCGCCGGCCCATCCGCGAGATGGCCCAAAACCCTAAAAAGGCTATTCTAACTAAAATAAAAAAAGCCCAAAACCTAATAACTCTAAAGCCCACACACTAAGAAAAGCCCATCCGATCAGACCTACGACCCGACTCACCGGAAACCCTACCCGGTTCACCCGCGCGCCCGACCCGGAACGACCCGACTCGCAGCCGCCACGCCGCGCTCCGGAGCTCGCTGGAACGCCGGCCACCGCTCCGGCGTGGAGTCCGTGCCTCCGTCCGACGCCGACCCGCAGCCGCCGACTCGCCCTGACCCCGCGACCGAGACGCCGCCGCCTGCTCCGCCGCGGCTGCCGCCTCGCCTTCGCCGCGCCTGCCGCGGCCATCCGCCGTCGCCCCGGTGCCGCGACGCCTTGGCTGCCGGTCGCTTCCCGGCCGTCGTTCGACTCGCCCTGACCCCGCGACCGAGACGCCGCGGCCAGCCGCCGCCTGCTCCGCCGCGGGCTCGACTCGCCTGGAAGTCGGCCGTCGCCCGCCGAGCTGCTCCACCGCCCGCGTGGCCGCGGGCTCGACTCGCCGCGCCTGCCGAGCTGCTCCGCCGCCTGCTCCGCCGCGGGCTCGACTCGCCTGGAAGCCGGCCGTCGCCCGCCGAGCTGCTCCACCGCCCGCGTGGCCGCGGGCTCGACTCGCCGCGCCTGCCGTCGCCCGCCGAGCTGCTGCGTCGCTGCCTCTGTTCCTCTCTCTCCCTGCGTCTCTCCCTCCTCGTCTCTCCCTCTGTGTCTCTTCCTCCTCTCTCGGATCTCTCTCCCTCTCAACTCTCTTGCTCTCGCTCAACTCTCTGTGTTCTCTCCGTCTGTCGCTCGTTCTCCCTCACCAGCTCTCTCGAGCTGTATCCCTCTCCTCGGAACTCTCCCTCTCCTTTTTCACGCAAAGGGGGGAGAGTGGTCCTTCAGGCGGTGGGCCAGCGTTGAATTTCAACGCTGGCACCCCCAAAATTTTTTTTTTTTTTTTTTTAAAACTAATTGAAATTTTTTTTTGATTTTTTGAAAAATGAAAATGGAAAATATGCTCCAATAGGCCTTGCTAATGCAAATGCACCTAATAACTATGTGCCATGCAGTTTTAATGAAAATTTTTTTGATTTAGGGATTAAAAATTAAACCCTAATTTTTTATGCGATAAAACCCTAAATGATTTGGGCAAAATTTAGGTGTCAACAGCTGCCCCTCTTTGAAGGGGAGCTCGGAGAGGTTCCATTCAAAGATAAAAGACGCCTAAATTTTGTTGATGGAGGGCACGGGATGATGCAATGCGAGAGGGAGGAGAGACCACAAACCTTTGATGCGTGGTTTAAGGTTGGACCACAAACCCTTTGAAATGCGTGGTTTAAGGTTGGACCACAAACCTTTTTGAAATGCGTGGTTTAAGGTTGGACCACAAACCTTTTGAAAGAGTGGTTTAAGGTTGGACCACAAACCTTTTGAAAGAGTGGTTTAAGGTTGGACCACAAACCTTTGAAGCGTGGTTTAAGGTTGGACCACAAACCTTTGAAGCGTGGTTTAAGGTTGGACCACAAACCTTTGATGCGTGGTTTAAGGTTGGACCACAAACCTTTTGAAAAACGTGGTTTAAGGTTGGACCACAAACCTTTTGAAAGAGTGGTTTAAGGTTGGACCACAAACCTTTGAAGCGTGGTTTAAGGTTGGACCACAAACCTTTGATGCGTGGTTTAAGGTTGGACCACAAACCTTTTGAAAAACGTGGTTTAAGGTTGGACCACAAACCTTTTGAAAGAGTGGTTTAAGGTTGGACCACAAACCTTTGAAGCGTGGTTTAAGGTTGGATCACAAACCTTTTGATGCGTGGTTTAAGGTTGGACCACAAACCTTTTGATGCGTGGTTTAAGGTTGGACCACAAACCTTTGAAAGCGTGGTTTAAGGTTGGACCACAAACCTTTGGAAAAACGTGGTTTAAGGTTGGACCACAAACCTTTTGAAAGAGTGGTTTAAGGTTGGACCACAAACCTTTGAAGCGTGGTTTAAGGTTGGACCACAAACCTTTGATGCGTGGTTTAAGGTTAGACCACAAACCTTTTTGAAAAGCGTACCTAGGTGTACATACCTGTAGGTCAGATCGGATTGCTTAAAAGCCATCTATCAGCGATGCTTGAAAAGACTCAGACACTTAGGGGTCCTTGTTCGAGGATTTGATAGATCGCCTATTGTGTCCTTGCCAGCAGAGTCTTGGAAATTCATGAATGCTTGGATGCATCTTAGCATTTTTCGAGATCAGCATGAAGGCTGGTGTTTGAGGAAACGTCACCTGTCTCACAGGATTAGTAATAACAGGTACGTGTCATAACAAGTGCTCTAGTAGCGAGTGCGTACCAGGCAAGATAACAACACAAGAGGCCATATCAAAATGGTATCATCAATAAAAAGGCATTGATTGTACGAGCAACTTAGGATAGACTCAACTGTTTGGAAAGCATTCAACATCCTTCAATATTGCAAAATCGCCTTTATGCGTGAAAGACGTCATTAATCATCAAATTCCCTTAGGAGAAAGCCTTTTATCAAAATGATGTTAACTTATGAAGAGAGCCTATTAAGCATGCCAAACAAGAATTCCTTAGTCTGAAAGGACTTCTCACATACTCTCAAAAAGGCTGTTGATCCCATCCATTGATGTGGGAAGTAAACATGATCTCTCTATATGCCTCACGCTACTAGTGTCGAAGGTTTTGAGAATCATTCGCAATAAGTACACGTTGACCAATCCAAGAGGTCTTTTAAAGGACTGTAATGTGGGTTTAGTCATGGTTTCAACAACGGATGAGCATCATCGGCTAAGGAATGAAATAATTTTCAATCAGCATCTCCATCAGGTTTACAGGTCAAGAAATCTTAAGACGAGATAAGATAACTTTGCCCCAACTTCTTCAAGCGGTAGCTTCTTTGGACATCCAAATTTCTACTTAAACCATCCCAATCAGAAGAGACTTTGGAGAAGGTTGTAACATTGGTTTGGGTAAAGGCTCGAAAGGCTCAGAAATTTTCAAAAGGGATTTAGGAGTTGGTGATTATCATGGCATCGTTACCATATCATCCAATCTTTTTGAAGGCACTCGACTTTTGAAATCCAACTTGTCTCGAAAGTCCATTGACTAGTCATTTCAATGAAAGAGCTTTGCTCTTTTCTCTAATGACTTTTGCTTTTGCAATGATTTTTTTTTGCAAGCATTTTGCTTTTGACACTTTTCTTGCGCAAGAATTCTTCTCTTGATGCTACTTTTTTGCTCTTTTTTTTTCAATTTTTTCCAATGGGCATTGGCCTTGCTTTTACCAGGCACACTGCTTTTTCATGCCCCCTAGCTTTCATTTGACTTTTGCTTATTTGAATCCTTTGAGCTCCTAGGATTTTCGAGATTTTTTTACTTGTTGTGACATAAGCACCAATCGCCATGGTAAATCATGTGCCTTTCCCCAAGGTGGGAAGACAATCACCACTCGGGCTTTATAAATGAATATTCAGGCTCAACTTGGCTAAGCAAATGGTATGAGTGTTTGGGTAGAGAAATGAATGCTCTTCTTCATTTTGGGATGTTTCAAGCTTCCATAAGGACTCACCTGAAGTTACCACAAAAAGATTAATGCAAGTAAGGACAATGAAGTCTTTCTCATCTTTTTCTCCAAAGAATGTCGACCAAAACCTCCAAATTTGCCCCGTTGTGGGGTGTTTCTTGACAGGGGTATTTTGTATAAATTATCCATATGTAAAGGCTCAAATGGGCTTCACTATGGTCACCTGTAGTGTGTAGGATAGAGGAAAGAAATGCCTCTTTTCACTTTGATCTATGTACTACTCGCGAATGAATCTCTTGTCCTTAAACGACACATGTTTTCTTTTCCGCTTAACTCTCAAAGTGTTTATGGGACGTGTTTGGGAATAGCTTGCCTTTCCTCATTCTAAGTACCTCTCACTTGGCATGATTAACATCTCCCTTTCATTTTGTCGAGATCATCACGGATAGATTAATCTCCACAGGGAATTTTGATTCAAAATGAATGATCCGTCAAACACCAAGGCAATTTTGGATAAAGACGATATTCGAAATTTTTGTGAAAAGCCTGCTTTCACAATTCTATTTTTGTACTATTTCTCAAATACATCATAAACTCCCCCATTTGTTCATGAAGAAAATTTTCATTCGATTTTTATTTGAATTTTGGAAGAAGGGTACTTACCTGCAGCATGGCGCTTGGCAACCCTGTAAAGAATTAGAAAGAAAGAGTTAGTGCGTGAATCTTTATATATCAAAAGATTGGAAACGACACATCATTACCCTTCACTTGCATTTGTCCTTCGAGTCTTTGATGCTTCCTATGAGAGGAAAAAAAGAATCATGTCAAAAATGGTATTTAAAATGGACAATTGGAAACGATACGATTTACTCTCATTTGAATTTTCCTTCCTGGGTATTTGACAACTCCCTTCATCCGCTTTCGTCAACCTTTGACTTTTTGGCACTTCTTATTTCAACGTTTGAGGGCATTGTCCCATGGGTGCTTTCCCTTTTCATTGCAGCAAAATGGATGATTCGTCTTCATCGTGCTTTCTTGGAAGAAGGTGTTGTCGCCTTGATCAAACACATCGTTTTGTCTGCAAAATGAGAGACGGGGCGAGTCATTTCCATTCTTAGTTGGAATAATTCAGGAACGATATACACCCTTTTGTTTTAGGAATAGCTCAGTTCTGGACTAAGTTGTCCTCTTCGTGCAATCTCGTCGCTTGAGCTTTTCCTTTGCAACTCCTTCTTCAAAGTTGCTTGATATTCCCTCTTAAGTGTTCGGGGGCACCGTCCAAAACCTGACCTGCCCTACATTTATCTATCCGGTATATGTCTCTTTTGCATCCATCCACTTGTTGGAGGAGAAGGAACTTACTCACAGACTTGATTATACTAAAGCTATTTTTGCCCCAGCTAGATGACACTCGCCCTAGCCAGATGCTTTCTCTTCCGGAGACTTCAATATGTTCAATACTCCTTCATGCCTTCTTACAGACACTTGTTTAATTTTCATTGTCCTTTGCTCGGGTCTTCCACTTTTGATCATCTTGATTATTCGTGCCCCCGGCGATTTGTCACATGTCCCTAGTTCGATGGACAAAAGTTCTTCAAATGTACTATTTTGCCCCATCATAACGCAACCTTTCATTTGTCGCAATGGGATGGACGGTTTGGCCTCGTCATGTCTTTCTAGCTGGAAGCATTATTGCTATGGTCAAACACATTCTTTATTTTGTGTTGAACCAGTCGACTCCATTTTATTATACTTCATAGGCAATGGTTACCTCTTTGGTGACTTGCCTCATTCGTCATCTGCAGAAATGAGATAAAACATGTTATTCTCATTCTCAATTGGACTGAATTTAGGAACGGCATACACCCTTTCATGACGTAGTTGATAATTTTGTCTCTAATGCTTCCTTGGCGGGGATGGGGGGAGTTCATCGTGCTCCATGCTGAATCGAATGTTTTCCTGTGCGTCATTAGTGGGGACGCTGGCTTCTTGTTCACATGCGCTTCGTGTTTTAGTCAGATAATTTTAATGTACGTTGGTTCGCCATGCTCTTGTCGGGTCTTTCATTCAAATCCACCCTAGGTAAAAAAGAAAAGGAAGTATCATTTCTATATTAAAGTGAATGAACTTTGAGAACAAAATACACCCTTTTTCATTGAATTGGACGGCTTTGACATTCCATGCCCCCAGTTTATCTCTTGATTACACATCTCTTGGTGCTCCAATGGGTCTGTCGTGCGATCCTCATCTTCATCCTCCGCGGATACAACGGTGCCCCTCTTACTCTTATTTGAGAGTCAGTTATTCTCGAATCGTCCTTTTTGTCAAGTGGGTGATCATCTGACATCGTTATTCTGTTTCGATTTGCGTATGCCTCGTAAATCATCTTTTGTACAAGTGAGTACACAAGTGGAGACTCCCTATTTTGAGGGACTCGGTGGCACGTTTTCAACTTGTTCCCAAGCGGCCTTCACCCTTCGCCCATTTACCTATTTTGACAAAAATGAATGAACAAGTCAGTTGTTGTACAAGAAGTTCTAATTGGAACGATTACAGATTTACCATCTCCAGTGTCGTTTTGCAAATCAACCTGCGAAATTAGTCAGGTGAAGAGATGCAATTTTATGTGAGTCTTTTTTGAAGCTCGTTTTCAAAATTTTTAAAGGTAAGGTAAGAAAGTCCAACCAGCATGTTAGTTTGAAATACTTCAAGTACTTTTAAAGAAAGATGATTCTTATGGAATCAAACCTCATTACTAAAAATGTGCATTACATGATTCACAAAGCGTTCGATTGGGTCTGCAATCGAAACCCCAAACACAAAACACAATTCCTAATATGAATAATAACAAGGATAAAGTACAAGAAGTTATTGCATAGAAGAGTGTAATGAACACAATTCTCATCCTAGTTTTAAATTCACTTTTTTTTGTGCATGATCAAGTGAGTGAATGAGCGGTCGTCATGTATAACCTGCAAAAGGAAGACAACGTTAGTATATGAATGAAAAAAGTGGTCTTTTACTGATGCCGCCTCTCATGACGAAAGCGAGGCAATAATACATGCCCCATGGTTCCTATTTGTGGGCATTTAGTATTTCACCAAGATTTCATCGCAAGTGGAGACATCATTAAAAGATCAAAACGCGGCTATCAATCGAGCGCCCTTTTTATTCCAAAAGTTCATCGCAAAATACGGCATCAAATTTGAAAGACTGATTTGTGATTTTACTCTTGCAAAAATGGGGTGATTCCTGTTTTTTTTTTTTTTTTTTAAAAAAAAAAATTTAATACACAAAAAGTGATTTGAATTTTGATTCCAAAATGTTAACAAAAAAGAGTTTTATTGAAAACGTGATTTCGATTTTATGCCCCAAGATGTAATCTTGACTTGAAAGAATTTCTGCACAAAAAAAGCGATTTTAAGCCTACAACTGAAAGTTTAGGCAAAACCATTTGTTTTGGCGGGGCCAAATAAAAAAAGGTTTGAGATTTATGCTCAAAGTTTACAGTCAAGAGTGATTGCCAAGAATTTTGCAATTATAAGCCTAGATCACCTAGGGCATTCGATTGATTTCCACGAATTTAAAAAATGAAAGTTTCAAGTAAAGAAAGAAACCATACTTACAGTGGATGACAGTGGATGACCAACTTTTATCACACGAACATGCAAATGTAACGTGCGGCTGGACTTCTACTCTAGATGGCTTAACAAATTGGAGTTACGAGGGTGGGATGACTAGTCGCGGCCTCGCGTGCTAAGCCAAGTCCTCGTAACTCCGGCTCGGTCAAGAATGATACCTCGATGCGACGCGGCCTCGCGGGCAAAGGTAAGCATTTTTGACACCAAGAAAGAAGCTTTCGGGATTGAGTTGGGCAACCTCTACTACGCGGCCTCGCGGTCGAAGTCGTATCCAACTCAATACCATCCTAAACATTCCTAGTGCAGCCCAGGTCCGGCAGCATGGTTGTGTGTGCAACAGTGTAGTGCTAAAACATTTAAAGCATGCACAACAGTTTATACACAAAGCACTTCAAGAGTTTGAAAGAGAAAAACATTCATTCCCAAACTACAAACCTACAAAACAAAGGGTCAACAATTACTCCACCCCTTATAACTCCCAACCTACAAGACCATTTAACACTTTGTTAGCGGACTTACCTTAGCCTTCACGATGCGCTGCCATAAGACCACGTTAGTTAACAAACAATCAAGATATACTAGGCCTAAGTCCTCAAGTCCCCAGCGGAGTCGCCAAGCTGTCGCGACCTCCCCGAGCCGGCCCCGAGGCCTAGAGGGGTTTGGCAAATGGATTGCTAGGCTGAACCTAGCTCGAGCCCTCCCAAGCCCATACCAATTCGCGACTTAAATTTAAGTTATTAACATGCAAATCAATTTCATTTAGGAGTCGCCACTAATCGGTTTTTGGTAGGTCGATTAGACACCTAAGTGAAGCACGGGAGAAAAGCTTCACTTCTACGAACCAGAGATTCAACGGGTACGGGGACTTGATTACACTAATCGACTAATTAGTGCCCTTTCGGTACCTAATCTTGTTCAATTCACCACCTAACATGTTCTTACTAATCGAAAGTCTCAAAATTCCTTTCCTAACTAAGCCAAGGGAAGCGACGATTAAAGCCTAGACCTAACATGCACAATCAACTACATGCGAAGTCAAATTAAATGTGCAATTCAAAGTGTGTGAACCAAGCGACGTGCGATTAAATCTAGCACTAAACATGCGAAAAGGGCAAGAAAAGCCAATTTCAAAATTCAAATGAATTTTCTGATTTTTGAAATTTTTTTTGATTTTTTTGATTTTTTTTTTAAAAAAAAATTTAAAAAAAATTAATTTTTTTTTTGAAATTCTTTTTTCGGAATTTTTTTTCGATTTTTTTTTCGAAAAAATAAAATAAAATAAAATAAAATAAAATGAAATTCGGGTTTTTCTTTTTTTTAAAAAAAAATTTTTTTAATTTTTTTTTAAAATATTAAAATAATACAACATTAAAATAAAAAAAAAAAGAAATCGGGTCCGGGTCGGATCTCAACATCCGACCCGGACCGGGGCTGACCCGGGCACGCCGGCCCGGGTCCGCAGACGGACCGAGCTCATTTGTTGGGCCCGGTCCAATTTTTCGAAATTATAATAAAAGGGAGGCCCAGCCCGAATTTTTTTAAAAAAAAATAAAGAAAGCCCAGCCCACATTTTTTAAAATAGACAAAAATCCAAAACTTTAAAGTCGCCGGCCCATCCGCGAGATGGCCCAAAACCCTAAAAAGGCTATTCTAACTAAAATAAAAAAAAGCCCAAAACCTAATAACTCTAAAGCCCACACACTAAGAAAAGCCCATCCGATCAGACCTACGACCCGACTCACCGGAAACCCTACCCGGTTCACCCGCGCGCCCGACCCGGAACGACCCGACTCGCAGCCGCCACGCCGCGCTCCGGAGCTCGCTGGAACGCCGGCCACCGCTCCGGCGTGGAGTCCGTGCCTCCGTCCGACGCCGACCCGCAGCCGCCGACTCGCCCTGACCCCGCGACCGAGACGCCGCGGCCAGCCGCCGCCTGCTCCGCCGCGGCTGCCGCCTCGCCTTCGCCGCGCCTGCCGCGGCCATCCGCCGTCGCCCCGGTGCCGCGACGCCTTGGCTGCCGGTCGCTTCCCGGCCGTCGTTCGACTCGCCCTGACCCCGCGACCGAGACGCCGCGGCCAGCCGCCGCCTGCTCCGCCGCGGGCTCGACTCGCCTGGAAGTCGGCCGTCGCCCGCCGAGCTGCTCCACCGCCCGCGTGGCCGCGGGCTCGACTCGCCGCGCCTGCCGAGCTGCTCCGCCGCCTGCTCCGCCGCGGGCTCGACTCGCCTGGAAGCCGGCCGTCGCCCGCCGAGCTGCTCCACCGCCCGCGTGGCCGCGGGCTCGACTCGCCGCGCCTGCCGTCGCCCGCCGAGCTGCTGCGTCGCTGCCTCTGTTCCTCTCTCTCCCTGCGTCTCTCCCTCCTCGTCTCTCCCTCTGTGTCTCTTCCTCCTCTCTCGGATCTCTCTCCCTCTCAACTCTCTTGCTCTCGCTCAACTCTCTGTGTTCTCTCCGTCTGTCGCTCGTTCTCCCTCACCAGCTCTCTCGAGCTGTATCCCTCTCCTCGGAACTCTCCCTCTCCTTTTTCACGCAAAGGGGGGAGAGTGGTCCTTCAGGCGGTGGGCCAGCGTTGAATTTCAACGCTGGCACCCCCAAAATTTTTTTTTTTTTTTTTTTAAAAACTAATTGAAATTTTTTTTTGATTTTTTGAAAAATGAAAATGGAAAATATGCTCCAATAGGCCTTGCTAATGCAAATGCACCTAATAACTATGTGCCATGCAGTTTTAATGAAAATTTTTTTGATTTAGGGATTAAAAATTAAACCCTAATTTTTTATGCGATAAAACCCTAAATGATTTGGGCAAAATTTAGGTGTCAACACAGAGCCTAATGAAAACATAAGTCCATTATAGTTTATAGTTCCTAACACTGTTCAAACAAGAAATAGGGAAGGAATAACAATAGCGGCAATCCAATTAGATTTAACAGTCCATTAACAACAAAAAAACATGAAATCGCTAATTAGCAACTTTAGAGCAAATCATCTGCCCGTTCTTTTATCCACTTCTTCATCGAGGCTGATCCTAAATCAATCTATTGCGAAATCGATAAAATCTCACTGTTCCGCACATTTTTCCCGATTTCATCGACATGATCGATTGTGATTTGACAATGATTCGACTAATTTTTCGATTTCAAGTACGAATGAAATCTTTTTGACCAAACTTGAGTTGTAAATTGTGCGATTCCATGATACCTTTGACGACATTGGTAAAGACCGGAAATATGCTGGTTGATTGCTCTGGGCCGTAAAAGTTTGGCAGTCTTCCATCAAATGACCAAATTCCCTAGGAAAGCACAAACTTATGCGTTTGGGCCCGCTCCAACTTTCAAACGTGCCAAAATAAAGCGCCAATTTCTAGTCGAGGTCTAACCTTGGCACCTGCCAAAGCTGCTGTCCATGAACGTCAAAAAGCTAACAACCTGTCCTCGGATGCAAACTGTGCACCTCATGGACGTTGCTGAAGTGCACCATTGGGCTGGAGGCTGGCTGTCATTTCTTAAAACTACAATGGGACTGTAAGAGACAGATTGTTATCTTCAATCCTAGAAAGAGTAACGGATCACCCAAATCCATAATTCTTTCTTGAATTTTCCCCCCATTGGCCTAACCGAAGGGCCTCTTGGAACGATGTGGTCGCCTGCTCAGCAATGCATGTCAGCAGCGTCCGTGAGTTGCTCGGTGCACATCAGATGACGGGTCGAATTTTTAATGTCGAAAGTGAATGGCAGCTTAATAGGTGCCGGCTTTGGATCTCGACCGAGAAATTGATGCCTTTTCTTCTCAGCACATTAATCATAAGTTGATGCTCTTTCCAGGGAATTTGTCCCCAAATCTATCGGAGGGTGTCAAGATATATGTTCCCATTCGTAAGCATTCAGCGGACGGCGGTATCATGATAATAACAATGCTCCTGTTTCAAACACCTGCAACTAACAACAGCACTTTGATCACTCGCACAGTATGAAGCAAATGCTTGGATGAAACCTTCCAAACTGGTCCGAAGCTATCCATTGTCGAAAGAGAAGCAAAACATTTGTTGCTGCTGTCAATTTCGAAGCGAACAAATGACACACCAAAGGGGGAAAAGCCCGTTGTTTTCTTTAAATTATAAAAAATGATTCAATATTGCTTAGGTATAATGCGTATTAAAGCAATTGCTCTTCATTTAAATACACTTCGGTCTTCTTTTTTGGTGTCGATCACACTTCTTGAAAGTAGAGGTTTGTCTCATACCCCATGTTGATTCATACTAAATACAATACCCCGAAATTTCGGTACAACAGCAAAAAACAGCCAGAAACTTCTGTCACAGCTTAAGTTGTTGGATCTTCCCTCCAATTTAATATGTGAGTGCACACACTCCTCAAACATATTCTGAGAAATCAAGTCAATTAATACTTCCAATGAAATGTAAGGTTCACATTGGACCCCATAGCAGAAACATATTAAGTCCGACGTTTGTTATAGTGCTATGGTGAGCTCAATCACAATCCTTTCCTTATATCTTTCTCCATATCACTTAGGTCAAGTGGCCCACAACTCACCCATCTGCTGTTGCGATTGCCAGAGCTACATCTGCTAGGCATACCGAGTTTTCAATTCGAGCAATGCTATAGACACAAAGACATCAGGATTCAGATCGCTATGGTAAATCTTTTGTTTTCAGTGTTCATATAGCCCGGTTATTCAAATTTGGCAGACATCCATCCCCTTTGCAAATAGGTCAAGAAACAAAAGAAGACAGACAATCTGGGGTTTGCAGTAGGAACACAGCCCCATGCACCAACCAGTGCCCACAACTCATCATTAGCAGCAGTTACAAAAGGTCTTTCTCACATCCTTTTCTGCTTTAGCAGTTTAAGGCGTGCCCACTTTGCTTCCAACTGCTCCTTAGTAGGCCATCTCTCTCTCTCTCTCTCTCTCTTCAGCTGATGTTCAGTCATTGCAATACCGAAAAGAAGGAAGAGAGAGAAATAGAACAATACCATCTAAAGAACTATGTACCACAAACAAAATTATGATCAGTGAAGAAAGAGAGAGGCATAGGAAGAAGATGGCTCTGCATCAAACCCAACTGATTAATTTACATTTCACCTTCTTTTTCCTCTTACACCATCGGAAATCTTTGATGATCAGATCCCAAAAAGCTAACTCAAAAGGGCTAATAAGATTAATTAGAGGTACTATGGACTATCTAACTCATCTGGTATAAGCCTCATCATTTCCTTAAGCCATTCACACAACCCAGTGAATTACTAGCAAGTAGCATCTAAAGCCCGTTGCAACCGCATGCAGAAGGCTGACCTGAACCGAGTGCATGCACCCGCCATCATAATTCGAGACAGAGAGAGAGAGAGAGAGAGAGAGAGAGATCATCCTCTTGCTCTCTAACCCCAACACACCCTTTTGGTGATCATATTGAGTCCTCAGGATCATCAGGCATCTTGTTCAGATCAACCCTCTCCAAAACCCCAACACACTTCTTGAACTGATCATCGCCCCCCTTATCGTTACCCTCTAGCTTCAACTCGCGGCTTATCAGCGCGGCATCCACCCGAGCCCCGACCTCTGCTGCCTTCTTCCTGATGGTAGCCGCCGACATGTCACCCCCTCCTCCCGCCTCCTCCTCCTCCTCCGTCGCCGCCGCCGCCGCCGCCCCCTCCACGAACTCCGGGAAATTCAACCTCGCCGACGGGCCCCGGAGGTAGAACACCGCCGTGTCGTAGGCCCTCGCCGCCGCGACCGGGGTCGAGTACGAGCCGAGCCAGATCCTCGACCTCTTGTTGGGCTCTCTTATCTCGGCCACCCACTTGCCCCACTTCCTCATCCTTATGCCCTTGTAGGTCCTCTCCCTCTCCACCGCCACGCCCCTCTTCCTCTCCCCGCCTCCTTCGGCTTCCATTTGAAAACAGCTTCTAAAGAAGAAGAAGAAGAAGAAGCAGCAGAACAAGGGTTGCGATATATATATCTCGCTGAAGGTGATGCAGAAGATAGAAAAGGTGAATTTTCATGGAAAAGAAACGGCAGAGAGAGAGAGAGAGAGAGAGAGAGAGAGCTATCAAGAATCAGAGACAGGCCCAGTTAAGAGGGCAAGGCTTTTGTTTTGGATTTCCTGCCATCTTGGCAACTAGGGTTGTCATCTGGGTAAGGCTCCACGTTGAATTCCACGAACCATATCCCCTCATTTTCTTAAACAAGACAAATCGGGCTAAACCATAAATCAAAACAGGAGGGGGGTGCGAGGTAAACCGCATGAAAAAAAAAAAAAAAAAAAAAAAAAAAAACTTCACCGACAGAATCTCGGTGATCTCTGTACGAACGCGGGGGGGGGGGGGGGGGGGAGGGGTGGGGGCGGCTTGTGTTCCCCTCTTTTCCTTAAATACGCGAATAGCGATCGCCCCTGACAGATCGTGTGGTCACAACAACACGGAGGAGGAGGATGAGCAGGAGGGTCTCCGGCCTCGTGCGGACTTCACCAACCGTCCGAGTTTTTCTTTCGTTCTTTCTTTTTACAGCAGCGAAGTTGTTATATAAAAACGGGGGCGTGGCGGTGGTGGCGGTGACGCTGGTCCTTGGCCTGCGCGGCTCCAGCGATGTGGAAAGATCGAGAGGGTTTGCGGGGAAAGGAAAGACTTAAAAAGATGGGTCAGGTCAGGTCAGGTCATTCGTCATGGGAAAGGCAAAGGAAAGGAAGGAGGAGGAGGCCAAGAAAAGGAAAAAGGAAAAAAGAATATTTTTTCTCGGGATATTTTCTGCGATCTCGCGCGATTTCTTTATTAGGGTTTGATTGATTGATGCTCCCTCTTTCCTTTCTTTTTTTTTTAACTTTTCATTTTTTTAAATTTTTTTTTACTTTTAATATATATTTTTAAATTTTTTTTATTAAGGACAAGGGAGGCAAAGACAGATGTTGGGCAGGTCGGTGGTCGGTGGATGGATACCGTTAGGAATTGACTTTTCCCCCCCACGCAATAACGAGAATTCCTTTCTTTATTGCGCGGCCGATGTCCCTCTTTTGCCCTTCGCGGGCGTGGGTCCGCCCGGGGGCACGCGAGGGGCGGTTCCGTCATTCCGCGCGGCGGGGCCCACCCCCCACCCCCCGCACGTCGAATTTCTATGACGAGGTCCGCTTTGCTAATGGTCCGTCCGGATGATAATTATTGCGAAGGGTGGCGACATATGGACTGCTAATCACCAAAGGAATTCTCTTCCGCGTGTTTTCTTTATTTTTTTATTTTATTTATATGGTTTTCGTGGGGTTCACATTAGATTACCAAATTGATGAGCAACCGTGTGTGGAGAGAGGTGAGGAAAATTGTATCGAGATGAAAGGGATTGCTGACATAAATGGTGATTCCGACGTCTTCTAATCCGGACAAATTGGCCTCGGGCCGCCCTGGCCCCGGTTGTTTAAAATCGATTTGCTTTTTGGGGTAAGTACGCTGGAAGTCCCAAAACTTAATATGAAAATGCAATCGAGTCATAAAACTTACAAAAAGTGCAATCGAATCATAAAACTTGTCAGATTAAGTTATTTGTTAACTCAGTCAAATTTGGCTAACGAAAATGCTAACGTGGATTTTATTAAATATTTCCTCTCTCCTATGTGACGATGACTTACGGTTAAAACGACGTCGTTTTGGTCAAAATCTGATTTTTAAAATACTTTTTATTTAAATTTAAAATAAGGTAATTTTAAAATATAAAAAAAGAAAGAAGAAAAAAAAAGGGGGTTAAGATATAGACGACTGAGGTCCACAAGCCCTTGCATTGTCGGTGCCCCACCATAGCCGGAAAGGGCCGGAGAGGGTAGGGGATGATTGATGGGGGTCGCCGAGCCCTCAGCAGCCATGTCATCACCACATGGAATAGATAAAATAATAAAAAAAATCAAGTTAGTATTTTCCGTTAGCCAAATTAGATGAAATAAATGGAGGACTCGATTAAATTAATTTGACAGGTTTTAGAACTTGATTGTACTTTCGTCACTAGTTTTAGGACTTTTAGTATACTCATCCATTATTTTGTTAATGGAAAAGTTCGAAAAGTTTCGAATGATTTTCCTTCCGAATATTGGAAATGGTATGGGAATTCCTGAAAAACGCTCATTCAATTAAACATGAATGAAGTACAAGTAAGTTTTCAAATAGTTTGAAAGAAAAATTACGCTTAACGGTGTATTAATCACTATCGCAAAAGTTACGATGTTGAAGAGATTTGGCGTCTTAAGCGTCGTGTCCTTTACCATGATTCGGATGATGGAGAGTCGCCGTCATTGTTCTCTTGTTCGCGTTAGACACGTTCGATCGAAGTCAATTCTGGCAAAAACCAACCATAATTTTCGGCAACCATTTCTAAGTTTCTCACAATTCAAGAACTATGGGATACTTTTGAGCTTGGACTCCAATGGTACCACGGACGCTGATGGGGTCAATAAGTCACAAAGAATCGGAAAAGGGTGGAGTCCCTCTTCCGCCATTTCCAAACATCGCCGTTATCTTTGCCATGCAACTCAATGTAATTGGAGTATTTCGTTACCAAGTATGTCTCGAACTCATTGGCAGAGGAAGACAAAAAGTGCCAGCGGAAGGCTATAAGGTGTTCCTTCTTCAACGAAGTAGAGACCATGCAGATTTTCTGGGCACTGTTCGATGAGGGCGCCATCCCCGTTCATAAGATGGAACTCGTTGTATTGAGTCGCCTAGAGCATGCATCATATATTTTCCGGAGCCAATTCCTCACTCTGCTCCCCCTAAACCTCCATACACCTACCACAATTTTAGTAATATAAAACAAGGAGAGTTTCAAACATATTAAGCATTTGAAGTGAAAATAATAATGAAATTTTATTATTGTGAAATTTACATATGATTTTACGTATTAATATCTGTGTATTTTCAAATTTCAAACATATTAAACATTTTGCATTCAGTAAAGTCAATTTGTGTCGCAAGATGCAAAAAGAAGAAGAACAAAACGAAAATAAAATGTAAAAGTCTAAGCATATGTTGAGCTATGCTAGCTCAGCCTATAGCTAGGCTTCTCAAATCGAGCTTGATTTTGTCCTTGAGCATTGAGTCGCATCGATTTTGAGCTTTAAAATACTGAAGCACTCTAAAATATTTTATTTGTGTAGTCTGTGAATCTCAATTTAGCTCGTGCTAAATTGAGCTTGAGGATGTATGAGTTTAACTTGAGTATAAACTAAAATTGAATTCATTAACTCATTTACCAAGTTAAGCTCGTATTTGGAAAATTTAACCCAATCAAGTTTGGGTGAAGTAGCAAATCGTATCTCTAAATATAGTCATAAAATCTCACAGAAAGCATGCATGGCAGGTTTCCTCTTGGGAAAGGGTTCGATTCCTCTCATCTCCAAATTATTCTCATCAGCATCGGCCATGCCACGTAGGATAGCCGGCGTCCACGTTAACGATTTCCGACTAAAATTGACCGAATGAACTCAATTGACAAATCGTGAAAAGGTTTAGGACTTAATTGGCAAAATTAAAATGTTTAAGACTGAATTGGCCAAAGTGCAATAGGTTTAGGACTTTTTGGACAATGTTCCCTTTTTGTAATCCACCGATCAAGAATGGAGGAAGACGTAGAAATGCAATAATAAAAAAATAAATGAAATGAATATTACAAATCACATGGTTGGTTTAATGATCTAAGATGTGGTTTGCAAGTCAAATGTCATAGGTCCGGTTCCCCAGTCTATCACCGATTTTAGGCTTTTGATTACTCCGTGGATAACAGGCTTTGGTTTAGGTATATTGCCGGTTTTGGACTTCCCCACTCATGCTTGGTGAGGCTACGGCGAGACAGCTTGCCAAGTGGGCAGCTGGTGCTTCGTTGGTGCCTTGAAGCGATCTTCCCAGCAGTGAGTGAGATAGGTCTCAACCTCGTCTGAATCCTTTTTGTTCGCGAAAAAGCAACTTCAAGAATGTAAAATGAAATCGATAGCCACCTTCACATAGCATGCAACATCAAGAACATGAACAAACCCAAGAAAAAGAAGAAATATGAATAACAACAAAAACTAGAACGGCAAGACAACCGATGTAGGATTGCAGCTACATTTAAAGATAAGTATTGCATTAGATGAAGACAGAAAACCTGCTTTTTTATATAATCTAGGTTTTCTCAATCATGCATCCCAAGATTCCCTCCACAAATCATGCGGACGTGTTTGGTTACTTTGACAATCTTTTTTTAATGCATTTCCGAGGATTCGAGTTTCCAGCCAAACTTTTGTCCGCAATCAGTGACAATCGTTAATCAATTCCTCCAACAGCGAAAGGGGGGAGTGAGAGAGAGAGAGAGAGAGAGAGAGAGAGAGAGAGAGAGAGATTACTAAACAATTGCTACGTCAAATCAGTTCCCTCCACGTTTCTTTGCTGGTTAATCTGTTTCGAGGACTTCTTGCTAAAGCAAACTCGTTTTATAACACATCAATGAAACTCATGTTTCCTACAGAAATGTAGACAGGATAGCGTGTTGTACAGTTCTTGTACTGGTGAGTTTGTTCACAGACCATAGAACCAATAAGTCAAACTCTTTTGTGCAGCTGTGTGCTATGGGGGTTCAACTTTCTGTTGCTGCTCTCGACCAAGAAGATTACTTCTTCTCATTAGAAGAGCAACGTCAACTAACGCGATTCGCAATGTTTTGTGCCGGAAGGGTCGGGACCTTTCATATTGCTGTACGTCATTCGTTGAAAGAGGCACTTGCATCTCAAGGAAGGTGAAAAACAAAAGGAAGAAAAGGCGCATGATGACAACGGCAACCCATTAATATGACGTCGGAAATAATGATGAGACTCGATTGCTTGACCGAAGAAGTTACTTGTCTTTGCAAATGGTCTTTATATCTGATTTTCTCTCCCCATGTTCCTAAGCTTTGTTTAAATTTCTGGTTGGTGATTCTAGACAGAATTTCCACTCTGAATTGAAGACTTTGCAAAAGTTTTCATACTTCATTCGAGTCTTCTATGAATGATTTGCATACAAGAACGAGACGAGCAGTCACTTACTTCTTCGAATGTGACTTCATAGTCAACTTTGGCAGGGATTTTTTTTTGAGAGTTGTGGCCTACAATAAATGGAGTGGTTGGAAGTTGGACAGGAGTTCAGTTGGGCAAATGAGATTACTTGAATGAGTGTGTGCTGATTTTCATTGGTTGCAGCTTAGACTAGCAACCTGGAAATTTCATTTATGGCTAAGGATATGAGATGATGGATTCAGATTTTTGTCATGCAGTTGATAGAATAGCGAAGTTTTTCTGGGGTTGTTAAGCAGAGACTTTGAAAAGGGAGAGGCCAGTCAGCAGAAAGTTTTGTACTGATGTGCATCGCTTTTTCGTGTTCTCGATGGGACATTTCTCTTAAATATAAACTTAACTATTGAACCAGAAACTAAAGAAGATAATGGGTTTCTATCTAAATGCCACATCTAAGACTCATGCCAATGCAAGTCTGACAAAACAGTGGGTAAGTGTTCAAGCTGTGACGCTCAAAGTGAAGAAACCTAAGTAATAATAGCCTAATTTCAACCTTTGAATGCCTTGTTGCGCAAAGCTAATGTACTTAGAACTTGGGTCAATATGAGTGCTCTCGGAGCGCAAAATCTGGCGCTTTAAAAGTCATGTAGTACGTATATTTTTCATGTACAATTTGGTAGCTTGAAAAGGTGACAGCTAGCATAATGAATTCATATCATTAATTGAAAACACGCGTCCCTCACATCATACGTGCGATAAGTTAAAACTAGCGGGGGCCTGAAGGGCAGCGTGAATCTCGGTGGCTTGTGACTCCTTAAGTCCAACATCATCGGAGTGGACACGAAACATGGAAATCTGGTGTCAAATAAGGTTGGGCATGGTTCACAGCTCTACAGACCCGTGGAGCAAATGAACCCACGCAATGCTAGAGTCACAGGGAATGGCGGCATCTCTGGTACGACAGCACATGGGGGCACAGACGGATGATCAATTCCAAACCATTTGAAACGACATCTTGACTAGAAACCGAGTCATGAATGAACGTGGAAAAAGTGAGACAGAATTACCGAGTTTCTCAAATCAGATCAGCAGAAGAAAAGGGTTAGATGCATGAACGCATCCCCCGAAAGATGCGATCACGAATCACAAGTAAGTATCGCCGCGCACTAATTTGGTTGAGAAAGTCAAAGTAGATTTTGTTTGCTAACGATGATTATGATGTGTGGACTTTTCTGTGTGGTTTGACTTTCCATCAACACAGCACCACTGCGTTCATTGACACTTGGCTGTCCTCTGCTTGAGGATACCGAGGCGAGCCCCGCTTACAAGTAACCAAATCATGTCCTTAATATATTTTTAAATGTAAATTTCAAGATTTGAAATAGCTTTCTTGAAGTTGAAGATTAGTATTATTTCATTTTTTCAAGATGTCTTGGCAAAGGAAAGGTAGTTCTTAGTATATTACGTAAGTGCACACAACATGAGATTTAAACATGTGGAAACCATGTTAAATTCATTATTGATGGTGGCAATTATCTTGATCCCCGGTCGTTGTCGTTGGATATGTTTATGTACCGTATTCCTAGGTAAGTTTACAGTTTGAACCACGGTTCACTACGTTATCTTCCCAAGATATGCAATGCTATAGTTTTTCATCTCAATATCTGTTTAAGCATGTCGCAATCCACGGGTAGCCTGCAAACATGGCATATTAACTCGAGGTATGACATGATCTCTTCAATACTAATTTGTACATAGTTTATTCAAGTCTAACAATGGAAAAGGAACAACGTCAATTTTAATCAAGTTTTGCGACTATGATCAATCAATCACTTCTTCCGAACATATTTTGGTTTAATACGAAAAAGTTTTGCGAGTACAGTGTAATACTTCGTTGCTCCTAAAACAAAATGTGCACCAATACGGTAACCATCAAGAACAGGACAGGCACATGAGGCTGTAGTTTGCATACTCAAGAGCGAAAAAACATGCCCGACAGATCTCGCGTTACACTTTGGAAACCTAAATAATCAACAGAAGAAGGTAATGTCTTTACAGATATAACCACAAGGAGGGGCACTTTCGCTGCGAATAACTACTTAAGGATCATCCAAAGGCTAGCTTCTCACTACGAGAAGATTTGTATCTACTTGTTTCTCCCCGGTAAAGAGGAGAGAAGATCAAAACAGGCACTCAATATATCCCTGATCTCCAAGCAATCAATATCCTGTATAAATTTTAATGCATAAGAAAAGGAAGCCTAAGCTCAGAATTCCTAGATTAGCCATTTCCGACATGGGAGCAGTGTGTCGCACTATAGGCCAGTCAAAAGCTAAAATAATTATAAGCATAATACAGCATAACCGAAAGAGCATGGCGAAGAAACTATTAGGCGGACGACAGTGATTTTTATCGATGTGCATCCACCAACTTGACGGAAGCTCCAAGAAATCTAGGCCTTTTGCTACTTCCCCTTCCTGCGCATTCCCATCCGTGATTTTGCAAACCTGAATTCCCTATTAAGGAAACATTTCATGCAGTAGAGTCCAGCTTACTGAAAACTAAGGAGGTTTACCAACCTAGGGGCAAAAAGAGAAATAAAAGGTGCAGAAAGAGTAGGATGGAAGCAGCATTTAGAAGGATACTCCAACCGAATGCCGTCTCCAGCTGGTGAAGAAAGGAGTAGCGTGCCCTGAAGTTGATTTAGAGCTTGAGTTGAACAAGCAGTGTCCTGCACAAACAAACTGCGCTTTAACACAATCGATAGAGGTGGTAGCAAACCCATTTGTATGATATCCTTTGGTGGTATCATACTGAAAAAGTTGCTGATTTATCATACAAAAACACTTCGGTTATAGGAACTCCCAAGTGTTAAACAGCATGCAGGTACCGAGGGGCAATAACTTGGAAAAATAGATATTATGCAAACAATGCATCTTTTCCATGTATACAGAGGTAATACCAAAAGTTCGTTTCAAGGAAAAACACATTGGCAGCAATAGAGTTACGTAGCACCTGAAAGTCCACAAACGCAACTGGAGCACCATAAGTACTCTGCATCTTCAATTTCAAAAAACCAGAGCACCTGGTAGAAATAGAAATACCAAAAGGGAATTACAACAGTCTTCAGAAAAACCAACATATTGCATGTATAGATCATATTAATATCTCTTAACTGTGAAAAGACTTGAATAAGCTCCTGCTCTGTACATCTTGGCCCCAGATTAGCCACAAAAATTGTTGGGCATGGGGGTGCAGAAGAATTACCCTGTTAACATACAAAAAGAGAGGATTTATCAAAAAACCAAAGAAAGAAAAAACATTTCTTAAGCGCAGACTAGAATGATCCACAAAAAGGCTGTAAGTCAATAATAAGGCAGGTTACCCAGTCTAGAATGCGCAACATAACTGTAAGTGGAAAGATTGTCAAGGCAGTGAGCTTCTCAATGGTTTATGTGCAAAGGGGAAATTGCGATGCGATAATAAAATCACTTGGGTAAAACCCACAAGGCATTCGAGTTCTATACAATATAGAAGTTGAGTAGAACATCTGTCTTAACAAAGATCACCTTACTTAAGTAATCATTAACCACACTTGAAACCAATAAGTATATGGCTGCTTATTCTCTATCTGTTTAGCGAAGTGCAAGTGGATGACTGCTCATTCTACTTGCATGCAAGCAAAGAACTGGACAAGATGTCTCACAATTCCAGCAACTCCTTGAATGTTATTGTGTTTTTGTCAAACACTAGATTGTTTGGTGAAATGTCAACTTCATCCTAAAAATATAGGAGTATTATCTTCATGATGACTGTTATTATCACAAGGACTTGAAAGAATACAGTCACGGATGCATGCACGCACACACGAGCGCACATATACACACAAAGAGAGAGAGGGAGGGAGAGAGTAGATTTCTATTAAGTTATAATTTATAGAAGTGGCTCAAGAAGCCTTCGAATATAAGTTTAGGCTACAAGAAGTGTCTAAAAAACCATGTTACTTTGGGAAAGAACATAAATTCTGACTCAAATGTTAGAGCAGATATCAGAGTAACCTTACCGTTTTTGCAGCTGTTGTCCCCTTTATGCCTCGGCCATCAGAACTTCCATGACTGGACATTTACAAATTAAAAATTTACACGACAAGATGACAAGGAAACAAACATGCATAAGCAAAAGAAAAAGGAAAAGATTGTGCTCCAACTTGCAGGGAACAGGGCATGCAGTAATGGCTTCTACGAAGCCCTCAACTTTTCCACTAGAGGCAATAATCTCATCTAGTGATTGCTGAAGTATACGATTTCAAGTAATAAGAATGTGCTCAAGTAGTGCCAATGACCTTTGTGTAGATGGATAACCAATCGTGCTGTAAGCAGAATTACCCATTCCAGGCATGTGAGTGCTGCCAACACCTGCTAGTGTCCAAGAGTGCAAAACATGTGCAATGTGAGCTCTTTCAGGAACATGTGCCTTTGAAGTGACCATGATAAATTGTACCAAAATAACATAACATTAGATTAAGCAAATCAATGATGAGAACATCCAGAATAAAGGATTTAAGAGTGCAACTGCAGCTTTCTGCCTCCATTAACAGGTGAATCCATAGTCTTCTTACCAGAATCTAAAGCGCCGAAGGAATATGGGGATGATAATCTAGCTCTCTTATCTGATCCATGTCTGTCTTCATCTGATTTTCAAAATCAACAGGCCATAAAAAAAAATATTAAATCAAGCATACTGACCATCGACAGTAAAGTTTACACAAGTTTAAACCAATCATTATTGTACCTCTTGAACGTTTAGACCTGGAGTTGGATTTTGCAAGATCAATGTATAGTGTTGATCCCTTCTCAAGATCAAACACCATCCCCTGCATATAAGGTTGATAAAAGCAATCAGAGGACCATGTCAGAACTTCCAATAAGCAGCAGCCAAGCATTCCCACTTGATAAACATTCACCATAGAATGTTTCATAATTCTGTTTGCAATAATCCAATTCTCAGATATGTAATTCTCTTTGAACATATCTTTCAATTGCAAGAAAAATTATAATTTCTTATATTCCTTTAATCATGATGTAACAATGACAGGATAAAACAAGGTACGGATTACCAACTTCATTATAGCAACATATACTAGAATTTGATACAAATACATGATAAGTTCGAAGATGAATTCATAACACGGAAGGCTAGTTTTCATTCCTGAATATTACAAAATTATGCTTGTGCAAAAGCCCTAAAATTTTTACTAAAAAAAGTTAAAAGATTAAAGTTCATAAGCAATAGCAGATCAAACAATAGATAGAAGCAATGCTATCTACTTCATTTACATCAATTGTGCTTTTCCTTTGAAAAAAAATGATGAGCACACATAGCATCATGTTGAAAGGTTCAAGGAACAAACATCATAAATTGGCTCAAAAGCTCCAATTTATAGTAGAAGGAAATTGGTGGCTATTGTAAGTCAAAGAATCAATAAAAGTCACAGTAAGGTATGCCAAGGAGGCCACTCAACATCAGCTACTTTGGGCAATAGTAGATCTATTTTAAGGAGAAAGCATTGTCAGGATGGCTCTTGAGATGATATCAATAGACATTAGAAATTCTCTCACTGTTCAGAAAGAAACATTATAATTAAATCCAATAATCCAACACAATTATTCACAAAAGGGCATGCCTGTCAAAAAAATGGTCACTACACTAGACAAGTTCCTGAAAAGTCATTCCAATGAGTCAGGCCACAACACTGAGGGCCACAAACTGTGGAAAAGCATATAACTATTCTGCACTGAATGCATGGACCTTGTTTGCCAAGACACTAAGAAATGTCCTGTTATTCCACCAATGAATTGGAAGCTACCATTCAAGCAAACATTAAATGTCATACCAAATAAATTTCCACTTCCTTCATTATGTTAAAGACTGAAAATTTTTGAAATTTTCACTTTGAATAGGTAACACATGAAAAATTCAAGTTATGCGCCATAAATGGCATTAAATACCAGGTCAGTTCTCAGAAAGTGAGAGTCATTACAGGGATATAGATTCTCACTACCTACACAGTACTTAATTGATAATAAAGAGTAAGTATCAAGTAATTTGGCAGAAAAAACCAACCATAAAGTAGAAGACAAAGCACAACAGGGAAGGCAAGAATTCTTACATTCAGTGCATGCATTGCTGCAACTGCAGATTGCTGATCTGTGAATACAGCAAAAGCAAATGGCTGGCATTACAAGGATACCATATCAGGATAGAGCACTTCACATAAGAATTTACTATTTTTATTTCAATAAGTACACATAAACACAACCACAATGCACTCATGCATACACTCAACACACAAGCAGATGCGTATAACCACATGCTCAATCATACATATATATCTATGAAGAACAAAGATCTCAAATTGGTTATTATTCCATCAAAGAGAAGCTCGTCAGCTTGCTATTATGCAGTCTCATTGTTTATGAAAAGCTGCAATTCTTCCTCAATAATATATTATATTGCGGAAATAAAACCATAACAATGAGAAAAGCCCATGTGATGTTTATCCATTTCGGTGAAAAAATGGGGACCAATTACGTTGAAACACTTTTATACTGACGCGAATACGTTGGTTTGGCTCTAATTGCCCGGCCAACCCTAATTTGAATACGCTTGTGTATTATCACAATGAGAAAAGCCCATGTGATGTTTATCTATTTCGTGGATAAGGTACCGGCGAACATTTTTTCCCCAAACCAGTTCCAACATTTAAATAGATTTTTCACTGTTTATGCATAATTAACAAAATATTCTCAAAGGAAGGTGATAGCATCATGGAGACCTCAAGCATCAGAGTCAATGGATCACAGAAATGTTATGGATTCTTGAAGATTTAACAGCTGTAAATGCTATGATATTCTTGAGTTGCCTTTTGTCATTATTTTGAGCAAGTGAGAAGGAAGCTGCTTAAACACAGAAAGTGGCCGCAGCAACAGCATTAGATTTTCAATCCATTTCCAAGGAAGTTTGAAATTTAATCGTCACATGCAAGACTTGAGAAACTGTTTTTTGTAGTGTCCACCAAGGTTCATTCACCAGATTGCCTTTAACCATAAGGACGTAGTTCCCAGGAAAATGGCAAGCATAGTCTACGACCACCTCAACAGAAGTTGAAGCTTCGGAAAAAACATCTTTTTCAAATGCTGCTTCTTTCCGCTACATAGCTGCAATCATTAAGCTTGATTTAAATTCTCAAACTTACAATTCCAAAACCCCCTTAATTAGATGGAGAAAACAAAATCCACTGTACAAAATACTACTGATTGTTTAAACATAATCCCCTCAGGTTCTAGTAAGGCACTGATAGATTCCAGTTCACCGAAGGGAATCAGTATCTAGCTGAGGAAATCCCGATATCCCGCTAAACACTCTCATCCCCATCAGTAGAGTCTACTCCCATCCAGACCTGAGTGAGAAGACTGTATACCTCGACTTGAACAGAAAAAGCACTCAATCCAAATCCAAATATATCCTTCAAGTCCCATTCCATCCACATACAGCACATGCCATACAGTATCTACTCTGATCGTACGGCTACTTAAGCCTTTAATTGGATTCAGGATCAATTTATCAAAATCCATTCGAATTTCATCGAATAAGCTCCATGGAAACAACAGAGTAAGCTCAGAATGAGTACAGACAGATACTCCTCATCAAAGTTCCAACCTTTTCGCCCTTCACAACAGAGACAGTGGAATAATTACAGCTCAAACATCTCATAGTCATTGTTTTTAGTCGCTCACAACATTCCACACAGAAAATAAAGAGCACGCATTAATTCCAATCATCCAATCTGCTACGGCAAGCATAAAGTCACTCACCGTTCATTCGCTTCAATCCCTACTCGCAGAAGAAATCAAACTCAATCACACAACAACAGCACGCCAGCAGAAGCTACCGCACCTGAGAATTCTTGCTAGGGCTCCTCAAATGCGAGGACTCGTAGCCGGGGAACTCACGGAACAGGTTGTAGATCTCGCGGGCCTTCACGTCCTCGGGCAGGCCGGCGACGAACAGCGTCCGGACCTCGTCGTACGCGCCGTGCGGGACGGCGACGGCGGGGGCCCCGTAGGAGGGGAAAGGAGGCTGGTGATGGAGGTGCGGGAGGTAGGGCTGAGGCCCTGCCGCCGCCGCCGCCGCCGCCGGAGGCTGGGGAGGAGGGGGCGCTTGGTAGTAAGCGTAGGCGGGGAGGGTCCCCGGCGGCGGAGGATAGTAGGCCGCCATGTCGTCCATCGGAGACAACCAGCGGCGACGGCGGGGGGAGGCCTTTGCCTTTTTAGCAGGAGGCCGCTGCTCTTCTGGCGATCATTGGGATTTTGGGCGTGCGCGCTCGCTTAGAGCAAAAGATTAGGGGGGGCGGGGTGGACTAATCGTTTGATTAGTTCTAATCATCGTTGTAATCAAAATTTTCACGGAAGAAGATTGAAATTAATAAGCGCTGCATTTTTGCTATGAAAAATCGTGTGTTCTTTTTTTTTTAATGACGACGAAAAATTTCCATATCCATGTTTCGCCACAACAATTGAATGTTCTTAGAATGAAAATTTCCCCTAATTGTTGGGAAATAAAATTCATATCTACCTCTAGATAAGCTTGACTTGTTATCGTGGGGCCTTACCGTAATGATCGTAAATAATAGGGGTAATGGTTTCCGGTCCGGTCCGGTCCCATCCATAAATCGGGAACCGGACTGGCCCAATCTGGTTCTCGGGTAATCTAGTGAGGTAAACTAGTGAAATCGATCGAGTATTATTGAAACTGGGAAGATCAAGCACTAACAACTAGGATCAAGGAAAAGGAAAATGAAAAGGCAAGGACCGGAGAATCAGTCACCTAATTTCTACGGTCGTCGCAAGAAGGGTCGAGAGTGAAAGACGGGATAGAGAGGGAATGGGAAACACCAAAGGCGATGGAGAGAGAACGGGGGGTGATGGAAAGACCGATTACACACATGGGATTGCATTTGCTGTGCATTTTACAGACAAAAAATAAAATGAGGGATTTTTTATTATTGTATTTATATTTAAAAAAATAAAAAAATAATTGGTTCGGGCGGTCTGATTCGGTCCGGTCCCCTCCTTGGAATTGGAACCGGACTGCTCGGACAACGGTTCCATTTTTAGGAACTGAAAATAGGATCAGCACTCTCGAAATCCGATCCGATTGGGCGGTCCTCAATTCGGTCGATCAATCTTGCTTACCCCTAATAAATAAACCTAGATAACATCACACGTGAGTTGGGGGCATTGTAAAAATTGAGAGAAGGGAGAAAAGAGATCAGTCTTTGGTTTTTTTTTTTTTTTCGATCTATGTTGGAGTGCCCAAATATGAGTTAATTTGTGATAATATTGCACGCGAAAAGTTTTAACATGCCTTAGGATAAATATCTTATATAAAATATTTATATTACCTTTGTTTTGTCTATCGTTCAAACTTAATAAATTGAAAACCATGTTAGCGGATTTCGTTAATTTAAATTAACGAAAAGGATGATATTGAACTTCTTCATATAATCTAGAGATTTTATTAAACATTTAGCGATAGATCATGGACTATATTATATAAAATGATGGCATTACACGTTGGACCAAGTTTAGGGACTATTAGTGTTGGTTTTCCATTTCATAACTTATGCACTTTGACTTTTTTCTATTTCGAAACACTCCAGAACTTTCGTAATATATAAATATTGACTAGTAAATGTACATGTAACTTTTCTTTTCTAATTTTTAAAATTTAGATAATATTTTCAATTTCGACATGACCTTTTTGCTTTTGCTGAAACGTAAACAAACATGCCGGCAATATTGATTTATTTAGATTGAAAGTGGATTTTTATCTCCCTATTTTTTCCGTGCAAAGTGATTGGCATTACATCATAAAACGGGGGAAGTAGCATCAAGATGCAACCCGTCCAACCGCCTTTCTACCATTGCTCGAGCTAACGATGTTTCATATCACAAACATCATGATCTACAACATCTGGACCCGGTAAGGAGTATTATCGTAGACGAACCGCAGCGCCGGCTGTTTCTTCGCCATCTTTGCCGGCCAGCCTATCCGTGCATAACTTAGCTTCACCAAGCGCATGCCTGATTCGGTATCGGTTGAAGCTCTCTGCCAGTGTCCTGCACTCCATCAAAATGCTCCAGATCAGAGGATTAGCAAGAGAAACGTCATGCCAACATTTGATAAGATGTGTTGAAGTATCTGTTCCAATCTTAAGGTTCTCGATATTGCATTTTAAGGTAAGCATCTGAAGATCTATCTGAACCAGAGTACACAGCCCAATGGGAAATGTACTCTTCGATGGACATGTGGATGATAATACCAGACTTTTAAGGAAGCAAGTTTTCTTGATCCACTCATGTAGATGCTTGTTGAATGATGCTTGAAGCAAAGAGGGATTCAGATTTCATCCCAGAAACTTCTTGCTTTAGGACAGTCCTTAATATGTGCTCAATGGATTCTTGTCCTTGCTTACACATGTTGCAAGTGGTGTCTAATATTAAAGTCCTCTATAACAGAGCAATACCCTCTTTGAGACATTTCCAGATATCATGCTACGTTTTCGGTGGCGTCTCCATTTTCCAGATCCACGATCATATCACCCTAGAAGACTTGTCTAGACTATCTTCGCATGCAATTTCATCTGCTGATTCAAATCTCCATTCGCTGTATCATTACAACAAAAGGGGTTGGCTATGTTTCCCGTTATAGAGTTTGGCATTAAATTGATGCTGTTGGGAACCCCTTCCGGGAGAACAAAGGGGAGATTTGGAAGATCATATATCTTGCAACGATCCCAACCCAGTCCAGTCACGTTTCCAAAACAGCACATTGTCACTGTTCTGAAGAAGGTGTCTAATGCTTGTCTGAGAAATTCTATCTCCAAAGTCAGTTTTATAAGCTCCCAGCGAAAGATCGATCACTGAAGTACTTGTGGCGGATTCTACCTTTCTTTGCAGATCTGCCACCTAAACTTGGCGAGAAGAGCTTCTTTGCGGGTTCAGCCCTTGCAAGGCCGAGACCCTCCTTCCCTCTTTACTTCCCGCGACGTTTTCCGAAGCAAGAAACTGCTTCTTTTGTTTCTCATCCGTGCTTCACCGCCAAAGTCCTTGTTTAACTTATCTAGATCAAACACCTCAAAGGGTGACTTCGTATCAGCCAACCATCTCAGGGCAAGAATCCTTCTTGTGCCCAACCATTCTCCAATGAAGGCAAAGCTTATCGATGCCCTCAATGTCTGCTTTTTTAAAAAGGACACGGCACGGTGGTAAAGAAAACAACGTTAGATAATTTAATTATCCACCTAATCAAACTTATTAATCTAATTATTAGTTCACCATGATATTTCACAAGAAAGGACCGCAGAGTGTACAATTGAGAATTCGCAATTGATGTGTCATAATTGTTTTGTACTTTGTATCAACTGGCGTTAGTATGAAAAGGCATAAATTTATTATGTCCAAAAAAAAAGGCCTAAATTTTATTTTATGTGACAAATAATTGACTCATGACAAAAAGCGTGTAGATTCGTCTCTTGTGACAATACAAGAGATTAACTGCATCTTTCATGTCTTGTCATGTTCGAGTTTTTCTCTACACCATTCGGGATTTCCCTCCTCGTGTCATGCACACTGCAAACCCACAGTGTCTATGGATCTAAAAGACTTGGAGAGAATGACGGTCGCCCATTCTTGCACTCACAAATACTGACTTCTCATGATCCTATGAAAGTAATTTGAAAAGGAATAGCATCAAAAGGTACTTTCTCTTTGGAGATCTGTCACGATTGGGGATTTTCGAGGGATTCAAAAATTTGAGAAGTACAGTTTTCTATATGACTAGCAAGTCAGATCAATTGTGGGCATTGGATCTAGATGAGCATTAATGTAAGAGCGGGTTAATGTACTCTAAGTAGAGAAAAACTCCATCTTTTCCAAGGAGCTGGCTGTATATGATGGGCAACACATGGAATACCATCATCAAAATTGATAAACAAACGATATAAAGAGCTCCCTTGTAGCACAGTCTTACATCGAGTGCCAACGCGAGTCAAATCTCGATTTACAGTCTTCTTGCTTAGAAATGAAGACTGAGTACCTAAGCCTTTGAAACAGCAGGTCGGTGAAATCTCTCTCCGAGTTTGCTGATAATTCCTCAGCAAAAGTAACCAACTTTGCTATCTTTCTCCCACATGGGGCAAAGCCATGCAAAATATAAATTAGTCAACCACATGGGAAAAAGGCATAACTTGTCTAGCGAAGCCAATAACATATTTGTCATAAATCGTTCTTGCATCTAGCATAGAAATAAAGTTTCTCCTTGAAGCTCATTGATTCTCATCCATAATGAGATCCACTAAGCTAGACAAGGAAGATCTTCCAACGTTTGATCCAAAGACGATAAAGCCACCTTTCACTGATGCGAACAGAATGAACAGTTTGTTTATAGCAGTTGTCTATGACAGTCGAAGCCCCAGAACTATGTAAAAAGATGATAGAATGGTTCAGAAGTACCGTCCAGATATAACGGTAACCAACAATTACCAAGTACAATCAGTCTGGAGTAAAAAGCAGACAAACATGGGCGAGAAATTGACAGAGATCAAGAACCACCAATCACCAGAAAGGAGGCAAATGTCAGATAAGTGAAGGATATTGCTTGGCCTGATTCCGAACTCTCTTCTTGTACTCGGTGGCATCCTGCAAGAGATCAAATACTATGTTGACTAAAGTTGCACTGGCATAACTAGAAATCAACTCCTTACGAGCATTTTTCCTCAGAAGGAACAAGTAAATACAGCAGTAAGAGTAACAGATATCCTAAGAGCATCATCGGTCATATGTAGAACGAAAGCATATTCCTACGTATTTCTTGCATTATGCTTTATCAGGAAGAAGGGACCCACACCAAAGGACTTTTATATGCTCTTGTAAAAGCATATATGGCCGCTTCAAATAAATTTTCTCGTACTATGTAGTATCTGAGGTGGTTCAGACGAAGGTTTTGCCGGCATAGAAGGGTGGCGTGACCAACTGTTGAGGCTCTTCAAGGATCTGGCAGTTATTTACAGATTGGTCAAAATAAAATGAATTATAGGAGAATACCTGGATGAAGAGGTGATACCCTTCAGTCTGTGCAGGATCTGCAGGATTTGGCTGGTCCAGTAAGTCCTGAATGCCAACAAGAATTTGTTTCACTGTGATGGCCGGTCTCCAACCCTGCACATAAGTTAAATTATTACATGAAACTAAATGGAAAGTCGTGACATGGTATATGGACATTTACATGAACTATGTTTTAATCAAAATAAGCAAAATGACTCACGCTGTCTTCATTGAGGATTGATAAGCAGACAGTTCCAGAAGGGTACACATTCGGGTGGAAGAACCCTTGAGGAAATTTACACTTTGGAGGTTTGCTTGGGTAGTCTTCACTAAAATGAAGTGTAAGTGGGTAGAAACCGCCCTCCCAATCAGTCTGCAAAACAACAGATAGAAATTCTTCATATCAGCTACAAGATATAAGTTCCAGAAATAACTTCTCGCTGTCTGTCATGTTACTTTTACAATATAACATCTACTATAAATCACAATGAATAGAGCTAACAATTCTCCTTTACCACGCAGAGAAATATTTCCCCCATATAAAACAATGTCAAAAGTGACCTAACAAAATGCATAGGCATATGAACTATATTAGCAACCTAAGCTACATCTGCAAATAAGTTACAACAAAGAGCAGGTAATTACTTATTTAACTGACAACTTAATTTGATAGCTTAAGCAAACGGGGTTCCTTGTAGAGCCTAAAAAATTCTTATAGAAGAGGTTAGTGATCAAGTGGATGCCACTAGACACCCCATACTATCAAATAGCATAGTGTTCTTTAAGAACAAAGATACATAAAAGAATGAGTATACTATCTGATCCCATGCTTTCAGTCATGTCACTCATAGTTGAATCTTTTACTGTTTAATTGTGTTTTCTGCTATTGAGAGTGCATTAGCTTTGCAGATTTGTAGCAATCTAGATGTGTTAGGAAGAAATGCAATTTGAAATATGCTAAAAATTTTCTTAGGGTGCGCTTGTTTCACTAAAAACTTTATGATAAAGGAAAATATTTTCCATGAAAATCATTTTGAAGGAAAATAGTTAATTTTCATTCTTTTGGTGACTCATTGAAAGTGATTTCCCTCTTGCCAGAAGGAGAAGTTGTTTTCCCCCGTGATTTCCTTCTTGCCAAAAGGGGAAATTGTTTTCCCCCAGATCTAAGCTTGTTGATTTCGATCCATGGAAAATGTTTATCGTAGATCAATTAGTTTTCCATCATCCAAACACCGGAAAGTCAGGAATAATTTCACCAAAACAGTTTTTAAAAGAAGTTACTTATGCATTGTTCTGATTATTACAATGATCTGCTATTAATTGAATGAGGAATGAATTTATCATGTCTTAAAACCATGTTTTTAGCTACAGTTCGAGATTGGTAGAGTACATGAGAATTTTTTGCATGTTTGTGGAATGGAAAAATAATGGTAATTGAACAGGTGGAATTTCATACAATCTTTAAGAACATAACAAACATCTAACTCACTGCCACAGGTTTAGAATATCATTAGATTAATCCACATAACCTACAAAATAAAATATTTCAACGTTTAAAGCTTTGGTTACAAGCTAAATGTCTCTTCCTAGCCAAGCCACAGTGGATTCATAGAAATAAAAGCTCACTTAAACAGGTGTTTGGGAAAAATGGGTGATATTTCAATGAAAAATCCAACTCGACAATATTCGCACTATGGAAAACAAAAATCGGCAGAACTTAAGAGGCAGATCGACCAATTCACAGTCGTGCTCGCCCTGGATTCTGCATCAAGATGGCAACACAAAAAATCGCTCCCTTTCCCCCCTTTCTGTGAAGTGTGAACCTCCTCAAACGTGTCATTTTCCATCTGATCACTCCCACAGGTGCTACTCTCTAATGAGAAGCAGTGCCTTACCCCCAAAAATAAATCAGGTATGCAACTGCATCCTATCAAACAGCAGCGCTCCACATATCGCATCCTAAGCCTACAGGTCCATTCAAATTGACAACAAGAAAGCCCAATCACAAGCAAACGCCTCCAGACTCCAAATCCCATTGACAAAACACCCCCCCCCACACACACACACACACTCTTACACAACACGAGATATCACAGCAGACGATCTCTACCAAACACCGCAAAACCGGAGCCCAAGAAAGAGATCGCGGAACAACCACTCACGCTAATCCAATTCACAACAGAGCAAACCTCGCACGATCACCCCCATCCCATCCGCCAAAACAACCGAACGAAACCGAATCGACCCGAATCGGCACCCCACCTTTCACTTCAATCCGAGAATCGAAAGGCGAGAAGCGGCACTTACCCCGGCTTTACCAGGGATCACGCAATGCCACGCCATCAGATTGACCGTGCCATCGGGTAAAGTCTCCGGCTTCGCGACGAAACCCTAGAACACAAACAAAACCCACGAAAAACCCATCGATTAAAATCCGCGCAAAAACCGAAATCATCGAGCAAAAACACCAATTTCAAGACGAGAATCGAAGGGGGCCCGGAAACGGGAAGGGGGGAAACCCCGAAAAGCGTACGAACATGGGGGTGGTTCTTGCGCCACGCCTTCCGCTCCTCCGTCAGACGGCCTCGAGCAATGCCAGACATCTTCTCCTCCTCCCTCTTCTCCTCCTTCGTCTCCTCCTTCCTCCTCCTCCTCCTCCTTCTTCTCTGTGCTCTGTCACTTGCCCTCCTTGTCGCGCTTTGTTTTCTTCTCAGCAGCAGCAGCAGCAGCAGCAACTTCCCTCGGTGGGTTTTTCTTGCGAAGCGACGCGCAGGAGGAGGAGGGGGGGTGGGGGGAGGTTTGGAAAAGAAAGATGTACGGCCCAGATCTGATCGGGTACGGGAGAGGCCACGGGAAGCGCCGACGGTGTGGAAAAGAAAAGAAAGGGAGAGAATCATTGACCGTGGGAAGTCAATGGGTCGGGCATTTCTTTTTGGTTTTTTTTTTTATATTCTGGTACTCGCGTGGCGAAGACGCTAAGGTTGTCCCTTTTTATTTTGTAATTTAATCTTTTGGTTTTCTGGGGGCCGTCGGAGAATCGAATTCCGTAATTGATGACGGGAAAAGAACACCCGGCAGTACATCGCACATCTCTAATCTGCGGAGGGAAAAGAGGTCCTGCATCATTTTGGCTATAAGAACTTTAGCAAAAGTGAATGGTGGCTGGTGTGGGTTTGGATGCCCCGATCCCGATATAGCCGGTTATTAAAATTTGGCCAAGTATTGGGCACCGGGCGGAAGGAGAAAGGAGATCGGAACGAAGATGTCGATCCAAGATTAAAAGATATCGAGCGACGGTTTAGTGACGTGGTGGCCTCGAGGGTTGTAACCGTTTGTGGATAAAATCGATATGCGGATGGGAAGCCCGGAACCTTGGAAGTGTAGTTGCAACCGTACTTGGCATGATAGTTGCTAAGGGGCGGTTAAAATTAAGAGTTATGGCAGCATGTAATGGATCTATCATAAAAAACGTGCGTTCTCTCAATGTAGTTTGATCAATTCATTGATGTTAATATCTTTTCGATTTTCATCATTTGTGGCCTTTTACATTTGAATTTATTGTTCTTTTTTTTAGTTCCGCCAATTGAATCCATTAAACCCAATTTGTAAAAAACCGACGATCGACTTTTTGGTGAAAGATTCGTCACCACTTGGGTCGGCATCCCATTTTTTAGTGAAACAACTTAACAATATTTAGGGACTTCATCGAGTACGACCGGTTCGATTGGCCGAGGAGGATGTTTGACGTTCATTAAAGCCGCATCGACTGCAACTTCGAATCAGATTCCAACTCAACACCCTGCAAACTGCTTCGTTAACAGCATAAGATTCAGCCTCAGTGTCTTGGCCAACTCCATCAATTAGCGTCCCAACTTCATCTTTGAACACAATCGCAGTTGCAGCAACATTACCTTACTTCATGAAAAGCACCATCGCAAATTGACTTTAACACTTCCAGGTTGTGGCTTCTTCAATTCTTCTCCTTGTGATAGCTGTGTAATCTTTCCTTCAGTAACCGACTCCCTCAGCTTAATTTATTCCTCGAAAGCACAAGTAAGTCGTCTAACAATCTCAGTAGGCCTTGGTTCCTTCTTTTCATGGACTGCTTCATTCCCATCTTTCCACATATACCAGCATTTAAAAGCTACTTTTGTACACATTGTCCTGTTTTCTTCTTTACTAAGACTAATAGCTTGCTTTAGGATCTGCACTAGCCATCTATCAAAAGAAGTCACGTTCTGCCTGTCGATATACGTACACATTATTCCAAACCACACACACATTCTGTTGACACTGCAACAAGAAGTGTTCTTCTGTCTCTTCCATCTGTTAGAAATGGCATGTAGCGGTCTCCATCACGTGCCCTCCTTTAAAGATATTTTTGGATGAGGAAGAACACCAGTCCAGACTTCCCTTCCAATTGAATATGATGAGGAATGTTTCACGTTCCAACTACTAGTCTGCATATCATGTACCAAATGGTAAGCAGATCTTACAGAAAAAGCACCACTCTTCTCAAAAGGCCACACAACTCGTATCTTCATAGAAAAAAATCCTCTTAAGGGAATTCTCATCGTCATCTCCTTGTCTTCATCCTCCACCAAGCTACTCGCTAAAGTCAAATCCCACCATTGCAAATCAGGATCAATTAACTCGGGAACTTTTCATATTTTCATTGACATCTGCCCCACATTTGAGCTTCACAAAGTTGCTACCGTGGTCTAGAATCCACATGTCATTCCAAACTTGTATATCCCTTCCATTCCCCACCGGCCACTACATGCTTTTTTCAACCACTTCCCTCCCAATCAATATGCTACTCGAAACCCAAGAATATCTACCTCCCTTTTTAGCTTCCAGGAAGCTACGTTGATGTTAGTAAATACCCTTCAACAATTGAGCCTTGTATGCCTGAGGATTTTGTAGCTATCTCCAAGCAAATTTAGCTAGCAAAGCATCATCAAAAGCTTCAAGCAAATTGCCACCCTCCACCATGGGTATGGTCTCTACAACCTCTCTCCAATGCCTTACTCCTGAAGCAGTAAGCAAGGCTTCATAACATTCCTGAAACATTACAAAAATCTCCCTTTCATCCTCTACCCAATTTCCTTCAGCATCCTATTATCTCAGAATTTTATTTTTTCTCCTTCTTTGCAAAGTTCTCAGTATAATACCGCAGGTGTAGAATGGGATCATTGTCTTACTTAATAACTCAGCTCGTAGTGTTTGGTACTAGCCTCGAAAAACTTCATTTCCTCTCCGTTCTTTTGCTGACTTCTTTTCTTGTAAGGGTCAAAAACCTATCATGCACAAATTCTGAAGATGCTTATATTGTCTTGAAGTAGCCATCGCTTTTAGGACTTATCCATCGGGTGCTTGCTTTAATCTTTGAAGCATTGTAAATGATCATACCAAGGGCATTTCTTTGCCATGCTAGAACTACAAGGTTTTAAAAATTTAGATAATTCAGTTATATGAATCGAACCGCTATACCTTGGATATAGTTTAACCCATTGCCTTCGCTTTTCGCTTTTAATTTTACCATTTCTGCGCCCACGTCTGTGGTGTTACAGGTGGCGGCAGTGTAGGAACTTGAAAGCAATTTATATTATTTGTCCAAGCATTGCTTTAGGCCAAGTGAATGTCCTGAAGTATTGATCTCATGATAATCTTACCTTCCCAGGTTTGTTCATAATTAGAAAGTTCTTACTGCATGAGTGCATTGATTGGTTTTGTTTGTCACTATCCAATTTCAACTTTTGGAGCTGTTCTGGACATGGTTTACAAATTACAATCAGGTTATATTTCTCCCTCTCATAATCGATATGTGTGCAGTGCTACTAACGTTATTGTTTTTGTTGAAGTGTGTCCTTAGTACTAGAAAGGTCAAGTGTTGTTCTTTGAAACCATTTTATAACCTTTTTTCTTTTGCTTGATTGATCTTCTCGTCAATTCCAGGCGAAGCACTGCTTGTTTAATACTAATTCTTTCAGAGATGTACTGTTAGTTCAACCACCAAAATCTCCTTGGCTGGAAGAAAAAGGGAATAGCAAAGTGTCTTTTTCTGATATTTTCTGCTGCAGATGTTTTATTAAGTAAACTAATCTGCAATTAGCGGAAGCACCTGTCTGTTAGGTGGATTCGTGTGCAGCCTGGTTTGATTTTCCTGTTATCGCTTGCACTAGTTATCACCAGCCATGGGCTCCAAGCCTCTGAATGTACTGGTTATTCTTCTCATTCTGGAATTCATTGACATGTTTTATGGCACTCCACCACTACCACTGCTTTAGCTGAATAGTGAATATTCAGTAGTTGGATTGCAGTACTTTCCTGTCCAGGAAGGGTAGTCATAAGGGTGCGAAAGTCGGCATTAACTGGCTTTTCAAAGCATATTACGAAAACGAATGCTCATGGCATATTGATGCTTGGCATGTAAAGTACTTTGATAAATTGGCGATTTCGACTGGGAATTAGGATAAATCATTTCTCAATTTCCTGATTCTTAAACTAAATGTTATCAGTGCTCTACATTATTCTGCTTGTTCGTGTATAAAAGCAAACCGAAGGTTTAATGGATTTTCCCAGTAAAGATCAGACATGTGACAATGTTTCCACTTGTGTGGAGGCATAGGCACTTTTCTCTTTGTCCGAGTCTTGTTACCATCAGGAGTACTCTATTTATCAGACTGTCCTTCAATTACAAACGATCATAGACTGAGACAAGCCCAACACTAGACTTTGCGATATGTCTGTGATCTTGTGGGTGATAATATCTTTCATACTTACTGCATTGCAAGTTTAAGCCTTCCTAGGTCTCTTGTTTCCATCAACTGCCACCCGCAAATGAACCAATACATATACCAAGCCTCGCAAATCTAAGGCATTTTCTCTTTTACTGTAAGTTTTAGCTTGTGAGATCAGTGCAACAAGTCCGATGCCCGTCTTGAGGGAGCTGACATTTACTACCTTCACATAAATGTGGCCAGTTCACTTTTGTTTTTTCGTTTATCTAAAGCATTGTCTCATTACAGCAAGGTACCATTTGATTAGGTCGTCTTGAAAGGGAAGGCCCTGAACAACAATCTTAAAAATTCTCAGCTTGGAAGGGATTTGTCGTCACGCACACGCCATGGCAACTTAGGTCGAGTTGATTTAAAACTTTTATATTTGTTTTTAATTGTGCAGAGGCTTCATAAACTACTCACTAATCTACACTGTGACTTAATGTGGAAACTGGAGAATTGCTGTTGAATGAAGATGTTGCGACTTGAGCATGTGGGATGTAGCAAAAGTAGCTACTTGGCTACACCAATTCACCCTGTCTTTGATGTCTGTCTCCGACTACGTTCCTATTGAATCTGTGTGCCATTTGATGCAAGACGTCTCGCTTCCCAACTACGTTTTGCGGAAAAGGTTTATACACTGTCACTTAGATAGCATTACATCTGCGGCTGCTACGAGTGAAAAAATGAAAAGTACTGCCAACCATGTCGAAACAGCTCATGAAAAACAGCAGTTCTGCAAACTTCCCTTGTATACTGATCACAACCATCAAAAGCAATGCACATGAAAGCACATAGGGTGCATTTGGTTCAGCTTTTGGGAAAAAACTTTGGGGAAAGGCAAAGGACTTTAACCCGGAGGGTTTTGGGAAAAAGCAAAGACTCTTTTGATAAACTGTAATTATATTTTGTCGAAGCTAAACTGCAATTGAAAAGTGCCTTAGAAGCAATTTTGAGAGAAAGACAGTTTGCTAAACATATATTTAGAAAGTGTTTTGGTGTGATCAATTTAAGTATTTTAATTTTAATATATATAAGAGAAAGGCTGTTTGATAAACAAATGCGTTGATGATGGATTTTAGCCAAAAACACAAATCCAATCTTTCTCAGGCATTTTTAAGCTGCATAGGAAGCAAAGATGCATTTGGGCTGGAAACAAATTGAGTCTTTGTCAGGCATACCTAAAGCTGCGTGAGAAGCTCCTAACGTCGTGCTAGTAATCAATGGACGGATCAATACACTCTTGCCTTAGGTTGGCCCACCACCTCGACAATCATCGATCCGCCTCACCGCATATCAGGTCGCCACCTCATCGATAATTTATATCATTGATCATCGTCGATGACCCTTAGAACTTATATGAGACGCCATTGAAGTCCGTGAGGTCCCGACCTTGGAGCGACGGTCAACGACAGGTAAATTTAGAACATTAAATTACTGTGGCCGTACGTGACATGCCAAACACATCAAACATTCACCAACCGAAAAAGAACATTGAACTTATCAAGCTGTTCCGCGTAGACCCTTATATGCATATCCTTCAGTTTGTCTCCAAAATTGAGAGCATGCTACTTCTTATCAAATGAGTTACTCCTATTTGTCATGATATTCATCAATGACGTGATAAAGTCATCATCCTTACGTGCCTGTAGATCTCCGCAGCATACCAACCTCATAAACTCGCGTTCAGCACCGCGCTCATTACCGGGCCACCCAAGTTTGTCGTCGCGTGCCTTGGTTGAACCCCACACTGACAAAAAGGCAATGCCCGAGTGGTCCACCAAGACTCCACCGCCACCATCCCCGCCAAAACATGGGACGCCCACATCATGTGCTGCTGCTTCTTCACCTTTCATTGCCATGTCCAACACTCCCATTGTCCAATCCCCTCCATTTCTCTCCTTTTTCCTTCCAAATCAAAGAACTTTTTGACCTTTCGCTTTTGACAAAGTTGTCTCATTTCCCCAATTTTCCCTCTCATTTTTGCAAACTCTTCACACTTTGATGTCAAATGCATCGTATCCTATCATTTACCGAAGTCTTATCTAGTTAGCTTTGTTCTTGTATGGTTGCTTTCGCTTTTTTATCTTTCCTGATCCCCGAGGAAATAAAGAGACGACCACAGCAAGTGAAAAGAAAGTTTTAGCACTCTTTTGTTGCGAAAGTTGATGAGAAACATCCGGACACGGCTCTGTTTTATTAAAGCAAAGCGAAAACTTCAATGCCTTTCGTTCAAAAGAGAGACACGAGAAAAGACGACCAGTTTCGAAGTTCCAAAGCCAAAGGACCACACAAAGTATTTAACTTTTACCAGGTGGCAAGCACATGTATTTATGTGCCTGCACGAACTTCACCGGACGCAGAATAGTTACCTACTAGGCCCGATAGCGAGCCCCGCGAACTGCTGGGCCCTCCCGAGCTGAAACAGTAAAGGGACGAGATTTGGAAAGTACTCTACACGTCAAAATTCGACCTCTCATTGATCATGTCTACTACCAACTCGGCAGAGTATGCCTATATCCTGAGTATAGGCTATGCAGAAAGAACCTGCAGAAGAGCCTGTGCACATTAACAGGTCCATGACAAAGCACAAAACTCCAAATCAGGGAGAATGTTGTCTATGATATAGATCTAAATAAAAGTGACTCAAAATTAATGGAACTTTTACTTATCTACCAGCACATGGGCACGGCAGAAATCTCAGTGAGTCAAAACATACCCCTTAATTCACCGGGCAATGATATCGAATATCTTTCATAAAATTTACCTCGTCTGCCCTTTAATTTTTCTAACAAGCTGCTAATGCACACTCAATCCCTACTTCCCGTGTTTTCTCATCTCGAGAAATCTTGTGGACAGACAAAAACCTACTTATATCCAACAGAAGCATTATCCTCCATCATCACATTCTCCTTTATCTCCTGTATCATCTTCAAAACTTGCCGCATCACCGGCCTCTGTTCGGGGGATGCTACCCTACACACAGTAGCTACGTCAACAAGCATCCCAAGTCTCTTGTCCTCACTGCCTTCTTCCCTCATTGCCCTGACCCAATCCAGCATTTCACTAGGTACAAGGAAGGGATGTTGCAACGGGTGTTTACTGGTCAGGAGTTCCAGCAAAAGGACACCAAAAGAATACACATCGGATTTTGGAGTGGCTCGACCGATGGACTTTCGGGACTCGGGGGCTTTATAAGCAGCAGAATCTGGATCTTCGTTTAGAGGGCATTCTGCGAGGGCTGCGAGGCAATAATCTGTGAGACAGGCCTCAAAGTCTGTGCCGAGAAGAACGTTGGTTGATTTCAGGTTCCCATGTATAAGTCTTGATGCTTGGTGAAGGTATGCGAGGCCTTGGGCTACATCTTCTGCTATTTTCAGGCACGATGTCCAGTGAAGAGGCTTTGCTCTTGCTGATCTTGAACCTGTATCGCAAATAAGATCTCCAAAGCATTAAAGAAATGGACCCGTATGTGACCAAAGTTCTTCAGTCTGGTCTACTCGAGTTATATCCAAATGCTTGAACATGTGAGTTACTATGCTTTGATACAATGTTGACTTGCTCGATATTAGATAAAGGGTAGTAGATTCAACATTAATTTGAGGAAAAAAAAATGCTGGAAAGCAGTCCACCAGAGCGGCCAGTTCACGGTCCCAACAGACTAGAGATTGCCTAAGCCTCTACGTCTTGAGGACTTTTTGTAATAATTGAAAAGTATCTTATTGCCTAACAAGTCGTTAGCAGTAATAAATCAAAACAAAAAAACCTAAACCGGATAAATGCCTCCATTTGCTTCCTGGTACTCAAAACTGTCAAAGAACTCCTCCATAAGATTCCAAAAAATGTATAATATGCTCACAAAGTAGACAGCCACCAGAAGTTAAAAAACGCTTGTTCTCAGTTGAAGTCAGTCTTAAGATTGCTTTAGCAATCCCAGTGTTAATCCCAACATGAGAGATAGCTCAAAGCCTCCCTATCGGCCAATGAGGGGATTGCAAAGAACTAACAGGCATTGCATTAACTGAACCACATAACAAATTGACTATTGCGCTATCTTGCATACTTTAAGAGGAATCCCATTTCAATTTCAAGTCGAATTGGAAATAGCATACGGATGTCTAACCCTCCATTAAAGGATAACAGCAAATTTAACAAATCATGGACCATGAGACATTGATTACAAGTTGATTTCAATCTGTACTTTGGGTTGGCTGTCCGTATCCCCTCACATTACATACCCTCATGTTTTATTGGTAGATTTTTCACTATATACAGCCACAATACAATAGACCACTCTTTATCAATTTAATCAATGAGCCATCAGTTTCAGTTGTTGCTGATATTACCAAACCAAAGCTCGCGCTTGAGTTGATGAAGGCAACAACACTAGTGAGTGCACCTCATTACTAAACTGCATTTAATAATCTACTTCGTATTTCCAGCATTTCTCAAGAAGTCAACAAAGAAATGCCTCTTCTTTTTCAGAACAGTGAAGGAAAATGCATAAATGAGCTCGAAAAAGCTGCAACATGTTGCAGCATTTACTCCAAAACATGGCCAATAATGCAAAAATAGCATCTGAGAACCACCCACTGCACCAACAAACAAACACCAGGCTCTAACCGCATGCAGACACCAACTCATCTTCCCAAGTAGGCCCTCCGATGTCAACACCCATGAAGTCTCCCAATACAACTCATTCAATCAACCCATCAAAGAGAGACCCAAAAAAAATAAAAAGCCAAACTTTTTGATACTCAATGATCGAGCAATAATCAAAATGGTATTCACAAATAAGTAATGTACATACCATGAATGAGATTGTAGAGGCTGCCATTGGGTTGATAATCAAAGATCACAAGCCTCTCCCCTTTGGCCTGAAAGAAAGCCCTCATGGGCACCAAATTCGGGTGCCTCAACCAGCCCACCGAGTCCATGTGCCCCTCAAACACCTCCTCGCTCGTGCCCGCCGTCTTGCCGGCGTCGAGCCGCTTCACAGTCACGATCAGCTGGTTGTCAAGCACGGCCTTGTACGTGGTCCCGATCGTGCCTCTGCCGAGCAATTCGGCAGACGCTCTCATGAGCTGCTCCAAAGTGTATAGCTGTGACTCTCCTGCACAAAACACCAGACACCCACTCCTCTGAATCCTCTGAGCATCTTGAATCTTGCTGTTGTACTTCTCTTGCAGCTCCGTGATCAAGCTCGGAGCTGCAGGATCCACGGCTCTCGCTTGAACGGGCTCTTCGGGCTCCGCGGGCTCTTTCGGGCTCGCGTGGGTCTGGCGTTTCCGGGCCTTGCACCAGATAAAGACGATCAACAATGCCGAAACCAGCAGTATGACGCCGAGCGTGAAGCCCAGGATCACGCCGGTTCTCTTGGGCTTCCTCGGCGACGAAGACGCCGGCGACACAACGACGCCGTTCTGCGACTGCGCGCTCTGCGCCAGCGGAGCCGGCACGGAGCCGCTACCGTTGCCGGAGGAGGAGGAGGGGCCGAAGAACGGGGCGCGCGAGGCGCAGGCCTTGTTGATCACCTCGCCGCAGAGCCCCGGGTTCCCGGAGAACGACGACGGGTCGAACCGGGACAGAGTCGGCGTCGCGGGGATCGAGCCGGTGAGGTTGTTCCCGGAGACGTTGAACGCGCCGAGCAGGGTCTGGTTAAGCGGCGGCAGCGGCCCGCTGAACCGGTTCCCTTCCAGCAGGAGGGTGTCGAGCCGGTCCAACGCGGTGATCTGGACCGGGATCGGGCCGGCGAAGCCGTTGTAGCCCAGGTCGAGGACCCGGAGGCGGCGGAGGGAGAGGAGGGAGGCCGGGAAGGGGCCGGAGAAGGCGTTGCGGCCGAGGAAGAGGGACTTGAGGTTGGCGAGGCCGGAGAGGTCGGGGACGGCGCCGGCGAGGGAGTTGTTGTGGAGGGCGAGGACGCGGAGCTGGTCGAGGCGGGAGAGGGTGCCGGCGGCGAGGGAGCCGCGGAGGCCGGAGCCCTGGAGGGCGAGGCGGACGACGCGGCCCTGGGCGCACTTCACGCCGCGCCATTGGCAGAAGTCGAAGCGCTCGTTGAGGGTGAAGAGGAGGCGGTTGTCGAGGTCGGCGCGGGACTTGAAGGAGAGGAGGGCGACGGCGTCGGAGGGGAGGAGGGAGTCGAGGGGCGGGTCGGCGGCGGCGGCTGCGGCGCCTGCGGCGGAGGCGGCGGCGGCGGCGAGGAGGAGTAGGAGGGAGAGGGCGGCGTCGGCGTCGGCGGCGGTGGTCATGGGCATTGTGGGGCGAGTGTCATTTGCTTTGCTTGGGCTGTGGAGTGGAGCTTGGGGGGGTTATGTGGGGGACTGAGAAAGGTCACGTGAAGGTGGGGAACGCGGTGGAAAATGCGAGTGACTTTTTTTTTGAATTCGAGCGTCGCTGCTGCTGCTGGGAAGATATTATGGAGTATTTTTGCTAGCGTTTTCAAGGGTTATAGGCAGACTTTTTTTTTTTTTCGGGATAGTGACGTCACAAATATTTCTATTTTTGCTCGATTTTCAATTGAGTGTACGAACTTTTGCTAGTAACTTGATTTTTCAAAACGTTGTTCGTTGCGGTACTCTCTTCAAATGAATTGCCATTCGTTTGCTTTTTGTCTGACTCAGTTCGCTTGCTCGGAAAACATGGTTTGCTTATTCAATAAAGGGATAATGACACAAACAGTTTCTGAACTTTGACTCAATGTATGATTTGATCCATGAACTTTTAATTTATTCAACGTAATCCATGAACTTTAAAATAATATTTAATTTGGTCCCCGAACTATATAAAAATGTTCAATATAGTCCCTGCACTTAAACTAATGGAAGGACTGCATTGAACATTTTTAAATAGTTCAGGGACTAAATTGAACACATTTTAAAAGTTCAGAGACCACATTGAACAAATCAAAAGTTCATGGACTAAATTGAACATTAGGTTAAAGTTTAGGGAATATATTAAACAAATTAAAAGTTCATGGACCAAATTGCACATTGGGTCAAAGTTCAGGGACCGTTTGTGTCATTTTCCTTTCAACAAAAGTTATGCCGGTTCAGTGTTGGATTCACAAAAGGAAATCCATTTTCTGTAATTTTTTTTTCCTTTCCTATTTTTCCTCCTCCTTCTTACTTTGGTCCGCATCTATGCATCGTCCCTACTGTTCGCCACTATTGCCATCTCTATCGTCACCGTCTTAGCCATTGGTCTCCACACTGGCCGTTTGACACCACCACGGTCTATGTTCGACTCCATCTCTATCCCCATTTATTTCTTGCTCAAGTCGACCTCTAATGGAGATTGCGATCCCGAGTCGAGGTTTGCACGACCCTTCGACGCCTCAAGTTTGAGGCACGACCTCGAGGTCCGAGGCGGCCGGGGCCGAGGTTGACTAACTAAAAGAGAGAGGCGTTCACGGTGGTTAAGGCCAAGCGTGTTGGTACGTACGAGAAATACAGACAGCATACGTATACAGAACCGAATGCATTTCCTTCTAAAGAAAGAGAAGACATAAAAAAACAGACAGGAGAAAGGTCTGCGTATGACAGTGCAACTGCACGCCTTTTCCGGGCCTAACGTCTTTTGCAGTATTTTATGCTGCTCTCGCAGCAAGAGTTCGAGGTTGCTGAACGCTGTGCAAGCATCGAGGCCGTTAAGAATAGTGTGATTCCGGGCATCGTTAGAAATTTGACCCAGTCGGTCCAAAACTCGACGCGAATGAGTTCAATCCATTCAAGAAGTGAAGGAACGACCCGATTTGAGAGCCGGAATCCGAGTGAAACTCGAAGCAAATGTAGGTCAGATCAACCCAATGGTTCGTTCGAGAGGCATATGCGGTTAATGGCGTCGAGGTCATTAAAAGAGCAAGTCACATCGTCGGACATTTGACCTAATCCGTCCAAAGTTCGACACGAACTGAGTTCGATTTGTCGAAGAAGTGGAGCAATGACCGGATTTGAGAGCTCGAATCCGGGTGAAACTCGGAGCAAATCAAGGCTCGATCAATCGACCCAATGTTGGGTTTGAGAGTGATACGTGATCCAATTGCGTTGGACAATGGAGTTTTCGACATCGAAATGATAAGTATGAGATTGTGTCATTGTGATCATGAAAGCTTGAAGTGCATGAGCATATGCTATTATTGTCACCTAACTTCTCTACTTGGTGAGTAAGTTTTCATCTATTTTAGTTGGTACCGATATACCAAGTTTAATTATAGCAACTTTTCATTCCTTGTTAGCTACTTCTCATACTATAAAAAAGCATGTGTCGTTCTATTAGCAATGAGTAACATCTCCATTTCATTAGTAATTTTTCAAGACATCAAATGAATTTTAACAACCCAGTAATTAAAAACTCCTCGTCTCGTTAGTAACTTTTAAATATCGAAATAGCAAGCGTCAATATACAAAGTAATTGCACTCGGTAACTTCTTCGCAATAAGAGTAAATCTCTATATTGGAAAAGCAAGCGAGCATGTTGTTTGTTGCTAGTGTCGACCGGAGAAAGATCGGATTGCTCTCCCCTCGGTCGGAATCTAGTGGCAAAGATGGGGCCGCAACAGTAACGAAAATGGGGTATCGGAAGAGGAGGAGAATAAACAGAGATATATGCAAGTGAAGGAAGATATTGCTTAACGAAAAAAATGGTAGGGTCGGCGGTGGTCAGCAGCAATCTCCTTTTTGGCTACTTAGAATGGAAGACGATTAGTTAGACGCGGCAAAAATGACCCTTTTAAGATTCAACCAACAAGGAGAGATAATCAATACACGGGCCCATAGATGTTAGCTCCCTTCCTTTATCTTCGAAAGCAGTAATTTTTCTGTAAGTTTAGTGACTTTTTACCCGAATAAGTAGTTTTCAAAATATTTGTAAGTGGTACATTTCCATCTTATTAGTAATTAGTAACTTTCGACTGGCAAATACGTAATTACACGAAGTGACTTTTCATTTCACTGGTAACGTTTGTATAGAAAAAGAAGGAAGTATGTGCCTTTCACAATAGCTAGTAATTTCTCGGTTTGATTATTAAATTTCTCTTTAGGAAAAGATAATTTTAAATCCATTCCGAGTTCGTAATTTTAAAAGTCAATATTTACTTTCCATGTTTAAAAGTAAGCTTAAACCTTTCAGAAACTAATAATTTCTCCAAGTAGTTGGTAATTCTTAATTTACAAAAGTCCGAGCTTTAATTGAATTAGTGATTAGTTGGTGTGGCTAATAAATTTAATATAATGAAATACGTACTAGTATATCAAAAGTTGGTAATATTCACAAGTAGTAACTTTTCTGAAATGTTAGACGACCAAATATATTTATGTAGTCAGTAACTAAACTATACAACTGCGATAAGCTCTTCAATGATCTAGCAATAACCAGTAAAAATGACACGATTCCATCAGTTTTTTAACTCATGACGGCATAAGATCACCCATAATGGGAATCTTAACACGCAACAAGAGCATAACTTTGGCTCCAATGTGATTCTTCAATGTTTTGTTTGCCAGAACACAGTACAAGCAACTATATCTTGGCATAGAAGTAGTTCATGGAATGTTCGGATAGACTATGTCTTTTTTCCTGGAGGAGAGATGTCGGAGTGGTTGCTTCATGTCGAGGAGAACTCCATATCACAACTTTACATTACATGGATGACAAGTTCCTAGGATTAGGATTCTATTTCGTATTCTCGGACCAAAGGAGGAAAAGAGGTTGCGACTATTTGGATCCTACCACAAATGAGTGGCAAGAAGGGGAGAGAGTGCTCTATATACACCAGATGATCATGTGAATTCTAATTACATGTGGCTTGCATATTCCGAACCAAGACAGCTGTGCAGAAAAGTCGACTTTGGTCAAGATGATTCGAATCATTTCCAATTTAGCCTTAGACTAATGGGACGAGTTTTGGCAAAGTGGGTATTCCGAATACTGTGCAAGCAATTAGAGGATGATCTAAAGACTGTGATTCAAGAAAATCAGCGACTCAACTCGATCCAGCTTTCTACGAGGTTTGTCATGCTCAGTTATCAAACAAATTCAAAGGAAGAGCTTTCAAGAGAAGCAGATTTACAGGAGAAGCCACCAGAACCAGCTTTGGTTCATGAAAAACAGACTAGAATCAAGGGCTATGGAGGATATTGCAGTTTAGGAAATTGGCCCAAGTCAAACGGATCAAGGAGAAATTGGCCCAACCAGTGCACAGGAAAGCCTGATGGGGCTGCAAAATACTGAACCTCTATAGTTATTGGGAAAGATAGATAAAATTCTTTCTTCTATATTGCATTTATAAACTTAGAATTATTTCTTGATATTTCTTACATTTCCTATATCCAAAACACTATGTTGAAAGAATGACCGAATAGAATTGCGTTAGTACCCAACTTACACGTGTTTTTTTTCTTCCAAAAGTATTTTTAAGCTTGTCCATTCAACCATGTTATGGCTTTGCAAATGCGGAATAATGAAGATGGTTTCACATGATGACAAGCGGAAGACGTGAAATGCAAGAAGTTATTTGCAAAGAAGTTGGCGAGCAGTTGAAGTAATATGGAGGGCGTCGAGACAAAACATCATGGATCAAGTAATTGCCCGCAAAATACGAGAACTTCAAGCGAAGTGGACACACACATGGAGAATCCTCTTTTGAAGAACGTTAAAGAGGGTGAAGCTTTCGATCGCTCTCCAATTGCCTGAAATTCGATCGTCTTGACGCGCGTCGATCTGGGTCAACATCTTTCCGACACTGCCCAATCCCGGTGGTGAGCATAACATGATAGAGTATGTGAAAGCGTATATGAAAATGTATATCCGCTTGCTTGCTCAACGCCTTAAAAATGGCTCAATAGGTCAGTCGCTTGATTCATTTGATGAATTTTTTTACGGGGCTAATGATTTAGAGAATCAAAAAGTTGTTACAAATGAGAATTTCATTGATGGGATGTATCAACTTTTGGCCCAAATATGTAGAATATGCAACACAATACCGAGTATTTACTCACAAACATAAGTTTATTGGCATTTTGTGAAACACGTAAGATATGTTAATAAAATGAGTAGGGAGGCAGGAATGCTCAGGCAATATATAGTGGTTCGGTCCAAACCGATGCCTACTCCACTCGCCGAGACCGTTTGAAAGTTATGCTGAATCTACTACACTTGAAGCCTTATACAAAAGTCAGTATACAGTGGAGCAGTGGAGCCAACACTTCTTTGCAAATAGGGTGCACTCTTTTATAAAGGAACACAAGATTTATCTCTTACGAATTCGACAACGAAGTGAATACTAGAGTGATATTGCAAGTATTGGTAGTGCACATAATTACCGAAAAAATGAGAAAAAAAAAAAACCAAGCTAGTCGTTACTAATACATCAAATGGATAGAAATTCTTCCATTGAGACTTCCGGTGTCCGGCTAAAAATGGCCTAGAGACTTGTTGGATTGGGAAGACAAAGCCAAATTTAAAACTATAAGGCTGTACTTGGTCGTTTGGATTTGGATTCAGATAGAATAGGATAAGGTCGGATTATGAATCCTCCAAATATCCTCCAGATCGTAGAAAATCTTATTACATGTCTGGTACAATTCAAGATAGGATAAAAATCTTTGAAGATTTTTGAAAGTCTCACTTGCCCAATACAAACCAGAGTAAAGTTAGAAGGCAAAATATGTTGTACGTTTAATAGGAGAAGCCCGGTTTTGTTGTAGTGGAATCCACAGGAAGAGGCGCACAGCGGAGGATCGGTGTCGGACGTGAGAAGAGAAATCTAAAATGAGCTGCTTCTTCTTTTTTTTTTTGGCTTTCTGTTTTTGATGTTCCCCAAACGTAAGTGAGCTTCCCTCTGCTCGAGGGAGGAGACGATGCGCTAAGCCACTCTGAGCGAGTCGATTAAGTTCTTGTAGGCCACAGAGGTTCCACTCCTCAACGGTGAGTACGGCGGCCACTTCGCTAGGCACGCGTATTGATCCATGCTCAGGTTCTCCGACGCCGCCTTCACAAATCGGACTCACTGAGTTGCTCCGGTCAATCGATCGATCACAAAGCATTCGTTGGCTTCAAGCAGAGGAGAGAGAGCCGTCTCCTCGGCCCTGTGTGCTGAAAGCGAAGAAGAGGATGAACACCTCCGTCAGAGATTCTTCAAAAAAATTCCTCTTGAGGGCAGTGGTGGCGAGCCGACGGCGAGAAGAAAGATCGATTGAGAGGTGCAAACCTGGCAGGGATGACGTCGAGCAATGAACAATGAAGGAGTCCAAAGGATTTTTCTCCTTTTTTTCTATTTTGTTTTCTCAATTTTTTCATATTAGATATTCTATCCGGCTTTATCCTAATCCCTATGTGAGATTTTTTTATCCGGCTTATATCCGAACTACCAAATGTAGCATGAGGAGCATGGAGTTCGGAGGTAAATTGGCTGCATATCTAGCTAGCCGGGTACTCGGCCCCATTTTTAAAGGCAGGGATGGTCTCTTTTAGCCTTTGAAACTATGCAGAAAATACATAAATTCAACGGATATTATTCCAATTAATCATAACATATTTGAGTGATGTTGTAATCATCAAAATTATATTAGGGTCAGCGATCTTCCCCTTTTTTTATGATGTCAAAACCACATCAAATTAATCAAACATAATGTCACGCCCCGAACCCCACGGCGCGCCACATCCCTCGCCAAGGTCGATTTGACTGCGACGTCCCAGGACGCGTCGCCGACCCAACGCCCAACACAGAGACTTAAAGCACATGCGGAAGCAAATCAAAATCACCCGAACAATAATATATACATAACCAAGGATAGCCATACAACAACGAGCACGAATAATTACACACTTACTTTGACCTCGGGAAACATATACAATATTCGTATACAGCCCACACACGCAAAATCAAAAGCGGATACATGGCTCGGCAATCAAGCACCATGTCTAGCCGGGGCTCCTTCCGCCACATTTCGGTACGCCTGTCATCCTCTAGGCTGGGGGTCTGAAAAATCGGTTTTCAACAACCGTGAGAATAAATCTCAGTGAGTAATTCCCTAAACCTAAACTAGGCTAACGTGCACCTCCTGACAAGCAATTTAAACACACCAAGCAGTGTACCATTAAATCACCATAAAATCATAGGCTCACGGCCCAAATCATATATATCACCGCCCTGCAGGTTAGGCATTTATCAGCAATAAATTGACCCGAAGGCCCGGCCCGAAGGCCACAGTTTATTCCGACCCGAAGGCCATGACGCAAAGGTCATCAACAGTTAAATCGACCCGAAGGCCATGACCCAATGGTCATAAATCATTCGACCCGGAGGCCCGACCCGAAGGCCCACAGTTGTATAAATCGACCCGAAGGCCATGACCCAATGGTCATCACATATAAATCGACCCGAAGGCCCGACCCGTCGGTCACAATTATATTCGACCCGTAGGCCTGACCCGTCGGTCACAATTATATTCGACCCGTAGGCCTGACCCGTCGGTCACAATTATATTCGACCCGTAGGCCTGACCCGTCGGTCCTCACAAATAAATCGACCCGAAGGCCTGACCCGTCGGTCACAATTATATTCGACCCGTAGGCCTGACCCGTCGGTCACAATTATATTATGCACAAAGAATGCCCAATTCCTCACGAGCACATGATCATCAAAAGGCAATTAGATGCGCATTTAAACATGCCCAATCAATTCAACAATTCAATTTAGCCACGGCATGTAATTCACACACGGCTTTAAGCCGATCACACGAATATGTGGCATGGCAACGCCCCAATTGGGCCTCAACAAGCAACAATCAGCGGTAATCCATTAACCCGGGCACACCCGGCAATCACCCGGTCTAACTTCCAACTTGCCGATTTCTAAACCACCGAAGTCCCAAAGTGGACAGCCACTATTCAATTTACCACGCAATAAGCTCAATTCACATTTCATTATGCCCAGCCAACATATAAGGACGACCATGGAATCAATTCAAGCACTCATGCACTGTACACAATTCACGAGCATAGATCACACAACTAGTCCATCACGAATCCACAGAAATCGAGGTCCATCAAGTTACTTCCTTCCTCAAGGCATTGGACGTGTGTCACGACACCCCAAAATCACTTACAATTAGGGACAATTCAGCCGCTAGCTCGGTCAGTCCATCGTTCCCGGCACTTACTCTCCCAACCTCGAATCAATCGCACCTAGTCCAGCTAGCCCCAAAGTGGACAGCCACTAAACCGATCACGCTGGGCCATTTAATGATCTCAAAACGTTCCATTAGACTCCCCAAGACACCATTGTAATCAGCCACCAACATGTCACAAAGAGCGCACACTAGAATCCACGTTTTAGACCCGAGTCTCACCAAAATTGGGCAATTTCCAAACCGATTCTGTTCAGCCAATGCACAGCATCTCTCGGGCCATTAAACTTCCACCAAATCATCACACCAGACCACCAAATAGGCCGCGACACCAGCCCCTAACAATCTCCACAACCTAACCCCCAAATTTAACCCCTAACTTGTCTAGAAATGCACAAGGGCCTAACTAGGGCTTAGGGTCGAACTCACCGGGTGCCCTAAGCTTCAAACCGAGCCGAACACGCGGCGATAGCGGCTGGACAGCGGCTACCCCTCGCCGGAACAGTAACAGCGGCGGCGGTTCCGGCGAACGGCGCGAGCCTAGGCGATGGTCCAAGCTAATCCGCGGCCTAGAGAGAGAGAGAAACATGGTCAGAGAGAGAGAGAGGCATAGGACAGCTGGACAGCGGGGCGAGGCGGCGGGCTCACTCCGGAACAGTGACGACGGTGGCGGAGCCCCTCCGGCCCAAGGCCATCCACGGCCAAACCGAGAGAGAGAGAAAAAGGGAGGAGAGGGGGAGGCTTGCCAGCTGTTTTGGGGGAGACAGGCGGTGATCGGCAACACCGGGGCGGCGACGGCGACGGTCGGGACGGCGGCGCGCGGCAGAGAGGCAAGGCGGCGCGCGGCGGCTGAAACCCAGAACAGGGGAGGTGTCGGGGAGGAAGAGGAATCGGAGAGGGGAGGTGGTGGCGGCCAAGGGGGGGGCAGCAGGCGACGGAGGAGAGCGGCTGGGTGGCCAAGGCGAGGCGGCGGCGGCCGGAAAGGCGGCACGCGGCGGCGGCGCTAGAAGCCCTAAACAGGGGAGGCTTCGGGGGAGAGAGAAACAGGGGGGAAAAGGGTCGCGCGGCGGCCGGGGTTGGCACGGCGGCTTCACGGTGGCCGGGCGACGGAGGGTAGGCCGGCGGACGGCTGGGCGACGCCGGACCGCGGCGAGCTGCTGCTCGCGCGCCTCGCGGGCAGGCCGGCGACGGGAGGTCGCGGCGACCGACGGCGGCGCGGCTCGGTCGGGGCGACGCGGCGACGGCGGCGAGGCTGGGGGCGAGCTTGATCGGCGGTCGGACGGCGCGCGGCGGCTGGGCTAGTCGCCGGCGATGGGTTGCAGAGCAAACATCAGAAGCAGGAGCATCGGGGGAGGCCAGCGAAGGAGAAGAAGGAAAAGAGAAGAGAGAGGAGAGAGAAGAAGAAAGAAAAAAGAAAAAGAAGGAGAGAGAGAAGACAGGTTTGACCGGGGGGAAAGGGGACGCGCGCGGTTCAAAGGGGGAGAGAGAGAGAGAGAGAGAGGGGAAATAAAATAAAAATAAACTTCATTCTTATTTTAAACGCAAACCGAGGGTCCAAATTCAAAATCGAAAATGGTCTACCGGTCCATAAAAGGCCTCGCACATAAAAAGGGACAAAGGCCAAATTAATTAAACCAAACTATAACGAGTGAGGTCCACTAGTCCAAATTCGCACTTGGTCAAAAACTCTCATTTTTCCATTATTCCTGAAAATCTTGATACTGGCCACATTAATATCGACACCGTCCAATTTATTTCGTTCCGACACTCCCGAAAATCGACTGCCAAGTCCGGGGTCCAAATAACGGCCAAATTTGATCGAGTGCGATTCTAGCGAAATCTCTAATTTAAAATGATAACCGGAAGTGATCAGCTCCCGGACGAGATTTTACTATAAGCACACTGACAAATTACGCGTTTTATAAATCCCAAAAATGGGCCGAAATTCGGGATGTCACACATAATCTCCCAATAAAGAAAGTCCCCTTAAACATATTAACGAGGAAAACTAAAGTAAAAAACTTTCTTGATGAAACGCAAGTCCTTCATGCAATTTAAATCATAAGCTCAGCCTGCAAGAATGCTCCTTAATCAAATTCAATATCCCCCTTTTGTCATAACATCAAAATAAGGTTTAAGGGAGATCAAATGATTTCAACAATCCAATCTACTCAAGGTCAAGTGTATAAATAAGCTCACACGGCAACACGATGAAAAGAACCTCGGACACAGCTTCAAATAAGAAACAAGCCCAAATGTTCTTGAAAAATACGATAACACATGAAAAATCTAATAAGGAAATTCACATGGAAAATATCAATGGAATAGGGTATGCAAATGGCATGCGCATTATGTCCTGTTGGCATTATGTCCGTGGCTAATCACATTATGTTGGGAAACATTTCAAGGTAAATTGGGAAGAATAATGAAGTTAGACTTTAAGGCGTGATATCACTTTCTTTAAGAAATTATTTGCCCCACAGCGTTGCTAATGGTTACCGGCAAAGATCCTCCAGAATACAACAAAATCTCAAATGAGAATACCAGATAGCAATTCTTGTATTTTTCCAGGATCTCTAAAGTGAAACAATTGGAAAAGATGACTGTATATCTCTAGGAAGAAATGGAAAATGGTTGTTCTTAATAATGAACAAAAACGTTGAAATATTTATACGTTGAACAAACACAACCTTTCAAATGTAAAGAAGTTATGTCCTAATAGACACGACTTTCCAAAGATTGTAAGAAAGCCCAATTACCGTTAAGTAGAAAATAAAAATTCGAAAGTAAATTATTAAAAAATAACCGCCACTCTATTAATGCCAAATCTTGTCCACGTGTGCACTCACGTCCTTTCGATGTGGGACAAGGCACCTCATTGTTTGTTTTGCAAACAAACTACCAACACATTATTCCTGTTCGACCATGTAAAAGGATATGGAATTCTCTAATTTTATTGACACATGATGGCATTGATTAGTGCGATAGAGTAAAGTTTTGGAATGTTACAGAGTGATTGTTTACTTTGTGTTAGTTTTAATTAGTTCAATGGATCGTATATTTCCATTCATTCGCATTTCCTTTGCTGCTTTATTTTTGCAGAGATGAGACCAAGTTCATCGAGAGCATTGTCAAAGAGATCTCGACTACAGTAGGACGAGTACCCTTGAGTATTGCCGCGTATCCTGTCGGTGTAGGTTGCCTGGTAGAGAAAGTAGAATCGTACGAGCTTGGATGACGTTCGGATGATAGGAATATGGGGAACTGGAGGTTTTGGGAAGACCACTATCGCTAAAGTTGTCTATAACAGTATCCCAAGTCAGTTTGGTGGGTGTAGCTTTCTTGGAAGGGTTAGAGAAACTTCCAGTAAACCTGATGGCCTACTTCATTTGCTGAAAAGCACTCTTATCCGATATATTGTGGAAAGAAAACTTAGCGGTCTTCAATGTGGATGGAGGTGTTAATCAGCTACGAGATGGACTTTACTGCAAGAAGATTCTGCTTGTGTTTGATGATGTGGATCATGGGGACTAGATAAATGCATTAGCTAGAGAATGTGAATGGTTTGGCAAAAGGGAGCAGGATCATCATTACAACGAGAGATAAACATGTACTAACTTCTCACGGGATAGATCTGGTATATGAAGTTAAAGCATTAGACCAAGGTGAAGCTTTTGAACCTCTCAGTTCATATGCTTTCCCAAGAAACCAGATAAAAGACATAAGCAGGGATCTCATAGAAAATATTTTCGGCTATGCTAATGGCCTTCCCTTAGCGATTATGGTGTTGGATCCGTTTTTATGTGGTAGAAGTAGAGCGAAATGGGAGAGTACATCGGGTAAACTTGCTGAAAGTCCTAATAAAGATATAAACAGTGTTATGAAGATAAGTTTTGATGCACTGGAGGACAATGAGAGGGACAATTTCCTTGACATTGCTTGCTTCTTTAAGGGGAGGGATAGAGATTATGTGACCAGAGTTCTTGATAGTTATGGTTTAAAGACATTAATGGGGATTCAAACTCTAATAGAGAGATCTTTAATAACCATTGAGCATCAGAGAACGGTACAAATGCATGACTTGATTCAGCTGATGGGTCAGGATACCGTTAAACAAGAGTATCCAGATGACCTTGGGAAACGGAGTAGCTTATGGTGCTACAATGATGTTTTTGAAGTATTGTCGGAGGATATGGTGAGAGCTTCTCATAAAATCGTTGATAATCTTATCTTCTCTACTTTACACGCTATTACCTAATTGGGGTTGGTTAATAATGATTATTTATTTTTCCTTGATAGGGAACCAATGCTGCTAAAGGACTTAGGAGGGAACTTAAAGGTACAAGATACATGCTTTGTTAATGGTTTTCATTTTTGGTGCCGCTAACAAAGTGAAATTGATCCAAATCTTATTCAGCTGTTGCTTTTAATTTGCAGCACTTTAGAATTTGAAGTTCCTGAATTTCAGCCACTGTAAGTTGATGTAACTAGCTGCTCTAAGCTTGATAAGTTTCCAGATATTGAGGAGATGGAGAGCTTAACAAAACATTATTTATCTTAGATTTCTATAAAACAACTTCCTACGTCAATTGAAAACCTAATCGTTGTTAAGGCTTTGCTTTTGAATTTGTGCAATAGTCTTATCAGTCTTCCTAGTAGCATTTACGAGATGCAAAGTCTAGAGCACCTTTTTCTTGAAAATCGTTCAATGTTTGGCTTGTTTCCAGAGAACAGTGAGAGCTCCATTCTCCGTAATGGTAGACGTGGATTTCCAAATCTGGTATCCTTGAAGCTTAGTGGCTGCAATCTGTCAGAAGCTGAATTCCTTCAGAGTCTTACTTGCTTCTCTTCTTAAATATTTTGCATCTCTCAGGAAATAACTTTGTTAGTCTTCCTACATGCATTAGCAAGTTTGAGGAGTTGATGGTCCTCAAATTAGATGATTGTAAGCAGCTTCAGGTGATCCTAGAGATTCCACCAAACATTTGCACCCTTGAAGCAAATGGCTGCAATGCATTATCCAGATATTCAGTGCATTCAGTCCTCTATATCAGTGTACATTCGATACCTAATCAGGACCACACGATTAGAGCAGCACAGCAGAAGATGAAAACATATACTACACTGACCGAAGACCCTTGATTAACTCACCTTGGAGCTCCCTCAGCAACAAACACTCGGAATGGTCTTTTCTTCTCCTTTGCTGCGCAGAGAAATTCTAGTACTGTTCTTGAGCTTCCTAAAGTTAATATTACCTCACTAAAAACACAGAACATTGTTGCCTATTAATATAATCAGTGAATAACGATCGGCGAAACTGGAAATCCTACTCAGACATTTTTGAACCAAATTGAGCAATAGAGAATGTTGCAACCAGTATCATTATGAAGTATCAATATATCAATTGGAAGAGCAACCAGATAAGTCAATAATGCACAAATAACTCATTGAGATTTCAAAGCAAGACAGATCATGCTAGCCACTCTAGAGAAACAAACCCAAGTACATATGGATGGACATATTGGTTTGCTCGAGGGGAGAAAGGGATGACGACACCTGAATCCGGGCCTAGCTCCTAGGGAATGGCTGCCTCAAATCCTGGACTCTGCCAATGCATCTGTTCACATGCATATTTCTGTGTCCCAATATACCCTAGTTCATTGTCCGATAACCAGTGTCTCAATATTGCACTATTGGTCTCAGGGTTATGGCTCCATCAGACCGGACATAGGTTAAGTTTTTACTAATGCAATAATCAATCATCTGGACATGTGACCCTACCCAACAAGGTAGAGGAGAATCCATGCACATTATGAGAAAAACCACATGGATTCATTTAAAAGAATCCCATAGGCTGTGGTACGATAAGGAAGTCCTAAATATGCTTAACTCCGTCTGAATTTGCCAGCAAATGATGCTTGACGTCCAATACCAAAAAAGAGTAAATAAAGCAGCTTTCACTTGTTAAAAAAAAATTGCTTACACGGTTTCCAAAATTGAAAATATACAAGCACATAATTTTTACCACCCACCTGGGTGGCGCTGCTGGAGCGCGCACTCTTCCTCTCGCAAAAGGTTGAATGTTCGAATCCCGGGCGCCACAGGGTGACTTAACCGGTGGCACGTGTGTGGTGGCTAGCACATGTTACCCCCAGGGTTTACTCCCCGGCTGTCGGCCGTGCGGGGGTTCCCTGGGTTATCAAAAAAAAAAAAATAATTTCTCATTTTGCACATCATACCAAAATATGCCAAAACTTGGGATATGGAAGTAACAAACTTATGCCACAAAAGTTATCATGGAAACTGCAGATTATAAGACTAAGTTAAAAGATTTATGGATGGAGAAAAGAACAATAATATCACCTTGTTCTTCTTATCTCATGTGAGGTTAATTACAAAAATTGTCAAGGAGTTTATTAAATGAAAACAAGTGAAAAAAAATGAAAAAACCAGATCAACAGCAGAGACACCCATCTCAAGTTCCATAATACTCAATTAAGGGCAAAATGACAAATGACCATTAATCCCAAACGCAAAGCAATAACAGGGGAACAAGCAAAGGTCGACAAGGCAAAAGAAGTACTTTTAATGAATATGCTCCACTGCTTGCTCAGAAATCTGTTCATGGCAAGTGTCAATTTCTTCGATAAGTTCATTCACTGCTTCAGTAACATCATGCTTAAGCTTTGGGCTTCTTGAACTTTTGTCTGCAGCTGTGATGGAAAAGAGTTGTCTACCGTAAACTAGCGAGTCACTAAAATTTACACAAGAAAATGCTACTTCCATCTTACTTCTGCTTACATATGCTTAACATAATACTACGAAATTGATTTGTCATGTTGGAATGTGATTTTGCAAACAGAAAAGAAATCTCCACATGCCATGAATGGAAAATTGCTACTGGATAGGACTGTTTCCTTTATCACAACACGAGCTATCTTTTGGATTGCTAGCGTACATCTACAAACAGACCATTAAAAGATAAAGGAAGCTCACATTTGCTTTTCCCTTCAGAAGCACCCCCTGATGAAGAGTTATGAGGAACAGCTGCTGAGTCAGGCAGATCCACGAGAAGGGTTTGCAAGGAAGGGGACGCAAAGTGTTTCTCGAAGCAGCAGCTACTGCAGCAGCAGACAACACGGGATGATCATCTTGGTTTATTTCATCTTCATCGTCAATTACAGCTGATAAGTTCAATCCAGCCATAGCAGCTGTCGTGAGAGAAAGATCCTCCTCCCCAATAATATGTAAAATACGCCTGACAATATTGCTGACAGCAAGCTTTGCATTCATAAGTACAACCTTGTCAATACATATACCAAAGAACCCACGATATCCGCAAAGAAATGCTTAAACGTGAACCATCATTACTGTTCTTTCCAAAATAACATTTGATCCACAATTATTTGAGCATAACTATAAAAAGTCAATAGTAATCATTCTATTATAGGATAGCATTATTATAAAGTCTATAAAGACATAAACTATCCAAAAACTTTAGAAGAAGATGATTGGATGGCCACTATATAGTATGTCATTGACAACAGGAATATCCATCATTCCTACTTTTAAGAAGGAAAATTTTCCAATGAATGGATAGAGCTTGTGCATAGTGCCGCTTTATTCTCTTGCCAGTGTGAACAAATGAAAATAGTGCAATATGGGTGCCCTGTTACAGTAATTAAAGGCACGGTATCATCTCTAGCCTTTATCTGACACCGGCAAGTTGAAATTGAGAAACTAGGACACGAAAACAGTGGCTATTTTGAAGCAAAAGAAGAGTGTGTTACTGTTAAACACCGGAAATGTATAATAGAAGAAGTAAGGCATAGTGACATATTATCCAATTTCATATGGCAAGCTGATATCAAGCAATGACAGACAGTTTGGTATGTGGAATTCGCTGCTGAGAAATAACCGATTGAAGGAGTGCAGCTGTCTGTCTTGCCGTTGCTTGTGAGCCCTCAATCTTGCTGCCACCGCATAGAGAACATGAATTTACTTTCCCAACTTCAAGCATGCTAAAGGAACTAAGTTCGATAGGATGTCACCATTTTTTAAGCTTGAAGAGGAACTCATTCTAGAGAGCTTGCACGTCTGGCATGACTACCGATTTACCGCCGCTTTAAGCTAAGTGATAGCAAAGATCGGTCTGAAGTTCCCAAAAGTTTGATCCATTCATTTGAGCAGCAAAGATTAACATTACTTAGAACTTTTCCACCCAACCAAGAAACAAACATGACCTATAGCTAAGTTTTGCTCAACCCGTATGACCGGATGACACTGAGGAGACAACGATTGGTAAGTCTAAAGCTACTGTAGCCACTTTAAAAGCAGAGGTCTTTACTCTTTAGTTCACGCCAAAACATTTACAAACTCAATTAGTGAAACAAGTTATTGAAAAGCTGTAATTGCAGCCCAATGTTCTACAAACTCTTTGTCCCTACGTGTATTATATTTCCTTCCAATGCCAGTTTCCTTCTTTTTCGACTTCATTGTTTCTCCCTTCAACAAAACCACGGTATACTAACATGGTGGTCCCGTTCCTGTGTTCTTCCTTCCTTCTTCAAAACCAACGCATGCTAACAAGTCAGTCCGACAGAAGAAGTTCTTTCTTTTATTCCCTTTCCATTATATCAGTTATATCAATAATACAAAGGCAAGCAGACATTAAACAAAACAAAATTTCACAATTAAAATTTATGCACCTGATAATTCTTCCAACAATGCGCTTATCCAAAATTCACGTTATGGTGTTTGATTGTGAAATGTATGTGCAAATAAGCAATCTGTCTCGTGCTTTCACCGAATACAAACACGCTTCTTAGTCGAGCAGGAAAAGAAAAGTACAAAAAAAAAAAAGAAATAGCAACGAGCAATTAAGAACAACAGAAACTGTTCGGATTACAAAATCGATCAAACATTCACTTACGAATTCAGTATACGGATTGTTGAAGTGTTATGTAATAGTCTGAATTTTCGATCCTTTTCCCGGGATTTAAGAAATGAAATTGATCAATGCATTATAGTGAGATCTCACCCGAGACCCGCGCATTCTCGGGATGCTAACCTTAAGGGTAAGGCCAGTACGGGATTGAGTTCACACGACCAAAGAACTTGACCTTGGTTCGATCTTCGCCCATATGGATTGACGAGGGAATGTTTTGAGCCAACCGAGACCGATCTATTTGATTGATCGTGTCCGAAGGGCACTAGTGACAGACCCTGACAGACCCTCGCAATTATATGACAATCGAGGTCGCCTTGGTTTGAGCAAACTTAAACGTGATTTGACTTAGTGTCGGTCACGGGTCGAGAGCGCGTAATTCCAATGAGCCACCCGTTAGCCAGAGATAAACTAAAGTCGCGATTGCTCAATTTTAGTTATTTCTTGGAATTCGGGTCCGGGAATCGAGAATTTTGAAAGTGACAATTTTGGGCGGCCGATGACGTTTTTGGCTTGGCCAACCTTGGGGCCACCCATTTCTACAAAAAAATGGATTTCGGTTCAGGACCGGGAAGATTACGGTTTTGCCCCTGTGGGCACCGAGGCTGGATTCGGAGGCCGTTTGAGGTTATTTTTCGAGGCTAGCGTCATTTTGGGGTAGCCACGCGCATTTGGAACAGTTTTGGACAAAAATTGGAATTCGACAAAAATTGGAAAAATAATATTATTTTATTCCCGGAACTTCGCAGTCGATTTCCGAGGGCTTAAAAAGTGAATTTCGCGATTTCGACATCATATTATGTTGGCCACGCACATATGGAACCCGTATGTGCAAAAATTGGAATTTCGCCCCGGGACCGGAAAATTACCATTTTGCCCCTGGACCCTGTACTGGGAATTCCGAATTTTGGACAATTTTTGGCAATAATTGAGGACTAAAATAAGTGAAAAAAGAAATTGGAATTATTGAATTACCACTTTGCCCTTGAATTATTGGATAATGATTAATGTGGGCCAAGTGTTCAAGGGTATTTTGGGCATTTGGAAAGTTTGGTCCAATTTAGTCAAACCCCTCTCTCTCTCCTCCTCCATTCAGCCAGCCCACGTTCAGCAGCCCCCCCCTTCCACGATCACTCTCCCTCTCTCTCTCTCTCTCTCTCTCTCTCTCTCTCTCTCATTCTCTTCATTTTTTGTTTCCTCTCTTCACCGTTGCTGCTGCTGCTGCTGATCCGCCCGATCCAGCCTGTTCTTCTCGCCTTTCTTAGGTAAGTGACCTCTCCAAATGTCGCCTAGGACCTCGTGTCACGCCCCGTGCCCCACGAAGGCTGAACATCCGCACGTAGGTCGACTTGAGGTGCGACGCTCCCAGGATTTGCGTCACCGACCCGAAACCCGAATCAGAGCAACTATACGCCACATGCGGAAACAACGTATATATATATATATATATATATATATATATATATATATACACCCAGACATGCAAATATAACCATGGATAGTAATAGACATTAATATGCTAAAAAAATACTAACATATAAACACCCTTTTTAAAACTTATACAAACTATTTATCTACAACCAAAAAGAATACATAAAAAGGCCACTAAACAAAAAGGATCGGTGGCCTAGGGACGTCAGCTGACTATCAAAGGGAGAGTTACATTTCAAAAAGAGGGGTTAATCCAAAATCTTAACACTATAATCTGCTCTACGACTCCCCGCCTGGATTAGATGGCGCTGCTGACTCCTCAGACGAGTCCTCCTCAGATCTAACCTCCTCGTCCGACCCAACTTCTTCCACTTCACCAGCTGCCTCAGCATTTTCACCTATCACTTCCACGTTCAGTTCTTCGTCTTCCTCCTCAATCATATCGTCAGCTATAACTTGCTCATCACCTTGCACCTCGTCCATGGGTATCGGTCCATCCACGGTATCACCTACACTGCTCACACTAAGGGAGGCTGGAGGATCAGAGACTTCACCACTCACCATCTGTGGGATCATAACGCCATTTACATCTATTGGAACATCAAAAGTTCTCATCGGGGGTCCTATTACGCCGTCTGCACCCCTACGGCACCAAGCCACATACTCTTGAGTATAATTGAAATCTTCTCCCACGTCTACTAACACCACTGAATGAAACCTAACATAAGCTGTTCCATCCCCACACGGATGTACACTGGACGATCTCTGAATGCGGTGCGGGAATCCAAAAAGAGGGCCGTTCCTCGGCATGCTATGGGCGAGGGTCTGAAAATCGGTTTTTACCACAACCGTGAGATAAACTCAGCAAGTAAAATCTCTAATCCTAAACTAGGCTAACGTGCACCTCCAGAAGTAAATAAAATGCATGAATTGCCGAACCAGTAATTGAATCATATTAAAATCGCTCGGGCCCTCAGCCCCAATTTCTCTATTCCAGCCCTGCAGGTTAGGCTCTCAGTAATAATACAACTCATGAACAGTTTAATCGACCCGAAGGCCATGACTCAGTGGTCATATATCATTCGACCCGAAGGCCCGACCCGAAGGCCCACAGTTGTATAAATCGACCCGAAGGCCATGACCCAATGGTCATCACAATTAAATCGACCCGAAGGCCCGACCCGTCGGTCACAATTATATTCGACCCGTAGGCCTGACCCGTCGGTCACAATAATATTCGATCCGTAGGCCTGACCCGTCGGTCACAATAATATTCGACCCGTAGGCCTGACCTGTCGGTCACAATAATATTCGACCCGTAGGCCTGACCCGTCGGTCACAATTCATTCTTAAATCATATCAAAACCGACGTGGAATTTCACAATCAAAGGCCCATTTAATTTCCAATGGGCTTCAAACAATTTCAAATAAATCCACAATCAAAGGCCCAATTAATTCCCAATGGGCTTCAACAATTTCAAGTCAATTCACATCAAGGCCCATTCAATTTTCCAATTGGGCTTCAAACAATTTAAATTAATTCCAACATCAAGGGCCCATTTAATTTTTTTAATATCAAGGCCCATTTAATTTTTAATTTCAAGGCCCATTTGATTTCCAACTTGGGCCATTTGGACAAAATTCGGAGCCCATGAAGCCCACCACAATTCAGCCCTCATTTCTTCTCTAAATTACCATTAAACCTTTGTAATTAGTCCTAATTAGGTCCCCTAATCAACCCTTGCACAAAACACACCCAATTAGGTTCTAATTACCATAATTAAACCCCTAATCTAGCACCATTAAGACTAATTCAGGGATTAGTGGTTTTACTCGCCTATTAGCGACGCGAGACGACGGGAGCGAGCGGCCGATGACCGGCGAGCGGTACAATCGACGGCGGCGCTCCAAGGCAAGCCGGCGGCTCACGGCGGTCCGGCAAGCTCACGGCCACAATCCGGCCAAAACAGGGGAAGCGCCGGCAAGGCTAGGCTGGGGTCAAGGGAGAGAGAGACGGCAAGGGGGAGGCCGGACGGAGGGGAGGCGCACGGCGGCGCGGCCTGGCAGGACACGCCCGGCGACGGCGACGGCGTCCTTGCTCGCCTCGGCTGGAGTGGCGGCCACGGGCGACGGGAGCAGGGAAAAATGTTGCGACTAGGCTGGGGGTGGCGCTAGGAGTCGGCACGTGGTGGTTGGCGGCCAGCAGCTCCGGCGAGGGCTGCTGTTCCGGCGTGAACAGTGGGCTGGCGGTGCTGATCGGCGAGAGAAAGGGAGCGGCCGAGAGAGATTGGAGGAGAGAGAGTGAGACGCGGGAAGAGAGAGAGAGCTGAGGAGAGAGAGTGGGTCAAGGGTGGTCAACATACCCCTTGGTGGATGCCACATGTCAAGATCTAAGCCAAAATGCCCAAAATACCCTTCATCCAAGGGCTCAAATTAATTCTAATCCAATAATGCAAGGGTAAAATGGTCATTTGCCCTTAACCATGGTTAATCAACTCTAGTTAACCTTAACCAACCTTGGTTAATTCCCAAAATTGCCCCCAAAAATTCGGAATAAATAAAAATGACCTAGGGGCATTTTCGTCCTTTTTCCGTCCCGGACCAAAATTCCAATTTTCGCTCATACTGATCCTAAATATTCATGTAAGACCTAATCCAGAGTCGGAATCGCGAAATTCGCTTTCTAAGCCCTTGAAAATCGTCTGTGAAGTTTCCGGGAATAAAATAATATTATTTTTCAATTTTTGTCGAAAATCCACTTTTTGTCCAAAACCACTCCAAATGAGTGTGGCTACTCCAAAATGACACTGGTCGCGAAAAATAACTTGAAACGGCCTCTGAAATCGGCTTTGGTGTCTCCAGGGGCAAAACCGTCCTTTTTCTCAGTTTCTGTCAAAATTTCTATTTTCAACCGTTTTAATCCCAAACATGAATGGCCATTCCAAATTGACGTCCGTCTTGCAAAATAGTCGTAATTACCCTTGAAATTTTGATATCGAAGTCCGGGTCCAATATCGCGATCTAATTTACTCGATTTGTCGTTTTAGGGTCTCTCACTAACAGGCGGCTGTTTAGGCGTTACGCGTATCGACCTAAGATGGTCCAAATCGTGAGGGTCTCAATATCGAGAGAACGAGAGGAATTATCACTAGCACCTGAGGTCACGATCGTTTAGATTAGAATCGGGTTTCCTTTGTCAGGCGCACTTTCGGTCATGCGAAATCACTCGCGATCCGATCGTGCGTTGCTGACAATATCAACCTGTCCTTTTCCTGAGATCGGCCTATAATGGTTCAAAATATTTCCTCAACGTTCGTTGAAATCTGTGCCCTATCACGATTGGGTTCTCGGTCCACGTACCTGATCCTATTTAGCCTTTCCCATTTGGTTAGTATCCCGTGATTGATCAATTCCGGGCGAGACTTACTAAAATTACACGAGAATCAATATACACTTTATTGGTCCCGATAACGGGTCAAAATTCAGGATGTTACACCTCGGGTATTGTTAGGCTCGTTTAGGGCTCGGTTTAGGGTGAATTTCGTGGCTGGATGTGCTCGGTGGTGTGTGTTGGCTGAGTTCCAGTTAGGTTGCTGCTCCGTCGCTGGTTTTTGTTATTTTTACTGTGACTTATGTGGCCCGAATTTGAGGAAGTGTTCTTCATTAAAGTTGTTGCCAACATCTTGAAGTATAACATAATTTAATTTGGGAATTTTTGGAAGTCATTTGATGCCATTCGGAAGTCCCTCTTTGGACCGAAATAAAACTGCCCGATTTACTGTTCACCCGACCTTCGGGTCTGTTCGAATTTTTATAAATTTTTCCAGGCCTATTTTCAAAATTCTTCCTTCACAAAAGTTGTTGGGGACACTCGTGGATATAACATATAAAAATTTCAAAACTTTTCAAGGTGATTTGGGTGTTAAAATAAATGTATTTTGAGGACAAAATGGTCTGTTTGAGCGAACTGATTTTGGTCTGATTTCAAGGGACAAAATGACATGGTTGCAGATTGAACCTGATTTCATGTTCTTCATAAGAAATTTTAATCAAGATGTTTTTTATGACATATCCAAAATTTAGAATTTTTGGAGTTCTTTTACTATTTATTTCAAATGGATTTCTGTCACTGCACAACTTCCCAGTTTGGACCCGGTTTAGACGAATTTGTGACTATTTTTGTGACTGATTTGGTGGCTGTTTAGGACTGAATTAGGGGCTGGATAGTTGATGGTTATGGACTGATTGGCGAGGGAAATTAGAGGTTTAGGAGGCTCGGTTAGGACTGTGATATTGAGGATCGATCGGGGTTGAATGGTGTGATTAATTGGAATTGTATTGGCTTGATCGGGTTTATTGGATTAATTGTTTTGTGTGCTGTGGTTGGCTGGTTCTGAATTGTGCATTGGACTGAATGTGATGCGGTGGTGTGCCGTGTGTGTGGCCGTGAGGTGTGGTGGCGTGGAAATGTGAATGTGCATTGAATTCGTGTGATAAGTGTATGTGGGTCGTGGAATGTGTTCGTGTGATGAGAATATGTGCATTTGTGATGTGTATGGGAGGTGTGAGATTGTGTGTGATAGCGGGTTTGAGTGGCCGTGTGGTACGTGTGGTATGAGTGGAACGAAGGTACGGATGTGTAGGATTGGTTGAAAAAGTGGATCCGTCCTGAGGCGTGTACGTTTACGCGGGACGATGCCGTCCCTAACGAGGTGACGATGCCCGGCCCGACGGGGTGACGATGCCTGACGTGGTCAGAAGACCGTTGGCCTGATGCGTTTTACGCGGGCGCGGTAGTGGTGGAAAGGTCGAGAATGAGCAAGAATTGGCGGGACGAGTGAAATTAAGAAAGTGACGTGTGGTGTGAGTTCGTATGCGAGTGTGTTTGTATCGCGTGATGTGATGCTTAATTATGGGGTAAAAACTGCTAGGCACGGTATGGGACGTGCCCAAGTGGGTTTTATTTTATAATTGAGACACGTGCGCGTTTGTGATTCATTGCTGCAATATGTTGGCTGTGTTATTGTCTAACGTGCAGGGGCATGTATGTTGGATTCCAGGTAGGGTCGTGTGTGGTTGTTAGTTTGATTGATGGTCGTGTGTTACGCGTGTTTTCGTCTGGCGGTACGTGAGTGCCTACGTGGGGTTTGGGTTGTACACTTATTGAGATTCGTCTCACGGTTGTATAACCGCCACTTTCAGACCCCCAGTCGTAAACCCGGGAAGCTGACTTTGGTGCCCAGTAGAGGTGCAGGTGAGTTCCGAAGGTTCAAGCCAGAGATTCAGAAGCAGAATGGAAGAGGTCGATCCTTAGGTTTTTCCCTAGGGTATTTTAGGGGTTGTGTAAATCGGGTTGACCCATAGGGAAGTTAAGTTAACCAGACCTTGATCTTGTGTTATGACGGTAATTTCGGATGTTGGTTTGCTGTACGTGCCTGTAATATTATGTTTGTATATTTGGTGTAGTGGCTGTATAAAATGTTGTAGTTGGTGTTTGATTGTCTTGGTGTTCTACCCCGTTGTCGTCATTATTTGTCCGGGAATTTGTTATTCGCTTCCGCATGTGGCTCTGATGTTTGGGTTGGGTCGGCGACGTTCCTGGGACGTCGCATCATTTCGACCGGAGCAGGGGATGTTGCGAGCTCGTAGGGGTTCGGGGCGTGACATGTTACGTTAATGAGAAATGCGAGGGTCTTTCTTCGAGAATTAGGATATGAATTTGATTTTTTGCAGCGTTCCTTGGAGGAAAGTTTGAAACTTTTCTTCTTCACCAGTTGCTATTAGCTTGTGTGGTCCGTCCAGTTGTGGTATTATCACAATAAAATAGAATTTGACTTTGCATCAAATAGTTCTTGACACCTAAATTTTGGTGCGTGACCCATTTATTTATTCATTGCATAAGAAAATTAGGGATCGATCCCGATCTCTAACTAAATAATCAGCAATTGCACTGCAATTTTTCATGCATTATTGAACCCACATAGTCTGCATATTTGCCGGACTGACGGTGGATATGGACTGATGCGAGACGCGCTAAGATTAATTGATTCGACTGGACTAAGTCAGTATAAATTGAAAATTTGGCCAAACTCGCACGTGCCATTGCACATGTTGATGGCCGCGATTCACATGTTAATAAGGGAAATTTGCCTGATTTTATAAACCAATTGAGATACGATGCGGCAACGAAAGGGCGATATTCTGGGCACACATATTTGGCCGAGTGTAATAGAGAAAAGAAAAAAGCGTCAAAACGCCGTGTACTGAGCAAGACCAGGATTCCGAGGTCAATAAAGAAGAAGGAATCTCTGGAAAGCACAATTCTCAGACACGTACACGAAAACACGGGAGAGAGATATTTGGTGGCATTAAAAAATAAACAAATAGGAGACACAAGCGGTGGAAGACGAAAGGGAGACAAGCCACACGAAGGAAAAATGAAAGAGAAGAATGAGCCAAAGAAAAGGAAACGCGAATGCCCTCAACTGAGGGCAGCTGTCGGCCAAGAGGACTTCGCTCTCGCATCCAATTATGACTTGCTCACCTCCGTCTCCATATATGTACGGCTGTTACATCACACGTAAACAAGAGGGTGGGGTAGAGGAGGGGATAGAGGAGAGGCGGAGGAGGGCCAGAGAAGTTTTCTCTGCCCCATGGCTGCTGTTGAGTTCCGACGCCCACCGCTTCATGCTGTTGCGATATTGCAGGTTCTCCGGCGAAGCCCGGCAGTCACCCGGGCGAGTTCCCGGCGAGGTTGCGGCCCCAGCATCTCTTACCGTCGTGGCCAGCCGTGATCCACGACGTACGCTGCTGTTTGTTCACTTCCCAGCCACCACCGAGTTTCGCATTGCTGAACGGCGCTCCATATTCTGAGCAGGTGAAAACTCCAAGAACAAGTGGATCTATGCATGACTTTTGGTTCGCCACGTCAACTAGTTCTGTTAAAAAAGACCACACAATTGTTGCCGATGATCGAGCTCGTGTAATATATTGAAGCGAATCTGACGATCGAGAGTGTATGTTCAACGAGTGTATGGAGTGTGAATCCGCATGTGCATAAAGTATAAGCTGGCGGGTGCGTGAGTGTTCTGTAAGGCCACAAAAATGGCACACCCAGGATCACCGTAATCAGAAATCGAAACATGATGATGGAGAAATTGTTGATTCGCGTACCTGGTTTGGAATCCATCGAACTTGACGCGGAATTAGCGACGGTTTCCCGAACACGAACTCAAGTTCTTCTCCCCTATCCCTTCGTTAGAACACTGGCCTAATGAGATTGCCACTCACGAGAAGAAAGTTCTCTCTTGATCCGTATGTGAGTCAAATTGTGCATCATCAGGTTAGGGGAGGGACTTGAGCGCTATTTATAGAGTCTTCGACCACGGGCCCTCTCATTACGGGCCGGGCCGTACTCGGCCCACACCAGCCAGCCCCATATTAGACTTATTAAGAACCCATATATCTTACCTTTATTAGACCAAACTAATTCAGTCAATTTCAATTAATGAAGCCCACATTAGGAAATTCTTACATTCTTCCACTTGGGCGATATTAATTGAAAGAGAACTGTGTGCGCACCCTTATATTGGTCTAGAGATTATTCTTAATAGTCAATCCGATCCCATAAAGTCTCGAACACCGAATCATGGCGGTAACTACATGTACTCACGCAGAGCCTTCCATGGTCACGAGTGCTTTCAACTTTACTGATATGGATTCAATATGGTAGTGTGTCAAATGGACAATACCTCATAATGAGTGATACTTCATGTGTTATCCATTTTGTTAGTCCAAATTCTCTCTCCTTAAGTGTCACAAAACCTAGTGTGTCACCAGAGAATATCCTTTATTGTTCCAACGAACCTGCATATGTCTTAGCTTGATAGTTAACTGTACTTTATGTGTAACAAGACATATTATTAAGGCTAATACCAAGAATGCCCCATAGCCTGTACTCAAGGTTTACACAACGCCTCGAGATTTTCATCAAATATATGTACTCAACTTGATAAATCTACATTCATAAATACCTCATTGAATGCAAAAGAGTTGATACATATTCAAATATTACAAAAATGTAACAAAATCATATACAAACTTCATAAGAGCAACATAAAACTAAAAAGCTCCCACTAATTGACAATATCCCATGATACTCCTAAGCCCATGTTAATGACATGTCGATCAAATACACAAGGGCGAAGGCCTTTAGTTAGCGGATCTGCAATCATATCATCTGTTGAAATGTGCTCTACTGCAATATCACCATCCTGAACTTTTTCCTTTATAGTCAGGTACTTGACCTCCATATGCTTAGACCCCTTGAGACCTCTGTTATTGTTAACAAACAACACTACAGAGTTATTGTCACAATACAACTGTATGGGCCTATCCACAAAATCGAATACGGTCAACTCCTTAATGAGGTTTCGGAGCCAAATTGCCTGAGTAGCGGCCGAAAAGCATGCTACAAACTCCGCTTGCATGGTAGAGGATGTCATTGATTTCTGTTTCTCACTTTTCCATGATACTGCACCTCCTGCTAACTTAAAAATGTAACCTGTTGTAGACTTCTTTTCATCCTGACAGCCAGCAAAGTCTAAATTCGAATACCCAACTAGCTGTAGGTCCTGAACATGTTTGTAAATCAGCATATAGTCTTTTATCCTCTTTAAGTACCTTAAAACCTTCTTGGCAGCAACCCAATGATCGTGTCCTGGATTTGACTGATATCTGCTTAGAAGTCCTGTTGCAAAAACAATATCTGGTCTAGTACATACTTGAGCATACATAATACTCCCAAGTGCACTAGCATAAGGTACATTCTTCATTTGGGCTTTCTCAAAATCTGAATGAGGACACTGTGACAAACTCAACTTATCACATTTACTAACAGGAGCAATTCCTGGCTTACATTGCTGCATGTTGAATCTTTCTAAAATACGATCAACATATGCCCTATGAGATAAACCCAATAATCGGCGAAAACGATTCCTATGAATCTCAATGCCAAGGACAAAAGACGCCTCACCAAGGTTCTTCATATCAAAGTTCTTTGACAACATCCGTTTTGTCTCATGCAGTAAACCAAGGTCACTGCTCGCAAGCAGGATATCATCCACATAGAGTATAAGAAAAATGAATTTCCTCCCACTAACCTTGTAGTATATACACTGATCTACTTTGTTCTCAACAAAACCAAATGAAGCGACAACACTATGAAACTTCAAGTACCATTGTCTAGAAGCTTGTTTGAGACTATAAATAGACTTTTTCAGTCTACACACAAGCGTACCTGAATCATCTGCTGCAAAACCTTCGGGTTGCATCATATAGACTTCTTCATTAAGGTCTCCATTGAGAAAGGCAGTTTTAACATCCATCTGGTGTAACTCCATATCGAAATGAGCTACTAATGCCATGATCACTTTGAAAGAATCTTTAGAAGAGACCGGAGAAAAAGTTGCTTCATAGTCTACTCCTTCTCTCTGAGTAAAACCCTTGGCTACCAGTCTGGCTTTAAACTTCTCAATCTTTCCTTTAGGGTCCATTTTAGTCTTATACACCAATTTGCAGCCAATAGGTCTATGACCTTCAGGCAATTCAACAAGTTCCCAAACTTCATTATGCTTCATAGACTGCATTTCATCTCTCATTGCATCCGACCACAGTTCTGACTGAGGACAAGAAACAGCTTCCGCATAAGTCATTGGATCAGCCATAGAACCGATATCGTAGTCTTGCTCTCCTATATAGACTAAATAGTCCGGTGGTATAGCTGATCGTCTCTCCCTAATGGATCTCCTTACTGGAGCAACTACAGCCTCATCCTGCACCTGAGAGCCTTGAGGAACTTCATTAGGAGCTGTCTCGACAACAGGATCCTGAGCCTCAACAGGTTCAGTCTGTGATGTGGGAGTATCCACAATTATCTGTATGGGAGGAGATAAAGATACATTATTACCCGCCGTACTATTATTCTCAATAGTCTGTGAGCATCTACTTTCTTTGGCCACATCAAACTCCAAAAACTTGGCTGTCTGTGATTCCACAATTCTTGTGCCTCCATTGGGATTATAGAACCGATATCCCTTCGAATGTTCCGGGTAAGATACAAAATAACACCGAGTGGTTCTGGAGTCCAACTTACTTAATATTGGATTATACAACTTCACTTCTGCAGGACATCCCCAAACCTTAAGATGGTTTAAGCTAGGCTTACGTCCAGTCCATAACTCAAAAAGAGTCAATGGAACAGCTTTAGTAGGTACACGATTTAGAATGTACAAAGCTGTTTTCAAAGCTTCACCCCACAGAAAACCAGGTAAATTTGTCCTACTAATCATACTCCTCACCATTTCCATAAGGGTGCGATTGCGCCTTTCGGCCACACCATTTTGCTCAGGACTCCCAAGCATAGTAAACTGAGCCACTATCCCAGAATCCTCTAAGTATTTAGCAAATGGCCCCTTAAGCTGTCCGGCATCGCCATGCTTGCCATAATACTCTCCACCTCGGTCAGATCTAACAACCTTTATGACTTTTCCCAACTGTCTCTCGACTTCAATCCGAAAAATCTTGAACTTGTCAAGAGACTCGGACTTTTCTTTAATTAAGTACAGATAGCCATATTGAGAATAGTCATCAATAAATGTGATGAAATAAAAATTTCTACACAAGGTTGCCGTATAGGGTCCACTTATATCGGTGTGAATGACCTCCAATAAGTTAGAACTTCGGACGGCAGTTTTCTTCCTTATCTTGGTCATTTTACCTTTACAACAGTCTACGCATGTCTCTAAGTCATTTTTAAGAGCAGGCAGGATGTTAGTCTTTATCAGCCTTTCTACTCTATCCTTAGAGATATGGCCAAGCCGTTTATGCCACAATGTATAAGACTGTTCCTTAGGTAATGGTCTCTTAGAAACAACCTTTTCAGCCGCATAAGCGACGTATATGTCATTGGGAGACAAACACAATCTGTACAATCCGTTGGACATATAACAGCACCCAACCTTATTTGAATTAAGAGACAAAGAAATAACATTGTTCTTGATTTCAAAAGAGTAGCCATACATATCCAAACACGATACGGAAACTAAGTTCCGTCTAAATGAAGGTACATAGAAAGTGTTTTTCAACATTAATCTAAAACCAGAGTCTAGAATCAAGATTACATCTCCCACAAACACAACATCAGCTTTCTCGTTGTTTCCCACAGTGAGTCTTGATTCATCCTGATTTGACTTCCTCCGGTTTATAAATCCCTGTATGGTAAACGCAACATGATTAGTTGCACCGCTATCGAGCCACCAAGAACTGGATGGTGCTTCTGATAGGTTGGATTCACAAACAAGTGCCAAAGAATCATTACCTGTAGGCTCACGTTTAGACAACCAAGCTTTAAACTTTGCACAATCCTTCTTTATGTGACCCTTCTTCTTACAAAAGAAGCAGTGGCCACCATCCCTTTTGAAGGATGTCTTCTTTGGACCCATATTATCAGATTGACCGGTAGTGTCATGAGTACCTTTATGAGTACGATTTCTGGACTTCTTATCCTTCCTTTTGTGGGAATTGGAAACATATAAGGCTAGATGCCCTTTTTCCTTCTTAAGTTTCTCTTCCTCTGCCACCACCCTTGCTATCAAGTCATTAACTGACCAAGTCTCATCTTGGGAATTATAATTTGTCTTTATAATCCCAAAATCAGGTGGAAGGGTGTTTAGAGCTTGATGCACAATGCAAGCATCAGGAATGGAAACATTAAGAGCTTGAAGCTTTGTCTTTAGGTCTACCATCCTAAGGACATAATCTCTAACCCCAGCAGTACCATCATACTTCATATTGAAGAGCCTTTGAAGAAGTGTACCAACCTCAGCATTAGATGAAATACGGTTTCTGGCCTCTAAGGCTGCCATCATTTCCTTAGCAGTACAGTCAGCTGGCAAACCACTTTTCAAGTGTTCTTGAATGGATTTCTTCATTGTCAATAAACAAATCCGATTGCTCTTTTCCCAGGCAGCATAGTCCATTTTCTCAGCTTCAGTACTGATGGCCGAGATATCTGCCGGCTTATCCTTTGTAAGAGCAATGTGAACATCTGCCAGCTCCATTCCAAAAAGAAAATCCTCTTTCCATTTCTTAAAGTTCAACCCAGTAAGAACCTCAATTGAAATGGAATTGCCGTTTATAGAAAAGGTGACTGGAAAACAAACAAACAATACAATCAGCATCATGTGAATACTTATATATAGAGAATTACATACATCATCACATAATCACCTTTGGGCAGAAAATATGACATGCAGTTGTACATTCTCCACATGACAGCGGCCATGAGAACATATTCTAATCTTTCGCGAAATCACCACCTTTGGGTGTATGAACCACTAAGATCAGTCATTTCTCAAGCACATGCTATACATGTACCCCTCCATGATCTAATACAAGATCACCTCCTTTGGGAGTATAATCACGTAATAGTCCAGGAGACATCCCACCACAATATGAGACTGATATCTCTCAAACCCAGTCAAGTGTGCCACTTTGGCGGTCACAACTCAACTGAATCCTTGAAAATCTCTCATACCAGGGATATAAACTTTATGTATCACATTTACTATATACATGTAATGCTAGACGTAAAGACAGGGGCGTATGTCTCTGAAATTACATGTCATGTTAATTATACTGTTCCATTCATTGATAGACAATGAATAGCACTCTACACAGTCCTTATGTGTTGATATACATGTGAGCTACCATATGTATTTCTGAAACCATAGAGAAATACACGAAAATACGCAAAAATACCCTAAAAATACACGTACATAGGGTTCTATACGTATTTTCACATCTTTAAAAGCTTCAAACATGTAAAATAAATACACCACAATGTAGAGCATCTCGATACGAGCGCGTCGATACCAAGATCGTCCAAAACGGACGTCGGACGCGCCCGCACGCGCCGCCGGAAGGCGCGGCGCGTGCGTGCGTGTTCAGCCGGTCAAACCGGTCTGAACCGCCGGTCCGACCGGTTGACCGGTCCAACCGGTCAACGGTCAACGGACCGGTCCGACCGGTTGACCGGTCGGGTCAATGGTCGGGGCCGGGTCGAAAATCCGGGTCGGGTCAGGATCTGGGTCGGGTCAAAAGACCGGGTCGAGTCGGGTGAAAAGCAGGGTCGGGTCGGGATCCGGGTCAACCGGATCCGCGCCCCTCGCTGACGTCATGCCGACGTCAGCCCACGGTTACCGGTGAAGAAACGCGCCGGTTCGGCACGGCCGCGCGTGGCTGTCACGCGCCGCCGCGCCTAGGGGGCGTGCAGGCGCGTGACGGCGCGTCCGGCCTCCTCCGGCGACGTGCTGCCCATCATTTTTCTCGTCTCGACGAGTAGATTCCAAATATGTAATAAAATTTAACTTTCATCGAATAAAAAATTTCGAAACTGGGCAAAAACCTCTCGGACAAAACGAAAAACGATTCTAATCCGCATGTTTCGATTCTAATCTATGGCAGGCTCTGATACCAAATGTAAGGCCACAAAAATGGCACACCCAGGATCACCATAATCAGAAATCGAAACATGATGATGGAGAAATTGTTGATTCGCGTACCTGGTTTGGAATCCATCGAACTTGACGCGGAATTAGCGACGGTTTCCCGAACACGAACTCAAGTTCTTCTCCCCTATCCCTTCGTTAGAACACTGGCCTAATGAGATTGCTACTCACGAGAAGAAAGTTCTCTCTTGATCCGTATGTGAGTCAAATTGTGCATCATCAGGTTAGGGGAGGGACTTGAGCGCTATTTATAGAGTCTTCGACCACAGGCCCTCTCATTACGGGCCGGGCCGTACTCGGCCCACACCAGCCAGCCCCGTATTAGACTTATTAAGAACCCATATATCTTACCTTTATTAGACCAAACTAATTCAGTCAATTTCAATTAATGAAGCCCACATTAGGAAATTCTTACATGTTCCGCGTGAAAGTATGCGCATGACCGTGGGTATTTTGTGAGCCGCGGGTGTGCGTTGCGAGCTGTACCGAGCATGCCGTGCCTAAACGTGTTGGTTCCGTCGTTGATTTCCCATCAATTCGTGGCCGTTTTAGCGTGTTGTGCATAGGTTGCTCGCGCCGTGCGCGCGTGCTAGACGTTCCTGCCCAGTCTATGGACAGCGAGGTCTCAGCGCCCTTTAGAGGCGACTAGACGTTTCGAGGTGTCTTAGGGGGGTTGTTCCCAAGGGCTCGTTGTCGTGTCGAGACGTTCTCGAGTTCTCTCGAGGTCATTTAACAGGCAAATGGTCACTAAATGCTCACTGTACAGCAAGCTTCGAGGGCTGGACAGTAAGCCTTGAGGTCTTATTTGGCCATTTCAAGAGGTCCGGGTGGCTCCGGGGCGGTTCTATAACATTATGGCCGTTATCCTTAAGTTGGTCTTGCATGTTCATATATGTCATATCGTCGGTAAACTTTCACTATCATTGTTGGATTATGATTCCTTTGGCGTGTTTTATTTAATACTTGTTTTAGTCCATGTTATCTCTCTTTTGAAAAAGGATTGGTAAAAAATGTTCATTGCACTTCGGTCGTAATGGTATTTTAGGAATGATTTTGATTTAATCTCATTACATTTAGTTTAATGTTTACTACCATAGTTTTGTTTAGGGTGCTTGCTGTGACATCCCAAAAATTGGTCCATTTGGGATTTAAGAAATATTTAGTTTTATAAATGTACTCGCAGTTAGTTCTCGCAGTTAGTTCTCGTCAGGAACTGATCATTGCTGGGATACTAACCATTGGGAAAAGGCTGAGCAGGGATTTAAATTCGTACGACTAAGAGAAAATTCGATCATGAATTGATTTCGACCATAAAATCGTCGATGTGATATTTTGAGCCACTGTTGGCCGATCCAAGGATAGTCAGGGGTCCATTCGCCACTGTCATAGTAGTAGATCGCAGGTGATTCCGCCGGACCACGAAATGAATTGACGAATGATCCTAAATCTATACCGAACGATCGTGCCCCTTGGATCTAGTAATTGATCATCGCGATTTAAATGATAATCGAAGTCGTCACGAACCGGATAAATTTGCACGTGACTCGATTTATTATCAGTCATGGGTCTACTATGCGAATTTTCCCAAAAAGCCGCCTGTTAGTCTGAGAAATGCTCGAGTTGCGTTTATTAAAATTTAATTATTTAATTTAGCCCAAATCGGACACTGAAAAATTAGGAAGTCATAAGGGAACGTCAGGACGACGTTGTGGTTGGAATGTGCAAATTTGGAATGTCCCGAATCGTTCAGAAAAATTCAAATTCGATAAGAAAATGAGGGAGTGACCGTTTTGCCCCTAAGACTTTTTAAAGGGTTAGTTTTATGAGGCAAGGGCATTTTGGTCATTTTTCCCTAACTTTTTAATTGGACAATTTTACCCTTGGAATTTAATGAAATTTTCAAATTGCCCTTGGATATTTTTGGGCAAGATTCGATCTTGGCCGTCGGTTTTAAGATAAGATCGAATCTAGACCGTCGGATTAAAAAGATTAGAGAAGGGCATTTTGGTCATTTTTCAATTTGGGTCAAAACTCACTATTTAGGTCCAAAGACCATTCTCTCTCCTCACTCTCCCCCTCATCTCTCTCTCTCTCTCCTCCCCCACTTCGCCCGTACGCCGCGTCGCCGCCGTCCGGCCACCGCCCGCCGTGCCGTGCCGTCCCCGCCGCCGTACTGCTCTGCCACTAGCCCCACACCACTGTCCCTCTCCTTCTCCCTCTCCCCCGTGTGGCTGTGGGTCACGGTCGAGCAAGCCCGGACCACCGCCGCACGCTGCCTCCACGCCAAGCCGCGCCATCACTCGCTGCCGTTCCCCATTGGCCGCCGCCGCTTATCGCTCTAGCCGCGTCAGTCTAGGATGTTGGTAAGTTGCGCCCTAAAACCTATTTAAGACGTCGGGTATCGATGGACAATTATTGTGTTAGAATCGGGTTTATTTGTGTGCAGATTGGTACGATTTCAAGAATAGAAATAATGAGCGGGCCTTAGGAATGAATTTCGGGAATTTTGTTGGAAATTTGATGTTGAAAGTGGGCTGTGAATGGTTGAATTGAGGGCTGTGATACTCGATTTGGTATGCAAATTGGATTTTTAGAACCGTCGTTTAATGGGGAGAAAGTGTCGTGAAGGATCGGAACTGATTTGGTGTGGTTTGAGTATAGAAAAAGGGCGATCTACGTAATGATGGTGTGTTTGTACTGTAACTGAAGTGTGGTGGTAAAATTGAGTGTGTGATTGTGCAATTGATTGATTGAATTATGCCTATTGTGTGCACGCTTGGGCTAGGTTGAATTAATTATTAAATTGGCCATACTTGAATGCTTTGTGAGCACGTAAAATACATGTGAATTGTTGCGTGCACGGGCCACGTGTGACGGGCCAAATGAGTGACAAGTGATAGTTGAGCATGTGAATAAACGAGAAATTGTGCGTGGCATGGAATGTGTGGTCGTGGGAATTGTGCCGTCCTGAGGCGTGTACTTCAACGCGGGACAATACCCGGTATTACCGGAAGACTACCAAACCTGAGGCGTGTACTTCAACGCAGGTTGTGCAGTAGGTGGTAGATGTTGAGCCTGAGGCGTGTACTATAACGCGGGCGAGAAACATGGCTTGAGACGTATATTGTAACGCGGGTCCTACAGTATTGTGATAAGTTGATCACAGTGGACCTTAGGCGTGTATTGTAACACGGGTCATTGGCAAGAGTGTGAAAAAGATGTGATTAGACAGGAACGATTGCGCAAGAATGAGAATTGATTTTGCCTGTGATTGCATATGATGTGATTGAAGTTAACGTGCAGGGTGCAAGCAGGATAGGCCCAAGTAAAAATAATTAATGTGTCTGCTATGTGATGATTTGACGTGTGTGATTGTGTTTTATGCAATTATCTAGAGGTACGTGATAGCTTAGGTGGGGTTTAGGGGAGAGCTTGCTTATGTCTTATGATGACTTTTAATCGGAAAATAAATCTCCATGATGAGGTTTGGATTAACTTTAAATAAAGTTTCACGTAATCTCCAGTGGAGAATTTGGTTAATGTGGATTTTTATTTTGTTATTATTTTCTACATATACCATATTCCTCTTGCAAAAAAATTCACGTCGATTTCAGCATTTAAAACAAAATAAAAGCACGAGCATCTTACTAGTTTTCTGTAAAATTTTAGTAACTATAACTTATTGGTAAGTTCTTAAAAATATCAGTAAATTATTAAAATAGTTGGTAATTTAAAACTATCTAGTAACTGTAGATGCTTTCTTAAAAGTGTTGGTAACTTACCAAGGCATTACTTCCGGTCAAAGTTCTGTTACCGACAGAATTTGATAGTTACTGATATCTTTCACCTTTTACCATAATGTAACAGTTTTCTGAATTTTGCACTATGGAATAACAGGATCGTCCCTCTGTAATTTGTTTATAAAAATTGTAAGGAAAATCTATTTGCCCGGGGACAGATAGAAGTAGTTACGTGTTCATCAAAGCTTTCCAATAATGTTTATGAAATTATGGTGTGCGAAATTTTTTTTATATGTAGGTACCTAGTATATGGACATACCATTAGTTTTAATTAAAAATTTAGAGACAGTATTGAATTGAATTGAATATCTATCTCAGATTTTCCTTTTCGTGCGGAATGTTCATTCAAGTTTATTTCATTGTTCTTGCAGAAGCCCATTACCTTCGGGGATTGCTCGCCGCTGGTTTATATGCTGAACTTCGATTGGCCTCGACGTATCCGCAAAATCGTGGAAATGCTCGAGGTAATTAAAAGGCTTGCGAGAACCTTATTTAGATGGGATTTCAATTAAGTAACTTTTTTGCATCCATGGAAAATCTTCTCTCTTTGCAGTCTATGGATTTAAGCTTTTGCAACAATCCTTAACGATAGGTCAAAATTGTAAGCAAATGCAAGAAGCTCAAAATGGGCTTTCCTTTAAGCGATTCTAAGCAAATGCGAGAAGTTCCCTCATTATCTTATTTATTTCCCAACAAATGATCAATTAATTCATAAATGCCAGGTTTTAGCTTACAAATATGTTTTCTAATTAAGTGCGGATGTGAATGGATTCTAAATAGCCATAAGATGGACGGAGAGCAAAACACGGTCTGATTGCGGTAAACAGTAGCGCATTTCTATCGCTCCTGGTAAAATTTGTAACTTCAATTCTTAGACGTACTTCCTTTTAGTTTTGGTAACTTTCGAACTGTTAAATTAATTAAATATTAAATCACGGCTTTATTTAACAGCTTAAATTTTAAAAACAGTTAGCAGTAGTCTCACGTAATACAAAATCTCGTACAAACGTGTTATTTCCGGTCAATATCTTGTTGGCAACGGAATTTGATACTTACGGATGACCTTCTCCTTTTACCAGCACAAGAAAGTGTTCCGGTTTTTGCACTACGGAACGGCATAATTATCCTTGCCTAATTGGTTCAGGTGGAAAACTGTAAGAACAATTTTATTTGTCCGTGGACATAAGGAAGTGGTTACTTGTTCATCGAAGTTTTGCGATAATGCATATGAGTTATGGTGTGTGAAAATTTTTGTATATAGGTCCTCAGTCTACGAACATACCTCTAGCTTTTTATTAAAAAAGTCAGAGCCAGATTTTAAATTGAATGTTTATCTCTCTTTTATTTATTGGTCCGCAATGTTTAACCAAGTGGGTTTTCATTGTTCTTGCAGCGCTTAGAAAAATTGAAGTTCATTAGCTTGAGTGAATGCCCGCAGTTGGTTTCTGAGCCGAACCTCGACTGTTCTCCAAACCTCGAGGTTTAAATTTCCTCATATCCTCGATGTGCTCCCAGTTCAAGAATCTTCAGCCTCTCAATGTTAGTGATTGAAATGCACTAATCTGGACCACTAAGCTAGCATTCACGGCTCACCACCTTCGATCGCTGAAGACTTCCATATTTTCCTGTAGCTGGCCACCATAGATAAGAAAAAACCCGAAACAGAGCAGGATTTTTGACAGACGAAGCTTAGTGAGATTTTTCTCTCTCTAAGCGGTTCCTTCAGGCTAATTCACCGTCTCTGACGTTCTCCAGTCACTGAAAACCACAGCCACCAGTCGAACCAGCTCTGTTTGGCCCTGTTTCCGAGACAGGGAGTCCGGAGTGTTCGGTTCATGCTCGAGACTCCTCCGCCAACGCTGATCTTCAGCGTTGACGTGTCTGGGACCTCCCATCTCTGATTTGCTCATCGGCTGTGGCTAGAAATCCGGTCTTACCAAGGTCATGCTCTGTTTCGGTTCCTTTACGAGCAAAAACATCGGCCGGGAATCCTAGCTTCTGTTTGTGAGACATTCAACTGTGATTGAAGTTATATTGATGATTCAAACCTGTAATGCTGCTTTTTGATACTCTAGGTATGAACTGCCGCTTAGTTGTGGCATTTAGACATCATGGCCGAGATACATACTACCTGCTCGATTAAATTCCTGAACCATAGAAACTGGTAGTGTTCTGATGTTTTGATGCTTGGTTGATTGTTTCTTGTTTGATTCAGAAGTTATTCATGGCGTACTATACTTGCTCGCCTCAGATTCATATATTACGGAATGTTTCTCTATGGATACTAGCTTTTCCTCTTTCGCTCTCGATTCAATTCAAGTAGAAATGCAAGAATGTTGAGGCTGCGATATCTTGACCTTCATTGATTGAACTGAATTGTGCGTAGATTACGTGATATATGGTTGATGTTACACAGAAGCTAAGCTTAAGCTGTGAATACTTCAAGTTTATATACATCGGATCTGTGATGTTGCCTTGATTGATTTTATGTCGTTTTGCTCTGCATTGGCTGTGGACATTAGAAGTCGACGAGTCCTTGTATGAATTTTCTTGCCAACGTTGGAATGGTTTTTGTTCAATGGGAGTCCTGTTGATGACTAGAATTGGCTAATTCTTTGGTTGGCGAAGGTGCCTATATCTTCTGCACTCTTGAAATGGAAACGACCATTGAACAAACTCTGAGAGGCATGAGCAGAGAGTACCAAAGAGATTAGTGAGGCGTTTGGGGGTTGGTTGTGCTTGTGTATTGGTGGAAGTGAATGGAGAACAATAATGGATTTGAGTAAAATTGAAAGAAGGAATAAAGGTTGATTGAAGAAGCTAGAACACCAAAACTTGCGTCCCATATTAGTGCCAACTAACTAATTGACTAAATTCAGGTCTCAAGACTCTCTAAACTCAATCAATAATGCTTCAAATCTCAAAGTAAAAAGCTAAGCTAAACAGCAATCCAGTTTTCTCTAATGGCTACTTCCTCACAGCACAGACGAAATTACGATGTCTTTCCTAATTTCAGAGGCGTAGACATCCGCAGCAACTTTGTGGGTCATCCATGCAAGGCCTTGGATCGGGCCGGCGTAAGGACGTGCAGGGATAGCAAGGAACTGAGGAAGGGAGAGGGAATATCGCCCTCGATCATGAGGGCTATCAAAGAATCGCTCATTGCGGTCGTCATCTTCCGGGAGAGCTACGCTTCATCGCCGCGGCGTCTGGAAGAGCTGGTGAAGATATTAGAGTGCAAGAAGATGAATGAAACCGAGGAAAGTAAGAGGAAGGGAATTATGGGGAGGCACTGGCAAGTGGCAAAGCATGGAGTCAAGTTCGAACCAGACACGTATTGACCAGTCCCCGAAAAGCCATGGACGGATCAGGTTAGCAAGTGCTTGGAACATAGAAAAGGATGAATTAATGGAAAAATAGCAATGGAAGTGTCGGTCCTCCAGTGCTCAGATTTACCCACGTTGCTGGGTGTTACCTTGACTGCTCAACCTCTGTTGTTTGAATTTCTTGATAAAGTTTTAATTGTGATTGTGCAGGCAAACATTTGGAGTAGCTGATTGTGCACGATCATACATAATGTTTATGCTCAGATCCCGTCAGCCTTCTCATCACAATGAGAAATACCTGCATGGATCCTACATCAAATGCATGATAACCCTAAATCTTCTAAGACTCACATGTGGCACTCTAAGATCCACAAAATCAGCTGTTGTGATTCACCTAATTCAATGGATCGGGTCCAAGGAAGAAACTCCCCATCGCAATTTACGGGGAGTGCACCAATGTTCTATTTTTTGTGTGAAGCTTCCAATAGACTATTATTTGGCTTCAATAAACATGCATTTTATCTAAAATTTCATTGGCATATATTTCAAGAGTAACAGTTCGTCGACCAAGTTCTTTTTTTTTGGTTGGGTGGCAATAATTATGATCATCGTGATGTCGGATAGTTCATATTGATACCCGAAGCAGAAGTCTCTTCAGATATAAGTATATTTAATTTTCACCATAGATAGTATTGACAGCTAGATGCTATGCAAAAAGGTTAAGAGTTATGAGACTTTATGTATGAAATTAATCCATCATGTCCATATATTCATGGCCACGGGCCGGTTTTAGCCGGAAACCGACCCGGTCAAACCCGGGCCCAGCCCGTCGACTGGGCCCATGGTTCGGAACCAGAATCGGCCTGTGGCCTATGAGCCTAGTTCCAGTTCCAACAATTTTGGAACTGGCCTGGAACCACCGGTTCCGGTTTCAAATTATTTTTTAAAAAAATAATGATGAAATTTTTAAAAAAATCAGTATTTAATTTTTTTTATAAAACAATTTGAACTCTAATTGCCATGCATTGTAAGTGCAATGATCTCTAATTACAATGCTTGGCTTGGGTTTACTGAACTCTAATTACAAGGCTTGGCTTGGGTTTTATACACAATAATTCTAACGTCTCTTCGTTTTCATTCGATGTGGGACTCTCGGCTTACCTTGAACTCCTTCAATGTGAGACTTTTGGCTTGTCTTCATGCAAATGCCAAGAGTCCCACATCGAATGGGAATGAAGAGACCATCAAAGGGATTGTGTATAAAACCCAAGCCATATCATGAGCATGTGAAGTTGTATGCCTTTTGTGGCTACAATCTTTTGCTAGTTAAGAACAAAGGGTTCTATTGGATTGCCTAGAACCGGACTGGGCCAATGGTCCGATTCCCAGTTCTATGATTTGCCGATCCGATTCCTAGTTCCAAAATTAAGGAACCGGTCTTACTGGTTCGGTTCCCGATTCCGAGCGGAATCAGACCAAACCCGGAACCAATCACCCCTATAGTTTACATTTTGATTACAATTTATATTGAATAATTTATTATTTCATAATTTTATAATTCGTTATTTTTTATTTCATAATTTATTTTTAAAATTTTTAAATTACAAACCGGAACCGGACGGTTTCAAACCGGAGCCGGCCGGTTCGGGTTCACACATGGCCACGAACCGGAACCGGCGGTTCCAAACCGTGGCTATGCCTATGTCCATGTGTGGCAAATAATTGGTGAATTTTAACCATAGATTGTATATATAGATAGATGCTATGCGAGAAGGTCGATTTAGAGAACTTTATAGATCAATTCCTCTAATTATAAATTTTTCAGTCGACACTATTTACGAACTTCTTCCAACACATCTTCCGCGAAAAAAAGGAAGTTGTAGCATGATTATTTCATTTATTGACAAACACGAAAGCGATAGCTCACGCACATAACGAGTGAGGGCTATTCTATATACCAAGGGAAAACCTGTTTCTATCTCACTTTTGCCTAAATTCCAAATTTTGCCCTCTTATAAAAGAAGTCTTGCGTAAAATAGACGGATCTATCGAAGTGCTCAAAGGGTGTATAAGGAAATGGCACTTGCATGCTCAAACTTACATGATATTAACTTCCACCTTGATAAACTTTTTATGAGCTTATCTTCTACTCCCTGCCGGTGTATAATCATGCACTATCAAATCTTTTTTAGTAATTTGTTGTTGACCAAATCGACAGGATCCTCCTATTTTGGTAGGAGAAAATTATAGGATATTCTCTTGATTTGGTGTTCTTCTCTTGTTCAATTGTTACTTTGTATATTCCCTGTAATTCTAAAAATAATTATGTACCTCTATCGAAAAAAAGGCAGTCTCTCTCTCAAAGAATTAATAACAAAAAAGAAATTTTGAGAGAGGATTCCCGAGGACGTAGGCTTACTAAGCCAAACCTTGTTAAATTGTGTTTGCGTTCTTTGTCTCTAAATTTATCATGGTATCAGAGTAGGTTCAAGCCTAACCTGTTATTGTTTGTTTCGACGATTTTTCTAGTTACCTTGTTGCTGTGTTGTCACCATGGGAGAACAAGATGCCGGCAAGAAATTGCCGACTGCAACTCCTTCTACCAAAGGTCTTCTGCAAGAATCTCACAACCAACGTCTCACTAACATGCTTCTGAACGAAAGGAATTTTCTTTCTTGGTCACGAGCTGTTACCGTAGCTCTTGGAGGCCGTTCGAAACTCGGCCACATCAATGGTAAAATCAATGCTCCTCCAGAAGATGATCCCAGATACGAAGAGTGGCTGGCCAGTGACAACTTCGTCATGTCCTGGATCTTCAACTCCATGGAGCCCCAAATCTACGAGATTTTTGCATACTCCAATTCAGCTCAAGCACTATGAGATGCGTTGGTTGGAATGTATGGGCAACTCAGAAATGCCTCTCGGATTTTGAAATCCATCAAGAATTGGCAAACTCGAGACAAGAAGAGAATCAATCATTTACCTTACACCTCGGAAATTTCAAGAGGAGGTGGGACGAGCTCCGACAGTACCACCCCGCCACTCAATCCGCTGCTGATTATGTTCGCAGAGAGGAGGATCGGATCTTTCAACTTCTGGCTAGCCTTCGGCCAGAATACGATAATCTCAGACGACATATCCTCATGAGCCCAATCTTGCCGTCCCTCACCGAAGTCTGTGCCACGATCCAGGGAGAGGAAACCAGGCGTCGGGTCATGAATCCAACACCGGTGAACATAAAAGCAACTGCTGAGATTTCGGCCCACAACGTCGTGACCAACAAATCGGCGGAAGCTGTCACCAGATTTGCCAAGGGAAAGACGAAGAAAACCGGTTGTTTCCACCGTGAACACTGTGATCGTGATGGTCACACCAAGGACCGATGCTGGGTTCTTCTTCCTCACTTGCGGGTTGGTAGAGAGAAGGGGCCAAAAGCAAAATTGGCTGCCCAAAATGACCCAATTAACCCGATTGAATTCAAGGCCAAACTTGAAAGTCTTGCGAATCAATTTCAACAATTTTTGCAAGGCCAAGGGTCCAACATTAAGGCAACTGGATCAACTAAACCATTTGCTGAATCTAGCCACATGGTATAAACTTCTGGTAAGGTTTTCTTGACTCAGTTCAAAAATCAGTTTGTTATAGACTCGGGTGCCACTGACCATATGTGTAATTCAGATCAAATAATGGTTAAAGTTGTCTCCAATGATTATCCTCCTATTACTGTTGCTAACAGAGCACATGTCCCGACACAAGGAGCAGGAAAATTTAAGATGTTGTCTAAAAGTTCTATTGCTTTGATCGTACATGATTTATCTTCAAATTTATTGTCTGTTAGTAAGTGTACGAAAGAATGGAATTGCAATGTCATTTTTTATGCTTCTAAGGTGTTACTTCAAGATTGCATCACCAAGAGGACGATTGGTGAAGGGAGGTTGCAGAATGGACTCTATGTCATAGATCAATACCCCGAGGCATTGAGTGTAATCCAGAATGCTAAGAAGACGTCGGAACTATGGCATAGATGCATGGGTCATCCATCTAATCAAATTTTACACACTCTTGATAGATCTTTATCTCATGATTCTAGTTCATGTGATTGTTGTCATTTCGCCAAACAACATAGACTTCCTTTTCCTAAGAGTACACATTTCTCTTCAGAATTATTTGATTTAATTCTTTCTGATGTGTGGAGTGCTCCCATTGAGTCTCGGGATAGCTATAGATATTTCGTCTCTTTTATTGATGATAAGTCTCGTGCTACATGGCTGTATCTGCTCAAAACTAAAAGTGAGGTTCTTATTGTTTTTCAGGAATTTTGTGCTATGATACAAAATCAATTTAAGACAAACATGAAAGTGTTACGCACGAATAATGGGACGGAATACACCAATCAAGCATTTCAAGCTTATTTGCACAACTTGGGTATTATTCATTAAACTTCCTGTGTTGGAACGCCCCAACAGAATGGCATAGCAGAAAGGAAAAATCGTCATCTTCTAGAAGTTACTCGGGCCTTACTTTTTTCAGGGAATATGCCTAAAACATATTGGAGCAACGTTGTTCTCACCTATTGCTATATTATTAATCGGCTCCCTAACCGAGTGCTTGCATACAAGATTCCGGTAGAAATTTTATATGGGAAGAAGTTCAATGTCTCACATTTGAGGATTTTTGGTAGTACATGCTACGTTCACTTAAACGATGGTAAACTCGATCCACGTGCTCGGAAGTGCGTGTTCGTTGGCTATTCTTCAGCTAAAAAGGGATACAAGTGTTACGAGCCCACCACAAAGCGCCTCTATATATCCCATGATGTTCACTTTGATGAGACTAATATGTATTATTCTGACAGGAGCCAACTTCAGGGGGAGTACACCAAACTCTCAACAGATTATAGAGAAGTTGCCCCTGTCCCTATTGCTGCTTCACCTGTGGTACCCACGAATGTACCTACTTCAGAAACAAGGGATGGAGGACGATTAGAACATGACACCGAGCTACAGCAAAATCTAGAGCATATGGTTGAAACTCACTCTGGAGAAGAAATCATGACAGAAGAATTTTCTGGAGCATCTTCACCACCAGTTCGCCGTTCTATGAGGATTTCTAGGCCCTCTGTTAGGCTCCGGGATTTTACCACATATCACACGGTACAATATCGCATCCAAGACTATGTCAATTATGATAAAATTTCTCATCAATTTTGGTGTTTCTTATCTGCTCTTGAAAGTTCAAAAACACCCAACGTTTATGAAGAAGCCAAACATCAATCAGTGTGGATTACAGCTATGAAGGAGGAAATCTGGGCACTTGATAAAAATCACACTTGGGATGTGGTGCGATTACCTGATGGAAAGCGCTCTGTTGGTTGTCGTTGGATTTACAAGATTAAATACAATAGCGATGGCTCAATCGAAAGGTATAAAGCCCGCCTTGTAGCTAACGGCTACACCTAGACCTACGGCATTGACTACAAGGAGACATTTGCTCCAGTTGTGAAGATGAATACAGTTCGTGTTCTTATGTCCGTAGCAGTCAATCGTGGGTGGTTGCTTTGTCAAATGGATGTGAAAAACGCATTTCTTCATGGAGACTTTGAAGAAGAAGTGTATATGGATCTTCCCTCGGGTCATGCCTTGCAAAATGAAGAAAGGATGGTTTGCAAATTAAGGAAGTCCATCTATGGACTCAAATAGTCTCCTCGAGCATGGTACGGCAAGCTCAGTGGTGCACTTACTAAGTTTGGGTTTGTACGAAGTATGGCCGACTCATTAATGTTTACCAAATCTGATGAGGGTGGTATTGTAATTTTACTCGTCTACGTTGATGATATTGTTATCGCCAGTAGCAATAAATCTGGAATTGAGGCTCTCAAACAGCATCTTCGTCGAGAATTTGATATCAAAGATCTTGAAAAACTAAGGTATTTCTTAGGAATTGAAGTGGCCAGCTCTCATAAGGGTTTGTTTCTGTCACAGAGAAAGTACATTTTGGACTTGTTAAAAGAAACAGGGAAAATGGGGGCCAAACCGGCAAATGTTCCTATGGATTACAATAGTAAGTTTGCCATTGATAATACTCCCGTGCAAGACATTGGAGCATTTCAACGTCTCATAGGCAAGTTGATTTACTTGACTATTACTCGACCATATATTACTTACGCAGTTAGCTATGTAAATCAATTCATGCAAAATCCGACTCAAGGGCACATGGATTTGGTTGATCGATTGCTGAGGTACTTGAAAGCTATACCAGGAAGGGGTATTTTAATGAAGAACAACGGGCATACAGATATTGTCGGGTATGCAGACGCTGATTGGGCAAGAAGCCCCAATGATAGGAAGTCTACTACAGGTTTTTGCACCTTCGTAGGAGGTAATATTTTTACTTGCAAAAGTAAGAAGCAAAATGTTGTTGCCCGTTCAAGTGCTGAAGTAGAATATCGAGCAACGGCTACTACTACTAATGAGATAGTTTGGCTGCAGCTTCTCCTCCAGGAATTAGGGTGCAAACCAAGAACGTCACCTACGAAGTTGTTTTGTGATAATCAAGCTGCTGCTCATATCGCCTCAAATCCCGTGTTCCACGAAAGAACAAAACACATTGAGGTGGACTGCCATTTTGTACGGGAAAAGGTTCAAGATAACACTATTGAAACTTCCTATGTTCGAAGTGAAGATCAGTTGGCCGATATTTTCTCCAAAGCCCTTGCTAAAGGACCATTTCAGGACATGGTGAACAAGTTGACCTCTGATGATATCTTCGGTCCAACTTAAGGGGGAGTGTTGACCAAATCGACATGATCCTTCTATTTTGGTAGGAGAAAATTATAGGATATTCTCCTGATTTGGTGTTCTTTCCTTGTTCAATTGTTACTTTGTATATTCCCTGTAATTCTGGAAATAATTATGTACCTTTATCAATAAAAAGGCAGTCCCTCTCTCAAAGAATTAATAACAAAAAAGAAACTTGAGAGAGGATTCCCGAGGACATAGGCTTACTTAGCCGAACCTCGTTAAATTGTGTTTGCGTTCTTTGTCTCTAAATTTATCATTTGTACAATGTTAACTTGACCTTGATCACTAGTATGGTGGTAACATTAAATCTAGAAAGTTTCGCAAACCTTATAACTGATTTACTTATCTTTTAATTCTGGTAGTTAACTAGTCATCATCCAAAACGAAACATCCTCCAATATTCTTCCATATTTTGTTATGGCATTGAAATTTACATTCTCAAAGTATTTTTTTTCTATTCAAAAGTTTTTGAGTCCTTAATATGAAATTTTCCCATGCATGGCCGACGTATGTCCGTTATATGTCTCTTAAACATCCAACCATCACATTAACATATATTTTATCTCACGTTCATGTATATTTGATGCATGAACCATGGAAAAATTCCCAAAGAAATTGGGTACGTTCAAAATGTTCGAACTAAAAGTAAGAATAGTGCCATGTAAAAACCTGTTCAGATTGTCATCTATTCAATTAGCATCAATAGAAAATGGATTGTTCGTGCAAGTAGCCTTTGTCCATTCATGTTCTTAAGATCCACTTATAGAACGAAAAGAAACAAACATGATCTTCCTATTTAAAAGCGTGCTTAAAATGATTAAAAGAAATTAACTGCTTAAAGTGGATTTATAAAAACGTTGTTTTTAGGAAACTTTTTAAAAATTCTAGTAGAATATTCATAAAATGACTGGGTAAAATATAATTAAGCGTATTGGTACTTGTTATGAAGAATAATATACGATGATGCAAGATTTCTTCAAACAAGGCCAAAAATTTTTACGGTCTCTAACTCTCTATTTCATAAGAAGAAAAAGAAACCCCAAAACGTTCCCTTAGGTCTACGTCTTTGTCTACCAATGAATTGGAGACCGACTTGGGAATGGATTAATCCGAATACATTAGTAAAGTTAATAAAGACAATCGACCTTCTGCAATGGTGGAAAAGGAAAGCCACTAGTTTTTCGATTCTTTCCACCATGGCTTGTGACTTGTTAACCCCACCTGCATTTATGATATCATCAGGCTCACGGTTAACACTAGTCAATAGATCTTGGAAAACATAAAGTGCAGCTTGTTTGCGGAAAACTTAGAAATGGCTCTAGCATGACATGATTAGTTTTCACACGAATTGACTATAGAGAATCATGCCCAATATGAACAAGATGACAATGACGATACTGTATCATCCAAATCATGGTGGGGAACTCGACATTGAAGACAGAGAATCTATTAGACATGTATTCATTATTAGGGCACCATTATGTGTTTTCTTTTGCAAAATATTTGAAGATATACTCACATTTCAAATTGGTTTTATCGAATGAGTGTTCTTTGTTAATTCTCAATTAATTTTTATTATTTTTAAATTTTGCTAAAAAATAGCTAATTTATTCTTGAATTTTTTCATTAAAAATTAAAATTAATATTGTCATGCCCCGCACCCACGGGCAAATGAACATCCCTTTGCGGTGGTTATATTGCGACGTGCCAGGACGCATCGCCAACCCATTCATTTTATCTTTCAATTATTAGCATGCGAAAACGTGTACTAAACTCCTGACAATTAAAAAGATAGGAATAGTGCGAGAAAACAACCATCCATAAACATATCAACAAGATGCTTTTATACATTACACCTTTACCCCAGGAAATTAGTATTTATAAACCAACACTACAGTACTTCCTATAGGACCAACTAATCAGAAAATGGGTTGATGGTAAGGGGTTTAACGTCATGCTTCTACCCCAAAAACAGGCTTCCATAAAGTAGACCGTATGCACCTTCATCGTTACGGTCCTGAAAAATGTTAAATAACAGGGAGTGAGATAAAATCTCATTGAGTTAACTAACTAATCTCCGATTAGGACGCTGATTCACCTCAGGTGTCCCCTGTTCCCGTGTTTCAATGACGATGGTAGATCAATAGCAATGTGCCTCGCGCCCTGCCTTTAGTTACAATACGGGATGGCAACTCAATCATAACATGATAAATCAACCAGGCACATTCACACACAGGAAACCCTACCTGGTCCTGGCACACTTGCTACATGCAATAGGTTGTAATATCACGTAAATAAGTAGCATACATCACATATAATCAGAACACATCACAACAGTTCCACGTGCAATGCACCACGTGTGTTTCGATTATTAATGACCCCTCGGGTCACAGTACATCCTGAAGGATGGCAATCTTCCAGACCTACCTGGGCATCGTCCTGCCCTATCGGGCACGGCATCGTCCTGTGTATGCATACGCCTCAGGACGACATTCCTTTGGGAGCATCGAGTCTGGTCTCTACCGTGACAAGGCATCCGGACACTTTCTGGGCATCCGATAAATTGGGCATCGTCCCACATAAGACACATCAGAACGGGTTCAACCCCACGTAAAACGCATTAGGGTATTATGTGACCACACAAGCACACAACCACTCATTCCAAATTATAAGTTATCTCATTTAACTCGATGCAAGAGTGCTATATGCTCATACGTTAGAATATATTCGATTTCACATGTGAAAATACACAAAATATTCCTACGTGATCACGTACCACTAGTTAATGCATCAACACTGCACACCGAGATTACATCATGCACTCAAATATTTCACCACATGATAAATGTTTTTCATCATGAACCTCATACATTATTCTACATCTCATTACCAAGCCTTATATTATAATATCTCAAAGGCCACTATGTTAGTGTGACACCCTTCTAACTCGTGACAACTTTCATACCATATTCCGAATTCTGCCATCACATGCATAATCACATTTGTCCCATCATTTGACCTCTAATAAAAAATTAACATATCTCATTTGAAAGCTCAAAATGTGCACATTAAATCACCAGAAGACACCAACTCTAAATTCCCAAGGTTTCATGTGAAAAGTGGTGCATCTTTGAAATTGGGTAAATCTGGGCAGTTTTGCACAGTAACGGAAATTCCTTCAAAATATATAGTGGATGTACTCAGAAATATGTTATAAAATATACTTGGATAAACATTTTTCATGAAGGAACCAAAGTCCAAATCTTTCTATAAGTGTCTCTTTTAATAGCCCGAAGACAGACTAAAACTTGCTTATTGGAACATAACTGTTGTTCCACAAAGTCAGTTCTGTATCATACTCAAAACATCTCCAAAAATTATCAAATTTTTATATGTTGTAGAGAAAGAAGTTATCGAGAACTTTTGTGAAGGAAATTTTTTCAAAATCGATCCAGAAAAGTTTGTAGAAAATCGAGAAAGTGTAAATATCACAGAAATACTCATTCTGGGCAGTTTTATATGGTTCAAAAACTAGGCTTTCTTACTACTCATATCAAGTCCAAAATTTCTGAAATTAAAATATGTTAAACTTAATGATATTTGGAACAACTTTTAAGAAGGAAGTTTCTGGAAATTCGGTGCACAAAATTCTCCAAAAAAAAAATAACAAATCGAAGAGATACAGAGGAATTGAATTTGGGTTTTCCAGATTAAAAACAAAAATTGAGTCCAAATGGGAAAACCACCCAATTTGATTCAACAAAACTCATACCCAGCAACTTGAATGGACATGCAACGCCCATTTAGAACTCAAGAACACACATGCACAATAAACATTCGGAACCGCACATGCAGGCCACCAAATTGCATCCACAATACAATGATAACGTGTCGCAAATACCGATAACCTCTCTCAATGACTTATTGTGCCAATCCTAATTAAGTAACAATAACTAGGTTTACTTTTAATCTAATATAGCCTTAATCACAATTAACGGCCTAATCAACGATTAGGTAGTTAAGTCACCATTTAACGGTGATGGTGGCGGTGCGGTGACGACGGAGCCACACGAGCATTCCAAAGCACGAACCAACTTCGCGGAACGTGGCGGAAGAGCTAGATGGCGATCAACAAGGCTCGGTCCGATGCGGCTTGAGGTCTGGCGTTTGGTGGCGGTGGCGTGAGGTGGCGAGGCGAGTGGCGATGGTGTTGGTGAAAATGGGCTAGAGAGATGAGAGAAACGTGGGGAGTGGACGTGAGGGGAAGGGGGAATGAATGAACGTGAGAGAAAGGAGAGAAAGAGAGAAATAAGAGAGGAAGAAAGACTTGGTTCACATTCCTTCTTGCTCATCAAGCTAAAATGGTTGGTTAGGAGTTGAATTTGCTCAACAAGCTTAATTGCTTGGCTAGGAATGGAACTTGCTCCACAAGCTATAATGCTTGGCTAGGAATCAAACTTCCAAGCCACGTTTACCAAATATCATAAATTGCATTAATACGCAAGAAACAAAAGAAAAGAATGAGACTATCTTGGCCTTGTCTTCTTCAATTGGGCATGTCTTCAATTTGCGTAATCCTAAATAGTAATTTCGTTTTTGATTTCTGCTTTTGAAATTGGGGTCGAAACGAGGATGTCACGATTATTTTAAAAAATGGGCCCGAGTCAATCTTGGCCCAACCCGACACGTGGGCCGGCATGGCCCAATGGCCACTCCTAGCTAGCACAGCCCAAGGACTGACCCTTTCTTCTACTAGGCCTTTCTCCATAAGAGGTCTTTTTCACTTGGGGTTGGAGTCCATGCTTCTCAAGATGCAAGGGGTAGGCAGCTTTGTTGAGGATATCTGCAGCGTTGAATTAAAATATCACGCACGTGCTGCAAGCCAGTTGGCATTTCACTAGGAACAAAGTTTCTAAATTCTTCATGAAGGCAATTCAAGTGATTTCTTCGTTCTCTTGGATACCACTAGTGCACATGCAACGTTCGTCTCCTCGTAGGCTTTGATTAATCTAGACAAGGATGCTAGGACGCTTTCCTCCTCTGCCTCCTTTGGGGCGAATATCAATCTTCAATGGTGCAACAGTAATCTATACACCATCCTTCTCGAAGGAATAGGTGTATCCGTATCCATTGTGAAAAATTCGATGATTATATTGCCACGGTCGTCCAAGTAACATGTGACTCCCATCCATTGGAATCACATAATACCATACTTTGTCTCGATATTCATTTGCGATGGAAAATTTGAACTAAACAGAGGTTGTAGACCTTTACTTCATTTCCCTCCCTTAACTATTGCGACCTGTCAGGGTAGGGATGATCTATCATCGACAACTTCAACTTCTCGATCATTACAGCTGCGACAACATTCTTGCAGCCTCCTCCATTCATTATAGTATCGCAAACCTCGCCATGTGACGCGCACTTTGCGTGGAAAACATTATAGTGCCCTTTATTCGTCACCTCTCTCTGCCTTGTCTTTCTCTCTCAAGCCAGGATAGATCATCTCCTTCACCGACACACAGTCATGCACAAATCTCTCTCTCTCTCTCTCTCCCTCCCTCCCTCCCTCCCTCTGTGACACACACAATTCACAAATCATTATAAAATTTCACAAACATATTAATAGAAAAACAATTTGTGATTTGCCAAAAAAAAGTCATTAAGTTCCATTTTTTGGGTTTTACATCCAAATCCCTCACTAGATCTAGCCATGGCTAGGCTTGCCCTTGACAATGGCTGCATAATGCACGATCTTGCCGGATCTGGCGAGGTCGGGCCTCGGCCATGGCGATGAGGCTTGACCCTCGCCAAATCCCACGAGGGCGAGCCTCGCTAGCCCAGTGCGAGGCCACCCTCGCGGCCATCCGATGAGGGCAAGCCTTGCCAGTAGCCGGCGAGGTCGACCTTGCCGTCCCTAGACTCTGGCTGGTTGCCGACGTCCAGCGACCGGCTAAAGGAGGAAGAAAGGGAATAAAAAAATAAAGAAATAAAATAAAATATTCTAAAAAGTTAAAATATTATTAAAAATTATTTATGCTAGCATCGGCAGTGCCATGGCGGCTGGTCGGCGTCCATGTCAGTAATATTCGGTCAAAATTAACTGCAAGGACTAAATTGACACTAGATCAAAAGGTTTAGGATTTAGGACTAAATTAACATTAAAAAAATATTTAAGACTAAATTGATATCAATATAATAAGCTTATGACTTTTCTGACACTTTCCCTTGAAATCTCAGTTGCTCATTCTGTCTGCCACAGAATTTTAGTGAAAACTTGCACTGTCATCACAAACAAATAGGAGGAGACAGGATCACCTGGTCTTAATCCATTCTGCCCTCTAAGAAAGCCAACAAGCTCCCCAATAACAATTATAGAGTATATAGGAGTAGTAATGCATCTTTCCGCCCAAGTCAAGAAATCAGTGGGAATACCAATTGCAGTCAACAAATTCACAAACAGAGATAACACTTTAACCTTCGTAAGTCAAGAATGCAGTGGGAACATCATCCGTTTGTTCATGCATGTGGTGTGTGGAAAGTAGAGCGTCGATACACCGTCAGCTTTTGTCACGCCCCGCACCCAACGTGAGCATGAACATCCGCCTAGGGTCGCAACAGAGTGCGACGCTCCCAGGATTGCGTCACAGTGACCCTAATACCCAAATCAGAGAAAACATACCACAAGCGGAAACGACGTACATATATATATATATACACCCGGACATTTTTTTTTTAAAACGCAACCATGAATAGCAAGAGATAACAATTAAACGATAAATTAAACCTTAATATATAATCTTTACAAACTTACATACTTTACCCCTTTCTATAAACAAAAAGGTACATCAAAAGGGCCACGAAGCAAAAAGGGATCGGTGGCCTAGGGGTGTCGCTATCTACCAGGAGGGGCTACAGTCAAAAAGTGGCGGCCCTCACTCCTGCACTGACATCTAACCTACGGTACCCAGTCGGGATCAGAACCCGACAACTCTGACGAACTCTCAAGCTGCTCTTGGTCCTCCTCAGAACTCATGGCCTCCGACTCCGTCTCCGGCTCCAGATCCTGCTCCTCGTACCCATCTATGTCCATGGGCTCAGGGGCTTCAGCGTCCGCCTGCTCTGGAGCTGGGTCGACTACCTCCGGCTCAAAGGCTAAGCCACCAAGCTCCTCATGCTCTTCCTCATCCTCCACGACCTCATACTCAACCTCAGAGTCGGGATCGCCATCCATATCGACATCCACTATATCGCCATCCGGACACTGGATATCTAACAGGCCCTCTCCCACGAACGGAACATCAGCAGACCTAATGGGACCGAACTCCTCCCCGAAACGGTCCCGGAAACACCATGATAGGTACTCGTGAGTCTCGTAGTAAGGCAAACCTACATCTACCCATACTAAAGTATAGTGTCTAAAGTACTTTTCCCCGTTCCCCACGGGGTGCACAGTCATCATACGCTCTAGATGGTGGGGAATCCCAAAGCGTAACGGTGCATCGTCAAAGTTCATGGCCGGGGATCTGAAAAGTTCGGTTTTACCACAACCGTGAGAAAACTCAGCAAGTAATAAGTCGCTAATCCCAAACTAGACTAAAGTGTACCTCCAGAGGATAAATAAAATACATAATTCAATAAACCAGTATATCTATCAATATAAATACACCCGGGCCCATAGCCCAATTCATTACACTGCCCTGCAGATTAGACTTTCAATATCAATATATAAAAGAATATGCAGTTATAACGACCCGATGGCCACGACCCTAAGGCCACAACAATTGAACCGACCCGTAGGCCTCGACCCAAAGGCCACAATTTATAACGACCCGTAGGCTTGACCCGTAGGCCACAAATTGTCCCGACCCAAAGGCCCGACTCGAAGGTCACAAATTGTCCCGACCCGGAGGCCCGACCCGAAGGTCACAAATTGTCCCGACCCGAAGGCCCGACTCGAAGGCCACAATTTTATAAACCGACCCGAAGGCCCGATCCGAAGGTCACAAATTGTCCCGACCCGAAGGCCCGACCCGAAGGTCACAAATTGTCCCGTCAGACGAGTGCATCAACAATTTCAATTTCAACTACATCAAAGCCTAACATGTAATTTCACATGTCGCGGGACTCAATTTAATTATCGTGCCTCGATGAGTCCAGCACCATAAATCGCGACTTCACTCGTTTAGCTCATTGTCGGCACGCCTAGCACATTTTATTTTAGTCCATTTTCACCCGGCATTCAAAACACAACTTAGTATTACACAATCCCAATCCGTTTAGGACTCGATGAGGCCAACCAAACTCAACCATTGAACCCCGAATATAGTATCATTCCTTAGGATCCCAACGAGTCCTGATTAACCAATACATTGACCAAAATCAACCCACCACCTATTGAACCAATTAATTCCCAACTTGAACAAAATAGTCCATTTTCGGTTCTACTGTGAACAGTACCAGATCAGCCCTCAAATGGCCACCAAATCACACCTAAACATCCCTATTAAGTCCCCATTTAGTCCTCTAATCAGTCCATACACATTCCCACACAATTAAACCACAAATTAGCTTAATTACCCCATTAATTTATCCCTAAAATTCCACAATTAGGCTAATTAGGGTTTAGAAATTTTTACTCGCCTAATATCGGTCTTGGGACAACGGGAGCGGGTGATCGATTACCGGCAAGCGGTGAGAATCGACGGCGGCGCTCCGGGGGCAAGCCGGCGGTCACGGCGACTCCGGCGGGCTCAAGGCTAATCTCGGCCAAAACAGGGGAGGGCTGAGGTGAGGGGGCTGAGGACGGGAAGAGAGGGGGCTGAGGAGGCGAGGCGGTCGCCGGGGCTGGGGCGACGCACGGCGGCGGACGGCAGCGCGGCACCGGCGAGGCGGAACCGGCGACGCTGCTCTCTCTCTCGCCTGGAACAGAACAGCGGCTGGGGCGGCGGAACAGAGGGGAAACGGTGGTCGACGGAGCTGGGGCGGCGCTAGGGGGTCGGCAGGCGGCGGACGAGCCCAGCAGCTCCGGCGTCGCGGCCGTCTCCGGCGTGAACAGCAGCCCGGCGAGCAGAACCAGAACCGGCGAAGGGGGAAACGTGAAGGGGAAGCCGATCGGGGAGAGAGAGAGAGACTCAGAGAGAGAGAGAGAGAGAGAGAGAGAGAGAGAGAGTGGGTCAAAAAGGTGGTCAAAGAGGGTGAGTGGATTCTACATGTCAACCATCCAAGGCCTAGGACACTTTACCCTTTGATCTAAGGGTCTAAGTTCAAAATCCACTAATAAAGTAAGGGCAAAAGGGTAAAATGTCCCCTAACCATGGCTGACCAGGTCTGGTTAGTCCCAACTAACCCTAGTTAGACCCCAAAAATTGATTTAAAATTCGGAATTAAATAAAACAACCTAGGGGCAAAACCGTCTTTTTCTCAATTTCTATCGGATTTTCAGTTTTCAACCGCACTAGTCCCAAACATGAATGACCACTCTAATATGACGTCTGTCTTGCAAAATAATCGTAATTACCCTTGAAATTTTGATATCGAAGTTCGGGTCAAAATCCGGGATGTTACAGCTTTATGAATCCAATAGCCTTTTGTCCTGTTGTGACCTGGGGGTACACAATGTGGGACACTGGCAAAATTACAAAAGCTTGCGAAATTGTCTGACGACTATTACTTTATGAAATGTGGGGAAAAGGGCAAAAGGATGCGTGTGCCTCTCTGCATTTGGCGAGTGCTTATATCAAATTCCTCTTACACTTGTCGATCATATTTCTGTTTAATTATGTATTTGTGATGAAAATGTATCTCCAACTCTTTTAATTTATCAACAATGCGAATCAATCGGAGGTACGAAGTCCTGCCTAGCGGGTTGATTCGTGTTAGCAGCAAGATCCGCAGGTAGCTGTTGGTGCCACCTTATCACCCCAGGCGCGGGATGCTATTATGCAAGCCCTACTCGACGGTAGCCAGTCGAAACTGACGTAGTGTCTACCTTCATCACCTAAGGCCCCATTATGTTCCCTCCTGTAAGTTTTTTCTTCTCCAAGAGGAGGGAATACTGAAGATGCTACAAGGGTCTCCCACCCCAAGCAAGATCTCCCTGTAGTGGAGACCCCTTTGAGCCTTAATTTATCAACATGTTATGCCACGATATTTTTCTCTAAAAGTTCAAATAAACACGAGCAATTTTTTGCCCAAATATAGAATATGCTCCATTGTATCAAGTATTTACGCACAAATATAAGTTAGGCAATTTATTAAACATGTTATATCCATATCAATAAAACGGAGTAGCGATGGAGGGATGCAAAACCATTTTATAGTTGTCCGGTCCAAATGGGTGCCAACTCCATTTCTAGAGACTGGTTGAGAGTTATGCCTAATCAACTATACTTGAAGCCTCATACAAAGATTGATTTGCAATGGAGCCAACATCCATTTATAAAAACGGCACACTCTTTTACAAAGGTACGTTTTCACATGATTGACCTCTCAAGAATTTTGATTGCAAAGTGCATGCAAGAGGGAGGGATTTTGCAAGTACTAGTGTACATAATTACCCAAGGCAATGAGTTATTCTATTTATAGGGGAATAGAGCTAAGTCAACTAGCCGTAAGTAGCACTTCAAATGGCGAGAAATTCTACCATTGAGACTTCTGGGTATTTGACTAAAAATAATCTGGACATCCGCTGAATTGGGCGGACAAATCCAAATCCAAAACTGCAGGAGCTGGCTATTTGGAGGTAAACTAGCCCGATGTTCGTCCAATACTTAGATTTTTGGGATAAGTGTACTAGAAGTCCTAAAATTTATCACGAAAGTGCAATTGAGTCCTAAAAATTTTTAAAAGTACAATCAAGTCTTAAAATTTATTACGAAAGTTCAATCAAGTACTATAACTTTCAGAAAATACAATTAAGTACTAAAACTTGACATAAAAGTGCAATTGAGTCCTAAAAATTTCAAAAAGTGCAATCAACGAAAGGATTTGATTAGACTAATTTGACAAATTTTAGAATTTGAATGCATTTTTTTGGAAGTTTTTGGACTCAATTATACTTTCGCGAGAAGTTTTAGGACTTAATTGCACTTTTCAAAAGTTATAGGACTTAATTGCACTTTCGTAACAAGTTTTAGGACTTTCAATGCACTTATCTCTATTTTTTTTGGATCGGCTCATTACTTAGTTGAAAATGTCCAAATTTTATTTAAAGTCTTGCAAAAGAAATAGACGGTGTAAATTATTTAACGGCCAAAGAAGTGACACTGGCATTGGGGCTTGTTTTCAAAAAGCTCGCCAAAGGAATTAATAAAAAAATATTCGATCGAAATCACGGCTTATTACTTCATTCGAAGTCATCATAGTCAAAATGACTGAAAAAGCTGAAGCCTTGATTTCGAACGACACTGCTTGGGTATATCAAACTAGAATATTCCATATGTATTATGTGCAAATAATAGACAAAACGCATATGTTAACCGTGTTAAACATATTTCCTTTTTCTTTTTCGTTCAAAGCGTTCGACAAAATAATGTAAACATTCTTACATTACCAAAAAAATAATAATAATGTAAACACGCACATGACTCCCTCATACCATTCTTAAACAAAAGAAGGCTACTTTAAAATATCAAAATCAAGTAATGGGGAAAAAACAAAATCATATCCGGTACACATTAAAAAAATCTATTCCTTGACTCAATTTCTGTGGACATGATGAGGTTTTTTTCTTGGTTGAAGAGGACACGATGAGCGGAATAAGCACAAAATCTACATAATTTCTTACCTGCTATATAAATTTCTGAGAAGTTAAGGGCGCGCATGATAACCATTCTGTTCCGGAATGAGTTCCTGAACCAGAAATAGATTTTTCTATTTCTGGTTCCTGGATGAGTTTTTGAGAAAAAAAATCCGTTTGATAATGACAAAAAATTTCTATTTCTAGAACAGAAACCCGTTTGATAACAGCACAAAATTTCTATTTTCTGAAATAAAATCCCATTTGATAAACAACAGAAAATTCTATTTCCAGGAACAAAAATCCATTTTTTTAGAAATGGAATAAAAATAATAAAAAAATCCGAAAAATTCATAAAAATCTTTAAAAAAATTCAGAAAATCCCAAAAAATTGAAAAATTCTAGAAAAAATCATCAAAATGTCGAGAAAATAAAAAAAAATTAGATTTCGGGAAAATAGGAAATTTGTTGAATTTTTTAAAAAAAATCAAGAAATCAAAAATTTCAAAACTTCACAGAATTACTTAGAATACCTGTGGCCACCCACTTTTAGTGAAATTTAAATTTTTTTGGGTGCCCAAAAAAATCAAAAAATCAAAAATTTCAAAACTTCACAGAATGACTTACAATACCTCTAGTCTCCCACTTTGAGTAAAATTTAAATTTTTTTAGATGCCCAAATGGTATTTTTTATTTTTTTTATTTTTTTTGGTTCCTAAAGAAAATTAAATTTCACTCAAAGTGGATGGCCACATGTATTTTAAGCCACTCTGTGAAGTTTTGAAAATTTTTCTTTTTTGCTTATTTTTATTTTTTTTCGACACCTAAAAAAAATTAAATTTCACTCAAAGTGGGTGGCCACAGGTATTCTGAGCAATTATGTGAAGTTTTTTATTTTTTATTATTTTTATTTTTTTCTGCACATAAAAAAATTTAAAATTCGCTTAAAGTGAATGGCCACAGGTATTTTAAGCCATTTTGTAAATTTTTGAAATTTTTTTATTTTTATTTTTATTTTTTTATTTTTTTCGGCACCTAAAAAATAAAATTTCGCTCAAAGTAGGTGGCCACAGGTATTTTAAGCCATTCTATAAAGTTTTGAAATTTTTACTTTTTTGCTTATTTTTATTTTTTTTGCATATAAAAAAATTTAAATTTCACTCAAAGTGGGTGGCCACAGGTATTTTAAGCTATTCTGTGAAGTTTTGAAATTTTTTATTATTTTTTTATTTTTTTCGGCACCTAAAAAAATTTAAATTTCACTCAAAGTGGATGGCCACAAGTATTCTAAGCCATTATGTGAAGTTTTGAAATTTTTGATTTTTTTGTATTTTTTTTAATTTTTTTCGGCACCTAAAAAAATAAAATTTCGCTCAAATTGGGTGGCCACATGTATTCTAAGATATTTTGTGAAGTTTTTAAATTTTAGAATTTATTATTATTTATTATTTTTTTTGGCAACTAAAAAAATTAAATTTTGCTCAAAGTGGGTGGCCACAGGTTTTCTAAGCTATTTTGTGAAATTTTGAAAATTTTTATTTTTATTTATTTATTTTTTAATTTTTTTCGGTACCTAAAAAAATTTAAATTTCACTGAAAGTTTTGAAATTTTTGATTTTTTACTTTTTTTTCTCACCTCAAAGATCGTGACTTCCATATGAATATGTGTGTGGAAGAAAATGAATTCCTCATAAATGTTTCTCGCTTTTGTTCCAGAAATGAAAAACCAACTTTTTTTTGGTTCTCATTTCTGGTTTCAGAATCAGTTTTGGAAGCAAACTTGTCCCGAAAATAGAAAAATGAAATTGCGTTACCAAACGGGTTTCTAGTCCAAAACTGATTCCGGGAACAAAAAATCAGTTCTGGACTGAACCAGAATGGTTATCATGCAGACCCTAAGATCAACAATGTGAAAGATTCGTTGCCTGTCATAGAAGATGAAATATTGGAATGGAATATATCGGAATTGGGTTGCGAATGACAATTTTTTTATTGCGATACATAAATTCATAGCTAATTTTTTATATATGCTCTGAATAATTTTAAACTTTGGAAAATAAAATAAAGTCACTTTTCTGTTTTTTTTTTTTGATAACCCAAGAAACCTCCGCACGGCCGACAGCCGGGGAGTAAACCCTGGGGGCATACTTTCCTGTTTTTTGTAAGCCACAAAACAAACAATTTTAAAATAAAAATGAACGAAACAAAAACTTCTCGTCCATTTGTGAAAAATTAAAAGAGAAAACAAAAAAGAAACGGCGCTTTTCCTGACACTACGGGCGCGTTTGGTAACGTTTCTATTTCTGGGAACAATTTCTTTTCAGAAATAGTTTTTTCTATTTCTATTTCCTGGAAGAGTTTCTGAGCAAAATAATGCGTTTGGTAACTGCACAAAATTTCTATTTCTAGAACAGAAATGCGTTTGGTAACTGCATAAAATTTCTATTCCCAATTTTTTGCATTCAAATCTATATCTTTTATTTAATTATAAGTGCAAGTTATAAGTGAAAAAAAACCAATAAGCATGATTTATTGGTTTGTCTAATCCTTTTTAGGGGTTTAAAACCCATTTTAATCCCTAAACTAAGGAATCTTCAAAAATACTACTTGGGCACCTCAAAAATTTAAATTTCATTCAAAGTGGGTGGCCACAGGTATTCTAAGCCATTATGTAAATTTTTTTATATTTTTTTGTGGTAAAATTTATTAAAATTTTTTACTTTCCCTAAATCTGATTCTTTTTATTTTTCGAAAAATTTTTTATGAAATTTTTTTAATTTTTTCAATTTCGGAATTTTGCAAATATTTAAGGGTTTTCTGAGTTTTTCTGATTTTTATGGATCTTCTGAGAATTTTTTTGATTTATATGAATTTTGGGAATTTTTTAATTTTCTAATTTTTTATGGGATTTTTCTGAAATTTTTCTAATTTTTATGAATTTTCGGAATTTTTTAATTTATTCTAAGCCATTATGTGAATTTTTTATTTTTTATTTTTTTGGGGAAAATTTTATTAAAACTTTTTACTTTCCCGAAATTTGTCTCCTTTTATTTTCGAGAAAGCTTTTTATGAATTTTTTTAAATTTTTTCAATTTCGGAATTTTACAAATTTTTATGGGTTTTCTAAGTTTTTCTGATTTTTATGGATTTTCTGAGAATTTTTCTGATTTTTATGAATTTTTGGAATTTTTGGAATTTTTGGAATTTTTGGAATTTTTTTATAATTTAATTAATTTTTTAAATTTTTTTATTATTTCTGCCGAGAATGGATCGGACCGGTGCTTTGAGACGGTTTGCAGATGACGGAGGATGGAGGAGGAGCTAAGGTTGCGGCTTGAGGACCGGACCTTTCTATTTCTATTTCTATTTCTAGGAACAAAGAAGTAGATTTTTTCTACTTCTTATTTCTGCTCCAAATCTATTTCTTGGCCACTTTTCTATTCCAGGAAATAGAAAAATAAAATGCGTTACCAAACGGATTTCTGTTCTTTTTTTGTTCCAGGGAACAAAAAAACAGAAAAATAGAGAAACAGAAGCGTTACCAAACGCGCCCTACGAAGCCAAGCTAATCTCACATTCTACCTTTCCAATGTTTTCTTCTTCCTGACTCGGTGCGACGTTCGAAGTTCCTCAGTCAGCATCGATTTCTCGACCAACTCTACGATGAAGCATCGCTCATTGCTCCACACGAATCCAAACTAGCCTCACTTTGCGTCTTCCCATGTCGACGTCTTCTTCTTCTTCGTCCGAAGCAAGATGGCCGTTCGACGTCTTCCTCAGCTTCAGAGGCGAGGACGTCTGCCACGGCTGCCTCGCTGACCTCCACAGGGCTCTGCTTCACGGCGGCATCAACGCCTACATCGACAGCGAGGACTTGAGGCCCGGTGACGAGATCTCGCCGGCGCTCACGAAGGCCATCGAGGACTCGCGGATCGCCGTGCTCGTCTTCTCTGAGAACTACGCTTCGTCTAGGTGGTGCTTGGATGAGCTGGTGATGGTAATGGAGTGTAAGAGGCTCAAGGGACGGTTGGCGTTGCCCGTGTTCTACAGAGTGGAGCCGAGGGAGATTCGAGGGCAGAGAGAGAGTTATGGCAGGGCATTGGCCAGGCACGAGGAGAAATTGGGGAAGGATTCAGAGAGGGTGAAGAAATGGAGGGAAACTCTAATTGAAGCCGCCAATTTGTCTGGTTGGCATTATGACCATGGGTAATCATAGTATTCCTATTCGACCCCGTAAAAGAATTTGGAATTCTCTAATTTTATTGATACATGATGGCATCGATTAGTGTTAGGGCAATGTTTTGGACTGTTGAAGAGTGATTGTTTACTTGGGGTTGGTTTTAGTTAGTTTAATGGATTGTATATTTCCATTTATTCGAATTCTTTTTGCTGCTTTGTTTTGGCAGAGATGAGACCAAGTTCATCGAGAGCATCGTCAAAAGGATCTCAACTATAGTGGGACGATTACCCTTGAGTGTTGCCAAGTATCCTGTCGGTGTAGGTTGCTGGGTAGAGAAAGTAAACTCGTTGTTAAGTACGGGCTTCGATGACGTTCGGATGATAGGAATATGGGGCACTGGAGGTATAGGGAAGACCACTATCGCTAAAGCTGTCTATAACAGTATTGCTAGTCAGTTTGGTGGGTGTAGTTTTCTTGCAAATGTTAGAGAAACTTCCAGTAAACCTGATGGCCTTGTTCATTTGCAGAAAGCACTCTTATCCGAGATATTGTGGAAATAAAATTTAGTGGTCTTCAGTGTGGATGGAGGTGTTAATCTGATACGAGATAGACTTTGCTATAGGAAGATTTTGCTTGTGCTTGATGATGTGGATCATGGGGACCAGTTAAATGCATTAGCTGGAGAATGTGAATGGTTTGGAAAAGGAAGCAGGATTATTATTACGACGAGAGATAAACATGTCCTAACTTCTCACGGGATATATCAGGTATATGAAGTTAAAGCATTAGAAAAAGGTGAATCTTTTGAACTTCTCAGTTCATATGCTTTTCCAAGAAACCAGATAAAAGACATAACCAGGGATCTCATATATGATATTTTGGGCTATGCAAATGGCCTTCCCTTAGTGATTGTGGTGTTGGGTCCGTTTTTATGTGGTAGAAGCAGAGGGGAATGGGAGAGGACATTGGGTAAACTTGCTAACAGTCCTAATAAAGATATAATAGTGTTCTGAAGATAAGTTTTGATGCGCTGGAGGACAATGAGAAGGACATTTTTCTTGACGTTTCTTGTTTCTTTAAGGGGAAGGACAGTGATTATGTAACGAGAGTTCTTGATAGTTGTGGTTTAAAGACATTAATTGGGATTCAAACTCTAATGGAGAGATCTTTAATAACCATTGAGAATCAGAGAACAGTACAAATGCGACTTAATTCAGCTGATGGGTCAGGATATCGTTAAACAATAGTGTCCAAATGACCCTGGGAAACGGAGTAGATTATGGTGCTATGATGATGTTTTTGAAGTACTGTTGGAGGACACGAAGCCGCACTTCTCCTGCCGTCGAATCCACTACACTTACCACGTAACCTTGACAGCTCTCATCTAACAACTTAGTTGCTTCTACTGATGAAACCCAAGGGATCGAGGTTTCTCCTCGACTCCTTACAAACTCAAATCTAGGGTGTCTCGCCGGACTAAATTGAATCAACTTACTACTGTAATCCATTACGGCATTCTGCTTGACTAACCAATACATGCCCACAATCAAATCAAAATCATATATTGGCAAAACCGTTAGGTCTATCCTGCTTTCTACGCCACCGATTACTATCTCACAATCTGGGCATCCTAACAATATGCATATCTTATCCATTAATGGCGTAGTCACACACAACCGCACTTCTAACAAGACAGGTTTTAATCCAGCCAATTCAACAAACTGAGCAGACACAAAAGAGTGCGATGCTCCCGGATCAAACAAAGCATAAGCTACATGATTGCATAGAGAAACCATACCTGTGATCACGCCTGGCGCATTCTCAACTTCCCTTCGCGCCATGGCGTGCACCCGTCCTTGTGCCGGTGGCCTGTTTAAATTAGCCGGCGGTGGGTTTCCAGACTGATTCCCAACTCAAGGTTGTGATAGTTGCATCAGGGTTCCTGCGAGGCATTGTTGGGGGCAATTCCTGATCTGATGGTCCATACTTCCACATTTGAAGCAGGCCCCAAATCTGTTCTGCTGGTGATTAGGCTTTCCGATATTCTTCCCGGTCGGTGGGACAAATCACCGATTTTTAGCCATCGGCTTCTTCCTAAGACGACGGTTGTCTCTGTTCTGGGCGAACCGCGACCCAAAAGCGGCTACCCTATCAGTCTGATCTCGCTCTATAGCCTACGCCCGCTCATACATCTCGCCGTAGTCCTTGATGTTCAGTGATATCATCTGACTTCTTAGATTCAGTTTCGGCCCATCCCGGAATCTCCTAACTTTATCCTGTGGGTCCTCAACCATCATGGGTGCGAACCTCGACAATCTAGCAAACTCTGCCTCGTATTGATCCACCGTCATCGATCCTTAGCGGAGTCTCATGAATTCCACTAACTTTCTCTCCCTGGCACTCTCGGAGAAATACTTTCCATAGAAATTCTCAGTAAATGCGGCCTAAGTCTGGGCGGTATCCTCCGGAAACACTCAACTCTTGGTGGCCTTCCACCAGTCATTTGCGTTCTCCTGCAGCTGATACACCGCTAAAGTCACCCTTTCAGTATCGGTGCACCCTGGCACATCAAAAGCTTTCTCCAACTCCTCCACCCAACGTGGCGCAGCTTCGGGTCACCTTTCCCGTTGAACTTCGACGGTTTTAATTTCAAGAACTGCTCTACTAACTTAGACATCGGTCTGATCACATTTGCCGGTCTCGAAATTGGATTCTCATTGTTCCCTTGATTCCCATTATTTTCATTATTCTCATTGGCTCCATTGGCAGCAGCAATGGCAGCCTCAACAGCAGCGGCAATAGTGTCATCTATCTCTTAGGCTAGCCTACCTCCCAGAATTCCAACTTCCTTGATAGCCCTTAAAATTCCATTTACCCTCGGATCCTCGGTAACCCTTACTTGCGGTTCTACACAATCATGCTCACGACTTCGACCTCTACCTCTACCACGGCCTCGACCTCTACCTCTTCCTTAGCTGCTTATCTTTCCAACTCGCATGCTCACCTACCTGCTATAATTCCATTAAGGAATTAGAGACCTAAACCAAGCTAAACCGATCAAAGGTCCTAAGTAGGGAATTTAACACAATAGCAGTCAAGCAACTAGCATGCGGCCTTACACAAACAGCACAACATCTCAACCAAGGAGATTTGCGTACTTTCCTCGGATCCTGCCACACCTGCACTTTACGGGTCGGTTACAACAATCACTCAATCCAAACACAGACAGTCAGGAGGTACACGTGGCATGTAAGGTCTCCCTACTGGCTACCCCAGGTCATCGCTCCTTATCACTCCAGACTTCGACCGAATTGGATCGAGCAAACCTTGCTCTGATACCAAATCAACGGGGGATGTCACGCTCCGAACCCTACGGCGCGCCACATCCTTACCGCGGTTGATTTGAGTACGATGTCCCGAGACGCGTCGCTGACCCAACAACCAAACAGAGCACAAGGCACATGCGGAAGCAACGTAAATACCCATACAAGACAAACACGAGACCAAGGGTAGAGCAAACAACAGGGTTAAAAAATACACTTGCATTACTGGGGACAACATATACAATATTCATGTACAGCATACGCTCAAAAAATCAAAAGCGGGTCAATGGCCACTACTAACAAAAAGGGGTAAGTGGCCTGGGCGGTCAGGGATACTAAAGCTAGAAGGGGCTCCGATTAAAAAGGTACTGGCCCGGTTTATCTAAGGCTGAGGCTAAACCTACGGAACCAAGTCCGGGTCGGATCCCGAGGACTTAGAAGAGCTATCAGACTGCTCATCCTCGGAGTCCATGGAATCTAGCTCAAATTCGGCCTCTACCGGCTCCTCCTCTAAATCCACCTTCTCAGGCTCGGGATCCTGCTCTATCGGCTCTGGCTCCTCGTCCGACTCCATCGGCTCCGGATCTAGATCTCAGTCCGTTGGCTCCATATCCATCGGGTCAAACTCGTCAACCTCCCAGATAATAGGCCGGCGACCAGAACTGGAACTCCCCTCGGATACACGGTCAGGGCTCGCCAAATCCCCATCGGCACATTGAGGGTCAACATCCCATGACTCGTTGAACGGGACCTCAAAGGATCGCAGGGGTCCATAAGTCCCTGTAAGGTCTCTGATACACCACCCTATGTACCTGTGAGCCTGGTTCAGCTCCTCGCTCGCATCAACCCAAACTGTAGACAGATATCTAACATAAAAATCCCCGTTCCCTGCGGGGTACACCGTCTCCTCTCGGTCTATCCAGTAAAGGATCCCAAAACGAATAGGTACTGCGGATATCTCAAGGCCGGGGGTCTGAAAAATTGGATTTACACAACAGTGAGAATAAATCTCAGCAAGTAAGCCCCCTAAACCTAAACTAGGCTAACATGCACCTCCTGACAAGCACCAAACAACTCACTATCCAAAACACAAATAAGTTAAGCCCTCGGGCCTAAATCTAATACTTATTTGGCCCTGCAAGTTAGGCACTTTATAAATTCGCAATAATAACACAAAACCCAATCATGGCACTTACATAACATCACTTGATCACAACGCATGTCATGCATATGCTCACACCCATGCTCATGCCTCATTAATACACTTTCGCACACTTGTACTCTTGCACACATGCCATTTCTCAATTCTCCTCCGACTCGCGTAAAACGCATCAGGTCCGATCGGCGTAAAACGCATCAGATCTATCACTTCGAGATCGATCTCTGACCCGCTTAAAACGCATCAGACTCATGACACAAAACCCGCGTAAAACGCATTAAGTTGATCATCTTCCGGTAGTCCGGGCATCGTCCCGTGTAACACGTCTCGGGACAGGTTCAATACTCCGCGTAAAACGCATCAGGGCTTTATGTGATCACACGTTCATAATCACAAATTATTATCTGAACCCCGCGTGAAACGTATCAAGACATTTTAGGTGATCATATGCTCATGTCATTCGTGCACACCCACATATGCACATGTCATGCCAATGTTCGAGATGCACACTCATGGTCATAACGTTCACACTCGGGCACCCATGAAGTTCACGATGAGCATTCAATTTCACATGGCCACATGCTCAATTTACACCACTCATATTCAATTTAATGAATCAATATGCCCAATCAATCAATTAAGTGAATTCAGCCATGGTACATGATCAGTACACGAAAATCACGCAAATAAGCCATTAAACTTGTACAAGTCTAAGGTCCACCAAGCCTATCCTTTCTCGGCCACATAAGTACTCAATCCTGGCATCACGCAGCTACTACCAAGCCATAAACAATCAGCCACTTAATGGACGATTCAAGCACACACGACTAATTCACAATAAATTCTCAATTTCGCCGAACAAGGCTCGATAAATTTCACTATGGCCAGCCACTAATCAGTCCCCTCTAGACCTCCAATCCACCTCCAAATCATCACATTAGGCTCCCAAATCCACCACATCAACAGCCACTACACAGCCCAATCGTTGCCCCATTATAGTTCGCATTTAGACCGCGATTAATCAACATAATAATCCAATCGAGCCTACACCAATCGATGACCAACCAGATCACCTTAGGCCATTAAATCACCACTAAATCACCACACTAGGCCATCCGAAGCATCACATTACCAGCCCTAATCCTTGTTCATGATTTAACCCCTAAATTACCCTAATTAACCCCTAAAACTCATCTAGAAATGTACATTAGCCTAACTAGGGTTTAGGGTTGTATTCACTTGGATCCCTAAGCTCCCAACTAAGCTGGACAGGTGGGGAAAATGGGCGGGCTGAGCTGATTCCACGGCGGCGCAAGCAGCGGCGACGGGCGGCCTCCACAGCAGCGCGAGCCGCGGCGGCTTGCGGACGGCCGTCCACGGTGGGGGGCTTGCTCACGCGGCTGAGGAAAGGGAGAGAGAGAGAGAGAGAGTGGGATGGCTGGATGGTGGTGGTGCTAGGTGTGGAACGGCAGCACCGGCAAGCGGCGGCGCTCCGGCTTGGCTTAGCCTTTCACGGCCAAATGAAGAAGGAAAAAGGAAGTGAGGGAGTTGGCGTGGGAGGAGGAAATGGCTGGAAATGAGGAAGTGAGGGGAAGAAGGAGAGACATTGCAAGGTTTATGAATTATTAGGGTTGAGTAGAGTTGGTGAACAACTTCTTAAAAATGACCAACAAGTCCCTACACCAAAGGCTAGGATCCAATCTAACTAAAACAACTAGGGATACATTTGTCCAATAATTCTAGCATTATTGGGCTGAGATAGACCAATATAAAACTCTAAAGTAATCTCCAAATAATCCCAAAATTCGGAACACTAAAATTAGGCCTAGGGGCAAAATCGTAATTTTCCGGTCCCGGGTCAAATTTTCAATTTTCGACTCTATTGATCCCAAATATGAGTGGTCACACTTATACGACGTTGTCCTTGCAAAAATAGTCGCGTATGCCCACGAAACTCGACACCGAAGTCCGGACTCAATTCCACGATCGATCTCGCTCAATTTACGATTTTAACGTCTCTCACTAACGGGCGGCTGTTTAGGGGTTACGAGTATCGACCTAGGGTTACTCGAGTCGTGACGATGTCGATTTTTTAGAGAACACAAGGATTTATCGCTAGTCCCGGGGGTCGTAGTCGTTCGAAATAAGTTCGGGATCGTTCGCCGCGCGTACTCTCGATCGTGCGGAATCACCCGCTATCCGATCGTACGTCGTCGGTCAAACTAAATCTGTCGCTCTCATTGGACTGGTCCACATTGGCACAAAATATTCTCTCGTCGTATCACGGAATCGGACTCAATTCACGGTCGAGTTCTTGGGTTCACGTACCGTTTTTCCTAGTTAGCCTTTCCTATTGGTCAGTATCCCGAGAATGATCAGTTCCGGGTAAGACTTACTAAAACGAAATGAAAAATAAATCAATTTCATTGATTACGAAAGTGGGTCGAATTCTGGATGTTACAGTTGAGACTTCCCTCTGTCACGAACGGAGGGACAAAAGCAAAGAACGAGAGGCGCAACAACGGGTGCATTTGGTTCAACTTTGAAAATATTACTTTGAAGAATGCAAATATCTTTAGGCTAAAGTCCCTTGGGGAAATGCAAATGGCGTTTGATAAAAAAATTCTTTATAAAGCTATTTTGAGCCAAGTAGTGTTTGATAAATTTTTTTTGCAAAACGGCTTTGGAAATAAAAAAATCTAACTTACCCTTCGCTGAAGCCGACGCCAGCTGGCATCCGGCGAGCCAAATCTGGCGCCAGCAGCAGTCGCTCGAGGTTGGGCGACCGCTGGCGGGCCAGATCTGGCGCCGTCGCTAGTGACCCTCGGCGAGGGTCGCGGGACCCAAGCGGCCACCGCCTGGGTCGCACGACCCAGGGGGTCGTTGCCTGGGTCACTCGACCTCAGGGGGCCGTCGCCTGGGTGGCGCGACCTCAGGCGACCGTCGCCTGAGTCCCGTGACCCTCACCGAGGGTCGCCCGACCTCTTGCCGACTTGATCCGGCGCCAACCGCCTTGTCAGCCACCTCAAGAAGAAGAAGATGAATTGTACACACGAGGGGCAAAACCAAAGTAAGCCAAAATAAGTTAAGATAGTTTGGGAATAAAAAATTTGGGTTCAGCGTTTGGCAAATGCTGATCCAAATACCGAACCAAACGGTTCAGCATTTGGCCAAGGGGCTTTCAAGCTGAAAGCCCCTTCCAAATGCTAAACCAAACGCCCCCAATGGCTGGGGGCGGACACTAGGGTTTTAGTTTAGGGTAAAATGACGAGTGGCCAACGGGTAGGCCTGGGCCCCAGGCCTGGCTAGCCCAAGGCCATTTTCGTTTTTTAAAGTAAATCTACAAATTAGATTCTAAAAAATACATAAAAAAAATCCACAAAACCCAAAATTTTGAAATGTACGAATCGAGATATTTGTTAGAAGAAAAATTGCACAAAAATTCAAATAGAATAAGTTTCCCCAATATCAAAGACAGTACATAATCTATAAAAAACTGAAGTAATCCATGTCTATATCTTATATCTACAATCGATAGTTATAATTGAAGCGGAAAGAATATTCATTCTCGTGTTGACCACGTGATAGGTAACTTTGTTTGTCATTGTCACTTGGCAAGACACTTGGTATAATTCTTCCATTTGGCCCATCTTTGACTAATTTTAGCTTTAGTTATTGATTTGTCATATATCTTGAAATATATTTTTAAAATATATATTTTCTTGAAAAAAAAAACTCATGATAGTTATATTATCAACTTAATTTGGAAATTTTGTTTATGCTGATTTGAGATACGAAAAAATCGACGAAAATAAATATCTGAAACAAACTTTTAATTAACATATATTTAGTTTAGAGTATGGAAAATATAACTCATTGTCAATAACATAGATAGTGCAAGTTATTGTGAATATAAATCATGATATCAAACTATATATAAGTACGTAGACAATACAAATAAATCCGCGATAAACTACTCCTAATTGGAAATACAGATGATTTCACAATGTGATTAAACTTCATTTGGTATTAACTTAATGAACTATTGCAATGAAATTAGATAAATAAAAATTAAAAAGAAATATATATTAATGAGCACGGAAATCTAGCAAAATGAAAAAGATTCTTATTATGTTGTTTCTAAATTAAGACCAAAAAAAATTTGTTTCTAAATAAATGTGTATTTTATTTTCTTACATGATCAAATTCAATTAACATATAAACTTGCTTTATTTACCGATGATAATGAAAATTAATTAAAGATAAATTTAAAAGATAAAACTTATTAAAGTAAAATAGTAATATGAAAATAATAAAATAAATCTTCGCAATAAAAAGTAAGCATAATATAAAGTGCAATTGTAATATTAACTGATAAAATTATAATTAATTCACTTGATTTAATTATTTAATATAAAGAACAATTACAGCGTAACTTATTCATAGTTAGGTTGCATTCACATAATTTGATCCTTCCAAAATAAACGTGAAGTAAAACTGAAATAATGAAAAATAACAAATTATAGGAACATAATTCAAACAAGAATGGAAAATTACTAAGTTGTAGCGATTTTAAATATGTGCTATTATAGTTCCTGTTACTTTAATATTATATATAATTTGATATACATATTTTTGGTAATGAGTTATCTATTGCTTTTTTGTTTATGTATTTATTCTTACTTTTGACTTCCATTTAACATAAGCTAGCGATTCATCTCAATAAGTATAAAGAAAATAGTTTCGAGTTTTAACTTAATATTGAGGAAAAAAATCATTTTTTTATAGATATTACAAAGCTTCTCATATTGCATAAACAAATATGACTAAATGCATAATTGGTTATGATTCTCATGATTAAGTGCATAGAGATAACTCTAACGAGATAACTTCTTAATTTAATAACTAAAAAAATTACACATCAAGACAATTTAATGTATCCTAAAATTAAGGGCCCGTTACTTTAAAATTTTCAATCACTCAAATATGACTAATTAACTATCAAAATAATTACTATCACTTTTATAACTCATGATGATAATAAGCTATCACATTATAACTGGTGAGAACAAACTTTGAATGAAGAGCTGCAATAATTTTTATAATGATCTTTAGGAGGAGTTTCAATGTTACCTTGGTTTCCACAATTCTTGCAGAAATTATTACAGTAAAGTGTATTTCACGAATACATGAGATTAAAGCATCAATAAAAATGTTATCCATCACCACAAAAAGCTAATAGCACATATTTCACATTTAAATGGATACTGTAAAATGATAAAAATGGATATTAGCAAATAACAAAAAGAAGTTACTAGTGATTTCAAAAAGCTTCTAAAAGGAAAATATGTGCCCACTGCTCGAGGTGCTGCGTCGCAAGAAAGACGAGACAAATAAATATTAGATGGGAATCTAATCATTCCATCTGCACTTGGTAAGGCTAAGTCCAAGTAAAATGCATCTTGTTGGCATGTTTGGAAAAAATAACGAAAGTTCAAAACAGACTCTATCCAGTTCAAAGTCCAAGCTGATACCACTTTCCATTCTTGACCGCATCTCCAACACGGAAATAATCTCCGTAATATATTTGCCTTAGAGCTTTCATGTATTGGACTTATACATAATCCAATTTGGATCCGGTTCATGTAACAACCTCAAATTCGAAATATATTTTAACATTTTTCGTACTTGGGTTTTGAATATTTGACCTAATAGTCAGAGTTGCCAGTTGGTTCAGCGCAATAACCATTTCTGAATCAGATTATACTTTGTAAGTAGGTTTGTTGCCAAACATATCATCTACCCTCTATACATGATTTTCATCTTCAAGGATTTCTCCTCTAATTTTTTTTTTGGCTCAATCAAAAGACTTGTACGAACTTCAACTTGTCGTTTCAACCGACCAGTTCATTCTTTTGGTTAGTCTTTCACATTATTCATGCTCACAATCATTCAATGGATGATACCAAGACCCTTTCCGTTTCCCTCTGTCATTCGAAAATGAGAAATAAGGACTCGGAATTGAAGAAATTTCCTTATCCTTGGTTTTCTCTTTTATAGCTTTTGTGGTACCCCGTGAAGGGTTAACCAGTTTCTTTACATTCGCCGCTTCTTTTTTCCTTGGATAATTGGCTACATTATGTCGATTGTTTGCCGGGCCTCAGTTGAAGGTAATAACAACTACATATGGATCTTGCATTGTCTTTCCTTTGGTCATTCTTTTCTTCTTTTTAGTAATACTTCGTTTTACTTATGCATGCTTAACAAATGTCTCGTGCTACTCGTTAACAAGACTCAGTAGTAAAGTACGGCGCCCGTGACAACTCTGTATTTCTTTCCACACTAGCACCATCACGGCCTATGTGGAGCAGCAATATGAAATTGCCCCCTAAAATTTGTGCTATTGGTCATTTTCGTGATCTCTTCTTCTTAGACCGAATTGTTATTGCTTGCTTCATTTAATTCGACAGCTTGGGCAGCTTATACTATCCATGTCTCTGTTGTTAGTCATTTCAGATGTGAGGCCGAATTAATCACAAACATCGTCAGATGGATCTCTGTAATGAAAAGGTTCGATGTGTTCCTAAGCGTCAAGGGTAAGGATGTTCGTGTGAACTTCGTTGACAGACTGCGCATGGCCTTGGTCCAGAAGGGCAGAAAAACTTTCATGGACAGTGAGAACTTATTGATGGCCCAGGATTTCCCACCGGCACTGAAGGACGCCATTGAACAATTTAACATGTACGTGGTCGTTTTCTCAGAAAACTACCTTGAATCTTGGTGGTGTCTGAAGGAGTTGGTGCAGATCCTAAGGAGGACAAACAAAAGAGAACAGCGGATGCTACCGATATTTTTATAAGGTGGAACCGGGGGAAGTGAGGGAACAGAAACAGAGTTATGGGAAAGCATTGGCCGAGCATGAGATCCAGTATGGGAAGCGCTCGGTCAAGAAATGGAGGGAAGCTCTCTCTGATGCTGCCAATGTGAAGGGAATCCATCTGCGTGATGGGTAAGATTTCAAGCTCTTTCACCTTCTCCTAGAAATAATTTCTACTGTCTGGGGTGAGAAAGTGTTGAGACTTGAGTAGCTTAATGCCCAAGGAAAGGTCCCAGCATCGACCGAGTCAACCTACCCTATGACATTGATTTCTGCCTTGTTTTTTCAGGTACAAGTAAAGGGAAACCGTGTTGCAGTATTGTTCTATTAATATTCCTCGCGTCCGCTTCAAGTGGGAAAGAGAACTTGAAATTCGAAAGCTGCACTGTAAAGTCGAGTCCAATATATCCTGTTAGAAGTTTTCCGCATTCCATGCTTAAAATATGTCAATCTAATCATATGATCTATATCCAACAGCACCAAATGTCCATTATACAGCAATAGTGAAGTTGTACTGTGAAGTCGTCACTATGAACTGGAGAGCATACGTTGAAACTTCAATTTCTTTGCTTTGCTCAATATGCTTTGCTCATTCTCCGATTTGAAGCGGCCAATATATTTCTTTTGGCAATCCAATAAATTTTACTGCTACAAAAGCCAATTTTTATTAGAAAAGACTGAACTGAATCAGAAACATTTGGCCCGGTGAGTATGCTCCTCTTAACGGATTATGCTGCTCACTTCTTGCTCTATATTTCATGGTAATTGATATCTCTCTCGCTCTTTTGTTTTGACAGGAGTAAAGATGATTCGATCCCTCGCATTGTTGAAGAGATAGAGAAAATGATGGCAGAGATCAGAAGAACGCAATGATGAAGATGCTCAAAATGTCAGTTTGGTCAGACAGAATAATAATTTCACTAGAGAGATTGGTGTGTGTGACATTGCTGCTTCATCTAAAGGTCACGAATATGGTAGAAGTTGTCTTTCAGTGTACAATATTGTTAGCTGCTTAAAACTGCTGTTGAAACTTGGGAATTAACATCGACATGGTAAGACACTTCGCTGCGAAATCTATGTAAGTGATATGGCTAATTAATGTTGAAGAAGTGGGAAGGGGGAATGGAGCTTTGTGATCATGTGGTCAACCATAAAAGCTCCATTCTATCCACTTTTTTTTTCTCCGTCAACGAAGTAAGGTTTTGTTAATGGCACAAAAGCAGGTGAGCAACCTGCGACAAGCTCAAAACATTACAGTTCAAAGAAGCCTCCAGTCATGACATAAGACTTTGTACCTATCCAATAGAGGAATCCACTAATCTTCCCTGTATAGACCTTTTGATCTTTGAGACAATTAGATCAACACTTTCCTGAAGATATTGATTATGATAGATTGAGCAAAATTTATTGTCTCAGAATTTGAGAGTATGAAGTATTGGCATCCTTTATTGGATTAGGTCTATGTAACAAACTTCACAGAGCTACTTCGAAGACCAAGGCCATTCAACAAGCATCCAATTAATTTTGGATTAATTGGCTCTGCATCACAAATCATAAAGAGAGGGAAAAAGAAGTTCCTCAACCATGTCAGTAGCATGATGCGAAACCTGTATTTTGTAGTTTTTTGAATTTTATTGAAGGAGCAAATATTTAAATATTTCTAGAAGAAACGAAAAAAGGGAAAAACAAAAGGCATGGGAATCCAAATCTCCCTAGTTCGCTACCTTTAGAATCACTTCCTCAACAAGCCGTGACCAATCCGGACAGGCATGTTTTGCAAGCCAACACTCATATAATAGTTGGTGCAAGTGGAACCCATGGTCTCGCCATAATTAAGACCATCCTATCTTCTTTGTTAAGTTGATCAGCTTTCCTCTACATCTATTTCAGTTGGAATATCTTGTTCCTTGGTGTTTATTGAATTGTCTTCCTCTGAGTCTCTTTCCCTGAGAATCCAATTATTTTCTATTTGCTGATGGTGCTGGAGCACGACCTCAGATTATCCTCCTGTTGCTGGCATATTAGACGGAATCGACACTTCTTTAAGCTTCCTTTTGATGCTCTGAGGGAAACTTGGAAAATGGCTCCAATCATTTTGTAGAAGCTTCTCTACTTCATACAACCAACTACACGGGAGATATTCAAGCCGCACATGATTGGCTTCCAACAAAATCAGGCTACTAGCATGCCAAAACACCCTTTGTTCATAAATTATATATATGGACGTCACATGAAGCATCAGCCACTTTATCTTCCTCCAGACCGAGAACAACATGGGTTGCTAGTCCTAAGAAGTTGTCGCACGAGCATATGGAAACCTCTTTACAATGAAGAAACCATTTTGGCATCTATCTTCCAATTAGGAGAATGTCGACTCACGATGAGTTCCTGTCATATAGATGGTACGCGTATGAAGCATTCAAAATGAGAGAGAGAGAGAGAGAGAGAGAGAGAGAGAGAGAGAGAGAGAGAGAGAGAGAGAGAGAGAGAGAGAGAGAGAGAAACCATTTTGGCATCTATCTTCCAATTAGGAGAATGTCGACTCATGATGAGTTCCTGTCATATAGATGGTACGCGTATGAAGCATTCAAAATGAGAGAGAGAGAGAGAGAGAGAGAGAGAGAGAGAGTGGGTCCGACCTTGAGAGTCCCCTGCTTAGCGCACTATACAAAGTAGACAAGTTTCTACCGAGCGAATGTGGTTGTCGCCAAGTTTGCCTTAAAGCATCGGAAAGAATACTTAGTGTGGATTCCATGTAATATTCGAGCAATTGAGGGTTGTTGTGCTCCAATAGCCTTAGCCAGTTGAAACAACTCAGATGCTTGAAACAGACCAAGAGGAACGCAATCAAATATGTTTGAGCAATCTTATGTGTCATGCTGATATGTACAAAAATCGTTATCCAATCTGTTCGATGACATAAATAGATATTTATGGGAGTTGGGCATCCAGAGCACAAGACGGGCTATAAACCCGTGACATCATGTAGTCAAATTTCAGTCAACCTTTCACATGCTGGACTTTATTGTAAAGGAAGAAGAAAGTCCAAATCAAATAGAGCTAGAGTAACCATTGAGGTTTGCCCCAGTGGCCACCCTTCCTACTTAGAAAAAGGGAGATGGGGAGTTTGAATTCCCACCTTCTAAGGAGGGCTAGGGGTAGAGACGTGTAGTTTCAGATGTGAGTTTCGACTCACGCTTTACAATAGGCAGGATAAAAGTCTAAGAGTGAATTGAGAGTTAGAGTATAACAGATAAAAAAAAAAAACAGAGCTATGGTAAGCTGGTCAAGTTCAAATGGATTCAAAGGAAAATCATCTGTCTTCCACAGGAGAGGTAGGATACCCATGACATCGGTAAACTATGAGTTCAAATGGCACCCGCTGTTATAGTAGTGTCAGCTCGCAATGCTCATATTTGTTGAAATGATTGCGGCTTCTTAAGGAAGTAATTCCAAGGGAAACGATCCGGCTGTTTTTTATTTTCATGCCTTCACGTTTGTCCTTTTTCCTTTTTCATTTTTGTCCCTAGAAGAACTTGTTGCATGTCTACTCTCTCAATTCCGATTCGAAATCCGTATTAATACAAGCTTCGCCATCAGTCTACTGACGTGCAAAGAGAATTGTTGGGTGCAACCACTACAGAGTGCATCCGTCTCTTAAATTTCAATCAAAAAGCATGATATATACTTTATGCCTTTCATTATGATATATTGAAGAGCAGTGCACTAGACTTAATTTAGGTGATAGCTCTTAGAATTTTCTTTGCAGGATTTCGATGCATAGACTTCTCTTACTGCAGCTAATAAATCCGAAAATTCTCAATATGAACATAAATACTTTTTGGATTGATCAACATGAAAATATGATAGAGCAACCTTGCTTCCTGTCAAGGGGGATTTATACCTTCCATGACACTGACAATGCCATATTCTTGGAAAACAGATTTGGTAGATATTTTATGAGCAGAGTGAATAGATGATGTACGAAAATTGTCTGTCCGCAGGCTTTACTAAATTAGATAATTTATATGTTACATTTCTTTCAGATAAAAAAAAGGAGCAAGAAGTTAGATAAAAGGGTATTTTGGTTTTATGGTATACCAATAGTTCTTGGACCTTTTTTTAGCCAATTGAGATCTTAAACAACCTATTTTTATTGTAACTATAGTAGAGTTAATGAAAATTTACTACCTTGTGGTATACAAAATGAGGCGACGGTTGACACGGCGGATTATGTGGGCATTTGACACGTGGCTTGGTAAACTCTGAGTCTGTAAAAATAATAGAAAAAGAGATGCAGATCAGAATAGTTGAAGATCATGAAAGGGATGGCTCTGCGGGCCATAGATCATACGTCTCTGTCTTCTTCAAGTCTCCATCGTCTGGATTTCCATTTTTTTTTCTTTTTCCGATGACTTCAAAGAAGCTCGATTGGTCTCTCATGCGTCGCGACTCTCCTTCGCAACCGTGGTACTCTATCCTCTCGTCTTCTTCAAAGCGTTTTTTTTTTTTGCACGTCGTGAGTTTTACTATGTGCTCGAGCGAAGGCTGTGGCACAATTGCGGGGGGATGATGAAGCGCCGCGGTAAAATTGATGATTGGTGAGGCAGAGAGCGAGGGTGATGAGAGTCCCTTGGACTGCTTGGGTCAGTCCAAAATTCCGCGAGATAAGAAGGAACATAATCATCCATGATTTTGACTGGTACCTTTGCCGTAGAGTGAGGGTTTTTGTTATGTACCATTTGAGAAGGTAACGTTGTTGGAGTTGTGATTCTTTTTCCTTTCTGCATGTGTAATGCTAGAAAGAATGATGTGGAGATGCCTTTATTTTCTTATGAATGAGAAATTAGAAATGAGAAACTAAGTTTGAGTTGGATGGCCTCAATTGAATGTTAGCTGATCCCACGTTTATTATGCGTCAATTGTGGGTGCACATATGGAAAAATTCTTGCATGCTAGACTTGCTTGGATATATGGCCTACACATCAAAATTGGTTGGTAGTTTTGTTGAGGGGAGAAGGACACTAGAAGTGTCAAAAGTTGTATACGGCGATCACTTCAATGTCAAAGGTTTCCTCCGGATCACTTAAATACAATTTTTTTTTAAAAATGTTCATTTCAGTGCCAAGTCGAATTTATTTCGCCAGAAATCCAACGTGGCTTTCTTTTTTATTAGTTTCTTAAGCCAACATGCCTCACCGGAGAGTTCAGTCAGTACCTAAACCCTAAAATGACACCGTCTAGTACCTTTCCCCCAAATAAGAACCCTAAATCCCAAAATTGAAAAAGAACCCTCCTAATTTCAAACGCTAACCGGCCATTGAACCCAAATTCACTCCCTTATTTCGGTTTGCCTCCAAAATTACCAACTCAATCTTGCAATCTCTACTACCGTTGTCCCCACAACGCTACTAAGAACCCTTTTCCCCTCCCTCCAAGCCCTAATTTTTTCCCTCTGAGCCCTAATTTTGCCCTTTTAGAGCCCTAATTTTTCCAGCCAATTGAGCAAGGGAGAGAAGATGACAAATCTGAGTGAGCGACGGTGTTGGCAAGCGACAGCGAGTGAGTTAGGAGGAGTTGTTAGCATCGAGCAAGAATAGGAACTCGAAGCCTCGATTTTGATTTGCTACGAAGAAATGGGTGATGATTCTAAGAAACATATGCATACAAAAGGCTTCTATAGAGAATAGTCTAAAACATTCTCATACTATAAAAGTTTAGGATTTTTGCAGGTCTCAACTGTTGATCACGAGCCAATTCCACTATCATTACACTTGTCCCCAAGGTATCTAATGCCACCGGAATGAATGACTTCAGGCCAATTGCATGCTGTAACACAATTTACAAGTGTATAGCCAAAATTCTGGCTAACCGAATTGCTGCTATGTTGCCGTCAATTATAAGTTCTCTGCAGAATGCTTTTGTAAAGGGTAGGAGAATATGAGATAATATACTCCTCGCACAGGAATTATTTGCGGGTTTTCACCATGAACCCTATCTACCGAAGTGTGCCATCAAAGTCGATTTTCAGAAGGCATATGACACTATAGACTGGAATTTCTTGAAAACGGTTCTGGAAGTCTTCGAATTCCCTACGATGACCACGAAACTCATTATGGAGTGCGTAACTTCTCCTAAATTCTCGGTAGCTATCAATGGAGAACTACATGGCTTCTTTGCGAGTGGAAGAGGTATTCGTCAAGGAGACCCCCTATCTCCATACCTTTTCACACTTGTTATGGAAATTTTCTCCGGAATCCTTAATTCACAAGCGCGACTCCCGGGTTTTAAATTCTACTGGCGATGTAAGTCCACTCGCCTAACTCACATGTTTTTTGCTGATGATGTCCTTCTTTTTATGGAGGGAAACACCACCTCTGCCAACCTCCTTAAAGAAGGTATTCAGCTCTTTTCCAAATGGTCGGGTCTCTACCCGAATCCCAACAAAAGTGAAGTTTATCTTTCTGGTGGGGTGGCAGATGCTAAGGAACAGATTCGGCTATCCCTGGGATTTAATGAAGGCCTGCTCCCTTTCCGTTATCTCGGTGTACCCATATTTGCATCGAGGATGACTAAAACGAACTGTAATTCGTTAGTTAACTCTATAACGGCTCGGGCACGCTCTTGGTCCCATCGATTTCTTTCCTTTGCTGGTCGACTGCAACTGATCAGGTCCGTTCTCCATGCTATCCAAGTGTATTGGACGAATGTCTTCACTATCCCTCAATCTGTGCTGTATAGAATAGAATTGATTCTACGACAATTTTTGTGGAAATGACCTGAACTAGGTATCGGGGGGGGGGGGGCTAAAGTCCCTTGGAACGAAGTTTGTTTGCCCAAAGAGGAAGGCGGGCTGGGCATACGTAGGCTGCTAGATTGCAACCGTGCAGCGATGCTAAAGCACGTATGGACTCTATTCACAGATAAGGAGTCCCTATGGTGTAAGTGGATCCATTCTACTTTCCTCAAGAATAAAAACTTCTGGTTGCTGCCGAAGCCCACTATCTGTTCATGGGCTTGGAAGAAAATACTGGATATCCGTCCGCAATTTCGGCTACAATTTCATTGGCATATAGGTGATGGCTCATCTGTATCATTTTGGTTTGATAATTGGCACACAAAAGGCCCTCTTTCTGACTTTTTCTCTAATAGAGAAATATATTCCTCTGGCATCCCGAGAAATGCAACTGTCCATGATTTCCTATGCTCTACATGGGATGAATCCTCTTTCATGGAAATCTTCAATGCATGGACAGACTCGCTACCCCACGATTGGCGAAAGTCCTGATATGTTCGTTTGGCAAGGCCATTCTTCTGGGACATTCTCCACAGCAATGGCTTGGGAGTTGATTAGAATCAAGAGTCCAAAAGTGTACTGGAGCTCATTTATCTGGGACCATAGCATTACACCAAGGTATGCATTTTTATTGTGGCTTATCTCGAAAAATAGACTCCCAACTCAGGTTGTCTTACTCAGCTACAACAGAATTCCGGAAGCACTTTTGTGCTTACTGTAAATGTAGACCGGATTCTATTGATCACTTGTTTTTTGGGTGCCAATGCACGAGTTCCCTTGCATTGTGTTGGGCAAACACTTGCAATCTCTCTTGGCGGAATAAACCATGGGTAGATAATCTACGATGGGCAAGCAAATATATTAGTGGTAACAACTTCCAACATCGGATTGCTCGGTTCTCTCTTGGCGCCTTATGTCATATTATTTGGTCCGAACGGAATCATATCCTTGTTAGGAACAAGCCCATGTGTTTACCAGCCATGCGCAATCACCTTGTAAAGGTTGTTCGGGACAGAGGGTTATCCATGCATCCTGTTCAAGACACTCGCCGCAACAGGAAGATCCAATCTAATTGGGGCATTTCATCGTCCATATTCGTGTAACTTGCTTTTGCGTTCTTGTTTGTAACTTACTTAGGGTGTTGGCTGATGTTTAAAGCCTAAACCTAAGCCCAAATTAATTCAGCCCAAATTAATTCAGCCCACTTAGAATTAAATTAAAGCCTAAACCTAAGCCCATTATGACTAAAAAGCCCGACTAATTGACCTAGGTTTACACTATAAATATATATTTATGTCTCATAATCGAGGGAGAGCTTTCATAATTTCAGAAATCAGATTTATAGAGAGAAGAAAAGAGAGAGAGACTCGGCCGAGTTCACACGGTCCCATCCCTGAGCTCTCTCCCAGCGGTGCCTTCCACGCTGCACTGCTGCTACTCGTCACTCGCTTCTGACGACGCTCGCCGCTGCCGCTATCCGGAAGCTCCTGTCCGCGAAGTCACAAAAATACAGAGAGAGAACGACATTCATTGGGAAGGGCGTGAGAAATGGGCGACCACAATTGAGAGTGAGTGTCGTCCATAGAAGATACAGGCAAGAGAGATTGTAGCACGTGTGCAGCAAGGGGGGTCCACTCTCCATCAGTTCTCATCTTCACTCCTCACCATCATTCACGTAGAAAACCATATCAAGCATTGAAGACTTCTTCATCTGGTGCTTCACCCGCGGACGCACGTTCAACACGCTAGACCGTGACAACTTCGGCCGCAACAGGCCAACGCTGGGTCTACCACAGCGAGGAGCCCCGCCGGCCATCCACCATCAGGCAACGCCGCTCGTGATCCACCGAGAGCCATCATCCGCCGAGGCTCGAGATCCGCAATCCCGACGCACCGCCGGTCACAATCCCGATCCGCTGCAAATTCAAAATTGGAAAGAAATCTGCAAATTAGGTAATTATCTTATCCTAATTTGATTTGAATATTTTGTTGCTTAATTTGTGCTTATTGATATCTAATCTTGCATATTTAGATAATAGGCAATATTTCAATTAGGATTTATTTCCTTTTTTTGAAATCTTGGATATCTGATCTTATCAAATTTGGATAGAATTTAGAATTTTCAAAATTCTTTGAATATATCCAAGATATTTGAGATATCTAAATTTTTTCAAGATGTGATTAATTAGGAAAATTTCCTAATCCGCAACCGCGCACATGGAAATAAATCTATCCATCGGGCTTTAGATAGAGTTATTTCCATAGCGGGTATTTCGAATTTTAGGATTGATATGTCAGGCTTCAGATCGAAACTTAATTCGAAAGATTTCGTGGTTTTTTTTTTACTTGATTTTAATTTCGAATTTTGATTAAAAAAATGCAAAAAAAATTGCTTTAGAATAGGTCAATTTCTTTAGTTTAAAATTGCATGTTTAGATAATTGGCATTTTAATTCCGAATTTCATTTGGAAAAATACAAAAAATATGCCCGTCATTAGAAATAGGTCACGTCATTGCATGACATATAGTTTGCACGTTAGGTTGCATTAATCGCATGTCAATTTTTGCACGTCATTACATATAGGTTAGCTTTCATTTAAATAAGTAAAAAATCAAAAAGAAATTTCTGCACCTTTGAACTCTAAGTCAGGATTTATCAAAATTGTCAAATTGAGTATTTTTCTCGAAATTGGTACCGAAAGGGCGTTAGGGAATCTAGCGTAACCAAGTCCTCGAATTTATGATTTATCGTTTGTAGAAATAAAATAGTACTCCCGCTATTTTATTTAGGTTTCTAATCAACCTACCCTAAATGATTAGTGGCGACTCCTGTTGAAAATATTTGCATGCTCACAATTGGACCTAAGTTGCGATTTGGTAGAGTTTGGGAGAACTCGAGCTAGGTTAGTTAATTTAATTGATCTAGTAATCCATTAGCCTAAGATCGTACAACCGATTTTTTTAGGTCGCGACAAGTCTGTCGAGCCTTGGTCTTTTGCTTCTTTACTACAATCTATTTTTATTCCTTCCTTTTTGATGTGGGACGCCCTTTATATTGAGTGATAAGTTAAAATGCAGAATATCGACTTAATTTTTCAGTAACGCTTTTCATGATATGCCACAAGCACCATTGATGCTTAGAATCAGGGAACACAAGCGGAACTGCAATTTGCATTGCCTTGTCCTGGTTGGTGATAATAGCGAATGGCGCTCGTCCTCCCATCCAAAAGAGCCATGATTTGAATAACCAAACGAATGTGTTAGTGTCATGCCCCGTACCCCACGAAGCGCTAGCATCCCACCACAGGTCGAATTTATTGCGACGTCCCAGGAACATTGCCGACCCAACCCAAACATCAGAGCCACATGCGGAAGCGGATAAAAACAACCCCGGACTAAACAAATGACGACGGGGTAGCACATAAGAACAATCAAACAATATCTACAACATTTTTATACAGCCACTGCACCAAGTATACAAACATCATATTACAAACGCTAATTAATAATTAAACATCCACAGTCACCGACTTAACAAAAGATCAGGAGTCAGGTTATCTTACCCTCACTATCAGTCAACCTATTCTACGTAATCCCTAAAATATCCTAGAGAAAGCCTAAGGGTTGTCCTTTTCCATTCTGCTCCTGAGTCTTCGAGCTTCTGCTCCGGAGGATCACCTGCAGCTCCACTAGGCACCATGAGCAACTCTTCAAAACTCCAAAAAGAGGTGGCGGGCCTCTTGGGTCTAAGGCTGGGGGTCTGAAATTGTGGATTATACAACTATGAGACGAATCTCAATAAGTGTACAACCCCAAACCTCACGTAGGCTCTCACATACCACCAGATGAAACACGCACAACACACGACGATCAACCAAACTAACAATCACATGCGATCCTACCTGGAACTCGTCATACACTTCCCTGCACGTTAGATAACAACACGGCCAGTATGCCACAGCCATGAATCACAGACGCGCGCGTACCTCAATTATAAGATAAAACCCACTTGGGCACATCTCATACCGTGCCTAGCAGCCTTTACCCCATAATTAAGCATCACATCAAGCGATACAAACACACTCGCACACTAACTCACACCATGCGTCACTTTCTTAACCCTCACACGTCAAGCCAAATCCCGCTCATTCTCATCTTTTCCATCACTACCGCGCCAGCGTAAAATGTATCAGGCCAACGGTCTTCTGACCTAGTCAGGCATCGACACCCCGTCGGGCCGAGCATCGTCAACTCATCAGGGACGACATCGTCCCGAGTAAACGAACACGCCTCAAGACGAAATCCTACACTCGACTTGCCTTAATTACCGCGCCCGCATAAAACGCATCGGGCCAACGATCTTCTGACCTCGTCAAGCATCGACACCTCGTCGGGCCAGGCATCGTCACCTCTTCAGGGACGGCATCGTCTTGCGTAAACAAACATACCTCAGGACGGACCTTTTTCCAACCAATCCTACATTCTTGTACCTTCGTTCCACTCAAACCACATCTACCACACGGCCATACATACTCATGGCCAAACACACACCTCACACACATTTCACAAATTTCACATCCTCGTCACACGAACACCCTACCCGATCACACATGCTTGGCACGCGAACTCAATGCGCAATCACACCACCACACCACCACATCTCACGATCACACATACACAGCATACGGCCAAATCACAATCAGCCCGAAAACGCATTTCCAAACCAGCCAACAATCACAAGCAACACAATTATCATAATAGGCCCAATCAAGCCATAACGATTCCAATTAATCACACAATTTAACCCTGATCGATCCACAACATCACAGTCCTAACCAAGCCTCCTAAACCTCGAAATTTCGTCGCCAAATTAGTCCACAACCACCGAACACTCAGCCTTCATTCCAGCCTAAAACAGCCACCTAAACTACCCGAATCAAGCCCTAACCACGTCCTACGATACCCGAGGTCCTAGGGAGAGTTTGGGGAATACACTTACCCTAAAAGGCAAGACAAACAGGGCTGGGTGGTGGCCGGAACAGCAGCAGTAGCAGCAGCGGCGTCGCCGGCGGCCTAGCGGGCGATCGGCTACTCCACCGTGGGCGGGTGGCTGGCGGGCGGCTCACGGGCGGCTGGGGGCGGCGTCCAAGTCGTATAGGGCAGGGGAGGGCGGCCAAGGGTGGCTCGGCGGCGGCTGAGCTGATCGAAACAGGTAAATAGAGGAAGAGAGAAAAGAGGCGGACGGACGATGGCCGGAAAAGAGAAGCAGCGGCGGCGGGTGGCTAGGCTGGGCGGCGACCGGCGATGGCGAGCTGGTGGCCGATCAGGGGTGGCTCACGCACGGGAAAGAGGGGAGAGAGAGAGAAACCGATCGGTGGGGGGTGAGGAGAGAGAAAGAGAGAGGAAAATTAGAGAGAAAGAGAGAGAAAATGAAACAAATATCTACCCCCCAATAATTGCACCCCGGAAATTACCAAAATACCCTTCCAACTACTCCTCCGATCCAATGGCCGAGATTTAATCTTATCCTCATCTGACGGCCCACGTTAAATCGTATCCAACAAGCCAAGGGGCAAAAATGTAATTATCCAAAAAGGGAGAGGGGCATTCTTATCCTTCAATTTTCGGCCACACTAGGTATTTCTCAGTCCCCCGACTAAATCCAATCCTTAAAATTCGTTTGCGGTCCCGGGGGCAAAACGGTCATTTTTCCGATCCCGGGCCGAAATCCATTTTTTTGCAAAAATGGGTGGCCCCAAGGTTGGCCAAGCCAAAAACGTCATCGGCCACTCGAAATTGTCACTCTCAAATTCTCGATTCCCGGGCCCGAATTCCAAGAAATGACTAAGATCGAACAATCGCGATTTTAGTTTATCTCTTGCTAACGGGTGGCTCGTTGGGATTACGCGCTCTCGACCCGTGACCGACACTAAGTCAAATCATGTTTAAGTTTGCTCGAACCCAGGCGACCTCGATTGTCATATAATTGCGAGGGTCTGTCACTAGTTATCTTCGGACACGATCAATCAAATAGACCGGTCTTTGTTGGCTCAAAACATTCCCTCGTCAATCGTTATGGTCGAAGATCGAACCAAGGTCGAGTTCTTTGGTCGTGCGAACTCAATCCCGTAATGGCTTTACCCCTTAGGTTAGTATCGCGAGAATGCGCGGTTTCGGGTGAAATCTTGCTATAAGTGCATTGGTCAAATATTCATTTCATAAATCCCGGGAAAATGATCGAAAATTCAGACTGTTACAGTTAGTATCCCCATTCGACACGAACCCTCAACCAAGAAGTATGGATTAACCATGACGATTCACACCCACGAAAGGTGCAAAAGGCATCTCATATTGATTGGTCAAATATGTAGTAGCAAAGATTACTACTTCATCAAAACTTTCATATAATGCCGACTTCTTGCATCAGCCTGGGAAACATTCTTTAACCTGGAACTATCATCCAACTCCATCACATAGAAAAGACGGTCGTTTCTATTTTGCATCCTAACAAAACAGTTATGATTGGCTTCGCCATCTCCAGTTCCAAGTCTTTTGCCTTTTCAATATAATTTTGACAATCTTTCGCGCCAAAGGTAAGATTTTCATACCCTGCTCCATCAACAACAGACAAGTTAAAGTTCTTGTAGATCCTTATACTAGCTCCATCTACATACACTCTTTCCATGAAGAGAACATGCAAGAGCTAAGTATTTACCTTATCATCATCTCTATTTTTCCAGCTCCTTCTTGAGACACCCAATCCCACTTGTTTAGCATATCTTTTGCAGTACTCTAATAGATCCTCTACAGAATCAAATACCATTCCTTCCCTTGGTTTTTTATCACATTTTCTTCGTCAATTTTGATTTCACTTTGCTTCATCACCAGCAGCTTCTGTTTCACATTCTTCATCATCAGATAGTGTGTCATCGTTCTGTACTTGTAGTGTTGATGGGAATTCTTCTTGCGTTTGCTAAAACTATAGAAAGCAAAATAATCCGTGATTTTTCAAAATAAGGTATGATGCAACAGTAGTTTATTCATATTATCGTAAACCGATACCATAGCAACTATATGCAAATCAAAGTCCTTTAACCATGTATTCTATTTAGGGAAAAAGCCACCAAAAACCCCAAACTTTCCCCTTTGTGACACATTTACCCTCAACTTTTTTTTGTGACACCAAAAACCCCAAACTTTCTTATTTGTGACACATTTACCCCAATGTACATTGTCCATGGGCATTTTCGTCTTTTCCGCTTTTTCTTTTTCTTTTTATTTTTTTTTCAGAGATGGTGAGGGGCCTCGCCGGCGTCCGGCGGTCCTCGCCGGCGGCCGCCCGACGCCGGCGAGGCTAACCCTCGCCGGATCTGGCGAGGGCGAGCCTCGCTGGCGTCGGGCGAGGCTCGCCCTCGCCTGGGCGAGCGAGGGCGAGCGTCGCCCGATGCCGGTTAGGGGTGAGGCTCGCCCTCGCTCGCCCAGGCGAGGGCGACCTCGCCCGACGCCGGCGAGGTCGCCCTCGCCAGATCCAGGCGAGGGCGAGCCTCGCCGGCGTCGGGCGAGGCTCGCCCTCGCTCGCCCAGGCGAGGGCGACCTCGCCGGCGTCGGGCGGCCGCCGGCGAGGGCCGCCGGACGCCGGCCAGGCCCCCCTCCCCGATCTGAAAAAAAAAATAAAAAAAAAAGAAAAAGCGGAAAAGACGAAAATGCCCATGGACAATGTACATTGGGGTAAATGTGTCACAAATAAGAAAGTTTGGGGTTTTTGGTGTCACAAAAAAAAGTTGAGGGTAAATGTGTCACAGAGGGGAAAGTTTAGGGTTTTTGATGGCTTTTTCCCTTCTATTTAATCAAAATAATTTGATTGATGGATGGAGGAGACAAAATCGGTAGGACCCATCTCAGGCAAGCACAAATTATAAACATAGAGCAACAACAGCTAAAACACATAAGATACAACACAAGATGACAAAACCTAACTCGTATTCAATCAAAAGCATGCTCCTGAATCTTAATACCAAATAATTGTGGGGCAAAAGAGTCAAGAGTTAAAGACTTTATATACAAAAGCAATCTATGTCGTCCATGCGTGGCAGATAATTGGTTTGATTTTTCTCTTTAGTTGGAGAGTTACAAGACGTTACAAATCAGATGATTGGATAGTTTTCACCATTAGATAGATAGATGCTCTGCTAATAAAAGTCGATTTATAGGACGTTATAAATGAATTCGTACGTCTTAATTGTAATTTTTTTAGCTGACACTATTTACGAATTTTTTCCATTTTTGTTATGGCATTGAAATTTAGATTCTCAAAGTAATCTTCTCTATTAAAAAAGTTCTTGACCTCTTGATATCAATTTTTCTTATGCATGGCCAACTTATATACCTTATATGACTCTTAAAGATCCAATCATCACAATAACATAAATTATCTCATGTTCATGTATGTTTGACGCATGAATATTGAAAATATTCCAAAAGAAGTCAACAGGTTGAAAAAGTTCTAAAACTAAGAATGATGCCATGTAAAAACTTGTTCAAATTGTCAGCTATTTAATCAGCATCAATAAAAAGGATCATTAATGCAATTAGCCTTTGTCCATTCATATTCTTAAGATCCATTTTTAGAAAGGAAAGAAAAAAAACATGATCTTCACATGTAAAAGCGTGCTTAAAATGATTAAAAGAAAATAACAGTTTATTGTGGTGTTATAAACACATTGTTTCTAGGAAATATTTTAAAAAGTCTTGTAGAATATTCATGAAATGACCGAGCAATATATGGTTAAGTGTATTGATGCTTGTTATAAAAAATAATATATGATGATGCACGATTTCTCCCAATAAGACCAGAAATTTCTGTGGTTACGAAGAAGAACGCCCCTGAATCTTCCGTTAAGTCTTTGTCTTTGTCTACCAATGAGTTGGAGACGTGCTTGGGAATAGATCACTCAAATACATTGATAGAGTTGGCAAAAACAATATCAACATTCTGAAACGATGGAAGAGGGAAGCTGCCAGTTTTTCGATTCTTTTCACCATGGCTCGTGACTTACTAACCCATCAGCATTTATGATCCCATGTTTAATACTAACTAACAGATCTTGGAAGACAAAAAGTGTAGGCAGAAAATTTAGAAATCGTTTTTGCCGGAAATGATTGGGTTTTGCAAGAATTGACTCTAGAGGAAAGTGCCCAATATGAACTAGAGGACAACAACGACATTCTATCATCCAAATTATGGTGAGAAACTGGGCACCGAAGACACCAATTTTATTAGACATTCTCTTTGGTGTAATTTGTGTGTTGTTGTTAGCAAGGCACCATTACATGTAATTTTCTTTTTCAAATTACTCGAAGATATACTTGTATTTCAATTTGCTTTAATTGAATGGGTGCTTTTTCAAATTAAATTTTTCTTAATTAAATTTCTTGTTATTTTTAAAAATTGAAAAAATTAGTTTAAATTTTTTTATTTTTTTCATTAAAAGAATTTAAATTAATTTAGAAAAGAAATGGGCCCGGACCAATTGAGCCCGGAACAGCCCTTCGGCCCCGCCTAGCCGGCACAGCCCAAGGACTAGCACTTTCTTCCACCAGGCCTTTCGCCATAAGGTTTTTCACTTGTCTAGGCAATTCATGTGATTCTTCGTTCTCTTCATGTACCACTAGCGCACATGCAACATGTGTCTCCTCCTAGGCTTTTGTTAATCCAGACAAGGATGTTTTAACAATTTCTTCCTTTGCCTACTTGGGGCGATTATCAATTTTTAATGGTGAAAGAATAATCTATACACCATCCTTCTTGAAGGAATAAGTGTCTCCGAATCTATCATGAATAGTTCGATGGTAATATTGCTATGATCGTCTAAGAGACATATGACATATCTATTGGAATCACATCATAGCATACTTCGTCGTGGTATCTATTTGCAATAGAAAATTGAACTAAATAGGGTTGGAGACCTTCCTTCATTTCCCTCCCTTAACTATTGAGACCTGTTGGGGTAGGGATTATCTTTCATCGGCAACTTCAACTTCTCGACCACAGCTACTACAACATTCTTGAAGCCTCCTCCATCAATAATAGCACCGTAAACCTTGCCAAGTGACATGCACTTTGTGTGGAAAACATTGTGGTGCCCTTCATTCGTCACCTCTCTCTGCCTCGTCTTTCTCTTTCAAGCCAGGAAAGATCGCCTCCTTCACCAACACACGTCTCTCTCTCTCTCTCTCTCTCTCTCTCTCTCTCTCTCTCTCTCTCTCTCTCTCTCTCTCTCTCTCTCTCTCTCTCTCTCTCAAATCATAATAAAATTTCACAGACATATTAATAGAAAAACTTGTGATTTTGGGCAATGTTGACGAGTGCCCCCACAATGTCAATAAAGAAAGGTGGGATCAGTTGTAGGCCGTGGGCTCAACACATTGAACATGAATGCTTCAGAATGTTTATCACAGTAGGTTTCATTGTCTTTCTACACAACTTATTTGTTAGAGGGAATGCAAGAACTTCAATTTGAAAGACTTCATTCATAGAAAACCTTATCTCTTTAAATAAGTGCAAGAACCTGGCAAGCCTTCTGTCTAGCATTCCCAGATTACAAAAACTCAGCAGGTTGAGACTTGTCTTTCCTATTTTCCCTAATCAAATTGGTATACGAACTTTTTAAAGGTCCTAAGGTGACTTGGGCCTATTGTGGAAACTTAATTGAGATGGCAGTCCAACTTCAGTTTTAAGGTATTTTCTTGCAAGCTGTTCTGCTTTTGATTTAGGTTTCTGGTCCACTTGGATCTTTATAAAAAAAATGCCCGACGACTATTTTCAACCCCCAATTCTGTTTACATAAAACTGGTACACAGGAACAAAAGACCATGGCCATCATGCTCGATTTTTTTTGGTCAAAAAACGGAAGCCATTTCATTCATGTTAAAAAGTTGATAAATACACCAAATGAGCTTATGAGCATAACAAATCCCAAAGGGCTTGTGGTGGATTGAAAACCCAGTTGAGTGGGTGGATATTATGGACTTGAGCATTTACGACCTAGTCCACAACCTTGTTCTGGGTCTGTGCACAGTGGGCCAACCGAAGGCCTTTTACTTTGATAAGCAAGTCTTTACTCTCTCTGATCAGCGCGTGGACTTCCCAAGAGACCTGATCTGTGCCTTGAGGCATTCTAACTAAAAAGAGATTAGCTGACTCTAACTCTATCTCTTCACATTCTCTCTCTTCAAAGCCACGTGAGTTTAGCCACTTTAACGCTTCCAACAGAGCTAAGGTTTCGGCATGGAGGGAAGATCGAACTTGCACAGAGCTTGCGAATCCGTCAATCAGCATTCCGGAGGAGTCTCGGCACACCCACGACACCGCATCAGCCCCTTCTCTCTCCAGAAACGCTCCATCTACATTTATTTTCAGAGATCCCGAGCGCGGTGGAATCCAAGAAATCTATGAGTTTTCCTTCCCTTTCCCTTTTCCTATGGGTTCGGAGCTCCAATGAATAATTTTGTCGTTCATTGCACAGGCATCCATGACAACACTCCTTGGATCTAGTTTGGTGCCCCTGAATATGAAATTGTTACGAGATTTCCATATGTGCTAAAGAATAGCTGTGACAAGCTCCAGGTTGTACACATCCCTTTTAGTACTTCGGTAATTTAGTAACCATTGATCAATTCGATTGAGTTAATGACTCGAAATCCTGACTTGTACCTGCGAATCTAACTAGATTTCTTGAGTCCATGAACAGAGGAGGAACAAGTGCTCAAGTGCTCAAGGGTTTCTCAGTTCTGCTGGCAAAGAGGGCAAACTGGGTCGGGGATCATGTATCTTTTGAGGAGGTTATCCTTTGTAGGCAAGGCATTTTGGCAAATACTCCATAAAAACATCTTGAGTTTTGGCAGGACACCTAGTTTCCATAATTTATTCCAAAGTTCTGATGGGGGCTGGTAGGAAGAGGAGGGTTGTTGTATGCGTGAGCCATCATGCTCGATTTACCTTTACCTTTTTGGGTATAAAAGGAGGACAAACCCTTTTATTATTACATCATAATCACTTTTGGTGCACAAACACCATAAAATACGTGAATCAGATCTCACGGCGGCATGTGGCCAAGACAAAAATATTAGCACATGAGCATTTGTAGCCTAATTACATTTGTAAGGAAAAGTATTCTATAGATTGATTCTATGAATGTACATATGGTGTCATTTTATTTTCAGACAAGCGCTCAATGCAAAATGATTGATAGTGTATATCTATGTTCTTTGGTGCACCGAAAAAGCAAAGAGCAAGTTACAAATACACAAGCATATGGAAAAGGAAAGGACCTCTAGGCAATAGTTTTTCCACAGAAAGCCAATCCTCGGAATTATGGTGAAGTAAAGTCCCACTAAGTAAGAATATCCTTATTTCACGGATTGAAAAAGGGGGATGCGATGATGACAAATGGAATCACGTGAAGGAGCAAATTAGAAAGGAGAGTTGTTTTTGGCGAATCTTTACTGTTTTCTCAAATTAAAAAAGTAGCCTTCCTCAGTAAAGGCATGATGAACATCACTTAACCGTGCGTGTGCTTTCAATTCAATTCGCTCCAATTTTTTTATGGTCGGCTATCGTGTCAGATCAATTAGAATTTTTCTAAGGGAGTAGTTAGTAGGGAAGTGAACTGCTTTTGGTTTTTTCTTCTTTTCCCCCCCTTTTTACTGTTCATTGTGTGCTCAACTTTTTTTTTTTGCTAGAATGTGTGCTCAACTTGTTATGCTATAATTTATCGTTGTGTAAGTACTTGTCGTATGCCCACTTCAATCGATTGATATCTAAAATCACGTGGTGGGGTCACGCATGTCACGAGTACATCCAGAAAAATTGTGATGAACAATTATTTATGCTTGTGATATCGGTGAATTTTATACACAAAAACTTACGGTGCATTTATTTTTTTGCTCCTTTCTTCGTGATTTTGTAGAGATATGTATCAAACCTAGGTTGGCCGTATGCTTCCTCAATGACTGCATGAAATGGGTATTCCACTTTTTCCTTGTGATTGCAAAAGATAGTTAAAATTCTTCAGCAAGACTTGTAATAATGCATCCATAACCTTTTGGTTGCGTTTGGTCGACCGTATAAAAGTCAGGATAGGATATGTTTTATCCTATCCTGTGTTTGGTGGTGGTCTAGGATAGGATAAGGTTGGATATAGATCGGATATAGCCCGGATAAAAAAATCCGAGAGGAGGGGGTAGGATAGACCCGGATAGGATTTCTAATGCCTATTTTTTCAGAAACCCTACACTCCACTCGTTGTCATCTTCATCCCCACACCTTGTGCGCTTTCACCAAAAAAATTTCTCGACTATTTTTCCTTCACTGACTCCTCCAGACCCGTGAATAGCAAAAATAAAAAAATAAAAATTATCCTATCCGACTTTAAATCCGTAGTCCACCAAACAGTGGATAGGATACGAAAAAATCCCAGGATTTCTTATCATATCCTATCCAATCCAATCCTGTTTAGAAATCCGGACGACCAAACGCAGCCTTTAAGTTTGTTATAATTTCTTACGTTTCCTATATCATAAACACTATGTAGAAAGAATTATCAAATATACTTGCGTAAGTACCCAATTTTACTGGTTTTTTTTTCCTCAAAAAAGCGTGTTAAGCTAGTCCATTTACTTAGGCGGTTGCCCACAAAATAGGAGAATTTCAAGCAAAGTGGATAGATAGGGAAATTTTCATTTTAGTACCCAAAGTGGGGGCTTTTTCTCAAAAATGAGTCTAAAGTGGACCTAGTGCCAAATTGGTACCCAAAGTACCCAATTAGTCTCAAATTAGTACCCAAAGTCCCTAAAAAGTCTCAAATAAGGGCCTGGGTCGCCAGCCGGCGATCGAAACAGTATTTTTATATATTTTTATACTTTTTTTCCTTTTTCTATTTTTTCTTTTCCTTTTTCTTTTCTTTTTTTTCTCTCTCTTCCATTTGTCAGCCATAGCCGGTGCCGGCGGAGGTCACCAGCCTCAGGCGGAGGCGGCCCTCGCCTGGGCTGGGCGATAGGGGTGTAAATGGTTCGGTTCGGTTCGGTTTTTCAAAAAAACCGAACCGAACCGAACCGAACCATTAAGGGTGCCCCTTGAACCGAACCGAATTTGAACCGAACCGAAAAATCGATTTGGTTCAGTTTGGCTCGAATCAGTTTTCGGTTTCGAGTTCATTAAGGATAAAGAGAGAGGAGAGAGGAGAGAGAAGGGGAGAGAGAGAGAGGGCAAAATAGCCCTAAACCGAAGTGTTTATTTTAGTTCGGTTCAATCCAAACCGATCTGAACCGAACCGAAATGAACCGAACCAAAAAGAAAAATTGGTTTATTTTGATGATCCGAACCGAAACCGAAACCGAATCGAAATGCACAAAATTTTCGGTTCGGTTCGGTTCGTATCTCGGTTCGGTTTTTCGGTTCGGTTCTGACACCCCTACTGAGCTAGCGAGGGCTGCCCTGGCCTGTGCTGGGCGGGCAAGGATTGCCCTCGCCCTCGCCCTCGTCGCGAGCCTCCGGCAGGAGCATCCCTCGCCAGATCCGACGAGGGCCGCCCTCACCCACCCAGCTTAGGCAAGGGCGGCCCTCGCCCGACCCTTGGTTGCCCTCGCCGGCATCGGGCGAGGGCTGCCCTCGCTTAGGCTAGGCAGGCAAGGGTCGAAGTCAAAATTTAGCTACTGCATAACGTCAACAAAGCAGGCAGCGGAGGGGACTGTTACCCGACACCGTCGTGGTATAGGCAGTTGATGAGGACGTCACTGCGGAGGTTCAAGAAGTAGATGGAGGAAGCAGCCACTGTCATCGTCGCCGATCCTCCTCCCCCCACACCCACACCACACCCCCGACGATCCGATCAATCGAAGGCCCCCGCCCCCACGCCCCTTCTTCCCCATCGCCGCCAGATTCGGAGATCTGCGGGAGTGCTCGCCGGACGCTCGCGGCGAGAGCGACGGTCGCCCTCTCTCGCCCAGCCCAGGCGAGGGCGGCCCTCGCCCAATGTCGGCGAGGGCGACCCTCCCCCAACGCCGACGAGGGCAACCTCACCCAACCCTGGGTTACCCTCGCCGGCAAGGGCCGGCGACCTATGCCGACCCCGGTTATGGCGGGACAGAGGAAAGAGAGAAAAAAAAAAGAAAAAGAAAAAAATAGAAAAAAGAAAAAAAGTATAAAAAAATATATAAATACTGTTCCGGTCGCCGGAACAGTCGCAGGATTGCCGACCGGGGGGCATTTTGGCCGGCTAGCCAACCCAGACCCTTATTTGAAACTTTTTGGGGACTTTAGGTACCAATTTAAGACTGATTGGATACTTTTGGTACCAATTTGGCACTAGGTCCACTTTGAATCCTTTATTGAAAAAATACCCCCATTTTGGGTACCAAAATGAAATTTTCTCGGATAGATATGATGCCACTTCTTTTGAAGAACATTAAAAGGCTGAAGCGGCAGATTGACCAACGCACCCTTCATCTCCGAGAGTTATCTTTACTTTTACTTGTACTTTCATTTCCTTGTTCAATTCCTTGTAATTTGATTTTGATGTGTTTTCAATTTCAACTATTTCAGTTGATTGTAATTGCAATCCCAATACAATTTACATTTTCTCGTGCTTAGATCGTGGAGTTTCTTACTCCATCTAAAGCACATTCACGCACTGTTTGCTTGAGTGTGAAACTGAGATGCATTTTCGATCGTTTCCCAATTGTTTGAACCAGCTTTAAAGGGACTGAGTTCCAAGAAGTCACTGAATAGTCTAGCCCTGATTTTAGCTCCAGACATCTCAGTCCTTTGAGGTCAAGTTTCCGATCGGATATAATTGTAGAATTTCTCAAAATTAGATTTTACGGCAAGAAATGACTCCTTATCTCTATTCAAGAAGATCAGATCATTGTTAGCAAAGTATAAGTGAGTGAGTGAGTGAGTAAGTGAGTGAGTAAATGGCAAAACAGAAGTACGTGTGCGTAAGCTTGAATTTCTTGGTGCATAGGTTAAAATCTCATTTACTTATTCTACGCTACAGAGTTTTAGTGAAAAATTGCCCTGTCTTCACAACAAATAGGATGCGATAGGATCACCTTGTCTTAATCCATTCTGCCCTCTAAAACAGCCAACAAGCTTCCCACTGGCAGTTATAGAGTATCTAGGAGTAGTAACGCGTCTTTCCGCCCAAGTCAAGAAAACAGGAGGAACACCAATTGGAGTCAACAGATTCGCAAAAATAAATAAATAAATGCATTAAAAGTTTTAAAACTTGTTATCAAAGTATAATTGAATACTGAAACTTACAAAATGTGCAATCAATTATTAAAACTTATCACAAAAGCTCAATCGAGTTCTAAAACTTTTAAAAAGCGCAATTGAGTTATTTTGTCTATTGCGCTTTTTGAAAACTTCAGGACTTGATTTTACTTTCGTAATAAATTTAAGATTTAATTATACTTTTTAAAAATTTTAAAATTAAATTATATTTTCCTAATAAATTTTAGAACTTTAAATGCAAAACACTTTAACATTCATAAGTTGATAGTGCAGTGGGAACATCATCCGTTTGTATGCATGGAAAGTAGAGCGTCTGTGCATTGTCAGCTTTATCAATTGAACAGCATTGTCCTGTTGTGGACTGAGGGGAATACATATACAATGTGGGATACTGGGAAAATTACGGAATCTTATAAAATTGTCTCACGACTATTGCTTTATGAAATGTGGGGAAAATTACAGAAGCCTTTGTCCTGGTTAGCCCATGTGGATATTTCCCTTTTTCAAGAATAATAATAAAATAAAGGAGAGAAGAAAATTTTTCAAAACTGGCGTGTGAATGCACATGGATCAATGCAGCCAAAGTGAACGTAAATATTGACATCCTGATGTAAACATATGCACATGAATCCCTGTTACCATTCTTAAACAAAAGAAGGCTACTCGAAATTAGCAATTGTCGCAATTTCCCATGCTCATTGCGAACACGATCCACCAGGCTCGGCGACTCTGCGGGCGATAAATTCCACAAAACTAGAAAAACAGGCACATTATAATTGTAGAATTATAAAAGAAAAAGAGAAAAAAATAAAAATAATTAAATTTCGATTTTTTTAAAATATTTTTGTAAAGAGGGAGAGAGTGTGTGGGGTCTAGTAGGTGGGTTGGACATGGGTTCCAAACTCAACCCATTTAGACCCATTTATCTTTAGATGGGTCATATATGACCCATTTAAGCTTGACTCTTTAAAATTTAAAGTGACCCATATATGACCCATTTATTTTTAAATGGGTCATATATGGGTTTATGACCCATTTTGACACCTCTAGGGTCGGGTCATAAATGGTCCGACCCAAATTGACCCATTAACCCGTTTATGACCCATTTATCCGCAATACAATTTTCTTGACCCATACCTGACCCGACCCATACCCGACCCATACCCGATCAGACCCATATTGCTAAAATACTTCCATATTTAGTTAAATATAGGAAAATTCATACCCAAGCTGAAATGAGAGTATGGAGTGAGTGAGTGCAAGATTGAGTGAGGGCAAGAGAGATGTGTTGAGTTTAAATCAGCTGTAAACCCATTTACGACCCATTTACGACCCATTTAACATCAATATAAGACTTCTACCCATTTATGACCCATTTACTAAATATAACTAACCCATTTATGACCTATTTACTAATATATGGGTTAAGAAATGGGTTTATGACCCATTTTGACAGGTCTAGTAGCAGGTTAGTTCCTCCCCTGATTTTTTCAGTCGAATTCATTCATACTTACCTCAGGACATAAAAGATAAGAGAGGTAAAAAGAAGCAGCAATTAAAGAAAGTGCACAGAAGGAGGTGACGACGATGAAAGGTGCGTGGGTGAGGCCACTGGAATGGAACATCCCCGTCTATCTCCCACATTAATTTTCTATTCAACTCCAAACTTTCCAAATTTCGCCTTCTTCAGACCAATCAAAGTCTTTCTTTGTATTATATAGGCGGATAGTTTCTGCATCCGTACAAGTTAGTTCTTCTCATTTTGGGCGCGCCTGTGTGGAATAAAAGTATATAGTTGGATGTTATGATGAATGAGCAAATAAGCGAGGGGTCCCATTGCAATTGGGGTTCATAAGCAATATCGATTTGATTCTGCGGTACGATCCATGGAACAAGTCACGGGACTTTTGTGTTGATTGAGTTTGATGCAGGTTAGGTTAAGGGATATTTTCTTTTTCAGATATCCATTTCCAGCAATCATCATCTTCTCAGAACTTCATTAATCCTCATTTCCATACTTTTAACAGTCGTATTTGTCTAGAAGAGACAGGAGGAGGGAATCCAATTAATTCCTCAATTTTCATTGCTGGCCATTCACCACTCAAAGCCACAAAGCAAGGAAATAGATGAACAAAACGCCTTGATGTATGGATGTCCTAAAGAATAGGCTCGACTCCGCACCATCTCACGGGCAATCACCAAAGAAAACACCCAACGCAGCAGGCACAGCAACAGCCGAGAAGCATTAGAGAGGAAGAAAACGAAATGTTTAGATTTTGATTTCAGCCATGACAAAACAAAACGGGATCAAGCCTATGTGTTAACGACATGATTATTATACACTGAGATGTCCTTAGATCATGTAAAAATATGAACTATTTCGCAGCTGTGTCTGAGGAACATTTCAACAAACAGTTGGTGTGCATCGAGAACATTGAACCTTGTCACGAATTCAAAGCAGTTTCTTCATCTAAAACTGACGCTGACACAACATCGTCGCAGATCATCAAGACACACTTCAGATTCTCAGTGATTTACGCACATATCTGAATCTGACCCTATGTCTCACAAACGAAATAGACTAAAAATGACGGTTTCGGTGACTGAGGAACGTTTCGAAGAATTCATGCTCTATGACTACAAATCAGTTAATGACATGGAAAATTCATTGATTGATTCTCGAATTCAACATTGGAAAGCATTATCTCGCACATACCTCTCGTGGACAATTTGCCGAACAGTTGGTACACGCTTCGAATACAAATCATGGACTCAAAATCAGCGCAGTTTTTTTTAAAATTTTTTTTATCTGAACACAATAAAACATATTTACAATCAGAGAAAGTCATTGAAAAACGGTTTTGATTCTAAATGATTTGCCCGCAAATGTATCAATACACCTCGGCCTCAACTTCATTAAAGTGGCGCAAAACAGGGGAAGGTCACCTGATCAGGGAAGCGAAGTGAATCGGCACCGACGAAGATCGACGAAGGAAGCTCCGAAATTCACCAGCGATGAAAGACGGCACCGGGATGAAGGAAGCTTCGATATGCACCAACTCGTCACGACCGCACGTTCCCAACGTGAGAAAACCACCGATAGAGATTTGAAATGAATTGAAGTTCAATTTTCATGAGTCAGTCTCTAGGCTGCGTGAATGAGCTGATGAGTTTTATTAGCCCTTTTTATTGCCAAAAAGTTTGTTGAATGTATGTTTGATTTTGTCGGTAATAATTCAGGTGCCAACAGTCTTCTCAGAAAAACATGCGATTATTATCGATATTTGAATTGGATCATCAATTTGATATTAACCGAGTACGGGATTTGGACAATTTCAATAGATTTTCTTTCCTTTAAACCAATCAATCAATTAAAAAAATTGGCCTCCAATCACGATGATGTGAAAATGATGATATTAATAATCTATCTTATTTTGACAGGTCAAATTCATTAAGAATTCAATTAACAATAAATTTAATATAAAATAAAGGTTTATGTGACCAAGACATCTAATTAACGGAGATAAGGTTCACGCGCAAATAAATTTCGTCTATACGCATGCTAATATTACTAAAACGCCCAATAATACTAATTCTTAAAGAAAGTCATGCATCTGGGTGTTATAGAATACATATAAAAGATTAAAATGCGGAATAAACTACGCAAAAAAGTATCAAACCTTAGGCAACATGTTAAAATATATAGAGAAGCTTGTGAAATTATTATCGATGTTCCGATTGGATCATCGGTTTGAGATAAATTTAACACTGGATTTGGACACTTTCAGAAGGTTTTCTTTCCTTGAAGCCAATCAATTAATTTTAAAAAAAAAACTAGCCTACAATCACGATGATGTGAAAATTATGATGATGATGATGATGATGATGATAATAATAACAATAATCTATCTTATTTTGGCAGGTCAAATTCATTAACAATAAATTTGATATAAAATAAAGCTTTATGCTGGTCAAGACACCTAATTAACAAAGAAAAGGTTCAAACGCAAATAAATTTTGTCTATGCACATGCTAATATTATTAAAACACCTAATAATACTCTTTCTTAAAGAAAATCATGATTTTTGGTGTTGACACCTAATTTTGCCGGTCCAATAGGTTGTCGTTCCCTTATGAAAACATAGAATTGCAAATTGTAATAGGGATTATTAGAAATTTTTTTTTAAAAAATATTGAAAAAATTAATTATTAAAATATTCGGGCCGGTTCGACCCGGTTCAATTGGACCGGTCCGATCCGGCCCCTTTCTTTTTCTTCTGTTTTTCCCGCTTGGGTTCGGCCCACTGATCTTTCTTCTTTTTCCTTTTTTCGGCTCGGTCCTCTGGCTTTCCCTTTCTCTTTCCCTCATGCTCTGCAGGAAGGACGCTCTCGGTGGCAGAGGCAGCGACGCAGAGCTCCAGTGGGCGACTCGGGCAGGCGCAGGGAGTCGGTGGTCAGCGACCGGCCAACCACGGTAGGCTGGCGGTCGGGCGTGAGCAACTGGCCATACAGGAACGGAGAGCGAGTGAGGTCGGAGAGAGAGAGAGTTTTTGGGAGAGAGCCGGAGAGAGACTCTTTGAATAATATAAACTTGATTGTTAGATTTGAGAACATTAATGCTGGGACCTGGGTTCTAGATTTGGAAGTCTTGATTTGCGGTGGGCGTCAGAAGAAGATCGAGAACAAAGGGAAATTCACATGATTTATGGTGGGCCATCTTTGACTAGACCCTCCACCATTGAATGCTTTCATAAGAAAAAAGAGGAGCTCTTGTTTTGTTTTTGTTAAAGAGCGTGAAGTTCTGACATTGTCCGAAGGAGCGAAGACTTTCGACCAAAAAAAAATGGAGCAAAGACTTCATGGTCTTTGGCTCCTTTAATGTTTGTGTTTTTTTGTTGTTGACATTTTCTCCTTCAAAAAGTATGCGTGTGGGATCTTTTTCTTCGTCATTAAATGTTGGGAAAATTTCAATTAAGATCTCGTAATGGGATTAAATTCTCATAAAAAAATTATAAGTGAATATTATATCAAATAAAATTTTAAAATGCTTAATCAATCTTAAATAAAGGTCTAAAATCCTAATTAGTTTCAAGTAAAGACCTGAATTTGCCGGTCGGTCAAATGCTTACCGACCGATAAGAACGATATTGTTTTGGCGATGAAAACAGTAATATTTTTTTCTTTTTTTGTTTTTGTTTTTCTTTTACTTTTCTTTATTTTTTTTCTTTTAATGATAAACAGTTCGTCTCGCTGTGACATTTTCTTGGGCAAAGTATTCTGAGAACAATTTCTCCCTCCCACTCGATGCACTTGTTCTAAATTTCCAAAGTTGTCATTATTCTTTTTGGTTCAACAAAGAAGGCGAGAGAGTGAGGAACGTGAGAAGTTAGGCTGATTCCGGTGCCGTTTCCTCCTTCCCGACTCGCCCCATCGCCGTCCAACGACACCCGGCCGGCATCCTCACCCACACGATCTCACGTTCCCGAATCCTACATTTCCGGTGAGTCCATTTCGTAGTTTAGTTCAGGGACATTGCGAGGCGGTCGGCCGTGGTTCGACTTGCCTCGAACTCGCCCTGTGGCCGCCGTCTCCCTGAACCGGGTAGGGACCCCGTGAATCCCTTTGGCTCGCCCGGCTCTGTTTATAGGACGAGTTGAACTCGTTTTCTCCGGTTCTTAAATGTGTTTGTATCCAGCTGAGTTGATTTTTTTTATGCCGTGCATTGCGTGACTATTACTTGGGTCTAGATCTGAGTTCATGGTCTAAAAATAGATCACTACCTCCTCCTTTATCCGTGCCCACCACATGTTTGATACAACGTTGGTTGTTCTTAAAATGAGACCAAGACTTTGTTTGGTTTTGTGAACGCATATCTTGGATCTGTTAGAAGTATTTTCATCAACTATGAGGTGTCCTCTGACTGATGTAGGATGAACTCGACACCAAAATGTATATGGCACTCTTGATGAGCTGACATTTTGGTGTCGAGTTCATCAGAGTGCCATATCACTTTTAGTCAAATGCACAAGACTTGCTCGATGAAATGTTTCTGAGAAGTGCATGAAAGATGACTTTTGCTTCTGTTCGAATCCAAAGGCATGTATGGGCGCAGCTCATTCGGTCATCAGTTGTTAGGCTTGAATTTCATGAGTAATGACGTTGCCACATCTTTGTATTCTGTTAGCTTCATGCTATGTTTCCTCCGTTGAATGCTCGTACCCATGAGCCGACCTGTTTTGGCCCCAGCAAAGCCGAGACCCTATTTTGCGAAATCTTGAATGTCCAATGGACGACAATGGGCCCCGATATGGCATCCCACAATGGAAGTTGAGTGAAGGTTACATTTTGATTCACTGGGAAGTGTCAAGTTTTGTTTTCTCGTCCATTGGTTTGCTTGGGTAGAAGAGGTGGACCTGAATGTGAGAGCGGGGAACAGTTGAGAGGGGCAAGGAAAGAAAATGGTTAGGTGGGCTTAAGTGAGGTTTAATAATTTGGGACTCAATCTGGTGAGGTGGATTTGGACTTGCGTTGGTGCCTTTTTTTGGGTTCAAATTGGCTTTGATGGATTTAAGCTTATTTCTAGTTATGATTGGAGTGGTGATTTTTGGGATTGTCTCTCGTTAGAAGCGGATTGGGTTCAAGTAAATGAGCCCACTTCATTTCTTGGCTTTTTTCCTTGTGTTTGTAACCCAGACCCGAAGGCCCTCTCCGGCCCATATTCAGACCGGGCCCCCGAGTCCCTATTTTCGTATAAAAAAATTTAAAAATTTTAAAAATAAAAATTCCGAAAAAAAAATATTTTTTCCTAAAAATTAGGAAAAAGCTTGGAAATTGGGTTTCAAATAGTTTTCTTTTAAAATATGCAAAAATCTTTGATAAAAATTTTGCTTAAAATTGAACGAGCTCTTAAAGCTTTATAATAGGGTTTTGAATGTTCTTAGAGATAACTGCTAGGCTGTTGCTTGCGCATTTTCATTTTTATTATTACTTGGCTGCGCACTTTCCATACGTTGATTGTTGCTTCCCTTTAGCCTAGTTAAGGATAGAACTCAAGGACTCACAATTGGTGTGATTGCTGCATGAACACTTTAGGTGATGTTTGGACAAATTTAAATACCAAAAGGGCACTAGTTGGTTAATTAATGTAATGAAGTCCCTAAACCCATTGAATCTCTGGTTCGTAGAAGTAAAGCAATGCTCCCATGCTTACTTGGTTTTCTAATCAATTTACCAAAAACTAATAAGTGGTGACTCCAAAATGAAATTGATTTGCATGTTAATAATTTAAACATAAGTCGCGAATTGATATAGGTTTGGGAGATCCCGAGCTAGGTTTAATTTAGTAATCAATTAGCGAAACCCCCTAGGTGGGAGATTGGGTTGGGTAGGTTGCGACACTGGGTGTTATAGAATATATAGAAAAGATTAAATGGGGAATAAACTACCCAAACAAAGTATCAAACCTTAGGCAACGCGCTAAAATGTATAGATAAGCTTTTCAGAGGAGTATGAGATTATTATTGATGTTCAGATTGGATCATCAGTTCGATGTAAATCTAATACCAGATTTGGACGCTTTCTCCTGAAGCCAATCAATCAATTAATAAAAAAACTGGCCTCCAATCACGACGATATGAAATAATAATAATAATCTATCTTATTTTGGCGGGTCAAATTCATTGACAATTCAATCAATAATAAATTTGATATAAACTAAAGATTTATGTCGATCACGCCATCTAATTAACGAAAAAAAAGTTTCAAGCGCAAATAGATTGAGTCTATGCGCACGCTAATATTATTAAAATACGTAATAATACTCTTTCTTAAGGAAAGTCATGCATCGGGTGTTATAGAATATATAGGGAATGTCAAATGCGAATAAATGACCCAAACAAAGTACCAAAGCGTAGGCAACTCGTTCAAATATAATGAGAAGATCAAATGAATGGGGAATAAACCAGCCAAACAAAAAACCAAATCTTAGGCATCTCGTTCAAATATATAAAAAAGATCGAATAGAGATAAACCACCCAAACAAAGTACTAAACCTTAGGCAACTCATTGCTCATTGTTAACCAAATCTTAGGTACCTTATTGCTCATTGTTAGCCTCGTTTCCTGATTCTAATGGCGTCTTCTTCTTCCAAGTCCAGAATGAGTTTCCAAGTCTTTGTGAGTTTCAAAGAAAACAACGACGACAACTACATTGTCAAAAACTTTGTCGAACATCTCTACACATCTCTAGACCATGCTCGAATATCCTACTTCGATGTTCAAGAAAGGGAGGAAGATGAAGAGACTAAAATGACCATGGTTACGAAGATGATCGAGAAATCAGACCTTGCGATCCTCATTTTCTCCGAGGACTATGCCTATTCAAAGTTGTGTTTGGAAGAGGTGGCGAAAATCATGGAGTGCAAGAAGCAAGGAAACCTCAAGGTCGTTCCGGTGTATTACGAAGTGGAATTAGATAGAGTAAGAAGATTGGGCGGGAGTTACCGAACTGGTATTGAATATCTCGAAAAGAAGCTCGGGAAGGATTCGAGGAGAATGAAGAGATGGAAGGACGCTCTCCAGGAGGCCGGTAGCTTGTCTGGGCTGAAAAAGGGGTAAGTAGTAATTTTGCCCCTAACTCCAACTCTCTCTCTCTCTCTCACGCAAACACACTCTCATCAGACGCTCACACAGCACATAATACATCCACAAAACTCAAAATTTTGAATGTGCGAATTGAGACATTTGTTAAAAGAAAAATTGCACAAATTTCAAATAGATTAAGTTTAGTCAATATCAAAGACAGTACATAATACATAAAAATCTGGCCTATACTCATCTATATTTATATTCTACCTTTCCTATGTATAGTTACCATCGAAGCTAAAAGAATATTCATTGTACTCGCCACATATAGGTAACTTTGCTCTGTCATTGTCACTTGGTAAGGCACATGGCATAATTGTTCCACTTGGCCCATGTTCGATGAATTAGCATCAGTTAGCGGTTTATCATGCATCTTGAAGTAAATTTGAAATATGTGTCTGCTCGAAATCAAATTTTATCTCACATATATTTAGTTTTTTTTTGGACAAAACATATATTTAGTTTAAAGTGTGAGAAATTTGACTCAATAACATAGATTATGCAGGTTATTGTGAATATAAATTATGATACCAAACTATATATAAGTACGTAGACAATACAAATAAATCATAGATAAACTAGTCTCAAGGGGAAATAATGTGATTTAACTTCATTAGGTATTAGCTTAATTGAACTATTACAATGAAATTAGTTAAAGAACAATTAAATTTATAAAAGAGGACGAAAATCAAGCACAAATAAAAAAAATACTTATCAGGTTATTTCAACTATAAGTATATCTTATTTCCTTACATGATCAAATTCAGCTAACAAATAAAATCGTTTCTTTAACGATGATAAGAAAATTAATTAATAAAAAATTTAAAAGATAAAATCGTAAAATATTAAAATAGTAATATAAAAATAAAAAATAAATCTTCCCAATAAAAGCATAATAAAAGTGCACCTATTATATTAACTGATAAAATTATACTTAATTCACTTCATTTAATAATTCAATAAGAATAATAATTAAGCGTAACTTATTCATAGTTAAGTTGTTTTATTTCATATTTGTCAGTCATTTTAAAATAAAATTGAAATAATGAAAAATAAAAGAATCATAGCATATTCAACTCTCCTTTCAACCGATCGGTTCATTCTTTTGGCAAGTCTTTCACATTATTCATACTCACAATCATCCAATGGATGACACTGACACCATGGCTTTTTGCCCTTTTTCTCTATCATTTGAAAATGAGAAATAAGGACTCGGAATTGAAATTTCCTTATCGTTGGTTTTCTCTTTTATAGCATTTTTGGTTCCCTGTGAAGGGTTAACTCTTGGGATTCACCCTTTCTTTTTTTTTTCTTGGGTAATTGGCTACATTATGTCCGTTGTTTGCCGGGCCTCAGTCGAAGGTAATAATAACTACGCATGGATTTTGCATTATCTTTCCTTCGTTCGTTCTTTTCTTCTTTTTAGGAGTGCTTCGTTTCTCCTTATGCATGCTTAACAAATGTCTCGTGCTACTCATTAACATGACTCAGTAAAATATGGTGTCCTGTGACAACCCTGTAATACTTTCCACACTGGCACCGTCACGGCCTATGTGGAGTGGCAACAAGAAATTGTCTCCTCAAATTTGTGCTCGTGTCCTTTTGCACGGGCATCTTCATGATCTATTCTCCTTAGACCGAATTGTTATTGCTTGCTTCGTTTAATTCGACAACTTATATTATTTTAGCCTCTGTTATTTGTCATGTTAGAATGTCGGAGGCCACATTAATCAAAGACATCGTCAAAGCGATCTCTGAACTGAAAAGGTTCGACGTGTTCCTAAGCTTTAGGGGTAAGGATGTCCGTGGGAACTTCATTAAGAGCCTCTACGATGCCTTGGACCAGAAGGGCATAGAGACTTTCATGGACAGTGAGGACTTAGTGAAGGGCCAGGATTTCCCACCGAAACTGAAGGACGCCATTGAACAGTCTCGCATGTACGTCGTCGTTTTCTCAGAAAACTACGCTGAATCTTGGTGGTGTCTGAAGGAGTTGGTGCAGATCCTAGAGAGGAAGAACAGAAGAAAACAGCCAATGCTGCCGATATTTTATCAGGTGGAACCCGGGGAAGTGAGGGGACAGAAAGAGAGTTATGAGAAAGCATTGGCCAAGCAAGAGATCCGGTATGGGACGCTCAAGGTCAAAAAATGGAAGGAGGCTCTCTCTGAAGCTGCCAATGTGAATGGAATGCATCTGCCTGATGGGTAAGATTTCGAGCTCATTTACCATCTCCTTTCAGAAATAATTGCTACTGTCTGGGAGAGGAAGTGTTGGGACTTGGGTAGCTTAATGCATAATGAAGGGTCCCAGCAATGGACCGAGCCAACCTACCCTATGAAGCGGCCAATATATTTTTTCCGGTAACTATTATCTGTAGGAGCATATGCTTTGCTCATTCTCCAATTGAAGCGGTCAACATATTTTTTCCGGTAATTCAATAAATTTTATTGCTACGCCAATATTAACTAGAAAAGACTCAACTTAATCAGAAACTTTTGGCCCCCTGAATATGCTCCTCTTACCGGATTATGATGTTCACTTCATGCTAGTTGATGGCTATATATATATTTCATAATATTCATATCTCTCTCGCTCTTTTGTTTCGACAAGAACAGAGATGGTTCCATCGCTAGCATTGTTGAAGAGATAGAGAAAATAATGGCAGAGATCCGAAGAAAGCAAGGATGAAAATGCTCAAAATGTCAGTTTGGTCAGACAGAATAATAGTTACACTAGAGAGATTGGTGTGACATTGCTGCTTCGTCTAAAGGTCACGAATATGGTGGAAGTTGTCTTTCAGTGTACAAGATTTTTGGCTGCTTAAAACCGTTGTTGAAACTTGACAGTTAATAATGACATGATTAGACACTTTGCTGCAAAATCTATGTAAGTGATATGTCTAATTGATGTTAAAGGACGTGGGAGGGAGTGGAGCTTTGTGATGATGTGGCTCAACCATAAAGCTCCATACTATCCACCTTTCTTATTTTCCCCTCAATGAAGTAAGATTTTATTAATGGCACAAAAGTTGGCGGGCAACCTGCTTTACGCTAAAAAAATTGCAGTTCAAAGAAGCCTCCAGTTATGACACAAGAATTTGCACCTGTCCTATGCAATCTGCCTAGTAACAACAGAGGAATCAATTACTCTTCCCCGTATAGACCTTTCGATCTTTGAGACAATTTTAGATCGACACTTTCCTAAATATAATCATTATATTAGCTTGAGCAAAACTTACTATCTCAGAATTTTAGAGTATGAAGTATTGGCATCATTAATTGGATTAAGAGAGTTGAAGAGTGAAGAGGTCTATGTAACTTCTCTACTTCATACAGCCTACTGCACTGGATATATTCAAGCCACACATGATCGGATTCTAATGAAATCAAGCTACTCACATGCCAAATCACCCTTCGGTCATCAACAAATATCTGGACCTCACATCAAGCATCGGCCACTTTTCCTTCCTCCAGGCCAAGAACAACATGGAGCCCTAGTCCTAAGAAGTTGTCATACAAGTCCTAGGAACCATGAAAGATATGGAAACCTCTTTACGGCGGAGAAACCATTCTGGCATCTGTCTTCCAATTTGGAGAATGTTGATTCACCTTCGTGAGTTGCTGTCATATTGATGGTACGCATATCAAGCGTTCAAAGTTAGTGAGAGAGAGAGAGAGTGTGTGACCTCAAGAGTCGCCTGCTTAGCGCACTATGCAAAGTAGACAAGTTTCTGCAGAACGAATGGGGTCGTTGCCAAGTTTGCCTTGGAACATCGGAAGGAATCTTAAGGAAGTGTGGATTCCATCTAATATGCAAGCAATTGAGGGTCGTTGTGCTCCAATAGCCTTAGCCGGTTGAAACAACTCAGATGCTTGGAACAGACTAAGAAAAACACAATCAAATATGTTTGAGCAATCTTTGGTGTCTTGCTGAGATGTACAGAAATCGTTATCCAATCTGTTCGATGATGTAAATAGATACTTATGGGAGTTCGGCATCCAGAGCACAAGACGGGCAATGAAAGGTCGGCTACAAACCCATGACATCAAGTAGTCATATTTCGGTCAACCTTTTACGTACTAGACCTTATTGTAAAGGAAGAAGAAAGTCCAAATCAAACAGAGATAGAGTAAGCTGGTCAAGTTCTAATGGATTCAAAGGAAGATCATCTGTCTTCCAAAGAAAAGGCATGACAACCATGACATTGGTAAACAATGAGTTCAAATGGCACCCGCTGTTATAGTGGTGTCGACTCGCAATAGTCATATTTGTCGAATTGATCGCAACTTCTTAAGGAGGCAATTCTAAGGGAAATGATCCGGCAGTTTTTTATTTTCATGCCTTCACATTCTTCCTTTTTGCCTTTTCATTTTGTCCCTAGAAGAACTTGTTACATGTCTGCTCGCTCAATTCCAATTCGAAATCCGTATTAATACAAGCTTCGCCATCAGCCTAATGATGTGCCAAGAGAATTGTTGGGTGCAACAACTACAGAGTGAATCATGGCTCGTAAATTTGAATAAAAAAGCATGATATATAGTTTATGCCTTTCACTGTGATATTGTGAAGAGCAGTGTACTAGACCTAAATTAGGTGATAGCTCTAGAATTTTCTTTGCGGGATTTCGATGCATCGACTTCTCTTATTGCAGCTAATAAATCTGAAAATTCTCAATATGAACATAAACATTTTTTGGCTTGATCAACACAAATATGATAGAGCAACCTTGCTTCCTGTTAAGAGGGATTGATACCTTCCATGACACCGATAATGCAATATTCTTGGAAAACCGATTCGGTAGATATTTTATGAGTGGAGTGAATAGATGACGTGTGAAAATTGTCCCTCCGCTAGCTTAACTAAATTAGATAATTTATGTTACATTTCTTTCATATATATATATATATATAAAAGAATAAGAAGTTAGATAAAAGGGTATTATGGTTTTATAATGTACCAATAGTTCTTGGACTTTTTTTTTAGCTAATTGAGATCTTAAACAACCTAATTATATTTTAACGATATTAGAGTTACTAAAAATTGGATTACGTGGGCATTTGACACGTCGCTGGGTAAACACTGACACAGTAAAAATAATAGAAAAGGAAAAGCAACACTGAGTCTGTAAAAATAATAGAAAAAAGAAAAGCAAATCAGAATAGTTGAAGATCACGAAAGATATCGTCTGGATTTCCACTTTTTTATTAAAAAAAAAATTTCCGATGACTTCAAAGAAGCTGGATTGATGTCTTGTGCGTCGCGACTCTCCTTTGCAGCCGTGGGACTCTATCCTCTCGTCTTCTTCAAAGCGTTTTTTTGCACGCCGTGAGTTTTGCTTCGCGCTCGAGCGAAAGCTGCGGCACAATTACACGTCGTGAAGTGCCGCGGTGGAAGTGATGATTGTTGTGGCAGAGAGCGAGGGTGATAGAGTCTCTTTGGACTGCTTTGTTCAGTCCAATATTCCACGAGGAAAGAACGAACAAAATCATCCATGAATTTGAATGATGGCTTGAGCATAGATTGAGACTTTAGAGCTTCCAAAGCCATTGACATCTGCGTGAACGAGATTCATCTCCTACCGCCAGCGCTTGTCCCTTCATTATTTCGTCTGAAGAAACCCCGCTGCTTGACGTACACCATGTGTTTGTGGTTTGCCTAACCGAATCCAGCTTCAAACGACCCCCTCCTCCCCAAAATAAACCAAACACGTTGTTTAATTTATGGATTTAAATGTTTTGACTACTAGCTTTGTGAAGTTTGTTCTATTTGTTTTGTTTAGTCTTTATATGTAGCAGCTTGTTTCAAAGCAAAGTGACATTCAATCTATTATATCAATGCTCGGGTCAATTTAGATGTATCAGGATATTCCATATGCGCAAAATTTCGTATAAAAGGTTTTTGGAGGATTGCTGCTATCCCTCGGTGTAATGCTGGAATAAAACAGGCGTAATGTGGTCGTATCTTGTAGACTTGTCCTAGATGAGAATTGCTCTTATTATGCTTGGGAGGCAGAGTCTATTTTAGTCTCATCCTGTTGGTACATATCCATTAGCATCTACTTGTTTTTCTTCCCAAACCTGTTTAGTTGTTCGTTTTTGTATTGATATAGTAAGGGCTTATGTTCTTCACAGGTTTAAAAGTACCAACTATGGATGGAAAGTTGAAGTTCACTCTCGAAAAAACTACTCAGTGGAAGACTCTAATTGAGCCTAACAAATCGCAAGAGAGACAACAGAGCACGGGGCCAAGTTTCTGTAGGTATTTGGAAGTTTGTGAAGTTCTTGTTTTGTACCATTTGAGAAGGTAATATTGTCGTAGTTTTTAATTTTTTTTTTTGCTTTCTGTGCAATCGTTGCTAGAAAGGATGATGTCGAGATGACTTTGTTTTCTTATGAATTAGAAAGTAGAAATGAGAAACTAAGTTGGAGTTGGATGGCCTTGACTCAATGCTAGCTGACCCCAAGTTTATAACGCATCAATTGTGGTGGATAGATGGAAATATTCTTGAATGCTAGAATTGCTTAGATAGATGGCGTATGCATCAGTTACGGGTGGTAATTTTAAGAAACATATACGTAGGGCTGTAAAAAAAGCCCAAACCAAATAGAGTCAAAATGAACCGCTTATTTCGGGTTTTTTGGGTTGGGTATTCTCTGTGTTCGTTATGTGAAAAATCGGTTATCATAAAATACCCTATTCTCTTCCAGGTCGCTCCTAAATGCATCATTAGGTCTCTCGCTCCCAAATCCATCCTTTCCATCGCAGACTCTCTAGCTCCCAAATCCATTGTCTCCATTGGAGACTCTCCAAGATCGTGAAGCTCTCTCGCTCTCGAATCCATCTTCTCCAAGATTGCGAAGCTCTCTAGCTGATGTTCCTTCTCATTGTCTTTGCATTCTCTCTGCGTCTACTTCTATTTCTTCTCTCTCTTTCTCTCTATCTCTCCCCCCAACGCCCCTCATTGTTCCTCACGACTTCCATACAAAAGCGTCGAAGCGACCTCTCATATCCATGAGGAGGACGGCAGTCCGGTCCGTCTAAAGAGCAACTCAAACCAAATTACGGTAGTCAATTTCTCCTTCTTCTTTTGTTGTTCTCGTTTCTGTTTCGTCACTGTTGCGTTTCCTTGGACTCACGAACCGAAGGAGGAGATTGGGTCCATTGATCTTCGCACAAGTTCCGAGTGAGATTGATCATCGGATGAGCTTGGTTTTGCTCTATACTAAGTGACGAAGTTGGTGTAAGTGAGGAGCTCAATTTGGAAATGGGGTTTTTCAGTACTGTACTGGCCACGGGGAAGAGGAAGAACCACAAAAAAAAAAAAAAAACACAAAAAACACCCGCGAGAGGGGGGCAGAAACGGAAGCTGAGCAAAGCGGATCACGGGGATGAAACACCCGCGAGAGGCTCGGACCCATTCGTATCAGAGGGGGGAACCAACCACTACCGAGAGAGAACAAAACCACACGCATACCAGAATTGAGCCAAAATCCTCTCTCCGGTTCCCTCGCCTTCGCCGGCCACCAGTCGAAACCAACGTCTGCGGTTCACTATCTCTGACCGCCATGTCTCCAGTCGCTGGCCAACAGAGAACCGAGCATACCAGAGCAAAGAGGAGGACGCGAAAAATTTCATTGTCTCTCTGATCAAGAAGATTCTTTAGCTTCTGGACCTAGAATCGACGCTAGCATTCACGGCTCACCACCTCCGATCGCTGAAGACTTCCATATTTTTTTCCGGTTGCTGGCCATCATAGATAATTATCTCCGCTAATGTTTCCAAGCCGCAGTCGAACCAGCTCTGTTTGCCCCTGTTTCCGAGCCAAGGAATCCGAAGCGTTCTGCTCTCGCTCAACACTCCTCTCCCAACGCCGATCTTCATCTCCGACGTGTCTGGGACCTCCAGTCTCTAATTTTCTCATCGGTTGAGGCTAGAATTCCGGTCTAGCCAAGGTAAGAATACATGCTCTGTTTCTGTTCTTTCACGAGCAAAAACAGAGGCCGAGAATCCTTGCTTCTGTTTGTGAGAGGTTCATCTGTGATTGAAGTTCCATTGATGATTCCAACATGTGATGATGCTATTTTGATAGTCTAGGTATGAAATTTCGCTTAGTTGTGGCATTTAGACTTCATGGACGAGACACCTATCACCTGCTAGATTAAATTCCTGAACCGTAGTAACAAGCTGTGTTCGGATATTTTGATGTTTGCTTGATTGTTTCTTGTTTGATTCAGAAGTTCTTCATGGCGTACTATACTTGCTCGCCTCAGATACATATATTACCAAATGCTTCTCTATGGATACTAGCTTTTTCTCGTTTGCTCTCGGTTCATTTGTAGTAGACATGCAAGAATATTGATGCTGCGATATGTTGACCTCCATTGATTGAACTGAATGGTGAACAGATTACGTGATATGTGGTTGATATTACATAGAAGCTAAGCTTCAGCTGAGAATTATGCCAAAGCGCGATAGAAATTAGGCTAAACAGAAAAATCGAAACGATAAGAAGAACAAATTATTCTCTCAATTGATTAACTATCAAAATATCCAAAATTTGCTTAAAAGAAACCCTAAAACAAGCTTATATATCCCCAAATCTAGTCCTACTAGGATTAGTAAACATCAAAACGTAAAATTACAAAACTACCCTTTATTAAATTAACCCATAAAAAATACTAAAAAAAGAAAAATCATCTAAACGATCCCGAATCGTGAAAATCCATCGTTAGTCACGGCCAATGGCGTGAGTTTTGATCAGCACGCCGTTTCTCTTCAGTCGACCAAATTTGAGCTCAATCCGACATCTTTGACTTCAAGTCCGCCGGTTCGTTCAGTCGTATAACGGTTCCGCCGGTCCCCTAGGTGCATCATCCTCCCCTGCTAGAGAAAGATTCGTCCTTGAATCTGCTTCGTCTTCATTGTCATCAATCTCTTCAGGGTCTTCTTCCTCTTCAGTGTAGTAAGGTTGAAGAGGCTAACAAAGGTCACCTAGAGGGGGGTGAATAGGTGATCCTAAACAATTTTATAAAATTTATGCGGAAATAAAACAAATCACAGAAGAGTCTGAATAAAATTCAGATTCAAGTCAGATTATATAGGAGGTGTACTGATGTGCAGAATGTAAAGGAAGAGATAAGGAGTAGAGAATCTGCACACAAGTTTATAGTGGTTCGGCTTATAGCAAGCCTACATCCACTCTCCCACGCTTGCAGCCTACTGGCTGGATTCCACTAAGTAATCAAGAGGAATTTACAGATTTTGAGTGATATCACTCTCGTGCTCTCTATCTCACACAATCACTCTTACAAAGTAACCATCAAGATCTGAATATTTTGGCTCAGAAAGATAAGAGAAAAGATTAAGCTCAGACTTTGGACTTGTTGATTCTTGATTCTGTTCTTTCCTTCAACTGCTCGTTGATCTCCTTAAATACTCCTCTTCATCCAAACTAGCCGTTGGACAGCATTCAGAGGATCATCTTCCAATCTTCATCTTGGACAAATTTGTACAATAAGGATTGAGTAGTCGTTGGATGATAGATTCTGAATCCCGCTGATTTTGGTCGTCCATACAATCAGAATCATGGTTTCCATAAGTAGAGCTTTGTCCGTAGTAATGCATTCTTGTCGTAATATTTGATTGTCAATCAATTTGATTAAGATTGAAATAATCGAAACTTTCTTTCTGTGAAATCCATACCGGATTACTAGTTGTTATGTTGAGTTCTGTGTTCTGCGTCTGAATAATTTTAGCGTCTGCGTCTGCTTCTGAAAAATTTCAGTGTCTGAATTTTTCTCGTTTTGTGTCTGAATAACTTCTTCGTCTGCTACTGAAAAATTTCATCTTCTATATCTGCTTCTGAAAAATTTCAGCTTCTGCGTCTGAACTTTCGATTATGTGGGACTTCTAAGAACTCATTTTTCCAGTTTGTAAAGTCTGAAAAGCTTCCTTTTGAGTTTCCAGAACATATATATGTTTCTGGAATAAAATGGTTCAGAATGAGTATCAAATTTACAATTACCAAGGAAGGTTTTGTTAATATCAAAATTAGTAGGAGTTTTCCTCAACAATCTCCCCTTTTTTGATGGTGACAAAACTTTCCTACAGATTGAATCAATTTGAAATTAATTTGAGGTAGATAAGCATATTTAGCACATGAATGATTGAGATTGAAAGATCAAACTCTCTTGATATCTGTGTCTTTGCTTCCTTTGTGCCTACATATTAAATCTGCATATAATTTCTCCCCCTTTTGTCATCAGCAAAATAAAGGGCAATAATAGAGAGTATAAAGTATTAAGCAATCAATTAGCCTAATAAGAAATGTTAGTGTATATTACAGACCAATTGATAGAAATAGAATGGTTTGTAAAAACAGGCTATTTTTTCGAAGGAGTACGAATCAGTTGAAAATTGTCCAATATTGAGACAGCCTCCTCAATCTTCGAACTGCATTGACTCACAGCCTTATCTATGTTGGATGAGCATAGAGTAATGGCTTCCTCGAGTTCTGCTTTGTCTGCTGCTGCTTGGAGTTGTTGAGTGTTGTAGTTTTCCTCAACAATTTTCTGTAGATCCTTCATATTCTGTTGTAGTGCAGCTTGCTTGTCCCTAATCTCGAGCAGAATAGAGAGGATGTTCTGATTTTCTGAAGGCTGTTCTTGGACATTAACTGGCTTAGACTGATCGAATCCCATGGTTGCTTCTTCTGGAATCTTCCCCTGAACAGGTGCCTGTTCTTCAAAAACATGTTCCGTAGGAGTTGATTCTGAAACATTTGGAGTTGGTTCAGAAATATGTTCTGGAGTATTAGCATGGCCTGTATTAAGATGTTCTGCTTCTGCTTCATCATTTTCATCATGCAAAAGAATTTTTCTTTTCTTGCTATACACCTTTAGTGGGATTGGAGATTCTTTCTTCTTGCTTGCTGATCCTTCCCTTTTTCTCTGCCCTGTCTTTTTGATACTTGACTTTTCAGAAGATTTTACTTCAGATTGATGAGCATCTTTTCCCTTTATTCTTTCCCTTATATCATTAAACCGCTTCATTTTGGAGAGCATTCTCTCTCTAACAAACATACAGGGAATAATGTTCTGACGCAATTCATCAGGAATCGATATATTTAGGAACATAAAAATTCGAGAGATTAATGCACCATATGACAGTTGTCCCTTGTCCTTCTGTAACGTCCTGTATATATGGAAGATAATGATATGTGTCACGCCCCGTACCCCACGTAGCGCAACATCCCGTCAACGGTCGATTTTGACTGCGACGTCCCAGGAAGCGTCGCCGACCCACACCCATACAGAGATCAAGCACAAGCGGAAGTATTAAATAAACAAACCCAGACAACTACAATATGAGCCAAGGATAGCCAAACAACAATCAACGCAGAAAATATGTACATACTTATATTACTATTTTAAAACTCTTTTTACAGTGTTTACTACAACCAAAAAGGAAACACCAACAGTGGGGAATAACTAAACAGCCATTTCTCCGTTCTGCTCCGTCTCCACCGGGGTACAAGCTCGACGACCGCTGGATAAAATGCGGTAATCCAAAAGAGGTGGCAACCTCGGCATCCTACTGCTGGGGGTCTGAAATGTTTTGGTTTACACAACCGTGAGATAAATCTCAGTGAGTTCAACCCCTAAACCTAGGCTAGGCTAACATGCAATCTCCTGACCGGTAAATAAATAATAAATTATAAACCAACAATAACCAAATCGATCTTAGACCCTGCAGGTTAGACAATTCGATATATATAAAAATCATGGCACATACGTGGCACACACATCCACACGTACGCCAAACACCTATCCATGTACCGATTCTCACCCACTCGCATACTAATCAATGCATATTTATGCATGCAAATGTCATTGACATGCCATGCGCATTCTCTGGCCCACCGGCCCACACTGGCACACTTGCCCAATTCATTTATTATTAAGACTCGAGTCATTAATTTTTCACGGCCCGGTGCGTCTAGCCTGCTACAAAGTGCATGAGGCGCAGCAACCGATCTGACCCAGTGTCTCTAGCCTGCTTCAAAGTGCATGAGGCGCAACACTGTTCTCCTTGCGAACCAGAGCCTATTTCACAGTACATGAGGATGGTCGCCTTCCGGATGTACCGGGCATCGTCCTACTTCAAAGTGCATGAGGACGGTATCGACCCGAAGGTCCTTAGGTGATTACACAATTCATTATTATTGTCTGAACCCAGCGAATAACGCTTCGGGGTATTTTAGGTAATCACGCACTCATGGCAGACACGCATTCTCGCACAATTTCACAACATGCCACACTCTAGGCATACATAATGCGTGTTTATGTTATGTAGTGCAATGCACCATGAGTATCAAGGAAATTCAATCACAATTAAACACAATTTACGAATAATCAATTATCCCGAGCACGCCCAGTAATTTTCCAACGAACATCTACATTGGCCAACTAATCCAATTAATCTTTGCAATTTATTCTCATTAGTCCACAACTCAATCGGAAATACACATCGACAATATCTAAGCTCATCCACACGTACCGATAACACCTAAACCAGTCCAGAAAAATGCATTAACAAATCCTAGTCCGAGTTTAGGAATTTTACTCACCTAATTCGAAGTTACGACGACGGGGAATGGCAACCGATCACTGATGAACAGTGAAATCGGCGGCGGAATTCCCGGGACGCGGCGCACGGACGGTGAACAGTACTTTTCCGTACGGATGAACAGTAAATCCGTACGGTGAACAGTGATTTGTACGGGGATTGTACGGACAGGCCGGGGGGAGGTCGCCGGCGAGGTGCCGATCACGGCGGCGACGTCCGGCACGGCGATGAACAGTAAATCCGTACGGGGGACGTGAACAGTAAATCCGTACGGACACTGTACGGACTGGGCTGGACAGAGTCGTATGAGGGTGCTGGACGCCCGGGTGTCGACGGAATGGCGATCGGAGCTCCGGCGAAGCTCCGGCGACACTGTTTACAAAGCTGGAAAATGTAAAAACAGAGAAAAACAGAGAAAACATAGCTGTTTTTGGGACAAAACCTGAACTAAAGAGGCTGCAAAGAGGTGGAATAGGATGCTGGTGGTGGTGGCTCGCCGGGGAAGGCTCCGGGCGGTACTGTTCCGGCGTGAACAGTACCGAAAGTGCAGAAAATGCACAAAAACAAGCTGAAACGGAAGAGAAAAAGGGAGAAAATTTCTGGGGAAGCTGCTGCCGAATGGTTCTGCGTGAGAGGGAGAGAGAGAGAGTTTATCTTGGTCAAAATTGTAGACTAGGGGTGCCAAGTGTCAAAATCTAGGGCCAATTGACATTTTTACCCCTAATCTAATGACCCAAAATTGATCTAATCCAATAATTCAAGGGCATTTTGATCATTTGTCCTTAACCATGGTTGACCAGACCTGGTTTAGTCCTAACTAACCTTGGTTAACCCCAAAATTAAATCCAAAATTCGGAATTATCCAAAAATAGCCTAGGGGTATTTTCGTCATTTTTCGATCCCGAACCGAAATTCCAATTTTCATCCATACCGGTCCTATATATTCATGGGAGACATAATCCGGTGTCGGAATCGAAAAATTCATCCTTTAAGCCCTCGAAAAGCGACCGCGAAGTTCCGAGAATAAAATAATATTATTTTTCAATTTTTGTCGAAATTCCAGTTTTTGTCCGAAATGACTCCCGGTATGTGTGGCCACTCAAAAATGGCGTCGGCTCCGAAAAATAACCTCGATTGACCTCGAAAAGCGACGCTGGCGTCCCGAGGGGCAAAATCGTCCTTTTTCACCCCCGGACCAAAATTCCAATTTTTACACGTACTAACTCCAAACGTGTGTGGCAAGCATAATATGACGTCAGATTTCCAAAAATAGTCCCTTAAGCCTTCGAAAATCAACATCGAAATCCGAGCTCAATTTCGCGAATAAACTCGCTAAACTTTCAATTTCAGGGTCTCTCACTAACGGGCGGCTGTTTAGAAATTACGCGTATCGACCTAGGGCTATCCATGTCGTGATGGTCTCGATCATTGAGAGAATGAGAAATTATCACTAGTTCCAGATGTCACGATCGTTCGGTTCAGGTTCAGGATTGGTTGGCTACGTGTACTTTCGGTCTTACAGAATCACCTACGTCCCTATTATACATTGTTGGCCTTGGCCAAACCCAATTCATTACCCTTTGTGAATTACATCAAAATTCGGGCTGTTACAATATGAGGAAGAGAAAAAGGTTGACCTTTCAAGATGGCCCAAATGAGCTTGATCTCTGATTTGGAGAGGTCAGTTTTGGAGGTAGCCTTGGGCTTCAAGCAATTGATAATTATCTTGTGCAGAATCACGGATCTTCTGAATAAGTCAGAGTAGGAGAGATGCCTGTTTGATCCTTGAGCAAAGTTGAAATTTTCAGATGCAACCTTTGAAGCATCCTCAAGATTTACTTCCAATGGAGTAAACTTGAAGTATTTTGCTCCAATTATTCTTGCCAAAACATCCGCCTTTAAATCGAATTTCTTGTTGCCAACAGTGAATTGGAGCAAGTTGGGCGACAAAATAGAAAGATTGGAATAGAAATAGGCAGTTAATTCAGCAAAAACATTTGCAGATTGAAGGCAGAATTCATAAATGCCTAGCTTCTCAAAAAGATGCTTGACTGAAATGTCAGCCTTCTCTAAACAGTCGAAATCTACAGTCCTGTGATTCATGATCCCACGAGCAAGCAATAACTTATAGCAGACCTGATGCTCAGAGCTTCTGAATAAATCTCCTGTACCTGGCACACCAGATGCTATTCCTATCTTCATTTCAAAAAGCTCAAAAAGTCGAGCATCATCTTCAGGAATAACAAACTTGGTTGCACTGGTAGATTTAGGGCTGATATGAGCAGATTGTTTGCCCGAGGGAGTTAATGATTCTCCGACTTTTTCTTTGTCCTTTTTGGAAGAGAGCTCCTTTGGTGTAGTGCTGGTAAGAACATGGGCAGTATCAACACAAACTTTAGAGTAGTTTTGTGTAAGATGTTCTTCAGAGAAGAACCCATTGTCTCTTAGACAATCAGAAGGTTTGGGTGGAGACGATCGTTGAGGAGGTGTCGCTTCAACAGGGTCTTCACGATGATCTGATTCTGTATCTGAGATTTCCATGTATTTCGCCGGTGCAGTAGATTTAGAGTCTTGATTCAGAATACGTGAAGATCTTCTTTTGAACGGCATTTTGATCACTTCTGGAGCAAAAAGTTTCGATCTTTGAAGGAAGGAAGACGAGGAGAGTCTCTGAATATCGAAAGGGTTTTGGGAGTAAAAAAAATGTACTCATAGGGTTTTGAAAAGTGACAGAGAGGTTTATAAGTAAGAAGGACGAGTTTAGGAATAAAAGGTTATTTTTAGAAAGTAAAAAGCAAGTCCAGACAAGTAGGGAGGAAATATTCTTTCTAAGGCATAAAAGATCAATACAATATCATGATAATATTTTAAGCACAATTAATCAGATAAATTTGAATACGTACCTGATTTGCTTCCAAAGATAACAAATGTGAAAATATCCTGCCAAAAATATTCCCGCCAAACTTTAAACTACGTACGTACCGTTCCTTGAGAGTCTGAGAAATGTTCATACTGAAGACACTTGAGTTTGAAAAATTCTTGTCTGTCAAACACTTCAAGAGAATGGATAAGTAATGCAAAGTTTGTTTCTAATATACTCAAAAGAGGATTTGTCAAGAGGTTTTGTGAATATATCAGCTAATTGATTCTTAGAATCAATGAATTGAATATTCACATCGCCATTTTGAACATGATCTCGAATGAAATGATATTTGATATCAATATGTTTTGCACGAGAGTGAAGAATAGGATTTTTGGACAGATTAATAGCACATGTGTTGTCACACTTGATTGCAACACTTGATTCTTCAACTGCAAAGTCTCGCAACTGCTGCTTCATCCACAAAATCTATGCACAGCAACTTCCCAATGCTATATATTCAGCTTCTGTTGTAGAAAGTGCGACTGTAATCTGCTTCTTTGAGTACCAGGATACTAACATATTTCCTAGCGGTTGACATGTACCTGTAGTACTTTTCATGTCCACTTTACATCCAGCTAAATCAGCATCTGAATAACCAGTAAGAGTAAAATCTGAATTTTTGGAGTATCAAAGACCTAGCATTGGATAAGTTCTAATGTATTTGATTATCCTCTTAACTGCAGAAAGATGCGATTCCTTTGGGTCTGATTGAAATCTTGCGCACATATAGACACTAAAAAGAATGTCAGGTCTAGATGCAGTAAGATATAATAAAGATCCTATCATGCTTATGTACACCTTCTGGTCCACCTTCTTACCAAGTTCATCCTTGTCTAGTTTGGATGATTGGGACATTGGAGTGTCTGTTTTCTTACCGTTTTGCAATCCAAACTTCTTAATAATCTCATTAGCATACTTCTCTTGGCAAATGAATGTACCTTCTTTGGTTTGTTTCACTTGTAAGCCAAGAAAGAATGTTAGTTCTCCCATCATGCTCATCTCGAATTCGTTCTGCATACTCTTAGAGAATTCCTTACAAAGCAATTCGTTAGAAAATCCAAAGATTATATCGTCAACATAGATCTTAACAAATAAAGTTGTATCAACTTTACCTTTGGTGAAATCAGTTTGCAGAAGGAAGTTACTTAGCCTTTCGTATCAAGCTCTGGGTACTTGTTTTAGACCGTAAAGGGCCTTTTTGAGTCTGTAGACATAATCAGTCTTCCTTGGTTCTTCAAAACTAGGTGATTGTTCCACATATACTTCTTCTTTGATATATCCATTTAGGAAAGCACATTTTACGTCCATCTGAAACAGTTTAAAGTTATGGAAACAGGCATAAGCTAATAATAGCCGAATGGCTTCTAACCTTGCAACTGGTGCATAAGTTTCATCATAATCTATGCCTTCTTCTTGAGAATAGCCTTTTACAACTAGTCTTACTTTATTTCTTGTGACTTTCCCTTTGTCATCCAGTTTGTTTCTGAAAACCCATTTTTTTCCAATTACTGGATGATTTTTGGGTCTTGGTACAAGCTCTCATACTTCATTGATTCTGAACTGCTAAAGTTCCTCCTGCATAGCTTCTATCCAGCTTTCATCTGATAAAGCTTCACCAACTTCTTTTGATTCAATTTCTGATATCAGTGCCAAGTTACTGATGTTCTCCTTATGCTTGGATCTAGTCTTGATTCCATCTTCTATTTCTCCAATGATGAGATTCTTCGGATGACTGGATTTATGTTTCCAGTTTTTGTCAAATCTTTCCTTCTGAATATCTGCAGACTCTGAAGGTTCTGATTGAGTTTGAATTGAATCTTCATTTCTTTCTTCTACAGATTCTACAATCTTTGGAGATTCTTGATGAATTTCTAATAACTCTTGAATGTTGGGAGAAGGTTCAGATTCATTTTTGTGAGTCTGAATATTTTCTTCAAACCTCACATTCATTGATTCTTCCACAGTCTAAGAGTTCTTGTTGAATACTCTGTATGCTTTGCTTATAGTAGAATATCCAAGTAAGAATCCTTCATCTGCTTTCTCATCAAACTTACCAGTGCGGTCATTTGGATTTTTGAGAATAAAGCATTTATAACCAAACACACGAAAATACGAAATGTTGGGCTTTCTGCCTTTGAAAAGCTCATAGGGGGTTTTCTTAAGAATGGATCTGAGAAAAACTCTGTTAATGATATAACATGCTGTAAAAACTGCATCTGCCCAGAATTGATAAGGAATCTTGCTTTCAATCAACAGTGTTATTGCCATTTCTTGCAAAGAACGATTTTTCCTTTCTACAACACCATTTTGTTTTGGTGTATATGGAGTAGAAAAATTATGTTGAAAGCCATGTTCCTCACAAAAATCTAAAAAACTTTGATTTTCAAATTCTCCCCCATGATTTGATTTAATGCAGGAAATGGAATAGCCCTTTTCATTCTGAACTCTTTTTGCAAATTTTGAAAAGCATGAAAATGCCTCATTTTTATGAGCAAGAAAGAACACCCAAGTAATTCTTGTGAAATCATCAACAATAACTAAACAGTATTTCTTACCACCAATACTTTATGTTCTGGTTGGTCCAAATAGATCCATATGAAGAAGCTGCAAAGCACGATCAGTGGAAACATGATGTATAGATTTGAAAGAATTTCTTACTTGTTTTCCTGGAGTACAGACATTGCATAATTCTGTTTTCCTGTATTTCAAATCTGGCAAACCTCGAACCAGTTTCTTGTTTGAGATCTTTGAGATTTGTTTCAAACTGATATGCCCCAACCTTCTGTGCCACAGATCTTCATCTTCTTTGATTGAGATCAAGCAATGAGTGGAGTTTGGATTAACATCTGGAAGATAGATATTGCCATGTCTTCTTCTTGTAAATGTTTGAGAAGAATCTTTGCTTGTTCCTGAGCAAGTATCTTCTTGGAAGTTGATTCTGAAACCTGTATCACATAGTTGGCTTATGCTTATTAAATTTTAGTTGAGTCCTTTTACCAACGAAACATCATTGATTGTGAGTCCTCCAATTTCAACCGTTCCTTTGCCAATGATTTTTCCTTTGGTATTTCCTTCAAAGGAAACTTTTCCACCGTTCAGATTGTGTAGATCAACAAAAATACTTGGATCTATTGTCATGTGTCTAGAGCATCCACTGTCTAGGTACCACTTTCTTTTTCTCTTTGTGGTTACCTGTAAGAATTACAACATCTCAAGTTTTCTTTGGTACCCAAGCTTGTTTGGGTCCTTGAGCATTAGTATAGGCTGTCTTAACAAAATCTCTTCGAATAGGTCTACAGACCTTAGGACATTCATTCTCAAAATGTTGTGGATCTCCACAATTTGAGCATTTGAGAGCACTTCGGCCAACAGGTTTTACAAAATTCTTTTTGAAATGGTTTTTATAAGCTTGTCGAGGAGGTCTTTGTCTTAATCTCTCCTTGACTTTTGGAAAATCAATCAAACTGTCACTTTCCTTTACAAATCCTAGACCAAATTTGTTATAGTAAGGAAGTTGAATGGAAAGAATATGCTTCAAGGTATCTGAACCTTTTGAAAACTTGGAAGTAATTTCTGAAATTTCCTTTTTCAAAATAGCATTTTCTTTGAAAAGAAAATCTCGATTTTCCTTTATTTGATGAAATTTTTTTTGAAGGAAATTGATTCTTTCTTTTTGAGAAATATCTTGTTGCCTTAGTGATGAATTTTCCTTTTTCAGAGAAGAGATTCTTTTAAGAGCAGTCTTAAATTCAAAGCATAATTCATCAATATAATTTGATACTTCAATAGACATTTCAGAAGGTTTTACCTCGATTTCCACTTTGGGATCAGAATCAAAATCTGAGTCTGAATCTGACTTTATCATTAGACAGAAATTTGAGATATCTTCATCACTATCTTCACACTCTATGTCACTCCAAGTTTCTGCCTTTAAGGCCTTCTTTGCTTTCTCAAATTTGGTCTTCTTTTTCAGAAGTGGACAGTTAGGCTTGATATGTCCACGTTTCCTACAGTGAAAGCATATTATATCTTTTGATCTCTCTGTCTCATCGATAGGCTTCTTATTTTGAAAAGGCTTCTTCCTTTTGAGGTTTCTTCCTCTGATTTTCATTCTCTTATACTTCTTTATGAAGAGAGATAGTTCTTCACCAACAACATCTTCATCTTCAGAATCTGCATCAGAATCAATGTTAGTTTTTAATGCAATTGACTTATTACCTCTGGTTTCAATCTCCTCATTTCGTTTCTCAGTCTCATATGATTGAAGAGTTTCAATCAACTCATTCACTAATAGAGGCTTGATCCTTTGAGTCTCACGAAGAGATGTTTTGATGTTATCCCATTGATTTGTCAGTCCTCTCAGAAGCTTGTTGACTTTCAGTGCATCTGGGACTGGTTGTCCTTGATAGGCAAGACCGTTTACTATGTCAGTAAACCTGTCATAAAAATCAGCAATTAATTCTCTAGGTTTCATTTTGAAGGATTCATATTGATCAAGCAAAATATTGATTTGAGTTTCCTTGGCTCGATCTGTTCCTTCATAAGTAACATAGAGAGTATCCCAGATTTCTTTAGCAGATTCACAAGCAGCAATTTTTTTATATTCAACAGGAGATAAAGCACAGTAGAGAGAATAAATTGCTTTTGAATCTGAAGTTTCTCTTTTGGATATCTCAGTTTGAGATAATGGAAGATCTGCTGCTTTGCTTGCATCTGCCTTTTCTTTTGAATTTGAAGACTTTGGGTTGACTCCTTTGATGATGACATCCCATTGCATATGATCATTTGACTTAATGAATGCCTTCATCTTATTCTTCCAGACACTATATTCCTTGCCATCGAAATATGGTGGTCTGTTATTGCTCTTACCTTCAATGAGCCATAGAGCACCATAGCTAGCCATGTAGATCGTTAGCTCGGAAGTAAAACACTTCAGTAAAATGAGCAACCTGCTCTGATACCAATTGAAGAGGTTAACAAAGGTCACCTAAAGGGGGGTGAATAGGTGATCCTAAACAGTTTTATAAAATTTATGCGGAAATAAAACAAATCACAGAAGAGTCTGAATAAAATTCAGATTCAAGTCAGATTATATAGGAGGTGTACTGATGTGCAGAATATAAAGGAAGAGATAAGGAGTAGAGAATCTGCACACAAGTTTATAGTGATTTGACTTATAGCAAGCCTACGTCCACTCTCCCACGCTTACAGCCTACTGGCTGGATTCCACTAAGTAATCAAGAGGAATTTACAGATTTTGAGTGATATCACTCTCGTGTATGATAGGGCTCTCTATCTCACACAATCACTCTTACAAAGTAACCCTCAAGATCTGAATATTTTGGCTCAGAAAGACAAGAAAAAAGATTGGAGTAAGCTCAGACTTTGGACTTGTTGATTCTTGATTCTGTTCTTTCCTTCAACTGCTCGTTGATCTCCTTAAATACTCCTCTTCATCCAAACTAGCCGTTAGACAGCATTCAGATGATCAACTTCCAATCTTCATCTTGGACAGATTTGTATAATAAGGATTGAGTAGCCGTTGGATGACAGATTCTGAATCCCGTTGATTCTGATCGCCCATACAATTAGAATCATGGTTTCCATAAGTAGAGCTTTGTCTGTAGTAATGCATTCTTGTCGTAATATTTGATTGTCAATCAATTTGATTAAGATTGAAACAATCGAAACTTTCCTTCTGTGAAATCCATACCAAATTACTAGCTGTTATGTTGAGTTCTGTATTCTGCGTCTGAATAATTTTAGCGTCTGCGTCTGCTTCTGAAAAATTTCAGCTTCTGAATCTTTCTCGTTCTGTGTCTGAATAACTTCTTCGTCTGCTACTGAAAAATTTCATCTTCTGCGTCTGCTTCTGAAAAATTTCAGCGTCTGCGTCTGAACTTTCGATTATGTGGGACTTCTAAGAACTTATTTTTCCAATTTGTAAAGTCTGAAAAGCTTCCTTCTGAGTTTCCAGAACATATATATATTCTTGGAATAAAATGGTTTAGAATGAGTATCAGATTTACAATTACCAAGAAGGGTTTTGTTAACATCAAAATTAGTAGGAGTTTTCCTCAACAAAGGTGACAAATCTGCTACATTAAAAGTTCTAGAAACATTGTGCTCGCCCGGCAACTCAGGTGATAACTCTTCCGGTATGACATCAGCAAACTCCTCAAGCAAGGGCAAAACTTGGTTAGGAATTTCGGGACTGTCAGAATTCCGCTCCATCACCACAATGGCAAAAAGCTCAGGCGCGTTCATTGCTTCTTCTAAAAATTTTGACTTGGACAGCAGATTATTCTTCACTTCCTTTCTCAAATCTGAAGGACCTAGGGTAATGGTTCGACCATCCTTCTTGAAGGTATAAGTATTTTTGAAACCATCATGCTGTGTCTTTCTGTCAAATTGCCACGGCCTCCCTAATAAAATATGGCAAACATCCATTGGGACTACATCACACCACACCTCATCGATGTAATTTTTTCCAATCGAAAATTGCACAAGACACCTTTTGCTCACCTTCACCTCGTTCCCTTTTCTAAACCACGACATCTTGTATGGTTGAGGATGATCTTCTGTTTTCAATCCCAACTTTTCCACCATAGTCGTGGACACCACATTCTCGCAACTCCCACCATCTATTATCACGCTACATACTTTTCCTCTATTAGTGCACTTAGTACGAAAAATGTTATGTCTAAGCCATGATTCATCATCCGCTACAGCAACATTTAATATTCTTCTAACGACTAGAGACTCACCAGAATCAGCATAGATAATCCCTTCCTGTTCCACATCCGCATCCTCTTCTTTGCCTTCAGATTCATCATAAACTGGACCTTCATCAAAGACCGGATTATCAACAAGCGTCACAATTTATCGGTTCGGACAATCAGCAGCAAAATGCCCGAATCCCTGACACTTGAAACACCGCTTGGCTATAGTTCCTTCCTTGCTAGTTCTAGCATTACTCTGCCCCTCGTTGGATGCAGGTTTAGAACTCACATCCTTAACTGTAATCGGTGTTGAATTTACTGCTGATGTTCCCGCTTTTCCCTGGGATTCTTTATCTAACCACTTGAAATTGCTGCCTGACCACTTAGAATTACTGCTCTTTCTTTTAAACTGCCTCTCCACCTTTAGGGCTAGTCTGCACACATCCTCATATGTCCAATACTGCTGCAATTGGACAACATCAGAGATCTCATATTGCAGCCCTGCCAGATATCGTGCAATCATCTGCTCGTCTTCCTCCGCCACATCACAACGCATCCGCAAGCGATCAAATTCTTCTGTAAATTCCTCAACTGTTTTATCACCTTGCTTGACGTTATGATACTCGATAAACGCCTCTTGCCTATAATGGGTAGGCAAAATTTTTTTTTGCAATAACTTTTTCATCTTCTTACAGCGATCCACCTTCGGCTTCCCCTCTCTAGCGCGTTGCTTTTTCACGTATTCCCACCAAATCGAAGCATGTTTTCGCAGCCTAATAGCCACTAACTTCACTTTTTGCCCCTCAGTTAGGTCTTTAAGATAAAAAAATCCGTTCTACCATATGCAACCAATCAATAAACTCATCAGGATGAGTCTTACCATTAAACTCAGGAATCTCGATCTTCATTCCGAAATTTTGAGAAGAGCGCTGATTTTCAGGTCGTACTCCTTGATTCTGCCCCTGATTCAGAACCCCGAAAGGGTTTACGTCCTCCTCTTCATCATCGGATGGATCCTCAGATTCTGCTTCTTCTTCGGATTGAACGCTCAATCTCGCCTCTGCAAGTTGTCTCTTCAAATCCTAGATTCGTCTTCTCTGTTCTTCAATTTCTACGTCTCGCAAATCTCTTAGACGCGGTTGGTCGTCTGCTTCAGGAACGCCTCCATACCCCTAGCCACCACGAGCCCGTCGTCCACGACCGCGATTCTGTTCAGCCATTGATTCAAGCAACCTGTGCTCTGATATCAATTGATGCCGAAGCGTGATAGAAATTAGGCTAAACAGAAGAATCGAAACGATAAGAGGAACAAACTGTTCTCTCAATTGATTAATTATCAAAATATCCAAAATCTGCTTAAAAGAAACCCTAAAACAAGCTTATATATCCCCAAACCTAGCCCTACTAGGATTAGTAAACATCAAAACGTAAAATTACAAAACTACCCTTTATTAAATTAACCCATACAAAATACTAAAAAAAAGAAAAACCCATCTAAACGACCCCGAATCGCAAAAATCCATCGTTAGTCATGGCCAACGGCGTGAGTTTTGATCAGCACGCCTTTTCGCTTTAGTCGACCAAATTTGAACTCAATCCGACATCTTTAACTTCAAGCCCGCCGGTTCGTTCAGTCGTATAAGGGTTCCGCCGGTCCCCTAGGTGCATCAGAGAATACTTCAATATATATATCGGATCTGTGAGGTTGTTTTGATTGATGTTATGTCGTTTTGCTGTGCATTGGCTGTGGACATTAGAAGTCGATGAGTCCTTATTCTTGTCAATGTTGGAATGGTTTTTGTTCAATGTGAGTCCTGTTAATGACTAGAATTAGCTAATTCTTTGGTTGACAAAGTTACCTATTTCTGCACTCTTGAAATGGAAACGACCATTGAACAAACTTTGAGAGGTATGAGCAGAGAGTACCAAAGAGATTAGTGAGGCGTTTTGGGGTCGGTTGTGCTTTTATTGGTGGAAGTGAATGGAGAACAAAAATGGATTTGAGTAAAATTGAAATAAGGAATAAAGGTAGATTGAAGAAGTAAGGAATCCAAAACTTGCGTCCCATATTTGTGCCAATTAACTAATTGACTAAATCCAGGTCTCAAGACTCTGAACTCAATCAACAATGCTTCAAATCTCAAAGTAAAAAGCTAAGCTAAACAGCAATCCGGTTTTCTCTAATGGCTTCTTCCTCACAGTCCGGACGAAGTTACGACATCTTTCCTAGTTTCAGAGGCGTAGAATTCTGCAACAACTTTGTGGGTCATCCATGCAAGGCCTTGGATCAGGCGGGCGTAAGGACGTGCAGGGATAGGAAGGAACTGAGGAAGGGAGAGGGAATATCACCCTCCGATCATGAGGGCGATCAAAGAATCACGCATAGCGGTCATCATCTTCTCGGAGAGATACGCTTCATCGCCGCGGTGTCTGGAAGAGCTGCTGAAGCTATTAGAGTGCAAGAAGATGAATGAAATTGAGGAAAGTAAGAGGAAGGGAATTACGGGAAGGCACTGGCAAGTGGCAAAGCATGGAGTCAAGTTCGAGCCAGACACGTATTGACCAGTCCCCGAAAAGCCATGGATGGATCAGGTTAGCAAGTGCTTGGAACATAGAAAAAGATGAATTAATGGAAAAATAGCAGTGGTAGTGTCGGTCCTCCGGCGCTCAGATTTACCGACGTTGCTGGGAGTTACTTTGACTGCTCAACCTCTGTTGTTTGAATTTCTTGATAAAGTTTTAATTGTGATTGTGCAGGCAAACATTTGGAGTAGCTGATTGTGCATGATCATACATAATGTTTATGCGGAGATCCCGTCAGCCTTCTCATCACAATGGGAAATACTTGCATGGATCCGTATCCAGTAAATCAAATACATGATAACCGTAAATCTTCTAAGACTCGCGTTTGGCACATTAAGATCCACAAAATCAGATGTTGCGATTCACCCAATCCAATGGACCTGATCCAAGGAAGAAACTCCCCAACGCAATTTATGGAGAGTGCACCAATATTCTAATTTTTGTATGAAGCTCCGAATATACTGTTATTTGGCTTTGATAAACATGCATTCTAACTAAAATGTCATTGGCATATTTCAAGAGTAACATTTCATCGACCAATTTCTATTTTTTGTTTGGGTGGCACTAATTAGGATCATTGTGATGTCGAATAGTGTCATATTGATACTCGAAAGAGAAGTCTCTTTGGATATATATATAATTTTCATCATAGATAGTATTGACAGCTAGATGCTATGCAAAAAGGTCAAGGGTTATGAGACTTTATGTATGAAATTAATCCATCACGTCCATGTGTGGCAGATAATTGGTTAATTTTAACCATAGAGAGTATATATAGATATATGCTCTGCTAGAAGGTCGATTTAGAGTACTTTACAGATCAATTCCTCTGATTATAAATTTTTCAGTCGATGCTGTTTACGAACTTTTTTCAGAACACCTTACGCAAAAACAGGAAGTTGTAGCATGATTATTTCATTTATTGACAAACACAAAAGCGATAGCTCACGCACATAATGAGTGCGAGGGCTACTCTATATACCAAGGGAAAACCTGTTTCTATCTCACTTTTGCCTAAATTCCAAAATTTGCCCTCTTATAAAAGAAGTCTTGCGTGAAATAGACAGATCTATCGAAGTGCTCAAAGGGTGTATAAGGAAATGGCACTTGCATGCTCAGACTTACACGGTATTAACTCCCACCTTGTTAAACGTTTTTATGGACTTATCTTCCATTCCCTAATGGTGTATGAAATCATGTGCTATCGAATATTTTTTAGTAATTTGTACGATGTTAACTTGACCTTGATCGCTAGTATGATAGTGACATTAAATCTAGAAAGTTTCTTAAAACTTACAACTGATTTTTTCATCTTTTAATTCTGGTAGTTAACTAGTCATCATCCAAAAACGAAACATCCTCCAATATTCTTTCATATTTTGTTATGGCATTGAAATTTACATTCTCAAAGTATTTTTTTTCTATTCAAAAGTTTTTGAGTCCTTAATATGAAATTTTCCCATGCATGGCCGACGTATGTCCCTTATATGTCTCTTAAATATCCAACTATCACACCAGCATATAATTATCTCACGTTCATGTATATTTGATGCATGAACCATGGAAAAATTCCCAAAAAAAGTGGGCAGGTTCGAAATGTTCGAAATAAAAGAAAGAATAATGCCATGTAAAAACTAGTTCAGACTGTCATTTTTCAATTAGCATCAATAGAAAATGGATTGTTCATGCAAGTAGCCTTTGTCTATTCATGTTCATAAGACCCACTAATAGAAAGAAAAGAAACAAAAATGATTTTCCCACTTAAAAGCCTGCTTAAAATGATTAAAAGAAAATAACAGTTTAACGTGGTTTTATAAAAACATTGTTTTTAGGAAACTTTTTAAAAAGTTTAGTCGAATATTCATAAAATGACTGAGTAAAATATGGTTAAACGTATTGGTACTTGTTTTGAAGAATAATATATGATGATGCATGATTTCATCAAACAAGGCCAGAAATCTTATGGTCTCCATTTCCTAAGAAGAAGAAGAAACCCCAGAACCTTCCGTATGAATTGGAAACGTACTTAGGAATAGATTACTCCAAATACATTAGTAAAGTTAATAAAGACAAAATCGACACTCTGAAATAGTGGAAAAGGAAAGCCACCTGTTTTTCGTTCTTACCATCGTGGCTTGTAACTTACTTACCCTACCGGCATTTATGATACCATCGGGCTCACGTTTAATACTAGTCAACATACCTTGGAAGATTTTACAAAAAGTGTAGCTTGTTTTCAGAAAACTTAGAAATGGTTCTAGCGGGACATGATTGGTTTTCGAAAGAATTGACTTTAGAGGAACGTGTCCAATATGAACAAGAGCACTATGACAACATTGTGTCATCCGAATCATGGTGGGGAACACGACATTGAAAATATAGAATTTGTTAGACATGTTGTTTGGTGTAATTTGTGTGTATTCATTATTAGGCACCATTATGTATAATTTTCTTTTGCAAAATATTTGAAGATATACTCGTATTCGAATTTGATTAGCTCTCCTCAATTAATATTTTATTATTTCTAAAATCTTCTAAAAATATTAGTTAATATCTTCATGAATTTTTTCATAATAATTAAGATTAATTTTTTTAAAAAATGGGCGCAAGCCGATCGTGACCCAACCCAACACGTGGGCCGGCACGGCCCAATGGCCACTCCTAGACTGGCACAGCACAAGGACTGACAATTCTGTTTCCATAAAACTGGTACCAGAACAAAGACCTTCTTGCTCAATTTACCTTTATTTTTTTGGATATCAAAGGAGGACGAACCCTTTTATATTATTACATCATAATCCGACTTGGTGCACAAACACCATACAATATGCGAATTAGATCTCAAGGTGGCATGTAGCCAAGACAAAAGTATTAGCATATGAGCATTTGTAACCTAATTACATTCGTAAGGAAAAGTATTCTATAGATTGACTCTATGAATTTATGTATGGTGTCATTTGATTTTCAGATAAGTCATGAATGAAATTGATAGTGGATATCTATGTGGTTCGGTGCACCGAAAAAACAAAGAATGTGTTACAAGTGTACGACTATATGGAAAAGGAAAAGACACCTAGGCAACAGTTTTTCCACCGACAGCTAATTCTCGGAATCTGGTAAAGTAAGATGCAAAGGGGAATCTTCCATTTAAAAAAGATAACTTTAGAAGGCACAAAGAAACGGCTGGGTAATGACGAGGAACGAATCCAATCAACCTCTACAGTGAGAAATTACTTTGCGGTTTTCTCTCTCGCATGGAAGAGCTTAACCCTATCCCTCTTGGTGATAGTAAACCCATTCCTCTGAAACCCCCTTAAACCCTAAATCTTCTTTGTCCTGTTCCTCAAATCCCATACACAATACCCCTACCCCAGCTGATTTTTTTGTCCAGTTCTTACCTCCTCAGAGCTTCTCGGTGGAAAGTGAAAAAGATTCCTTGCTGAAGTCTCCTTCCATTTGGCCTTGTGTTGTCTCTTTGTCCTCTTGTGACAAGAAAGGGTATTTAGCTCTTTCGATCTTCGTATCTCAGGTATTTGGCTATTTTGTTCTCCATCGGATTATGCTCTAAATTTGCTTCACTCATATTGAAATGGAAGAGCCCAAACCATAATCCTCGGTGGTAGTTTCTCACCTCCCTACCCTTCATCCTCTGTTTCCACTAGTGGAGTTGCTTCGCCCGACCCCCAAACCTCTGTTTTCCCGGTGCTTTTTGGTCTCTTTCTTCTGGTGCTCTGTGTTGTTGCTCCCTGCAAATCATGCTCTGGGTTTTCCTCTGTTGGAATCTAATGGAGAAGGATGATGTTTCAGATGCTCGCTTAGCTTCCATATGCAGTAAGTTGGGCAATTTATGGTCTAAAAGTGACTTAGCGGTTATTGATGGAGCGGTTCCTTTGGAAAAAATACAAGAGTGCCGATTGACGTTATATGGGCAATTGTTCTCAACCTCTAATATTAATGTCCAGGCATTCCAAAGCATGATGAAAAGAGCTTGGAGAATCGATTCAGTCAATATTACCCAAGTTGATCAAAAAACCTTTGCCTTTGCCTTTAAATCCGAGAATGAGATGAAAAGGGTGAGGGATTCGGGGCCCTGGTCTTTCTCCAACAACCTAGTGGTGCTCACACCTTTTGTCTCGGATATTCCATTGCAATGCTATGATTATACTCATTGTGATTTTTGGGTCCAAGTGCATGGTTTGCCTATGAATTGGATCTTGGAGGAATCCATAAGGAAAATCACGGCAGCTGCGGGCTTTGTTTTTGAAGTGAAATGCGACGCAAAATCCTTTTCAACCTTTTCAAGTGGAAAGGCTAAAGTCAGGCTGAACTTAGCGGCCCCGTTGAAGCCTGGTACGATTGCTAGCAAAGAAGGGAAGAAATTATGGGTTGATTTTAGATATGAGAGGCTGCCACACTTCTGCTATAATTGTGGTCGCATTGGGCACTATGCCAAATTCTGTGAAGTAGAACAATATGACGAGAACAAGCTAGAGAAGGATAACCCAGGATGTTTCGGGCTTTGGCTCCGTGCGGAAATGAGAGAATGGAGCCCACTTTGGAAATCAATCCATGCTACAAAAGTGAATGATGTAACATCCTGAATTTTGACCCGTTATCGGGACCAATAAAGTGTATATTCATTCTCGTGTAATTTTAGTGAGTCTCGCCTGAACCTGATCAGTCTCGGGATACTAACCATATGAGAAAGGCTAAATAGGAACAGGTACGTGGACCGAGAACCCAATCGCGACTGAACGCTGATTTTGAAGAACGTAGAGGAAATATTTTGAGCCAATATAGGCCGATCTTAGGAAAATGATTGGTTGATATTGTCAGTAATGTACGATCGGATAGCGAGTGATTTCGCACGACCGAAAGTACACCTAACGAATGAAACCTGATTGTAATCCAAACGATCGCGACCCTGGTACTAGTGATAATTCCTCTCGTTCTCTCGAAATTTAGACCATCACGATTTGGACAATCTTAGGTCGATACGCGTAACGCCTAAACAGCCGCTCGTTAGTAAGAGACCCTAAAACTGCGAAACGAGCATATTGAGATTACAATATTGGACCCGAGTTTCGATATCAAAATCTCAAGGGTAATTACGACTATTTTGCAAGACGGACGTCAATTGGTAATGGCCATTCGTGTTTGGGATTAAAACAGTTGAAAACGAAAGATTTGACAGAAAGTGAGAAAAAGACCATTTTGCCCCTGAGAACGCCGAGGCCGATTTCGGAGGCCGTTTGAGGTTATTTTTCGCGGCCAACGTCATTTTGGGGTATCCGAGTGTGTTTGGAATGATTCTGGACAGAAAGTGGAATTTCGGCAAAAATTGGAAAATAATATTATTTTATTCCGGAAACTTCGCAGAGGATTTTCGAGGGCTTAGAAAGCGAATTTCGCGATTCCGACTCTGGATTAGGTATCACATGAATATATAGGACTAGTATGTGCAAAAATTGGAATTTTGGTCCGGAACGGAAAAAGGACGAAAATGCCCCTAGGCCAATTTTGGATTATTTCGAATTTTGATTTAATTTTGGAGATTAACCAAGGTTGGTTAAGGTTAACTAGAGTTGATTAACCATGGTTAGGGGCAAATGACAATTCTACCCTTGCATTATTGGATGAGAATGAATATGGGCCATTGGATCAAGGGCATTTTGGGCAAATAGGCTAGGATTGTGACAAGTGTCATCCACTCACCCCCTCCCTTGACCACCTTTGACCTTCTCTCTCTCTCCTCAGCTCTCTCTCTCCCCGCAATTCTCTCTCTCCTCTCCCGAAATCCTCTCGGCCGCTCCCTCCTCCACCGATCAGCACCGCCAGTCCACTGTTCACGCCGGAGTAGAGGTCCTCGCCGGAGCTGCTGGTCACCGGCCACCGTGTGCCACCCCTAGGCCTCATCCCCAGCCCAGTCGCAACCCAGTCCCCCTCTCCCGCCGCCCGTGACCGCCCGTTGCAGCCGCTCCAGCTGAGGCGCGACAAGGACGCCGTCGCCGTCGCTAGGCTCGTCCGCCTGGCCGCGCCGCCGTGCACCGCCCCACTGACCGGCCTCACCCTCACCCTCTCTCTCTCCTGCATCCTCAGCCAACCCCCACCGAAGCTTCCCCTGTTCTGGCCGTGAGGAGGCCGTGAGCTTCGCCGGACCGCCGTAGGCCGCCGGCTTGCCTTGGAGCGCCGCCGCCGATTGTGCCGCTCGCCGGTCATCGGCCGCTCGCTCCCGTCGTCTCGCGTCGCTAATAGGCGAGTAAAACCACTAATCGCTGAATTAGTCTTAATTGTGCTAGATTAAGGGCTTAATTGTGGTAATTAGAGCCTAATTAAGTGTGTTTTGTGTAATGGATGGTTAGTGGACTTAATTAGGACTAATTACTTTGGTTTAGTGGAAATTAGGAGAGGATTGGTGGACTGAATTGGTGTGGGCTGCATGGGCTCCGAATTTTGTGTTATTTGGGCCCAAATTGGAGAATTTTAAATGGGCCCAAGTTGGATAATTTAAATGGGCCCAATTGGAATTAAATGAGCCCAATGAGAATTGAAATGGGCCCAATTGGAATTAAATGAGCCCAAATAGAAATTTAAATGGGCCTAGAAATTAGAAATGAAATGGGCCTTAGATTGTGGAATTGTTTGAAAGTGTTTGAAGCCCATTGGGAATTAATTGGGCCCTTGATTGTGAAATTCCACGCTGACTTTGATATAATTTGAGTGTGACTGTGACCGACGGGTCAGGCCTTCGGGTCGATTTATAACTGTGACCGACGGGTCAGGCCTACGGGTCGAGTGTGATTGTGACCGACGGGTCAGGCCTTCGGGTCGATTTATAACTGTGACCGACGGGTCAGGCCTACGGGTCGAGTGTGATTGTGACCGACGGGTCAGGCCTTCGGGTCGATTTATAACTGTGACCGACGGGTCAGGCCTACGGGTCGAGTGTGACTGTGACCGACGGGTCAGGCCTTCGGGTCGATTTATAACTGTGACCGACGGGTCGGGCCTTCGGGTCGAGTGATTGATGACCATTGGGTCATGGCCTTCGGGTCGATTTAATTGTCTATGAATTATATGGATATCGAAAGCCTAACCTGCAGGGCTGGAATATTGGAATCGGGCTGTGAGCCCATGTGAACTTATATTGATTTAATTACTGGTAGAGTGGATTATGTGTTTTAATTATTTCTGGAGGTGCACGTTAGCCTAGTTTAGGATTAGAGATTTTACTTGCTGAGTTTATCTCACGGTTGTGGTAAAACCGGATTTTCAGACCCCCGTCCGTAGAATGCCGAGGAGAGCTCCTCTTTTTGGATTCCCGCAGCGGATTGTAAGAGATGTTAGTGTGCATCCCTGCGGTGACGGGACAGCGTACGTTAGGTATCTCTCCTGTGTGCATGTGAATGTGGGAGAGGCTTACCACGAGACCCAGGAGTATGTAGCCTGGTGTTTTAGGGGAGCCGATGGCGTGACTGGACCTCCGCTCAGGACCTTTGATGTCCCTTTAGATAGAAATGGCGTGATGATTCCCCAGATGGTGAGCGGTGAAGTCTCTGATCCTCCAGCCTCCCTTAGTGTGAGCAGCGTGGGTGATACGGTGGACGGACCGATACCCAGGGACGAGGTGCATGGAGAGCAACAAGTTATAGCTGCTGATGTGATCGAGGAGGAGGACGAAGAAGTGAATCCGGAGGTAATAGGGGAAAATGTCGAGGCAGACGGAGAGGTGGTAGAAGTTGGATCGGATGAGGAGATGAGATCGGAGGAAGACCCGTCTGAGGAATCTGCAGCATCATCTGATCCAGATTGGGAACCATAGGATAAGTCCCAGTGCCAGGAGTAGATACTAACCCAACCCTTTTTGATGTAAATCTCTCCCGGTTAGACAGCTGTTAACCCTAGGCCACCGATCCTTTTTGTTTAGTGGCCTTTGTTGTAATCTTTTTGGCTGTAAATAACTAGTTTGTATAAGTTTTTGAAATGAGTGCATATATGTTAATATTTCTTTAGCTTGCTAGTGTCTATTGCTATTCATGGTTATAGTTGCATGTCTGGGTGTATATATTTATATATGTGGTTTCCGCATGTGTTGCATTTTCTCTGATTTGGAATTTGGGTCGGTGACGCAATCCTGGGAGCGTCGCATTTTATTTCGACCGACAGCGGATGATCATGCTTCGTGGGGTATGGGGCGTGACAAATGAAGTTAGGGATGAGGAGATATATCATGATATTTCAACCCCTACTCTTCAGATGGTGCCTTACAAGTCATGGGGAAAGAGTCCAATGATCCCAAGCTTTGAGAATAAGATTGAGAAACCAGGACAACCATTTATGAATGAACTAGTAGCAAGGGGAGTTGGTGGCTGTTTTTCTAAAGATGATCCTTACCGACCAATTCAGCCGCTAAATGCCCCTTTCCTCCCCCTGGTCAGTGAAGGGTGCTCTAGTGGCCCTCAGAAGACTTATAGCAAGGGAAAGAAATCAGCAAGCAAGAAGATCCAGAGAAGGTACAGTCCCTACTCCCCCCAAAAGGGTCTCTCCCCTGCCTTGGACGAGACCCATCTTCTAGATACTCCGATCCAGATTCTGAATGAGCATCAGTTACGGGCTTTGGTGGCTAGCCCTAATAAGCCACCGGGTTTTCCATGAATATCTTAAGCTGGAATTGTCATGGATTGGGCACACCCCTGACAAGCCAGGAATTGCGAGCCTTAGTAGCTCGTTTTAAGCCCAGTATCCTCTTTTTGATGGAAACGAAGAACAAAAAAGTGAAGGTTCAGAGACTTATGAGGCGTCTCAATTTCCAGTTTTACGAAGTAGTAAACCCAACAGGAATAGCAGGTGGGTTAGCAGTGATGTGGACGGATTCGGTATCCTTGAACGTGGTAAGGGCCTCTCCGGAGCTATTTGACCTGATTTGCTCAGAGAAAGTAAGCCAAACTCAGATGAGAATTACCTTTGTCCATGCCACAACAGTATACCAAGAAAGACTCCAACTCTGGAGGGAGTTGCAAAGAGTTAGCCTTTCAAACCAGCTACCGTGGATTTGTATGGGCGATTTCAATGAAATATTGCATCCGTGGGAAAAGATCGGAGGACGCATGGCGGATAACTACAAGCTAGCTGCTTTTAGGGAATTCCTAAACAATTGTTCCTTGCTTGATCTAGAGAGCAAGGGTTGCGCATTTACTTGGGCGAATAATAGGGAGGGAGAGGCACATGTGAAAGAATGCATAGATAGAGCCCTATGCAATGTAAATTGGAGAGTAAAGTTCCCAAGTGCAGAAGTTCTTGCCCTACCTGCGGTTGGTTCAGACCACAGCCCACTATTGGTAATACTCTCGCCAACCTCAACTAGAAGAAAGAGGGAATTCAAGTTCGAAGCCTTCTGGATGGAAGATGAATACTGCATTAAAGTAGTACAGTCGGTGTGGAGTGTCCCTGGTTTGGGAAATGAGAAACTCACGAGGAAATTATTGAGAGTATAAGAAGCCTTGACGAAGTGGAGTAAAGAGAAGTTCTCTAACGCGCAACGCCAAATAAACTCTCTGAAAAGAGAACTCCAAGAGATTACAAATGCCTCAACTTTGCAACTTAATAGGGAGAGGGTCAAATCTTTAAACCAACAAATTGAAGACCTATGGAAACAGGAGGAAATGTATTGGGGCATGAGATCACACATTAGCTGGCTGCGTTGGGGAGACAAGAACACAAAGTATTTTCATGCGACCACAGTCCAAAGAAGAAAAAGAAATAAAATCTCTATGCTGAAAACAACAGAAGAAGAGTGGAGTTGTGATCCAAAAGAACTACAGGAATTGACGATGCATTTCTTTCAATCGCTTTACACCTCAGCAGGTCAAAGAAATTTTCAGCCAGTAGCTAATAAGTGCCCTAGAATAGTGGAGGATCAGATGAATCAGCACATGCTGAGGAGTGTAACAATGCAAGAGGTCAAGGAAGCGACTTTTCAGTTAGGCGCCAAGAAAGCACCGGGACCGGACGGATTAAACGGACAATTCTATCAACATCATTGGGAAATAATCCAATATGATGTGCTTAATATGGTGAGATCTTTCTTCAACACAGGCTCTCTTGACCCAAATCTGAACAAGACCCACATTGTTCTTACTCCCAAAAACCCCAACCCAGAAAGGATTGATCGGTTCAGGCCCATTAGTTTATGCAACTTCGGCTATAAAATTATATCTAAGGTCTTGGCAAACCGCCTAAAACCTTGGCTCCCTAATTTGATAGCAATGGAACAAAGCGCCTTCGTCAGCGGCAGACAAATACAGGACAATATTCTAGTGGTACAAGAAGTCCTTCACCATTTGAGAATCAGCAAGCGGACAAAGAGATTTCAGGCAATTCTAAAGCTGGACATGAAGAAAGCCTATGATAGAGTTGAATGGGATTTCCTAGAAGCATGTATGATAAAGATGGGCTTTAGCACAAGATGGGTTTCTTGGATTATGCAATGTGTCTCCACCGTTTCTCTTAGCGTCAAGTTTAATGGGGAACCCCTCCCTTTCTTTAAGCCCTCGAGAGGTCTTCGCCAGGGGGACCCTTTGTCTCCATACTTATTAATTATTGTGGCAAATGTACTATCATCACTCATGAAAAAAGCAGTAGATGACGAAAGCTTCAAAGGGATCAAACTAAACAGGAACTGCCCTAGCCTATCCCATTTATTGTTTACAGACGACTCAATCTTCTTCTTGGATGGAAAGGTTAGCGAATGCCAAAGCCTAGCATCTATCCTTCATCAATATTACTTTGCATCGGGTCAGGAAATCAACCTCAACAAATCGGGTATCTTTTTTAGTACGGGGTGTCCATTTAAGCTGAGAAGGAACATGGCCCAAGAGATGCGTGTTCCAGAGATCAACAAAACTGGAAAGTATTTGGGCATCCCCTTAGATTGGGGCCAAACAAAAAAACAGATGTTCGCTTGGATACTGGCAAGAGTAAATATGAAGTTGGAAGGCTGGAAAGAAAATTTTATCTCCAAAGCTGGAAAAGAAATATTAATCAAAGCGGTGGTACAAGCTTTGCCACAATATGCGATGTCTATTTTTAAAATTCCAGTATCCATTTGCAAAGCCATAGAAAGGAAGATAGCTTCGTTTTGGTGGAAAACACATGCCTCCAAAGCTGGCCTTCATTGGAAAAAATGGGAAACGCTGAAGACAAGGAAAGACAAAGGTGGTTTGGGCTTTAGAAATCTTCTTACTTTCAATAGAGCAATGTTGGAAAAACAAGCCTGGAGAGTTGCGCAAGCTCCAAACGCATTATGGTATAAAGTACTTAAAGGAAGGTACTTCCCAAATTGTGACTTCTGGCATGTTGCTAAAGGTACTCACCCTTCATGGGGTTGGCAAAGCCTACTAATGGGTAGAGAAGCGATTTCAAAGGAGGTGAGATGGAAAGTGGGTAATGGCCAGCAAATAAGAATCAGAGAGGATAGATGGTTAGAAAGAGGTGTACTTGGAGGGCCATATAACCAACAAGATCCCAATATGGTTGCTGAATTGATTGACTCAACAGAAAAACAATGGAAGGGTCAACTACTGGAGAATCTTTTTGAGGAGCAAGTACTTAATGAAATTCTAGCAACTCCATTGCCAATCATCTCGACAGAGGATAAGCTAGTTTGGTCAGCAAATCAGTCTGGCTGCTACTCAGTTAAAAGCGGTTATAATCAACTTCGAAAGATTGAAACCATACAAGACAACAGGCAGGCTTCAACCTCCTACCAAACGCCTAATTCTCTGTGGGGCAAGATCTGGAAGCTAAAAACACTCCCCAAAGTCAGATTATTCATGTGGAGCATTTGCCAAAATGCTCTACCAACCAGGGTTAACTTGTATAAAAAGAAAATTTTACCTGAGCCTTACTGCCCCATGTGCCGCAAGGAACCAGAAACGGTGGAACATCTATTTCTCCTATGTGATAGGACAATGCAGGTTTGGTCTAGCCCAGAATTTAATTTTCAGTTCTCTCACCAACAAGTAACCAGAATCGAGGAGTGGTTGTTGAACTATGAAGATCTGACCCAAAAGAACCTATCCTTTGAGATCATTGCAACCACTCTCTAGAATGTTTGGTTAGCGCGTAACTCATTTATCTTCCAACACCAGATTCCTAGTCCCAGAAGTATGGTAGACTCAGCTTTTGCAATGCACTACAACTATGCGAAGTGGAACGGTAGTAACAAGGAGGGAGAGCGAGCATCGGAGGATTTACCGTCGAGGTGAAGACCACCACAGCCAGGGACACTAAATATTAACGTCGATGGATCACACCTCCTGGGGTCTACGGAAGGGGCTTTTGCTTTTGTGTGCCGCGATTCTGAAGGGAGATTGATCGAAGGAGCTGCGCAACCAATCCAAGTGTCCTCTGCCCTTCACTCTGAAACCCTTGCTTGTCTCCACGCTCTTTGACACTTTGCTAGCCGATTTGGATAGAATTTTGTGCTGGAAACTGACAGCTCTACATTGATAAGCTTCCTACAAGATTCCTCTCTCAGCTCGTGGGACGTTGAGCCCCTTATCACAGAATGCTTAGGCTTCATGGCCCTCTTTGAGAGTCTTGAGTTAGCCTACTGCCCTCGAGATTCAAATAGATTAGCAAATTGGGTTGTAAAGGCCTCAAGAGTTAAGGCTCTTCCACGTTACTGGATTTCTTACCCACCACCCCCTCTATGGGAGATCCTGTGTTTTGATGCCCCTTTCTCTAGAGGGCTAGTTGTTAAATGAAATGATAAGTCTCTGTTATGTCCAAAAAAAAAAAATGACGAGGAACGATCAAAGTGAAAGTCTCACTAAGTAGGAAGATCCGCATTTCACAGATTAAAGAAGGGAATGCGACAATGACAAATGGAATCACATGAAGAGCAGCAAATTCAAAAGTAAAGTTACTCGAGAATCTTCGCTTTTTGAAATTACAAAGCAGCCTTCCTCGCCAAAGGCATGGTGAACATCACTTTGTCATGCATGCGCTTTCAATTCAATTCGCTCCCATTTTCTTGTGGTAGACTACCGTGTCATATCAATCAGAAATTATTTTTTAGGGAGTAGATAGAAGGGAAGTGAACTGCTTTTGGCTTTTTCTCCTCTCCTTTTTTCTCCCCTTTTTACTGTTCATAGCGTGCTCAACTTTTTGTGCTAGAACTTATCGTTGTGGAAGTACTTGCTTTATGCCTACTTCATTCGATTGATATCTAAAATCACGTGGGTGGGGTCACGCATGTCACGAATCCATCCAAACAAATTGTGATGAACAAATGTTTATGCTTGTGATATCGATGAGTTTTACACGCGAAAACTTACGGTGCATTATTTTCTACTCCTTTCTTCATGATTTTGTAAAGATATGTATCAAACCTACGCTGGGCATATGCTTCCTCAATGACTGCATGAGACCGACATTCCAATTTTCCCTTGCGATTGCAAAAGATAGTTAAAATTCTTCAGCGAGACTTCTAATAATGCATTTATAACCTTTTAAGTTTGGTATAATTTCTTACATTTCATGTATCATAAGCACTATGTGGAAAGAATGATCAGATATACTTGTGTTAGTACCTAATTTTACCGGTTTTTTTTCCCCAAAAAGCATGTTAAGCTACTCCATTTACTCGGGTGATTGCCCACAGAATAGGAGAATTTCAAGCAAAGTGGACAGACACGGTGCCACTTCTTTTGAAGAACATCAAAGAGGCTGAAGCGGTAGATCGACCAACACACCCTTCATCTCCGAGAGTTATCTTTACTTTTCATTGTACTTTCACTTCCTTGTAATTTGATTTCGATGTAATTTCAATTTCAACTACCTCAATTGATCGTAATTGCAATTCCAATTCAGTTTACTATTTCTTGTGCTTAGCTTCGTGGAGTTTCGTTGCTCCATCCAAAGCCACATCCATGCACTTTTTTGGGCGAGTGTAGAATTGAGGAGCATTTTCGATGGTTTTCCAATTGTTTGAACCAGCTTTAAAGCGACTGAGTTCCAAGAAGTCACTTAATAGTCTAGCCTTGATTTTAGCTCCAAATATCTCGGTCCTTTGAGGTCAAGATTTCGACCGGAGATAATTGTAGAATTTCTCAAAACTAGATTTTACGATAAGAAATGACTCCTTATCTCCACTCAAGTATAAGAGTGAGCGAGTGAGTGACTGAGTAAATGGCCAAATAGTAGTATGAGTGAGTAATGCTTGATTTTCTTGTGCATAGGTTGAAGTCTCAGGTACTTGTTCTCTGCTGCAGAATTTTAGTGAAAACTTGCACTGTCATCACAAACAAATAGGGTTAATTCAAAAAAAAAAGCACAAATTTTTAGATTGAGTGACAGTTCTAGCCCTAACTTTTTTTATCTCATTAAAAAGCACCAATTTTAAGTCGAGTGACAATTCTGGCCCCAACTTCTTTTTATCTCATAAAAAAATCATCAACTTTCACCTTGATTTTCAAATCTGGCCCTCCGCTAACTTTATGTCTGAAGTCACCCTTGTTTGAGAAAAAATGTTATGGTAGTGAGCTTGGCGAATCTTGTCCACGGCGTCTATCGATGGACAGTAGTCTACAGCTTCAGATTATGACAAAATAACAAAGTCTAGCCAAAAAAATTCTATCTGGAGATAATTTTGACTTGTCGGTGAAATAAAGGAGATGAACAGTTTCACCGTTATTCTTCAAGCTATGGCTAAGAGAATAAGATAATGAATAGTACTTTAAATCCAGTCAACAAGCCACGTGGATTTATTTCTAAGGTGGAATAGTCAAGTTGGATAATCAATGGTTCTAAAACAATGGGGGCTAGGTTTGAGATTTAAGTAAAAGTTGGTGCTTTTTTATAAGACGAAAAAAGTTGAGGCCAGGATTGTCACTCGACCTAAAGTTGATGTTTTTTTACGGGATAAAAAAAATTGAGTCAGAATTATCTCTCGAACTAAAATTGATGTTTTTTTTTGGAATTAGGCCCAAACAATAGGAGGAGATAGGATCACCTGGTCTTAATCCATTCTGCCCTCTAAAAAAGCCGAGAAGCTCCCCACTAACAATTATAGACTATCTAGGAGTAGTAATGCGTGTGTCAGCCCCAGCCAAGAATTTAGTGGGAACACCAATTGTAGTCAACAGATTAAAAAAAAAAAAGAACACTTTAATCTTCATAAGTCAAGAATGCAGTGGGAACATCATTTTGTTTGTTTGTTTTTGGTCCGAATTCAGGAGGGTTCATGCATGTGGTGCGTGGAAAGGAGAGCGTCGGTGCATTGTCAGCTTCTTCAATCGAACAGCCTTTGTCTTGCCCTGACCTAAGGGAAATATAACGTGGGACACTGGCAAGATTACAAAAGAGAGACGACTATTGCTTTATGAAATGTGGGAAAAGGGCAAAAGTATGCATGTGCCTCTCTGCACTAGACGCGTGAGTAAATCAGATTCCTCTTCATACTTGTTGATCATACTTTTGTTTACTTATGTATTGAGATGAAAATGTATCACCAGCTCATTTAATTTATCAACATGCGATGCCATGATATTTAGCGTATGCTCCATAGTCTCGAGTATTTACGCACAAATATAAATTAAGCAATTTATCAAACATGTTATATGGACATAAATGAAAGGAGTAGCGATAGAGGAATGGAAAACCGTTTTATAGTGGTCTAGTCTAAATGGGTGCCTACTCCATTTCCAGAGACTGTTCGAGAGTTATGCCTAATCAACTGTACTTGAAGCCTCAAAAGGAGCCAACATTCATTTATAAACACGGCGCACTCTTTACAAAGAAAGGCTCTCACAAGATTAACCTCTCAAGAATTTGATTGCAAAGTGTATACAAAAGGGAATTTGCAAGTACTAGTAATGTACACAAAAGAAGTGTTGGGAAAAAGAGTCACTGATCACTTGATTTCCTAGTAAGGAGTTACTGACACTTTCATGATCACTTGGTATATTTCCTTCAAATTTTGTTTTCTAAATATAACATGTATAATTTAGTCAATTAAATGGAATGTAATACATGAATAGAATGATTACACGCATCGGACCTTTGTGGAATCACAAATTCACACACACCACTGGCAATTTGAGTATGGACAGATGGAGTCCCCACCCATTGAATAGAACAACATGTGAATGGAAAAATTTAGCCATGTAGGCCATTATTTGTAAGAGTGTCCACTTTAGGCTCTTTTTTTATAAAAAAAATCCTTAATTCATGCCCTTCTTTGGAATTTTCAAAATAATAACTATGTAGCCATTTCTGCTAATAAAAAAAATAGAATAAAAAATGAAATGGAAATGAGCCACTATGCTCACTCTAGCCTTGGATAATTGGATTCGCTCTAGATATGGGCATGTGGAAGGAACAAGGTGGTAGGGGCCACCTGCCCATCAAAATCAACTCGATCATTTTTCTTTCCGGTGCGTAGTCTCGTGGAGTGAAGCTAGCACGAAAGTGATGAGCAATTGTTCCCTTTGGGCTTTTGACTAGGCAAAAAAGAAGAAGAAAAAAAAAAGAGATGCCATCAGTTCACATGAAATTCATAATGATTGGTGTAATTAGTGTGCCCGATTAAAATTAGTCATGTTCATATGGAACATAAATTTAGATAGTAACAAAATAAGCCAAAACTCTAGACGCAATGCCTACCACATCCAACGCTAGTGGATGCTTTAGAAGTGCCATTCTTCATTAAAGTCCAAACACGGAAATCCTCTTTTGGACTAAATAATTTTAATGGAATGTGTTCTCTCGTCTTTAGTATCTAATTCTTTTAAAAATGACTTGCACTTTTGAATTGATGGCGAATAACCTCACTAAGCAAATGAATTCCAAAAAAAGCATCCGATGAAAAAGGGCCTACTCGAGCGAAAGATCCTTTGCTTTACAGTAATAGAAAATAAACTATTGGCATGCCATTTAATCATTAACAGGTGTTCTTCTAGAAAATTTTTCATTTCTTTAAATGTATAAATTAGAACCAACCGCATTACTTTTAACTGAACCAAAAACTTAATTTATTTTCATGCTCGAGCAATGAAAGAAAAAGGTAATCCTTATCCAATTTGTAGCTAGAATGCCTAATGCATAGAAAATGTGATTATTGGTGACGACATACTCAGATCGAAATCCTTTTGTCAAATCAACGCAAGTATCTTCATACTTGCATGACTAAGACATCTTGCGAATGATGTTACAATTGATATACACGTCAAAGCTATCCTCTCGTGTTACCCGATATGATGTGGAATTTATTAGTGGTGCATTTTTGGACCAATTGGATAGGCAGAAGTCCAAACGGAAGGCGAAATAATGATGTGACTAGACCCGGTCGACGACATCGGATATTTTTCATGAGTTAATTTAAAAAGGCAGTTTCTTAATTTTGATGTTTTATGCTTTCCAATTTAGATTAGGTAACTTTCCTATTTGATTAAGTTTCCAATTCAGATTAGGTAACTTTCCTATTTGATTAGGTTTCCAATTCAGATTAGGTAACTTTCCTATTTGATTAGGTTTCCTATTGTAATTAGGTTTAACCCCTACAAAAGGGTGTTTATGGCTTGTTTTGAAGGAGAACATTATTATCATCAATATTGAATTTCGAGATTTTTCTCTCTAAGCAAGGTTTTGCTTAAATTATTCGCGGAACGCTGCGTCAGGTGGTATCAAAGCCTATGGCGACTGGCGGTGGTCTTCGTGACGATGCTCAGTAGACTAGAGCCCCAATCCTTGGGGACGACGCGCTGCAACGATTGGAGCAGCGTTTAATGGAACGCTTGGATCAACGATTTGATCAAAGTCTTCGTCGTTTCAAAGAACGATTTGACGAGTTAACAGAATGATTTGAAGGTCTCGACGTTGATGTGAACCGGAATCGGCGGAACGACAGAAGGCCGGGTGCATATCTTGCTCGCGGTGATCCTGTTGATAGGCATGTTCTTGTCCGCAGGCAGAATAACCCTTTGTTTTCAGAGAGTTCGGAAGAAGAAGAAACTGAAATTTTTTATGAGGAACGTGCTGATTATGGCGGCAGACGTCGTCATGGAGGATTTCAAAGAGGATATGATCGAAGAGATGGAAGACGACGTTATGACGATCGTGAAGGTAACGACTTTAAATTGAAAGTCGATATTCCTTATTTTAATGGAAGTCTGGGCATAGAAGACTTTCTGGATTGGCTTGCTGATATAGATAGATTTTTCGACTATATGGAGACCCTTGGTGAGAAAAGGGTGCGATTAGTAGCCTGTAGATTAAAGGGGGGTGCGTCTGCATGGTGGGAGAGATTGTAGAATAAGAGAGAACGAGAAGGGAAAGAGAGAGTTCGAACTTGGACTAGAATGAGAAGACTATTGAATCAAGAATTCCTTCCACCCGATTATGAACAGATTATGTTCCAACAGTATCAACATTGCCAGCAAGGCAATCGGACTGTGCACGAGTATACGGCCGAATTTATGAGATTGGCAGAGCGGAATAATTTATCAGAGACGGAGGGACAGCAAGTGGCCAAATATCTCGATGGCTTGAAACCCTTCAATCGAGATAAAATTGGAGTTCAGTTTCTGCGAAATTTAACTGAAGTCAAGAATATGGCGATGAAGGCAGAATTGATGCAGCAAGATAAGGGAAGAAGAGGATACGAAAATTATCGAGGTAGCAGTTCGAGCAGTTCGGTAGAGAAGAACAGTTTCAATAATCGCTTTAACGCAAGGCGAAATCAGGAAGATAAGGCGGTAGAAAAGCGCCCTATGAATGAGTCGAGGGAAAAGGGAACGCAAGCACAGAAAACTATGAACCCTAATCCTTATACTAAACCAATCGCGATAAAGTGTTACATGTGTAATCAACCTGGGCATCGTTCTAATGAATGCCCTCAGAGAAAGTCCGTAAACGTAGCAGCGAGAGAAGAGGAGGAAGATGGATATTGCTGTGCGCCAGATGGTGAGGACAATGATTTTGAAGATGAAGAAGAGGAGCAAGTAAACTGTGTGGTGCGTCGGATGATGTTAGCCCCAAAACAGGAAGATGATTCACAGCGCCATCAGTTATTCAGAACCAGGTGCACCATTTTGGGAAAGATCTTTGCTGTGGTTATTGATACTGGAAGTATGGAGAATATCATTGGGAAGGAGGCAGTGAAGAAGCTAGGGATACCCGTGGAGAAGCATCCTAATCCCTATACGTTAGGATGGATTAAATCCGGAGCGGAAAGCATTCAGGTGACCGAACGATGCAAAATTCCATTCTCCATTGGAAAATATCATGATGTGCTATATTGTGATGTAGTGGACATGGATGTATGTCATGTGTTATTTGGAAGGACGTGGCAATTTGATGTATATGCTCAGCATTCGGGAAGAAGCAATCAGTATAACCTCGTGAAGAATGGAGTGAAGTATACGTTGCTGCCACTAAAGAACAAAGGAAAACAATCTTCTGAAAATAATTTCCTTACCCTTATGAGGAAATTTGAAGCTGAGGTTAAGGAGACCCAACAGATTCACATGTTGGTCGTGAAACAAACAATTGAGACTGAGGCTGAATTACAAGTGGAGGAGCAGCCTGAAACGGTCAAGCCTTTATTGAAGGAATTTAGCGAATTGATGCCTGAAGAGATTCCGGATGGGTTGCCGCCTATGCGCGATATTCAACACCATATAGACTTAATTCCTGGTGCTAGTCTGCCGAATTTACCGCACTACAGGATGAGTCCTAAAGAGAGCGAGATTCTAAAAGAGAAGGTGGATGAGTTGTTGCGAAAGGGGCACATTCAGAATAGCATGAGCCCATGCGCTGTTCCGGCCTTGTTGACTCTTAAGAAAGATGGGAGTTGTCGAATGTGTGTAGATAGCAGAGCCATTAATAAGATAACCATGGGTTACAAGTTTCCAATTCCGAGATTGGATGACATGTTGGATAGGTTGCACGGTGCTAAGTGGTTCTCGAAGCTGGATTTGAAAAATGGGTACCTTCAAATTCGGATTCGCCCTGGAGATGAGTGGAAGACAGCTTTTAAAACAAAGGAGGGGTTGTACGAATGGTTGGTGATGCCTTTTGGACTTTCCAATGCTCCAAGCACTTTCATAAGGCTTATGAATCAGGTTCTGAAATCTTTTATTGACAAATTTGTTGTAGTTTATTTTGATGATATCCTAATTTATAGTAAGACCAAAGAGGATCATCTATTGCATTTAAGGGAGGTGTTGACAGCCTTACAGATTAATAAGCTGTATATTAATCTTAAGAAGTGCAGTTTTTTAACTAATAAACTGTTATTCTTGGGATTTATTATTACTGCTGAAGGAATAGAGGTAGATGAGGCGAAGATAAGAGCAATCAGAGAATGGTCGACTCCTAAAACAGTTTCTGACATTAGGAGTTTTCATGGGTTGGCTACTTTTTATCGGCGATTTATTAAGAATTTTAGTACTATTGCAGCCCCAATTACTGAATGTATGAAGAAAGGCAAGTTTCTATGGGGAGAGGAAGCTGAGAATAGTTTTGCTATTTTGAAGGAGAAGTTATGTACTGCACCTGTTCTTGCTTTACCTGATTTTGATAAACTGTTTGAAGTGGACTGTGATGCTAGTGGAGTAGGTATAGGAGCTGTTTCATCTCAAGAGCGCAGACCAGTTTGCTATTTTAGTGAGAAGCTCAGTGACGCAAGGCAGAAGTGGAGCACTTATGATAAAGAATTCTATTCTGTCGTAAGGGCTTTAAAGACTTGGGAGCATTATCTGATTGGGAAAGAATTCATCATTTATTCTGATCATGAAGCTTTGAAGTATCTGAATAGTCAGAAGAGGATTAGCAAGGATATGCATGCACGATGGTGTCAATTTTTGCAAAAATTTCCTTTCAGGTTACAGCACAAGTCAGGTGTGCATAATGTCGTAGCAGATGCATTGAGTAGGAGAGCTGGCTTGTTGATTACATTAAGCCAAGACATCTTGGGGTTTGAGCAGTTGAAAGACTGTTATGCAGATGATGATGACTTTGGAAAAATTTGGGAGTCATGTGCTGCTAGTCAACCTGTACAAGAATTTTATGTGCATGATGGTTCTCTGATGCGTGGCAATCAGCTTTGCCTTCCTCGGACATCATTACGAGAGAAGGTAATTCGCGATTTACATGATGGTGGATTAGCTGCACATCTGGGTCGTGATAAAACTATTGCCGCAGTCCGAGAGCGATTTTACTGGCCCCAGTTACATAGAGATGTCAGTAGGTACGTACAAAAGTGTTATTTTTGCCAGACTGCTAAGGGGAAATCTAATAATACAGGTTTATATATGCCATTACCTGTTCCTAACAATATATGGGAAGATCGGTCCATGGATTTTGTGCTTGGTTTACCACGAACACAAAGAGGCATGGATTCTGTGTAACAGTCTCAATTTTCGATCCTTTTCCCGGGATTTAAGAAATGAATTTGACTAATGCGCTATAGTGAGATCTCACCCGAGACCCGCGCATTCTCGGGATGCTAACCTTAGGGGTAAGGCTAGTACGGGATTGAGTTCGCACGACCAAAGAACTTGACCTTGGTTCGATCTTCGACCATATCGATTGATGAGGGAATGTTTTGAGCCAACCGAGACCGATCTATTTGATTGATCGTGTCCAAAGGGCACTAGTGACAGACCCTCGCAATTATATGACAATCGAGGTCGCCTTGGTTTGAGCAAACTTAAACGTGATTTGACTTAGTGTCGGTCACGGGTCGAGAGCGCGTAATCCCAATGAGCCACCCGTTAGCAAGAGATAAGCTAAAGTCGCGATTGTTCGATTTTAGTCATTTCTTGGAATTCGGGCCCGGGAATCGAGAATTTTGAAAGTGATAATTTTGAGCGGCCGATGACGTTTTTGGCTTGGCCAACCTTGGGGCCACCCATTTCTTCAAAAAAAAAAAAAAAGGATTTCGGTTCAGGACTGGGAAGATTACGGTTTTGCCCCTATGGGCACCGAGGCTGGATTCGGAGGCCGTTTGAGGTTATTTTTCCCGGCCAAGGTCATTTTGGGGTGGCCACACACATTTAGAGTGGTTTTGGACAAAAAAGGGAATTTCGACAAAAATTGGAAAAATAATATTATTTTATTCCCGGAACTTTGCAGTCAATTTTCGAGGGCTTAAAGGATGAATTTTAAGGATCCGACATCGGATTATGTCTACCGTGAATATATAGGACCGGTATGGATGAAAATTGAAATTTCGGTTCCGGATGGAAAAATGACGAAAATGCCCCTAGGCCCTTTTTGGATAATTCTGAATTTTGGATTTAATTTTGGGTTTAACCAAGGTTAGTTAAGGCTAAACCAGGTCTGGTCAACCATGGTTAAGGGCAAATGACCATTCTACCCTTGCTTTTATGGATTAGATCAATTGTGGGCCAAGTGTTCAAGGGCATTTTGGGCATTTGGAAAGTTTGGTCCAACTTAGTCAAACCTCTCTCTCTCTCCTCCCTCTTCTGGCCAGAACCCCCCCTTCCACGATCACTCTCCCTCTCTCTCTCTCTCTCTCTCTCTCATTCTCTTCATTTTTGTTTCCTCTCTTCACGTTGCTGCTGCTGCTGCTGTTGCTGCTGCTGATCCGCCCGATCCAGCCCGTTCTTCTCGCCTTTCTTAGGTAAGTGACTTCCCCAATCGACACCTAGGACCTCGGGTATTGCTAGGCTCGTTTAGGGTTCGGTTTAGGTGATTTTCGTGGTTATTTTGGACTGATTTAGTGGCTGGTGTGGTCGGTGGTGTGTGTTGGCTGATTTCCAGATTAGTCGCTGCTGCGTCGCTGGTTTTTGTTATTTTTACTGTGACTTGTGTGGCCCGAATTTGAGGAAGTGTTCTTCATGAAAGTTGTTCCTGACATCTTTAAGTATAACATATTTTAATTTGGGAATTTTGGGAAGTCATTTGATGCCATTCGGAAGTCCCTCTTTGGACCGAAATAAAACTGCCCGATTTACTGTTCACCCGACCTTCGGGTCTGTTCGAATTTTTATAAATTTTTCCAGGCATATTTTCAAAATTATTCCTTCACAAAAGTTGTTGGGGACACTCGTGGCTATGACATATAAACATTTCAAAGCTTTTTAAGCTGATTTGGGTGTTGAAATAAATATATTTTGAGGACAAAACGGTCTGTTTGAGCGAACTGATTTTGGTCTGATTTCAAGGGACAAAACGGCATGGTTGCAGATTGAACTGGATTTCGTGTTCTTCATAAGAAATGTTTATCAAGATGTTTTTTATGACATATCCAAAATTCAGAATTTTTGGAGTTCGTTTACTATTTATTTTATTGGGATTTCGGTCACTGTGTAAACTGCCCAGTTTAGCCCGATTTTACATACTCTCGGTTTTTATCTCTCTCGGACTGATTAGGCGATGAAATTTTGAGGTTTAGGGAGCTTGGATTAGGACTGTGATGTTGGGGTTTGATCGGAATTAATTTGTGCGATTAATTAATGGGATTGTGCCTTGAATGGAAAATTGTGCGTGGTTGTGTGATTGTGCTTGTTGGTTGGCCTGGAAATCGTTGTGGGCTGATTTGGTTTGTGCATTGGGCTGAATGTGGTGTGGTGGCGTGCCGTGTTTGTGTAGCCGTGAAGTGTGGTGATATGGTGATGTGAATGTGCATTGAATTCGCGTGCCAAGAGCGTGTGGTTAAGTGGTGCGTGTTCGTGTGACGAGAATGCGAAATTATGGAATGTGTGTGAAGTGTGTATGTTTGGCAGTGTGTTTGTGTGGTGGCGTGGTACGTGTGGAGAGTGTGGAACGAAGGTTTGGAAATGTGGGATTGGTTGGAAAGGATCCGTCCTGAGGCGTGATCGTTTACGCGGGACGATACCGTCCCTGACGAGGTGACGATGCCCGGCCTGACGAGGTGTCGATGCCTGACGTGGTCAGAAGACCGTTGGCCTGATGCGTTTTACGCGGGCGCGGTAGAAGGAAAGTGTGTGTAGGATTCCGTCCTGAGGCGTGTACGTTTACGCGGGACGATGCCGTCCCTGACGAGGTGACGATGCCCGGCCCGACGGGGTGACGATGCCTGACGAGGTCAGAAGACCGTTGGCTTGATGCGTTTTACGCGGGCACGGTAGTGGTGGAAAGGTTGAGAATGAGCAAGAATTGACAGAACGAGTGAAACTAAGAAAGTGACGTGTGGTGTGAGTACGTGTGCGAGTGTGTTTGTATCGTGTGGTGTGATACTCGATTATGGGGTAAAACTGCTAGGCATGGTATGGGACATGCACAAGTGGGTTTTGCTCTATAATCGGGGCACGCGCGCTGCTGTGATGTATTTTTGTGGTATACTGGCTGTGTGGTTGACTAACGTGCAGGGATGCGCATGACGAGTTCCAGGTAGGTTCGTATGTGTTTGTTAGCTTGGCTGATCGTTGTGTGTTATGTGTATTTTCGTCTGGCGGTACGTGAGTGCCTACGTGGGGTTTGGGGTTGTACACTTATTGAGATTCGTCTCACGGTTGTATAACCGCCACTTTCAGACCCCCAGTCGTAAACCCGGGAAGTGCGCCTTTTCTTTTGGAAGTTCGAGGAAACGCTTTTGGTGCCCGGTGAAACTGCAGGCGAGTGTCCAAATATCCAAGCCAGGGAAACAGGAGCGGATTGGATAGGAGGCGACCAGTAGGCTTTCCCTAGGGTATTTTAGGGGTTGTTTGTTTTGGGTTATCCGATAGTGAAGTTAAGATAACCAAACCCCTGAACTCTTGTTAAAACGGTGACGGAGAATGTTCGTCTGTATTTATGTCTGTAATACGATGTTTGTATATATTTGTTGCTGTGTGATTGTTGTGGTGTTCTACCCCGTTGTCGTCATCTTTCTGTCCGGGGTTTTTATATTCGCTTCCGCATGTGGCTCTGATGTTTGGGTTGGGTCGGCGATGTTCCTGGGACGTCGCATTATTTCGACCGGAGCAGGGGATGTCGCGAGCTCGATGGGGGTTCGGGGCGTGACATTCTGTTTTTGTTGTGGTTGATAGATTTTCCAAGATGGCGCATTTCATTCCTTGTAGGAAGACTTTTGATGCAGTAAGTGTGGCTAGATTATTTTTTAAAGAAGTGATTCGTTTGCATGGTGTGCCCAAATCTATTACCTCAGATAGGGATAGTAAATTTCTGGGGCATTTTTGGCGGACTTTGTGGAAGTTGTTTGATTCATCTTTGAATTTCAGTAGTACTGCTCACCCGCAGACTGATGGACAAACAGAGGTGGTTAATAGAACTCTGGGAAACTTGATTCGAAGTATTTATGGAGATAAGCCGAAACAATGGGATGTTGCTTTATCACAAGCAGAGTTTGCTTATAATAATGCAATTCATAGTTCTATTGGCAGGTCGCCTTTTTCTGTTGTTTATACAAAGGCGCCTCAGCATACTCTAGATTTGGTACAGTTGCCTAAGCAAACGGATAAAAGTGTAGCAGCGGATCATATGGCTAAACAGATTGTGGAAGTACATCATGAAGTCAAACAGAAGCTAGAGGAAGCTAATCAGAAGTATAAAGCTGCAGCAGATAAGCACAGGCGGAAGCAGGTGTTTGCGGTAGGTGATCAAGTCATGGTTTTTCTTCGTAAAGAGCGATTTCCAGCTGGATCTTACAGTAAATTACAGCCAAAGAAGTATGGACCTTACGCTGTCAGCAAGAAGATCAACGATAATGCTTATGTTATAGACCTTCCACATAGCATGGGCATATCCAACACTTTTAATGTTGCCGATTTGTCACCGTTTCATGAGTCCACTGAGCCGTTATATCCAGATCCTGATTTTAACTCGAGGACGAGTTCTTTTCAAGTGGAGGAGAATGATGCGGAATTTATTAGTGGTGCATTTTTGGACCAATTGGATAGACAGAAGTCCAAACGGAGGGCGAAATAATGATATGACTAGACCCGGTCGACGACATCGGATATTTTTCATGAGTTAATTTAAAAAGGCAGTTTCTTAATTTTGATGTTTTATGCTTTCCAATTTAGATTAGGTAACTTTCTTATTTGATTAAGTTTCCAATTCAGATTAGGTAACTTTTCTATTTGATTAGGTTTCCAATTCAGATTAGGTAACTTTCTTATTTGATTAGGTTTCCTATTGTAATTAGGTTTAACCCCTATAAAAGGGTGTTTATGGTTTGTTTTGAAGGAGAACATTATTATCATCAATATTGAATTTCGAGATTTTTCTCTCTAAACAAGGTTTTGCTTAAATTATTCGCGGAACGCTGCGTCATGATAGGCCCGCACTCAAATTTTGGATTTTCTTCATTCCCATTGTATACAGATTTAATTTATATCTAGTAAGCGAATCATGAAAGGCATATAAAAAAAATCATGCGACTTTTAGCTACCAAAATAGTAGTGTGCAAAAAATCACGCTAGCGACGTTTGCTTGTAGAGCCACAAAAAAACTGAAAATTAATATGATACTCTTTGTGGACCCGCAAAAAAAGAAAGTCCTGCCTCTGGTTATAAAGAAAATACCGAGAAGGTCCAATGGGGAACAAAATCTCATTGGTTGCGAATGCCATTTCCTGGAAGCCACAGCCAAGTATTTTGCTGGGGAGCCAACTGAGTAGCTTACCATTTAAGATCTCGGTTCATCCTGCAGCACCTTCATTTTCCCAAAATTCCCAGCAAACACACCAGCACCTGCCTCGTTTTACCAAATTCTAATGGCTGCTTCTTCTTCTTCTTCGAAACGTAAGAGGAATTACGATGTCTTCCTGAGTTTCAGAGGCACCGATGTTCGCAAAAACTTCCTCAGTCATCTCTACACGGCTCTAGATCAGAATGGTTTTTCCACTTATATCGACAGCGAGGAACTGAGGAAAGGAGAGCAAATATCACCGGCGCTTATGAAGGCGATCGAGGAATCGCGCATCGCGATCATCGTTTTCTCCAAGGACTATGCTTCCTCGCGGTGGTGTTTGGAAGAGGTGGTGAAAATCATGGAGTGCAAGGAGCAAAGAGACCTTGTGGTCTTTCCGGTATTTTACAAGGTAGATCCCTGCGAAGTGAGAACACCAAGAGAGAGTTACAGAGAAGCTATGGATAAGCATGAGATCAAGTTCGGAAAAGATTCAGAGGAAGTAAACAGATGGAAGAAAGCCCTCTTTGGCGCTGGTAGCTTGTCGGGGTGGCATTTTACTGATGGGTACGTGAGAACACCTATACTCCTTCGATTAATCTAAATCTTCTTATACTTAATCTTCTCTTATGTTTGGGATCCGATAAAGTTATGGGAAATTTTGCCCCTAGCTCTCTCTCTCACGCGAACACACTCTCATCAGACACTCACACGGCACAGAGCACACTTGCGCAGCAGAACCACAACGCCATGTGCGAGCTCGTCTTCTCCGAGCCTCTGCTGATTCCCGACACGCTGCCGCCCAAGTGCTCACGTCCCCACGCCACCCCAGCCGCGTCACCTCGGCCTCTCTCTGTCTCTCTATGTCAAGCGGCTTACACGAATCTAGGCTCGCGACCCCAGATCTGAGGTGCCGAGCCCGGATCGACGGTCGCTAGCTAGCCGCAGGCGATGGTCCCCTGAGGCTGGCGACGACGGCCGAGACGGGACAAAAATAGAGAAAGAGGTGCGACAACCGTTAGGACACGCGAAGGTGACGTGTACGGCACGATGGCGGGGACGTGACGGTGGGGGGAAGGCAATGACGGCGGTCGTGGGGCAGCGGCGAAGGCGGAGGGGAGCAGAGGTCCAGATTGTCCTTTAACTTCCTGTTAAAAATGGGGATTATTCAAATTAGATACCCCCAAAATTTCCAGTTTTGCCCTTCCTTGTGATGTGTATTTATGGGGCTCTTTTTCTTTTTTGTTTTTTTCCCCTTTTTTTCCCCAAAGGGCACAGAGTATTCTTAAGAAGCCAGTTTTCTTCTAATTAATTTTATTAAATGAAGGATGCTGATCTAAATTTAGGGAAGACGGCAAATTTTGATTTCGTGAGCTTATGGGAAGTGGTAAAACATTACAGGGGATATAGATCATATTCACTATTAAAACTTTTGAGTCAAACTTTTGAGGCATCCAATTCCAACAAGTTCCTTTCCAAATATTATCAAAATAATATGCACAATCATAAAAAACGATCAAAAGAGATATTCATAAGGTGAAAAAAAGCTCCTTAATAATATTTGAAACTAATAAAGCATATGGATCGTTCACTACTTTAGGGTTTACGTTTTTTTCTTCTTATATCGGAAATTTAAGTATTTAGAACTTGTAACTATTTCAAGTTTAGATTTTTCCTTGAGGAAATATTCCTCAAACTCACTTTGTCTCTCAGTCAGTTCTTCTAGATTTCTAAAATAACTTTCTATCTCCTTTGACAAAAGAGTGCGTTGAATTTTGATAGGATATTCAACGATCAATTACAAAATTACATTTCGGGCTATTTAAGACTTATTCTGTTTATGAGATCTCTTGTCGCAGCTATCATTAGTCTTATCAAAATGGGTCATAAATCAATTTCTTAACCCATAAATAATAGTTTGAGTTGTCATATGGATTAGTTATATTTAATAAATGGATCATAAATGAGTTTAAACATAGCCTATCCTATAGTCATAATCTTTTGTTGGTTTGTTGAGCTAACGATAGTCTGTAACCATTCACGCTTTTCCTCATACCTGCTCTGCATGATTAATAACCATCTCTAATAAAACTTTGGAGAACAGACCAGGAATTTAATTCCTCTACCATCTCCACAGAGCATGTTATGTATCTTGCTCAAATGATGGTATTTGGATCTTTTAGCTCACATCTGGCTTTTACACCATGAAGACTCCACAATTTGTGGATCTTCGCGAAAGTTATTTTTCAATTTTAGCAGGAATTTATTCCATTTCGTTCCTGGCAATTGGATACTCCGAATTTTTCCTTGTTCTAGGCTGCACAAATTTCTATACTAGAAGGTATCATTTGGAAATGAAGATTTTTTTTCATTTTAATAACTTATGTTCCCATTATTTACCCCACCGTGCTCGCACTCGGAATACTTGCTCACATGGAAAATCTCCGCAAAACTATGATTGTTTCACAGGTTAAAAATCAAAATTGGGTCTTAACAGAAGATTTTGAAGAGTTTTGATAGTCAGGCCTGCTGTGATAAGCGTGGCGCTGTCTTGCACAAAAATACCAATTTTCCTTCTGTGCCCTTAAGAGTGCATCACCAAGAATGCATCCTCATCTAATGTCAGGAAAGCAAAGATCCTTCTAACGGTAAACCTTCGTTCACCAATGAAGATAGGAACAATTATTGCTTCCTGACTAATCATATTTGGTTCCCATCTGCCGTTCTTAATTGAATGGGCTCTGTTAATGGTGTCCACCATTCATCTGGCGAAGCATTGGGTCTTGCACAATAAGTACAAGCTCCAGTGTCTATTAATATCTCATTAAGGTTAGCTGCTCTTTTTGCAGGACCTAAAATGAATGTTGTTTTTTCTTGCTACATTTTTTGGACTTCAAGAACTTGATTTGAAACTTGTCCCTCGGGCTTCTTTAATTCTTCCCCGTTTCAATTACATCAAGCCTTTCATTGTTTCAATTACATCAAGCCATTATGCATAGGAGAAGATCAATCTGGTATTCTGTCAGCCTGTTTTATTTATTAGAAATGTTTATTTAATTTTTTTAAGGATCGAGGAATGAAAAGCTAGTTTTTATTATAAAGAAAATACAGGCCTAATGACATTTTTGTAAATACCTGAAGCTGTAAAGAGGAAAAAGGTAATAATAAGATAGATTTCTACAGGAACCAACGGTAGGCCGTATTTGTCCAAACGGTAACGTGTCTTATTGTCCACTTTCAGAAGTGGGCCTAAAATCATACCAAAGGATAAAGTATTTGACTTTTATTTGGATTTTACCCCGTTGGTAATGCTAACTTAGACTTCGCGTTGGTAATTTTTATCACAGATATTGCTTCGCAAAGGTATATACCAGATAAATGGGTAGGCATATATTTGGAAAATTAAAGGGAAGACAAGACAGTTTCAATGAACTTTGCGAAGAGATCAAGATAATTTCAATCGTCATTTGCGTTTAGTAATCCAATAATTAACTTGAATTATTAATAATGCAAAATATAATTACATACACCAGTAACATGAAAAATATAATCTTAGACCCGCAGACATGGGCATCTTGCTAGTTAAACATATTTGTCCATTCATCTCCAATATATTGCGTGCTAGTTTTTTACTAAGCGATTCTCTTGGAATACTTATTTATTTCTTTAGATTGCTCTAAAGGCAGTTCCAACTAATTTTCTGTTGTCAGATATGAAGCGGAGCTTATACATCATATTGTACAGGAGATCTCAACTCAACTAAATCGGACGCCATTAGATGTAGCCACGTATCCGGTTGGGATAGATTCTCGAGTACAAGAGCTTAAAACAATGTTAAATCTACAATCCAAGGATGATGTTCTTATGGTAGGATTATGGGGACAAGGAGGTGTAGGGAAGACAACCCTTGCTAAAGCCATTTATAATGCAATTTTTAGAGAGTTTCAAAGTTCTAGTTTCTTGGAACATGTTAGAGAAAATTCTAAAAATTCAAATGATTTGGTTCATTTGCAAGAAAAATTGCTATCGGAGTTGCTACTAGGGAAGAAATTAAGGGTCTTCAATGTTGGTGGAGGAAGTCAGTTGATTCGAGAGAGACTTTGTAATAAGAAAGTTCTTATTGTCCTTGACGATGTGGATGACGAACGCCAGGTAAATGCTTTAGCCAGAGGTTGTGAGTGGTTCGCTAAAGGAAGTAGGATAATTATCACAACAAGAGATAAGCATCTGTTAACTTCTCCTGGGGTAGATCATATCTATGAAGTTAAAGCTCTCGAGAATGTTGAAGCTCTTGAACTTTTTAGAAAGCATGCTTTTCAAAGAAATCAGAAAATAGAAATAAGGAGCAATCTTGTTGATAGTGTTTTACAATATGCCGGAGGTCTTCCTTTGGCTCTTGAGGTGTTGGGTTCTTTCTTGTGTGGTAGAGGAGAAAATGAATGGGAAAGTACCCTGCGAAAACTTACCAAGAGTACCAATAAAAAAATCAATGATGTGCTAAAGGTAAGTTATGATGGATTGGAGGACGATGTAAAGGAGATTTTTCTCGACATTGCTTGTTTCTTCAAAGGGATGAGTAGAAAGTACATAGAGAAAGTTCTTGATAGTTGTGATTTTGACACGATTATTGGGATACAAATTCTCATTGAGCGCTCCTTGATAAGTGAAGAGAGCGAGACCTTACAAATGCATGACTTGATACAATTGATGGGCATGCATATTGTTAAAGAAGAATGTCCTAATGATGCTGGCAAACGCAGTAGGTTATGGCTCTATGATGATGTTCTTGATGTTCTATCAAGAGACACGGTAAGACTTATTAGTGAATAAGAATTTATGCCTATTCAAATAACCTTGTTTACTACAGTTACAAAGTAACCTAAATATATTCGAATAAATATACAGGGAACAGATGCGATAAAAGCCATAGTTTTGACGCTACCAAACCCAGAAGAGATGTATATTTGTCCTAATGCTTTCACGAACATGCGAAAGTTGAGGTTGCTCATACTGCATAATGTAGATAATTCTTTCCAAGGTCCTATCCGTCTCCCTAATCAGTTAAGGTGGTTGCAATGCCCTAATTGTGCCTTGATTCCAGAATTTGGCTATGGTCCAAAGAAGTTAGTTGGACTTGATATGCGGAATAGCAACATCAAGGAAGTGCCGAAACATTTTAAGGTGCGCATTTACTTGGTCCTTTTTTCTTTGCTGATTCCTGTATGTATTAAATCAAATGATATTTGTAATTGTCTAGCGGAAAACATCTACAATTACTATATTCTTTGAACATATTAAAGCATCAAATTTCGGCTGTCAATCTAGTACATAAAACCAATGCAGTTAAAATCTTCCATTTCTAAATCGTCTGCCTTATAACTAACAACTTGTTGATTTATAGTCGAAATACATAGAGCAAAGATTTCAATATGTATCCTTGTACTTTAACTGCTTTCCTAATCACGTCCATGAGTGTTTAATTTTTCTTACTGAGTCATTCTATTTACACAAATTATTTAATCAAGTCTCGCTAGCATCAAATTTGGTCAAATTCAACCGACGTGGCCGTAAGAGATGTCGGAATATGACATGGATTGAATATTGCATATGTGGTCACCCCTCATAAATAGTGAATGGTGGTAGATGCCAGAAAATGTTTGACCAGCTTCGGTTTTAAGCTAATTCTATGAGCGCCGACAAATGTGCAATATTTCATCCACATTATACTGCAGAGTTAGTCTGGTGGCCTTGATTAGAATAAATTAAAGTGTAAAGGCTTAATTAAAAAGGTAGTGAAAGTACAGGGATGAAAAGTAGAAGTTTTCCGCAAATATAAAATAAAAAACGAAAGTGATCTCAAACAAATATTATTTTAAATAAAATTATGATATTTAAGTAAGCGATGTACGAAAATTATAATATTTATGATGACATTATTCCCTTTTCATGCTTCATATCAAACAACTTTATTGTCCATCAATTATTCTACCATGCTTCGTCGGTCCCACTAACGTCGGAATGTGTTGGAGGGTACAAATGAATAAATAAATAAATAAGGATTTTCCGTCTTAGTGAGGTGGAAAACCACACTAAAATGAACAGGAAGGACGAGACTAGATGATATAGGTCTCCCTTCGCCGAACCGCCACTTTTGTAAGTCACGTCGAGGACACAACACTCTCTTGATCACTTGTGAACTCTAGGACTCCACTGAAAGGGCACAGAGACAGACAAAGGAAAAATAATAAGGGATAACACCCAGGAATAAAACTTCATTTACTAAATAAACTGTGCTTACAATGAGGGATCAAGAGGGTGTTTATAGCTAGGCGGTTAGGATACCTTTGAATATAACATCCAAGTTTATAAAAGATAATCTACCTAAAATACGAAATTCAATTAAGCAACAAGATTATCAAAATTTTGATCGAGATCAAACCATTCCTTAAAATATTATAAACAAACTTACAGATCAAGAGAACATATTATTTACCTACAATTCAAATCATGAGAGGATCTTGAAATCTTCCAATATGGATCCGAGGTACTTGCAATACCAATCTTCCTCTGTTGGAAAAGACTCGTCCTCAAGGCCAACTTCATAAAATTACATACTCTCCACGAATCTCGCTTTTGTAACTGATTGATTTCCTTAGCTCTTTCTTCAGACTCTTCCTCACTTCCTCATGTATCCGCTTGATTTCCTGAGCTCTTTCTTCAGCATATCCACTGAATTGACGCTTAGTGGGCAGTGGTGTAAGATCCAAAGGGCTTAAAAGATGCTTTTGATACACAACTTCAAATGGGCATTTTCCAGTAGTTTGACTGGCCGAATTATTATCGGCGGATTCATCTTGAACCAATAACAAATCCCATTGTTTAACATGTTTTCCAATAAAACTCCTTAATAAATTGCCCAAAATTCTATTAATAGCCTCCGCTTGTCCATCGATTTGAGGATCACTAGCAGAACTAAACTAAGGTTGAGTCCCCATTTTTCACCATAATGAATGCAAAAAGTGATTCATAAACTTGACATCACCATTAGAAGGGGGTTGTTTTTGGAATACCATCTAGGCGCATAATTCACCAATATAAAACTCAATAACATGTAAAGTATCAAGGCTCCGTGACAGTTATTTACAAATTTTTTACCGTACAAAAACTGTCCCGGAATCCCCTTCCTACTAATAGCAACATTATCAATCACAATGCACATGCGATAGTGAAAGTGTTGATTAGGTTTGTCTCAATTTATAAAGTTTAATTGACATTCTTCACTTGTCCTATGAAAAAACTCACCACCTTTATCTTTTGAGAGATGCACCTTCGAATACAACTTCATATATAACATTTCAATTCTTATTCCTTAAACTCCCTTTCACTTAATATTCTCTTCGTCCTTTAGAACAATGGGCTATAATTTTAGAGAGTTCATTGAGAATTTACCATACTGAGAATGTCCAAATCATTAAGGAATGACAACTCATTGGTAAAGGCATCTTGATAAAAAGTAGTTAAAACTTAATTGAAAGAAGGCGCAAAAAGACTCATCATATGTCCAACGGATGTGCACCATAGGGGTTTAATAAATTGCACATGAGATCCACCAGATCAAGATGTCAAAATCTATAGATGCATGTATACTATAGATACATACATACATACATACACACACAAATGCAAGGTATAATTGTAGTGGTTGTATTAATGATGATATAGTAAACCTTGAGCTCGTAAACTACACCAACGTATATGTAGCTAAAAAACAAAACTAAGGAAGACGGCTTGGATTGGGAAAATTGTTAAAATAGTCATAAACTTATTACAATTATGCCAATTCAGTCATAAACTTTTTTTTGTCAATTCAGTCCTAAACCTTTTGCATTTGTGTCAATTCAGTCCATCTTATCAATTTTAGCCGGCCAACGCTAACATTGTATGGCCGGCGTTGACATAGACAATTTTTAATAATATTTTAATATTTTTTGAATCTTTTAGCTTTTCTCTTTCTTTTTTTTTTCTTTTCCTCTTCCCCTAGCCGGTCGTCAAACCGGCTAGAGGCTAGGGTCGACAAGGTTGCCCATGATGGCCATGGTGAAGCCCAACCTCGCCAAAAAATAAAAAAATATTATTAAAAATTATCCACATTAGCATCGGTCGGCTAAAATTGACTAGATGGATTGAATTGGCACAAATGCAAAAGGTTTAGGACTGTTTTGATAATTTTCCCTGGCTTGGATTCTTTTATTTTTCATTTTTTTGTTATATATATGTGTGTGTGTGTGTGACCATTTAGGCGTACAAAATATGCCATTTTTAAAATTAAAAAAAAAACGATCGACCAACTACCACTTCCTAATAAGAGATGACTAGAAGAGATTCCCGACCTTCCACCGCCTCTGCGGGATCTCCAGGTGGGTGGTTGCCAATCTCTAAATAAGATTTCCAGGCGTTAGCTTAAATTGATGTGATGAATTTGTTGGCCAAGGATTGACCGTGGCTCACGTGTGCCCAGTGGAGGTTATAGGCTCTCTCTCTCTCTCTCTCTCTCTCTCTCTCTCTCTCTCTCTCTCTCTCTCTCTCTCTCTCTCTCTCTCTGAATTACGAGTCTTTTTTTCTGCCCGTATGTGTATTGGAAGTGGCCACGCCGCTTCAGTGCCTGGTGATATTATGAGTATTATTCTTTTTTACTTCTCTTTTGGCGAATTTACAAGGATCGCTTACTAAACTAATATTTAAAAAAGGAGAGGGAGTGCTCAATCTATACCATATGATCAACTGAATTTTGATCACACGTGGCTTGAATGATGATGATCAAGTGCTTTTTATTCAAAAATCAGAGCTAGATTTTGAATCAAATATATATAGATCTCACTTTTTTTTTGTTCGTCTGGAATGTCTATGTAAGTTGGTTTTATTGTTCTTGCAGGGTCTTGTAAACTTGAAGTTCCTTCACTTGAGCGAATGCCAGTCGCTGGTGAGTATGCCGGATCTCTCTTGTGCTCCAAATCTCACGGAATTAGATCTCAGTAGGTGCAAAAACTTGGAGTGTGCTCATGAATCAGTTGCAAATCACGGCAAGTTACGGTGGTTGGATTTAAGTAAGTGCTCTAAATTGCGAAGATTCCCTGAGATTCTAGATGAAAATAAAAATTTGCGAGGGCTTGATTTAAGGGAGACTTCAATTGAGGAACTTCCTGCATCCATAGGAAATCTTATCTCTTTAAGGCATATGAGTTTACAAAAATGCAAGAAACTAGCAATCCTTCCATCTAGCATTTACAGGTTGCAAAATCTTATAGCTCTATATTTTGATGACTGCTCAGAACTAATAAAGTTTCCAAAGGTGGAGGATTTGAGTGATCCCCATACGAAGACAGGATTTCCAAAGTTAAATTTTTTAGGTCTCGATGGATGCAATCTATCAGAAGTAGAGTTCCTGGAGAATGTTTCCTGTTTTCCCCGCTTAAGAGAATTGTTTTTGCGGGGAAATAATTTTCGTAACATTCCTACATGCTGCGAGAAACTATATAACTTGGAATGGTTGGATGTTTCTAATTGCCAACAACTACAAGAGATCCCCAATATTCCGGGGAAAATGAGTGCAGTAGTTGCAGCTAATTGCGAATCTCTGAGTAGAATTCCCTCCAACATATGCGAAGTTCCGAAGGTTGTGTTTCGATCATGTCATGAACTGGTCCGTAATGGATATTGCGTGAATGATTGGTTCACGCCTGAGGTTAGACTCTCTCTCTCTCTCTCTCTCTCTCTCTCTCTCTCTCTCTCTCTCTCTCTCTCTCTCTCTCTGATTAATACGGAATCGTGTACATGTTTGCTGCAGTGAGTGTTTGTGTATTGCAAAAGGCTGGAAAATCTTGCACTGGTGGGCTAATTAAAAAAAGCAAGCATATAGATCTACATGAATATGTGGTGGAGGTTGCTATAAGGCAACGCTAAAGATATTCTCTTTATTTATAGAGCTGTAGTTCACTGCTGTATCACAAGGATCACCCAATGAAAAACTTTAACAGTACACGTTCATCCAGTTACAAAATCTTCAACAATACATGTCCCGTCTCCACCAATTAAGTATAAAAAAAATATTTGTAATGATATTGCTAACTATATCTAAAAACTCTAGGACTACCCACTTAACTCATTGAAACTCCTCTTTTTGGGTGCCAATTTCAAGAAAAAAACTATCTAACAGTCTACATCTATGACAGAAATTTCATCGCCGCGGATACAGAATTATTCTACCTGGAGGAGAGATGCCAAAGTGGTTGATCCCTAATAAAGAGGGTTGTATATCTTTCGTGGCTTCAGAGGACTTGCATGAGAAGATCCTAAGCATAGCTTGCTGTGTCGCGGTCCGTGCGAAAGAAGTGGGGTGTTTCGGGTTATCATTTGAGGGAGTCGTTAATGGCACACAAGTTGGTCATGATAAATGGAAGATTTTCAACGAGTTATCTAATTCAGATCATGTGTGTCTTTGTCTTTTGGATCCATCCATCCTGTGGAGACAGTACTATTTTGGTGCAAATGACTTGAATCATTTCCACCTTAGCCTTAGTTTAGCATATGCAGATAGTAGAGTAACTGTGAAAAACTGTGGATTCCGACTATTATGTAAGCCACTAGAGAATGATTTGGAGGTTTTGCTTCAAGACAATCAGTTGCTGGATTCAACTTTACTCTACGAAGTCAGGTACGAAGATAGTCAAACGAGCTTAGAGGAAGAAATTTCAAGTGAAATGAAAGATTTACAAGAAAGTCAAACGAGCTCTGAGGAAGAAATTTCAAGTGAAATGGAAGATTTACAAGAAAGTCAAACGAGCTATGAGGAAGAAATTTCAAGTGAAACGGAAGATTTACAAGAAAGTCAAATGAGCTCTGAGGAAGATAGCTCAAGCGAATTAGTCCACAAAGGATTGAACATTGCTGACTTCTCAATTGAGGTATCTCTCTCTCTATATATGCGTGTGTTGGGCGCACTGTGTTTGTATGATGCAAAAGCTGAAAATTCTAAACACAAACAAATCTGATATAAAGTGATTCTATACATATATAAAGCTAAACAAAATCTCACAATGACGCAATGTTCGTAATTCCTATATTAAAAAGAATAAATGTTAAAATCTAAGAAATCTAACAAGCACTAGACACGTAATTCTTGCTGTTACGGTTGATCACAACAACCTACACAACTAATAGTACTGGATCAACTCTATGGACCAAAATAAAACTGCGCAACGACAATAACTCAATAATTCGACGTGAGAATTTTTTCACTCTCAAGTGTTTTCTGTTTGTAGAGTTGGATTAAGTTTAATTGTTTTTTGCAATGAATTCGTGCACTATAGTATTAAGCCAATATTATTTGTCTGTCTTTAGGGTGAGTATATCTCTGTTCACTCTTAGGTGCTTTGCACTTCTACGATCAAATCCAAAACAATTATAATCTCACAACTGTGAAAAAAGAAAATTAAATTTTTAATCATGAAAACGTTACTGTCACGTTAAGGTAACTGAAAACGAGGTTATAATAATCGAATCTACCTTTGATTTTTTAGGCAATTTGGTAAATCTTTTCAATGCACCCCATGCAGTGCAATTCCAGCTTCAGGACCGCCGCGGTCACCGGAGGCTGAAATGTATCGCCATTAAACAACACACAAACAAGCTCAATTAAAATACTTATATAAAAATATAATAAATTACTTAATATACACATTTTGTGAGTTAATTTTAATAAGTCTAACATCATTTTATAATATAACGGATAAAAGTTCTAAGCAAATAATTCATCCCTGGATTGCCAAGATCTCACTTTGATATAAAAAGAAAAAGAAGACAATCAGCATCAATCGATCAAATCGAAGTTATCAAAACAATAATCAAAATAATGGGGCGAGACAAAACGAAAAGGCGTAAAAGCCCAAGAGCCTCTCTTTTGAGAATCAAATCTGGTTGGATTTTCATGAACTTTAACATCGGATAATTGCTGAGCCTAATCGACATTCCTATGTTTGAGCATCACAACTTAGTTTCATCTACTAAGCTCGAAGAAGCAAAGGTACACGAGTTGCTATTGTGATAAGGAACCATCGCACAACCTTGCTGGGTAACATGTGTCAACCGGCACATGGGGATTACATGGGACAATTTGCTTTAGTTTACTTAATTGAGAGTATCGGATTTAAGATGTTCCTTCTATATAAAGTTTGAGCAGAAGTTTTTCCTTTTCGATTTTCCATTGATATAAATGCGAGTAGAAATTTTTTCTTTTATTTATCCTAATAATGTTAAGTTTGTTGCATTAAGTAAGTTGGAATTCAATTAGATCAGTTTGTACTGAAAAATCAGCGATGTCTGAAGTGAACAAATAACAATGAACATTAGACTGCCCGGTCTGACTAGGATGATTAATTTCTTGGATATGCTGTTCTATTTTCCATCATTTTCACTTCGTATATAGTACACTCGTACACCATGAGCTACATTGTAGGGAGATGTCAATCTAATATTAGCGGTGGCTACAATACTTGCTAGGGAATGATTTTTATTGCGTGAGTAATGTATATAACGCAAGCAAGGATCAATATGTCTAATTATTATAGAACTCTAGCTTTGGTTGAATTACTGGGAATATGTTCAAAATCAAATTCTTCATCTTGAACTAAATACAAAATTGGGTACTTCTAACAATTTAGCCATATAGCAGAAGCATCGCTATTCCCAGATTGATCCTGGCTTACGAAATATTCGCCCTGGAGGAGAGATACCAGAGAAGTTCATGCCTGTTGAAGACGGTACAATATCTTTCATGGCTTCACAGGACTTGTATGACAAATTCATAGGATTGGCTCTCTGTGTTGTTTTCGGTGTAGAAGATGGAAAAAAGGAAATATCTTTCGACATCGTGCCACATGTTCGCGACCAAAGGCGGAATGCGCTATCAGGAACTCTCGGTTCATTTGATTCGAATCACGTGTGGATCCAGCATCTCCAACCAAATGAGTTGTGGGGGGTGTTGGGGGGAGCAGTTGATTTCGGTCAATTCGAGGAGAGCTATTTACCGTTTAGTCTTACGGTTCGAGTATCGGGTGGAACCGTGAAAAAGTTGGGATATATGCTAAGATGTAGGCGACTAGAGGATGATTTGAAGGTTGTGCTTGAAGAGAATCAATTAGTGAATCCAGCTTCACTATTTGAGGAATCTGATTCGGAGGGTGACACTTTGCCTGACCGGAAAGATCCGTATATAACAGACTTGCGCCATCGAAATAAATTGTTTCGCATCATTTTCCGTATTTTGGAACTGCAAGGCAGTGACAGTGGAACAGATTAAATGGGAAGAGGCGAGTGGAGTAGTGTTGGCTTACAACTCCCAAGGAAGCAATCGTCAAGCCAGCGAAACAAATTAGGGGCGGCATATGTTTCTTGATATGTGAATGGTTAGAGGGTGACTTGGCAGTTGACACCCAACATTCATAGCAAGGGTGTTTGTTTTTCCATATTTCCCTTGTCGATCGGATCGCGATCTCACTAATAAATGTCATTTTCTACACAACATGCTTTGTTGCATGTCGTTTACTGATTTCAATGGCGTTAGCGTATTCTTGTAATAATCTTGAGAAGTCGGCACTTTTAACTGAATACTGCAGATCATTTTTATCCCAGCTGCACCTACTGGCTACTAGGAACACTGTTCCGAGCATGGTAATTTTCTAATACGGCTCGTAGATATTAAACCCCGTTGGTAAAATTATATAACCGGCGACCTACTAGTGGTCAGGTATGCTCACGATGATTTAGCAACAATGTCAATAACTTACGAACGTGAAATGCAATGGTTAATTGTCAACTGTTTTCATGTATTTACCACTCAAAGCAAAAATTTAACGGCGAACATATTTACCACATAGTTCCATTTTCTTAAGGGAGTAAGTGATTGCCAAAGTAAGGAATTTACCGACTTTAAGTGGAAAGTAAATCATCTACTTATTACGGAGAAAGTTATCGCTTGAAGCAAAAACTTAGAGGTGAAATTAGCAACTTACCAACATAGTCTGTTTACAAACAAGTTAGTTATCACTAAAGTAAGGAATTTGCCATTACAAATAAAATCAAAGATAGTAAATCATTGTTGGATTAAGTAACTTGCCAATGTGGGCCCACTTTTACTGTAATACGTTACCAATAATTTTGAGGAATTTAAGAAAGCCAAATTCAATAGTAAGTCGTCAAGCTGTCTAGAAATTTGCTATTGAAAGTAAAATCTTACTATTCAAGTTAATAAGTCATAAGTTGGACAGAGGGAGATAGTCATGGCCACGGTTCGGAACCGACCGGTTCCGGTTCGTGGCCAAGTATGAACCGGCCGGTTCCGGGCCGATTCCGGTTCCGATTCAGACTTTTCCTTTTCTTTTTTTTCTCTGGCGAGGGCTCAACCTCGCCGGCGTCGGGCGAGGCCGGCCTCGCCGGCGTCGGGCGAGGGCTCGACCTCGCCGGCGTCGGGCGAGGGCTCGACCTCGCCGGCGTCGGGCGAGGTCCTCGCCAGCAACTAGCGAGGCCGGCAAGGTTGAACCCTTGCCAGATTTGGCGAGACTCGACCTCGCCGGCATCGGGCGAGGCCGACCTCGCCTGCAATTGGCGAGGCCGGCGAGGTCGAACCCTCGCCAAACGCCGGCGAGGCTCGACCTCGCCGGCGTCGGGCGAGGCGCCTGCGGGTTTTTTTTTTGTGGAACCGGGCCCGTAGGGCACGGGCCGGTTCCGATTCCAAACCGCGGGCCCGGTCAACTGGCCGGGCCCAGGTTTGACAGGGCCGGTTCCGGGCCAAAACCGGCCCGTGGCCATGACTAGAGGGAGAGTACGAGGAGTTGCATGGCCGTTGGATCGCATTGTAAGCTAGACACGTGCTGTCCATTGGGTGAGGGGATAGTACGAGGTACACTACGAGCATTGCCCTCCGCTCTAAAACCAATCATGTCACCGAAAAATATAATATGGCCACATCGATTCTCGTATAGAAGTTTTCAAGTGATATGTTAAGGATTTCTTACTCAAAAGTTTAAATTATTAAAAATGACCGTAAATAAAACTCCGTTTGTTTCACGAAAAATTAATGAGCTGGAAAATATTATCCTAATGATAGCTTGTATCGCTTTAAATAATTAGTCAATGAAAAATGTTTTCATCATTGTAAAAAATAATTTATGTCAAAAAATTTTCATGAACGATGACAATATTTTTCATTCATTTATTTTTTTATATGATACAAGCGGTAGTTTATAGGAAAATATTTTCCAAATCATTAATTTTTGCGAAATAAAAAAGGACTAAATATGAATATAAGAATGTGGCGTGCATATGCCACTCCTGCCAAAGATAGAGCCAGTTATAGTTGACATGTCTCCCTCAAAATTCAAATTTGGGAACAATATTCATTAACAAGAAGCGAAGCCCGCGTGAAGAAGCAACAGAGACTCTTGGCTTGTAATCTGTTGTTGGGTCCACTTCACATAGCGTTGAATGAAGTTCATACCCTGTTAAATTTCATCTTCATACCCTGTTAAATTTCATCGACAAGAAAGAGCGACCAATCAAATCACACCCTAGTGTTGATCAAAGCATATGATTAATTTTCAAAGATTGATGAAGGAATAGTTTAATATTATTACGTGAATTTATTTTGAGGAGATTTTGCTCATTCGCAGTTTGGGAAAAATATAATAGCTATAGCGTCACGCGAGCACACAAAGTAAAAACTCAAAAGAGAAAAAAAGAGCATTATGATTAATACAATATGCTCAGATGGTAATAAAATGAGAGTGATTCATTTCTTTAAAATTCCATTTACCTAGAGCCCCTTTTTACTCCTTTAAAGCATCAAAGTGCTCTCTGCCTCATTTAAGGTCAAGATCACAACAGGAGGGTAACTCTCTCTCTCTCTCTCTCTCTCTCTCTCTCTCTCTCTCTCTCTCTCTCTCTCTCTCTCAAAATGAAGAATGTCAACAACAGCAACACAAGACTCATCCTCCTCCACCCCTTACATCCAGAAGCAAGGAAGCTCCAACTTCAATGTATTATGAGGGGGATTTTCATCTTCACCTCTTCCTGAAATTCTCTCAAACTTGCCATCTGTGTAGACACCTTGAAATTGTTTGTCAATGCCAGAATGTATTATGAGGGGGATTTTGGAGTTAAAAGAGTTAGTCCTCCCAAGTTTTTCTTTTCCACATTGTCCCTCAAGGCATTATTGTCTTCCACGCAAAGAAGTGGAAGTATGAACTCTTTCGTTCGTGGGCCTTGAAATGGTGTGACCATCATTGTGATCGTGATGGTCACACCAAGGACCAATGCTGGGTTCTTCACCCTCACTTGCGGGTTGGTAGAGAGAAGGGGCCAAAAGCAAAATTGGCTGCCCAAAATGACCCAATTAACCCAATTGAATTCAAGGCCAAACTTGAAAGTCTTGCGAATCAATTTCAACAATTTTTGCAGGGCCAAGGGTCCAACATTAAGGCAACTGGATCAACTGGCCCATTTGCTGAATCTAGCCACATGGTACAAACTTCTGGTAAGGCGTTCTTGACTTAGTTCAAAAATCAGTTTGTTATAGACTCGGGTGCCACTAACCATATGTGTAATTCAGATCAAATAATGGTTAAAGTTGTCTCCAATGATTATCCTCCTAATACTGTTGCTAATGGAGCACAGGTCTCGACACAAGGAGCAGGAAAATTTAAGATGTTGTCTAAAAGTTCTATTGCTTTGATCGTACCTGATTTATCTTCAAATTTATTATCTGTTGGTAAGTGTACGAAAGAATGGAATTGCAATGTCATTTTTTCTGCTTCTAAGGTGTTACTTCAAGATTGCATTACCAAGAGGACGATTGGTGAAGGGAGGTTGCAGAATGGACTCTATGTCATAGATCAATACCCCGAGGCATTGAGTGTAATCTAGAATGCTAAGAAGACGTCGGAACTATGGCATAGATGCATGGGTCATCCATCTAATCAAATTTTACACACTCTTGATAGATCTTTATCTCATGATTCTAGTTCATGTGATTGTTGTCATTTCGCCAAACAACATAGACTTCCTTTTCCTAATAGTACACATTTCTCTTCAGAATTATTTGATTTAATTCTTTCTGATGTGTGGAGTGCTCCCATTGAGTCTCGGGATAGCTATAGATATTTCGTCTCTTTTATTGATGATAAGTCTCACGCTACATGGCTGTATCTGCTCAAAACCAAAAGTGAGGTTCTTATTGTTTTTCAAGAATTTTGTGCTATGATACAAAATCAATTTAAGACAAACATGAAAGTGTTACGCACGGATAATGGGACGAAATACACCAATCAAGCATTTCAAGCTTATTTGCACAACTTGGGTATTATTCATCAAACTTCCTGTGTTGGGACGCCCCAACAGAATGGCATAGCAGAAAGGAAAAATCGTAATCTTCTAGAAGTTACTCGGGCCTTACTTTTTTCGGGGAATATGCCTAAAACATATTGGAGCGACACTGTTATCACCAGTTGCTATATTATTAATCGGCTCCCTAACCGAGTGCTTACATACAAGATTCCGGTAGAAATTTTATATGGGAAGAAGTTCAATGTCTCACATTTGAGGATTTTTGGTAGTACATGCTACGTTCACTTGAACGATGGTAAACTCGATCCACGTGCTCGGAAGTGCGTGTTCGTTGGCTATTCTTCAGCTAAAAAGGGATACAAGTGTTACGAGCCCACCACAAAGCGCCTCTATATATGCCATGATGTTCACTTTGATGAGACTAATATGTATTATTCTGACAGGAGCCAACTTCAGGGGAGCACACCAAACTCTCAACAGATTATGGAAAAGTTGCCCCTGTCCCTATTGCTGCTTCACCTGTGGTACCCATGAATGTACCCACTTTAGAAACAAGGAATTGAGGATGATTAGAACATGACACTGAGCTACAGCAAAATCTAGAGCCGATGGTTGAAACTCACTCCGGGGAAGAAATCATGACAGAAGAATTTTCTGGAGCATCTTCACCACCAGTTCGCCGTTCTATGAGTATTTCTAGGCCCTCTGTTAGACTCCGGGATTTTACCACATATCACACGGTACAATATCCCATCCAAGACTATGTCAATTATGACAAAACTTCTCATCAATTTTGGTGTTTCTTATCTGCTCTTGAAAGTTCAAAAAAACCCAATAGTTATGAAGAAGCCAAACATCAATCAGTGTGGATTACAGCTATGAAGGAGGAACTCCGGGCGCTTGATAAAAATCACACTTGGGATGTGGTACGATTACCTGATGGAAAGCGCTCTGTTGGTTGCCGTTGGATTTACAAGATTAAATACAATAGTGATGGCTCAGTCGAAAGGTATAAAGCCTGCCTTGTAACTAAAGGCTACACCCAGACCTACGGCATTGACTACAAGGAGACATTTGCTCCAGTTGTGAAGATGAATACAGTTCGTGTTCTTATGTTCGTAGCAGTCAATCGTGGGTGGTCGCTTTGTCAAATGGACGTGAAAAATGCATTTCTTCATGGAGACCTTGAAGAAGAAGTGTATATGGATCTTCCCCGGGTCATGCCTTGCAAAATGAAGAAATGATGGTTTGCAAATTAAGGAAGTCCATCTACGGACTCAAATAGTCTCCTCGAGCATGGTACGGCAAGCTCAGTGGTGCACTTACTGTGACATCCCGAATTTCGGCCCATTTTTGGGATTTATAAAACGCGTAATTTGTCAGTGTGCTTATAGTAAAATCTCGCCCGGGAACTGATCACTCCCGGTTATTATTTTAAATTAGAGATTTCCCTAGAATCGCACTCGATCGAATTTTGCCGTTATTTAGACCCCGAACTTGGCAATCGATTTTCGGGAGTTTCAGGACGAAATAAATTGGACGGTGTTAATATTGTTGTGGCCAGCATCGAGATTGTCAGGAATAGTAGAAAAGTGAATTTTAGGCCGGGTGCGAATTTGGACTAGTAGACCTCCCTCGTTATAGTTCGGTTTAATTAATTTGGCCTTTGTCCCTTTTTATATGTGAGGCTTATTTTGGATCGGTAGATCGCTCTCAATTTTGAATTTGGGCCATCGGATCGCAATTAATATTAGAATGATTATGTTTTATTTTCCTCTCTTTTTCTTTCTCTCTCTCCTCTCTCTCTCCTCTGCCGCACGCATGCCTCTCTCCGCCGTCATCGCGTCTGTCCTTCTCTCTCTCTCTCTCTTTCTTTTCCTCTCTCTCTTTCCCTTCCGCGCACACGCTTCCCCCCTTCTGACCGCGCACGCTCTCTCTCTCTCTCTCTCTCTCTCTCCTTCTCTCTCTGCCGCGCGCACGTCAACCCCATGCAGAAGTCCACTCACGCCCATGCCCATGCACCCCCCCTCTGACACCCTCTCTCCTCTCTCTTTTCTTCTCTCTTCTCCTTCTCTTTCTTCTTCCTCTTCTTCCTTCCCCGAGCGCGACTGGTTCTGCTTCGTTTTCTGCCCAGTCGCCGTCCGTCGCTCGGCCGCCCTCCACCTCCGCCCGACGCCGCTCCGCCAGTCGCCACCGCCAGCAAGCTGATTGCTGTCGCGCCGACCGCCAGCCTTCGCCCCGACCGTCCTCTTCCTCTCCCTCGTGCGCGCGGCAGCAAGCCGTCGCCGCTGCCCTTCACGCCCGACATGGCCCGGCCGGGCCTGGCGATCGCCGCCGTCGTCCCCGCCGCTCCGATCGTCACCATCGCCGCCGCGAGCTAGCACAGCCACTGCTTGAGCTCGCCGCGCCCGGCCACCACAGTCTGCGAGCTCGCCACGCCTGGCCGCCGCTGTCCGCCAGCTCGCCGCACCGCCCCGTCGCCGCCGCGAGGTCGCCGGTGCCGTCGCCGTGGGCCGCCGTCCCTCACACATCAGCCGGTAGCCCTCCACCCGCCGCCATCACTCCTCCCTCTCTTCCTCTTTGTTTTGGCCATGGAAGGCCCTTCGCCGGAGGAGCTTCGCCACCGCTGCCGGGGGCTGTTCCGCCACCACCACCGCCTCGCCTAGCACCACACAGCCGCCCCGCTCCTCTCTCTCTCTCCCTCCCGATCGCCGCGACCAGCCGCCCCTCCGTCTAGGCTCGCGCCGTTCGCCAGAGCCGCTGCCGCCGTTACTGTTCCGTCGAAGGACCGCCGCTGTCCAGCCGCCATCGCCACGTGTTCAACTCGGTTTGAAGCTTAGGACACCCGGTGAGTTTGACCCTAAACCCTAATTAGGATAAATTGCGTTTCTAGATGGGTTTTAGGGGTTAATTAGGGTAATTTGGGGGTTAAATTGTGGAGGTGATTAGGGAGTGTGATTGTGGTCGATTCGGTGGATTAGTATGATGAATTACTGGAGAATTAGTGGCCCGAGAGGCGCGAGATATGGGCTGGACAGATTTGGGATTGAATCGGCCCGGGTTCGGGTTAATTCGGGTTCAATTGTGGATTATAGAGCGCGCCTAGTTTGGTCCCCATGATGGCTAATTTGGGCGATATTTTGGGGAGACAAATGGAGATTTTTGAGGAGATTTATTGGGCTAGAGAGGCCCGCGTGGGGGGCTGTCCATGCTGATACCGAATCGGGACGAGGCGCGAACGATTAGTGGTTAATGGTGCAATTGCCGGAGATGTTGGAGGAACTAAGTTAGTGGCTGTATTGTCTTGGATTGCGAATGATATTGAGGTGCCGTGACATGTGCCTAGGATAATTAAGAATGGAATAGTTTAGTGGATCTTGATTGCGCGGGTGCAACTGTGCTAGTTATATGTGTGATTTATGCGCCGTGCAAGAGTGCCTTGAAGTGTTTTCATGGTTGTGCTTATGTGTTGGTTGGGCATGTTGAAATGTAGATCGGGCATAGTGCGCTATTAATTGATTGAATGACGTTGTGCTATTGATTGGCCATTGTGGAATTTGCGAATGCCCAAGTGTGGATTTTATGACCATGAACGTGCATCTCATGCATAGGCAAGGCATGTGCATATTCGAGTGTGTACAAATGACATTTGCATTGTGATCACTTAAAATGCCCTGATGCGTATTACGCGGGGTTCAGATAAAAATTGGTGCTTGTGAATGTGTGATCACAATAAACCCTGATGTGTTTTACGCGGGGTAGTGAACCCGTCTTGAGGCGTGTTACGCGGGACGATGCCCGGTTTATCGGAAGATGACCAACCTGATGCGTTTTACGCGGGCCAGAGATCGATCTCGAAGTGATAGACCTGATGCGTTTTACGCGGGTCGGACCTGATACGTTTAACGCGGGTCGGAGGAGAAATTGGTAAATGGCAGAGTGCTAGCATGCGAGTGTGCGTTACTGCATTGTTGAGGCATGACATGAGTGCGAACGTGAGCACGTGCATTACATGCATCGGAATTAAGTGACATGTGTATTTGTACTGCGATCCAATTGTTTTGGTACAGTTGTGATTATATATATATAGAATGCCTAACCTGCAGGGACAAGTAAAATTTATATTTAGGCCCGAGGGCCTGAGTCAGTTATGTTTCGAATCGTGTGTCGTTTAGTACTCGTCAGGAGGTCCACGTTAGCCTAGTTTAGGTTTAGGGAATTACTCACTGAGATTATTCTCATCGTTGTTTAAAACCACATTTTCAGACCCCCAGCGTTAAGATGCCCGAGATTCCGGTTCGTTTTGGGATTCTGCTCCTGGTAGAGCGGACGAGGACGATACACCCCATAGGGAACGGGGAATCGTATGTTCGGTATTCTTCTATTATTTGGGTAGAGGTGGGGGCGACGCATTACCAGACCCATGAGTACGTGGCATGGTGTTTCTGGGACGGCTTCGGAGAGCATGGTCCTCTCCGGACTTTTGATATTCCGTTCACCGAGATGGGCACGAGATATCCCCGATGCCCCGATGGTGAGGTGACGGATCCTGATTCCTCATCTGAGGAGGGTATGAGTTATGATGGAGTTCCAGTAGAGTACGAGATGGATGAGTTCGAGCCGGTAGATATGGACGTGGATGACGAAGAGCCGGAGCCGATCGAGGAGGATCTTGTTCTGGAAGCCGAGCCGGAGGATATGGCTTTAGAGGAGGAGGCTGCTGAGGTCGAGCTAGAGTCAGACTCATCAGGGTCCGAGGAGGAGATGCCTGACAGCTCTTCATCTTCGGAGTCTTCTGATTCCGACCCAGACTGGACACCGTAGGGCTTAGTGTTCGCCTTAGGATGGGTAGGGCTAGTATCTTTTTGACCAGCGCCCCACCATTAGTAGTAGACTGACCCCCGAGCCACTTATCCCTTTTTGTCAGTAGTGGCCTTGTCCCACTTTTGATTTTTGATGTTCGGGTTGTATATGGATTTTGTGTATGATTTCCAGTATTAGTGCAAGTAATTATTCTGCAATCGTTGTTGTTGATTTCTAAGGCTATTCTTGGTTGTATGTTTATATTTGTACGGGTGTTATTTGCTTCCGCATGTACTTTAAGTCTCTGTGTTGGGTGTTGGGTCAGCGACGCGTCCAGGGACGTCGCACATGAATCGACCTTTGCGAGGGATGTGGCGCGCCTAGGAGTGCGGGGCGTGACACTTACTAAGTTTGGGTTTGTACGAAGTATGACCGACTCATCAATGTTTACCAAATCTGATGAGGGTGGTATTGTAATTTTACTCGTCTACGTTGATGATATTGTTATCACCGGTAGCAATAAATCTGGAATTGAGGCTCTCAAACAGTATCTTCGTCGAGAATTTGATATCAAAGATCTTGGAAAACTGAGATATTTCTTAGGAATTGAAGTGGCCAGCTCTCACAATGGTTTGTTTCTGTCACAGAGAAAGTACATTTTGGACTTGTTAAAAGAAACAGGGAAAATGGGGGCCAAACCGGCAAATATTCCTATGGATTACAATAGTAAGTTTGCCACTGATAATACTCCCATGCAAGACATTGGAGCATTTCAACGTCTCATAGGTAAGTTGATTTACTTGACTATTACTCCACCAGATATTACTTACGCAGTTAGCTATGTAAGTCAATTCATGCAAAATCCAACTCAAGGGCACATGGATTTGGTTGATCGATTGCTGAGGTAGTTGAAAGCTACACCAGGAAGGAGTATTTTAATGAAGAACAACGGGCATACAGATATTGTCGGGTATGCAGACGCTGATTGGGCAAGAAGCCCCAATGACAGGAAGTCTACTACGGGTTTTTGCACCTTCGTAGAAGGTAATATTGTTACTTGGTAAAGTAAGAAGCAAAATGTTGTTGCCCGTTCAAGTGCTGAAGTAGAATATCGAGCAATGGCTACTACTACTAGTGAGATAGTTTGGCTGCAGCTTCTCCTCCAGGAATTAGGGTGCAAACCAAGAACGTCACCTACGAAGTTGTTTTGTGATAATCAAGCTGCTGCTCATATCGCCTCAAATCCCGTGTTCCATGAAAGAACAAAACACATTGAGGTGGACTGCCATTTTGTACGGGAAAAGGTTCAGGATAACACCATTGAAACTCCCTATGTTCAAAGTGAAGATCAGTTGGCCGATATTTTCTCCAAAGCCCTTGCTAAAGGACCATTTCAGGACATGGTGAACAAGTTGACCTCTAATGATATCTTCGGTCCAACTTAAGGGGGAGTGTTGACCAAATCGACAGGATCCTCCTATTTTGGTAGGAGAAAATTATAGGATATTCTCCTGTTTTGGTGTTCTTCCCTTGTTCAATTCTTACTTTGTATATTCCCTATAATTTTGGAAACAATTATGTACCTCTATCAATAAAAAGGCAGTCCCTCTCTCAAAGAATTAATAACAAAAAAGAAACTTTGAGAGAGGATTCCCGAGGACGTAGGCTTACTTAGCCGAACCTCGTTAAATTGTGTTTGCGTTCTTTGTCTCTAAATTTATCATTTGTACAATGTTAACTTGACCTTGATCACTAGTATGGTAGTAACATTAAATCTAGAAAGTTTCGTAAACCTTATAACTGATTTACTTATCTTTTAATTCTGGTAGTTAACTAGTCATCATCCAAAAACGAAACATCCTCCAATATTCTTCCATATTTTGTTATGGCATTGAAATTTACATTCTCAAAGTATTTTTTTTCTATTCAAAAGTTTTTGAGTCCTTAATATGAAATTTTCCCATGCATGGCCGACGTATGTCCGTTATATGTCTCTTAAATATCCAACCATCACATTAACATATATTTTATCTCACGTTCATGTATATTTTATGCATGAACCATGGAAAAATTCCCAAAGAAATTGGGTAGGATCAAAATGTTCGAACTAAAAGTAAGAATAGTGCCATGTAAAAACCTGTTCAGATTGTCATCTATTCAATTAGCATCAATAGAAAATGGATTGTTCATGCAAGTAGCCTTGTCCATTCATGTTCTTAAGATCCACTTATAGAACGAAAAGAAACAAACATGATCTTCCTATTTAAAAGCGTGCTTAAAATGATTAAAAGAAATTAACTGCTTAAAGTGGATTTATAAAAACATTGTTTTTAGGAAACTTTTTAAAAATTCCAGTAGAATATTCATAAAATGACTGGGTAAAATATAATTAAGCGTATTGGTACTTGTTATGAAGAATAATATACGATGATGCATGATTTCTTCAAACAAGGCCAAAAATTTTTATGGTCTCTAACTCTCTATTTCATAAGAAGAAAAAGAAACCCCAAAACGTTCCCTTAGGTCTACGTCTTTGTCTACCAATGAATTGGAGACCGACTTGGGAATGGATTAATCCGAATACATTAGTAAAGTTAATAAAGACAATCGACCTTCTGCAATGGTGGAAAAGGAAAGCCACTAGTTTTTCGATTCTTTCCATCGTGGCTTGTGACTTATTAACCCCATCGGCATTTATGATATCATCAGGCTCACGGTTAACACTAGTCAATAGATCTTGGAAAACATAAAGTGCAGCTTGTTTGCGGAAAACTTAGAAATGTTTCTAGCATGACATGATTAGTTTTCGCACGAATTGACTATAGAGAATCATGCCCAATATGAACAAGATGACAATGACGATACTGTATCATCCAAATCATGGTGGGGAACTCGACATTGAAGACAGAGAATCTATTAGACATGTATTCATTATTAGGGCACCATTATGTGTTTTCTTTTGCAAAATATTTGAAGATATACTCACATTTCAAATTGGTTTTATCGAATGAGTGTTCTTCGTTAATTCTCAATTAATTTTTATTATTTTTAAAATTTGCTAAAAAATAGCTAATTTATTCTTGAATTTTTTCATTAAAAATTAAAATTAATATTGTCACGCCCCGCACCCACGGGCAAACGAACATCCCTTTGAGATCGTTATATTGCGACGTGCCAAGACGCATCGCCAACCCATTCATTTTATCTTTCAATTATTAGATGCGAAAACGTGTACTAAACTCCTGACAATTAAAAAGATAGGAATAGTGCGGGAAAACAACCATCCATAAACATATCAACAAGATGCTTTTGTATATTACATCTTTACCCCAGGAAATTAGTATATTTATAAACCAACACTACAGTACTTCCTATAGGACCAACCAATCAGAAAAGGGGTTGATGGTAAGGGGTTTAACATTATGCTTCTACTCCAAAAACAGGCTTCCATAAAGTAGACCATATGCACCTTCATCGTTACGGTCCTGAAAAATGTTAAATAACAGGGAGTGAGATAAAATCTCATTGAGTTAACTAACTAATCCTCGATTAGGACGCTGATTCACCTCAGGTGTCCCCTGTTCCCGCGTTTCAATGACGATGGTAGATCAATAGCAATGCGCCTCACGCCCTGCCTTTAGTTACAATATGGGATGGCAAGTCAATCATAACATGATAAATCAACCAGGCACATTCACACACAGGAAACCCTATCTGGTCCTGGCACACTTGCTACATATAATAGGTTATAATATCACGTAAATAAGTAGCATACATCACATATAATCATAACATATCACAACAGTTCCACGTGCAATGCACCACGTGTGTTTCGATTATTAACGACCCCTCGGGTCACAGTACATCCTTAAGGATGGCAATCTTCTAGACCTACCTAGGCATCGTCCTGCCCTATCGGGCACGACATCGTCCCGTGTATGCATACGCCTCAGGATGACATTCCTTTGGGAGCATTGAGTCTGGTCTCTACCGTGACAATGCATCCAGACACTTTCTGGGCATCCGATAAATCGGGCATCGTCCCACATAAGACGCATCAGAATGGGTTCAACCCCACGTAAAACGCATTAGGGTATTATGTGACCACACAAGCACACAACCACTCATTCCAAATTATAAGTTATCTCATTTAACTCGATGCAAGAGTGTTATATGCTCATACGTTAGAATATATTCGATTTCACATGTGAAAATGCACAAAATATTCCTACGTGATCATGTACCACCAGTTAATGCACCAACACTGCACACCAAGATTACATCATGCACTCAAATATTTCACCTCATGATAAATGTTTTTCATCATGAACCTCATACATTATTCCACATCTCATTACCAAGCCTTATATTATAATATCTCAAAGGCCACTATGTTAGTGTGACACCCTTCTAACTCGTGACAACTTTCATACCATATTCTGGATTCTGCCATCACATGCATAATCACATTTGTCCCATCATTTGACCTCTAATAAAAAATTAACATATCTCATTTGAAAGCTCAAAATGTGCACATTAAATCACCATAAGACACCAACTCCAAATTCCCAAGGTTTCATGTGAGAAATGGTGCATCTTTGAAATTGGGTAAATCTGGGCAGTTTTGCACAGTAACGGAAATTCCTTCAAAATATATAGTGGATGTACTCAGAAATATGTTATAAAATACACCTGGATAAACATTTTTCATGAAGGAACCAAAGTCCAAATCTTTCTATAAGTGTCTCTTTTAATAGCCCGGAGATAGACTAAAACTCGCTTATTGGAACATAACTGTTGTTCCACAAAGTCAATTTTGTACCATACTCAAGACATCTCCAAAAATTATCAAATTTTTATATGTTGTAGAGAAAGAAGTTATCAAGAACTTTTGTGAAGGAAATTTTTCCAAAATCGATCCAGAAAAGTTTGTAGAAAATCGAGAAAGTGTAAATATCATAGAAATCTCATTCTGGGCAGTTTTATATGGTTCAAAAACTAGGCTTTCTTACTACTCATATCAAGTCCAAAATTTCTGAAATTAAAATATGTTAAACTTAATGATATTTGGAACAATTTTTAAGAAGGAAGTTTCTGGAAATTCGGTGCACAAAATTCTCCAAAAAAAAAATAAAAAATCGAAGAGATACCGAGGAATTGAATTTGGGTTTTCCAGATTAAAAACAAAAATTGAGTCCAAATGGGAAAACCACCCAATTTGATTCAACAAAACTCATACCCAGCAACTTGAATGGACATGCAACACCCATTTAGAACTCAAGAACACACATGCACAATAAACATTCAGAACCGCACATGCAGGCCACCAAATTGCATCCACAATACAATGATAACGTGTTGCAAATACCGATAACCTCTCTCAATGACTTATTGTGCCAATCCTAATTAAGAAACAACAACTAGGTTTACTTTTAATCTAATATAGCCTTAATCACAATTAACGGCTTAATGAACGATTAGGTAGTTAACTCACCATTTAATGGTGATGGTGGCGGTGCGGTAACGACGGAGCCACACGAGCATTCCAAAGCAAGAACCAACTTGGCCAAACGTGGCGGAAGAGCTAGATGGCGATCAACAAGGCTCGGTCCGATGTGGCTTGAGGTCTGGCGTTCGGTGGTGGTGGCGTGAGGTGGTGAGGCGAGTGGCGATGGTGTTGGTGAAAATGGGCTAGAGAGATGAGAGAGACGTGGGGAGTGGACGTGAGGGGAAGGGCGAATGAATGAACATGAGAGAAAGGAGAGAAAGAGAGAAATAAGAGAGGAAGAAAGACTTGGTTCACATTCCTTCTTGCTCATCAAGCTAAAATGGTTGGTTAGGAGTTGAATTTGCTCAACAAGCTTAATTGCTTGGCTAGGAATAGAACTTGCTCCACAAGCTATAATGCTTGGCTAGGAATCAAACTTCCAAGCCACGTTTACCAAATATCATAAATTGCATTAATATGCAAGAAACAAAAGAAAAGAATGAGACTATCTTGGCATTGTCTTCTTCAATTGGGCATGTCTTCAATTTGCGTAATCCTAAATAGTAATTTCGTTTTTGATTTCTGCTTTTGAAATTGGGGTCGAAACGAGGATGTCACAAGTATTTTAAAAAATGGGCCCGAGCCAATCGTGGCCCAACCCGACACGTGGGCCGGCATGGCCCAATGGCCACTCCTAGCTAGCACAGCCCAAGGACTGACCCTTTCTTCTACTAGGCCTTTCTCCATAAGAGGTCTTTTTCACTTGGGGTTGGAGTCCATGCTTCTCAAGATGCAAGGGGTAGGCAGCTTTGTTGAGGATATCTGCAGCGTCGAATTAAAATATCACGCACGTGCTGCAAGCCAGTTGGCATTTCACTAGGAACAAAGTTTCTAAATTCTTCATGAAGGCAATTCAAGTGATTTCTTCGTTCTCTTGGATACCACTAGTGCACATGCAACGTTCGTCTCCTCGTAGGCTTTGATTAATCTAGACAAGGATGCTAAGGGTGTGTATGAATACCATTTTGTGCCCGAGAATAATTTCTGAACAGAAATGATTTTTTTTTATTCTGTGCCCGGAAATAATTTCTGAGTATTTTAAGGCGTTTGATAAACTGTCCAAAATTTCTATTCTTAGAGTAGAAAAGAATAGAAATGCGTTTGGCAAACTACACAAAATTTCTGTTCCCAAATAATATTTTAATAATATTGTGAATTGTTTATTTTTTTATGGTATTACACATTTTCTTCTTTGGCCTGGCCGGTCGCCGGCAACCGGTGGCCGGCGGCCGGCGACCGGCAACCGGCCACGGCCCAGGGCCGGCGAGGGCGTCACGGCCCTCGCTGGCTACCGGTGGAGGCGAGGGTCGCCCTCGCCGGCGAGCTCGCCGTCTCTGGGCGAGGCCGCCTCGCCCTCGCCCAGGTGGCGAGGGTCCAGCCCTCGCCCTCGCCGGCGAGGGCGACCCTCGCCTCCGCCGGCCCTGGGCTGTGGCCGGCCCAGCCAATGAAGAACACACACAAAAATAAGAAAAAAAAACTGATTCTCAAAATTGTGCCGAGAAACAAGAAGCAATTTTTTTTTACTTCTTGTTTCTCTTCCAAAACTGTTTTTCGGCACAAATTTTTGCAAAAATGTGCCCGGGAGCAAAAAGTTTACCAAACGCATTTCTGTTCCTAAACTACTTCTGGGAACAAAAGAATAGAAATTTTTACTGTTTGGCACGTTGCCAAACGTACCCTAAGACGCTTTCCTCCTCTGCCTCCTTTGGGGCGAATATCAATCTTCAATGGTGCAACAGTAATCTATACACCATCCTTCTCGAAGGAATAGGTGTATCCGTATCCATTGTGAATAATTTGATGATTATATTTCCATGGTCGTCCAAGTAACATGTGACTCCCACCCATTGGAATCACATCATACCATACTTTGTCTCGATATTCATTTGCGATAGAAAATTTGAACTAAACAGAGGTTGTAGACCTTTACTTCATTTCCCTCCCTTAACTATTGCGACCTGTCAGGGTAGGGATGATCTATCATCGACAACTTCAACTTCTCGATCATTACAGCTGCTACAACATTCTTGCAGCCTCCTCCATTCATTATAGCATCGCAAACCTCGCCATGTGACGCGCACTTTGCGTGGAAAACATTATAGTGCCCTTTATTCGTCACCTCTCTCTGCCTTGTCTTTCTCTCACAAGCCAGGATAGATCATCTCCTTCACCGACACACAGTCATGCACAAATCTCTCTCTCTCTCTCTCTCTCTCTCTCTCTCTCTCTCTCTCTCTCTCTCTCTCTCTCTCTCTCTCTCTCTCTCTCTGTGTGTGACACACACAATTCACAAATCATTATAAAATTTCACAAACATATTAATAGAAAAACAATTTGTGATTTGCAAAAAAAAAGTCATTAAGTTCCATTTTTTGGGTTTTACATCCAAATCCCTCACTAGATCTAGCCATGGCTAGGCTTGCCCTTGACAATGGCTGCATAATGCACGATCTTGCCGGATCCGACGAGGTCGGGCCTTGGCCATGGCGATGAGGCTTGACCCTCGCCAAATCCCACAAGGGCGAGCCTCGCTAGCCCAGTGCGAGGCCACCCTCGCGGCCATCCGGCGAGGGCAAGCCTTGCCAGTAGCCGGCGAGGTCGACCTTGCCGTCCCTAGACTCTGGCTGGTTGCCGACGTCCAGCGACCGGCTGAAGGACGAAGAAAGGGAATAAAAAAATAAAGAAATAATATAAAATATTCTAAAAAGTTAAAATATTATTAAAAATTATTTATGCTAGCATCGGCAGTGCCATGGCGGTCGGTCGGCGTCCATGTCAGTAATATCCGATCAAAATTAACTGCAAGGACAAAATTGGCACTAGATCAAAAGGTTTAGGATTTAGGACTAAATTAACATTAAAAAAATGTTTAAGACTAAATTGATAACAATATAATAAGCTTATGACTTTTCTGACACTTTTCCTTGAAATCTTAGTTGCTCATTCTGTCTGACACAGAATTTTAGTGAAAACTTGCACTGTCATCACAAACAAATAGGAGGAGACAGGATCACCTGGTCTTAATCCATTCTGCCCTCTAAGAAAGCCAACAAGCTCCCCAATAACAATTATAGAGTATATAGGAGTAGTAATGCATCTTTCCGCCCAAGTCAAGAATTACGTGGGAACACCAATTGCAGTCAACAAATTCACAAACAGAGATAACACTTTAACCTTTGTAAGTCAAGAATGCAGTGGGAACATCATCCGTTTGTTCATGCATGTGGTGCGTGGAAAGTGGAGCGTCGGTACACCGTCAGCTTTATGAATCCAATAGCCTTTTGTCCTGTTGTGACCTGGGGGTACACAATGTGGGACACTGGCAAAATTACAAAAGCCTGCGAAATTGTGTGACGACTATTACTTTATGAAATGTGGGGAAAAGGGCAAAAGGATGCGTGTGCCTCTCTGCATTTGGCGAGTGCTTATATCAAATTCCTCTTACACTTGTCGATCATATTTCTGTTTAATTATGTATTTGTGATGAAAATGTATCTCCAACTCTTTTAATTTATCAACAATACGAATCAATCGGAGGTACAAAGTCCTGCCTAGCGGGTTGATTCGTGTTAGCAGCAGAGTCCGCAGGTAGCTGTTGGTGCCAACAGGTACCACCTTATCACCCCAGGTGCGGGATGCTATTATGCAAGCCCTACTCGATGGTAGCCAGTCGAAACTGACGTAGTGTCTACCTTCATCACCTAAGGCCCCATTATGTTCCCTCCTGTAAGTTTTTTCTTCCCCAAGAGGAGGGAATACAGAAGATGCTACAAGGGTCTCCCACCCCAGGCAAGATCTCCCTGTAGTGGAGACCCCTTTGAGCCTTAATTTATCAACATGTTATGCCATGATATTTATCTCTAAAAGTTCAAATAAACACAAGCAATTTTTGGCCCAAATATAGAATATGCTCCATTGTATCAAGTGTTTACGCACAAATATGAGTTAGGCAATTTATTAAACACGTTATATCCATATAAATAAAACGGAGTAGCGATGGAGGGATGCAAAACCATTTTATAGTTGTCCGGTCCAAATGGGTGCCAACTCCATTTCTAGAGACTGGTTGAGAGTTATGCCTAATCAACTATACTTGAAGCCTCATACAAAGATTGATTTGCAATGGAGCCAACATCCATTTATAAAAACGGCACACTCTTTTACAAAGGTACGTTTTCACATGATTGACCTCTTAAGAATTTTGATTGCAAAGTGCATGCAAGAGGGAGGGATTTTGCAAGTACTAGTGTACATAATTACCCAAGGCAATGAGTTATTCTATTTACGGGGGAATAGAGCTAAGTCAACTAGCCGTAAGTAGCACTTCAAATGGCTAGAAATTCTACCATTGAGACTTCTGGGTATTTGACTAAAAATAATCTGGACATCCGCTGAATTGGGCGGACAAATCCAAATCCAAAACTGCAGGAGCTGGCTATTTGGAGGTAAACTAGCCCGATGTTCGTCCAATACTTAGATTTTTGGGATAAGTGTACTAGAAGTCCTAAAATTTATCACGAAAGTGCAATTGAGTTCTAAAAATTTTAAAAAGTGCAATCAAGTTTTAAAATTTATTACGAAAGTTCAATCAAGTACTATAACTTTCAGAAAATACAATTAAGTACTAAAACTTGACATAAAAGTGCAATTGAGTCCTAAAACTTTCAAAAAGTGCAATCAACGAAAGGATTTGATTAGACTAATTTGACAAATTTTACGATTTGAATGCATTTTTTTGGAAGTTTTTGGACTTAATTATATTTTCGCGAGAAGTTTTAGGACTTAATTGCACTTTCGTAACAAGTTTTAAGACTTTCAATGCACTTATCTCTATTTTTTTTGGATCGGCTCATTACTTAGTTGAAAATGTCCAAATTTTATTTAAATTCTTGCAAAAGAAATAGACGTGTAAATTATTTTGCGGCCAAAGAAGTGACACTGGCATTGGGGCTTGTTTTCAAAAAGCTCGCCAAAGGAATTAATAAAAAAATATTCGATCGAAATCACGGCTTATTACTTCATTCGAAGTCATCATAGTCAGAATGACTGAAAAAGCTGAAGCCTTGATTTCGAACGACACTGCTTGGGTATACCAAACTAGAATTATTCCATATGTATCATGTGTAAATAATAGACAAAACGCATATGTTAACCGTGTTAAACATTTCATTTTTCTTTTTCGTTCAAAGCGATCGACAAAATAATGTAAACATGCACATGACTCCCTCATACCATTCTTAAACAAAAGAAGGCTACTTTAAAATATCAAAATCAATTAACGGGGAAAAAAACAAAATTATATCCAGTATGCATTAAAAAAATTTATTCCTTGACTCAATTTATGTGGACATGATGAGGTTTTTTTCTTGGTTGAAGAGAACACGATGAGTTGAATAAGCACAAAATCTAAACAATTTCTTACCTGCTATACAAATTCCTGAGTAGTTAAGATCAATAATGTGAAAGATTCGTTGCCTTTCATAGAAGATGAAATATTGGAATGGAATATATCGGCATTGGGTAGCGAATGATAATCTTTTTTATTGCGATACATAAATTCATAGCTAATTTTTATATATGCTCTGGATAATTTTAAACTTTGGAAAATAAAATAACGTCACTTTCCGGTTTTTTGTAAGCCACAAAACAAACAATTTTAAAATAAAAATGAACGAAAGAAAAAACTTCTCGTCCATTTGTGAAAAATTAAAAGAGAAAACAAAAAAGAAACGGCGCTTTTCCTGACACTACGAAGCCAAGCTAATCTCACATTCTACCTTTCCAATGTTTTCTTCTTCCTGACCCGGTGCGACGTTCGATGTTCGTCAGTCGGCATCGATTTCTCGACCCACTCTACGATGAAGCATCGCTCATCGCTCCACACGAATCCAAACTAGCCTCGCTTTGCGTCTTCCCATGTCGGCGTCTTCTGTGACACCTAAAAATAGGGAGTAACTATCGATGCCACTCCTCCACTACTTTAGTGCGTACAACCACCCCTCTACTTCTTTGGGAACATGTGAAGGAGAGAGAGATAGAGAGGGAACAGTTAAGAGTTAATGTGCTTTGGGTTATTCCTCTGTTTTTTTTTCTCTACGTTCTGGGTGAAATAGAACTTAGGGGTCTGGGTTATCTCTTGTAAGGGAATCTTGGGTGTACAGTATCTCCGTGATTGTGAGAGTTGTACTGATAAAAGATTCACGGTTGAGAGTGCAACCACTGTTTGGTGTTTGTCGGGTTGAGGGGTGTGCGTTGTAATTTCTCCTGTTATACAAGTGAGTTCCGTGTGATTGCCCCGTGGATGTAGACAGACTTATCTGTCGAACCACGTAAATTTGTGATCTCCTCTTAATTTTGCTGCACTTGTTTTGCTTATCACTTCGTGCAACGTATGTACCGATTACATGAGGTAAATTAGAACAACAATTGGTATCAGAGCCGACGGTTTGAGAAGCCTGTGCTGCACGTGATCGACGTCAATGTATGTGTTTCAGCTTTGTGCGATGGCTGCATCAACTTCTACAAAGTTCGAGGTGCCAAAATTCAATGGATCCAACTATCCATTGTGGAAGCTGAAAATGCAAGCGGTGCTGGTGAAAGATGGTTGTGCAGTTGCTCTTGTCGGTAAAGACGAAAAGCCGACGGAGATGAAAGATAAGGATTTTGCATAGAAAGATCAAATGGCAATGGCGGATCTACTTCTGGCGTTAGATGATTTTGTCCTCTTCAATGTCTCTGAAGAAACCACTGCCAAAGGCTCATGGGAGAAATTGAAGAATCTCTACGAAGGGAAAACAATGTCAAATAAAATTTTTCTCCGTCGGCAATTATATAGTTTAAAAATGAAGGAAGACTCCTCTTTCCAAGAGCACCTGTACAGGTTCAACACCCTGTTGAGCACATTGATTTCCATCGGCGTCAAAATCGAGGACGACGAGAAGGTAACACTTCTTCTATGTTCTATGCCTGATACATGGGATTCCTTAATCATGAGTCTCAGCACTGGAGCGGATCTTGACATGGATTCAACTATAGCTACGTTGCTGACAGAAGAGTCTCGTAGAAAAACTCTCGAGAGCACTTCTGGTAATGCTATGATGGCCAGAGAAAGATCCATGAACAAAGGTTCCAGTGAGAGAAAGAAGTCAAGGTCCATGTCAAAGAGGCGAACTTTGGGCCCTTGTTGGAAATGTGGACAAAAGGGTCACATGCGTAAAGATTGTAAATCCAAGGAGAATCAACAAAATCGCAAATCTGATTCCCAAAATGCATCAACATCAACAAATTCCCAAGGAAACATCGTTGAAAATGTAGACTTACCTGAAGATGGTGAGGTGATGACTGCAGTTCCAATAAAGAGCGTGCAACATCAATGGATTTTGGATTCGGGCGCTTCTTTCCATATGACACCACATAGAGACTGGTTCCATACGTATCAGTTATGTGATGGAGGTACGGTATACATGGGCAATGATAACTCATGTCAAATCGTAGGGATTGGAGATGTTCGTGTTACCATGCTTGATGGCATCATGCGTACAATATCGGGTGTACGGCATGTACCAGATATGCGGAAAAGTCTACTGTCGCTGGGAAAGTTTGATGAAAATGGCTATAAAATTATTCTGGAAAAGGGACGAGCTAAGATCGTCAAAGGAGCACTTGTCGTGGCGAAAGGAGAATTAATAGGCGGTTTATACAAGCTAATTGGAGAGACCATAGTCAGTGAAGCCATAGTTGCCAATGTTGTGACAGAATCGAAAACTCTCTGGCACAGGCGTTTGGGACACATGAGCATGCAAGGACTAAAGGTACTTCTTGATCGCGGTCTTCTTCCTGGTTTAAAGACTATTAATTTAGAATTTTGCGAAGATTGCCAGTTTGGAAAGTTTCATAGAACTCCCTTTCGTCGTTCCACAGCAAGAAGTCAGAATATTTTAGACTTGATACATTCCGACATTTGGGAGTCTCCTGATGAGTCTTTGGGTGGTGCCAAGTACTTTATTTCATTTATCGATAATTTTTCCAGAAAAGTTTGGGTTTACATCCTTAAAAGGAAAAGTGATGCTTTTGCTTCTTTTAAGAAAGTTAAAGCGTTGGTAGAAAATCAGAAAGGAACAAAAATAAGGTATTTCAGAACCGATAATGGAGGAGAATATATGCTGTAAGAGTTCTTAGATTTTTGTAGTGAGCATGGCATTCAAAGGCATTTCACGATCCCCAGAACTCCACAACAAAATGGAGTGGCCGAGCGTATGAATCGTATGCTAGTGGATCGTGTTCGAAGTATGTTGAGCTGTGCTGGTATGAAGCAAAGTTTTTGGGCTGAAGCTGTATGTACGGCATGTTACATAGTGAATCGTTCCCCAACAACTGCTCTTAATGGACAGATTCCAGAAGAGGTATGGTCTAGAAAAACTGTTGACTATTCTTTCCTCCGTACTTTTGGTTGTGATACTTATATGTGGGTTCCTAAAAAGCAAAGGACAAAGCTTGAAGCGAGGTCTAGAAAGTGTATTTTTCTTGGCTATGCAGAAGGTGTAAAGGGGTACCATTTTGCTATACTTCTTGTCTTGTTTCATTGTACTTTATCTTCGGATCCTAAATTTTTTAGCGCTTAATACTAAATGCTACAAATTTTAAGAAATTTTATACGATGTTCTAGTAATTAAAAATCATTTGAAATGTTTTCACATGCTTGCTTTGTTAGGGATATATGTGATCTCAAACAAACGAAAGAATTATATAATCAAATCTACCATAAAAGTTATACGTGATGTCGTGTGACTGATTGGAATTATATTGTTACATAATAGTCAAGATTACCTTATTTCGCAATATTTAAATCATTAAATCATTGAAAGAAATAGTTGGTAAAATACACAACATGAAGAATGTGATTGAGGATGTAATGACGAGCACGATTCATTACTACTTCCGATGACAAAATTAAACATACTTGTAGAAAGTATACAAGAAAATATAACTGTGACCACTTATAACCTATTTAGCTTGCTAAAAAAATGTATGAAGCTCATATATGTATATATCTAGAACTAACTCTCAAGTGATATAATATATAGAACTTCGTGTACTCGCTCATCTGATGATTAATTTCGCAAAACTACCATCTTATAATTGGCTTATATAGAGTTTATTTAGCTAAAAGGACGGTCGCTTGTAGAATATCATTGGTAAACTCTCATTATAAATTTATGGAATTAGCTACTTTGAACTGTTATTTACTGTTGACACACAAAATTTTGCTGGCAAATCGAACACGCATTTTTGTGATATGTGTAAAAATAAATAAGTAAATAAATAAGCGGGTAATAAAAAATGATGAATGAATAAAAATAACCACTGCAGAAAAGGCCGCTTCCTTTCAGCTCCATCGCCATCGATCGATCGTCTACCGTCTCCGATCAGCAACAGCCGCCATCAAATCTCCCTCGCCGGCCGTGACGGAACAGAGCATGGACGCTCGTCATCACCAACCGAACTTCTCTCCTGCTCTCTTTCTGTCTCGTCTAACGAATCGGAGATTCCTTCTGAGCTAACGATTTCACACTCTGGCAGGAAAATTTCACGACCGCCACGACACACTCACTGAAGCTTTGGTGCGTGCGCGAGAGCTGAGGAACCGAGGGAAGCAAGAACAAACACGCACGGACCGAGAAAACTATCTTTCTCTCCCTCATCTTCAGCGCTCTGGTCCAAATCCAGTGTCTACGCCCGCGGTCGAAGCCAGTGTCAGCTGAATTGCTTCATCGCCTAGCTTCGTGTTCGTGAGATTCTCCAAGTCTTTCAGTGTCTTTCATATATTAGCAGGTAACCATTCGGATCTCCCCCAAGGTAGGATGCGGTCGATTCATGGAGACTCGATCATACGATTGTTCTGTATTGCCTTTTGCCGAGAGCTTCGAGTTGTTATCCCAAATTGTTGTCTGTTATTTGGTCTCGGATTCGTCGATTCCTCTCTAGCAATTTTTTAGCGGGATTTCTCGTGTTTATATTCCTCGCCAATTGATATGAATTCGTATTTGTAGAACATCTCACCCTTCGTGATCACCACCTGTTCGACGTTTTGCCTCAGAGATGATAATGATGAATTTCTTTCATCGTTGATCAATCTGAGATCGAGTAGAGTGGATTTGGATGTTGTTGTTCTTCATGCTGATCATATATATTGCGAATTGATGCTTCATCCTTTGATGGCGGAGAGTTCTCTTTCCCTTGGTGCTTCGACGCTAGAAACCCTGCCGAAATTACCGCTGATTTCCCTTTTGATTAGTAGTGTTGTAACGTTTCATGTCAATGTTTCCATTCGAGCGTCATTTTGTACAAACCGTGATCAATTTCAATTCCAGCAATGTTTATGTCCTAGTAATCTCGTTTTCAGTTAATTTCATTCGGCTCTTTCCTTTGAGTCTAGTGTTCTTTGCTTTGATTCTCTTTATTCCTTGCATTGCACCTTTAGATAATTCACAGTACTTCCATTTTAATTTCTGAGCAAGCAACTGTACTTGTCGTTTAGATCGATTTCCATCAAATCATTTTATGCATTGCTTTCGGGAGCTGGCCGCATACGCGCACAGAAAAATTTGATCGATTTAGAGCCAGGCTAGAATCAAAAAGTAAGCTTGTTATTTGTTTTCCCAACCGCTTGACAACCGGATCAACTTACATGGCATTGTCGTAGCAAATTTAGAATCCTATCGTGATATCGTTTTTGTTTGTCACTGTTGCGTTTGCTAACTTTAGAATCCTATTATAGTGTGACCACTTGTGTACATCAGCGTGTTTAGCTATATGATATTGTTGTAACAAATTCGCTCGACAGTGGTTGTCATTAATTTCTCCTCCTTCTTTATGTAACATCATTTACTAATAAATAATATAATAAAACTACCGAATCGTAGAAAGAAATTATTACATTGACTGCATATATTTCAACAATAAATTAGCTCTACGTTGGAGGACCAGATGTTTACTGCATCATCATCCATCCAAACTGCTTGGTTGTTCTTGTTGTCAAGCGGTTGGGAAAACAAATAACAAGTCGGAACTTGTGTGAAGATCAGTGGACCAATCTCTTCCGTATCACAAATCCAAGCAAACGCAACAGTGACGAAACAAAAACGAGAACAAAGAAGGAGAAACGCTTGACAGTGTTGTCAAACTTGTCATTAATTTCTCCTTCTTCTTTGTTTTCGTTTTTGTTTCGTCACTGTTACATTTGCTTGGATTCGTGATACGGAGGAGGGGATTGGTCCATTGATCTTCACACAAGTTCTGACTTCCGAGTGAGATTGATCATCAGAGGAGCTTGATTTTACCCTGTACCGAGTGACAAAGTTGGTGTAAGTGAGGAGCTCGATTTGGAAATTGATTTTTTTTTTTGGTGTTATACTAGCCACTGGGGAAGGAAGAACCACACAAAAAAAAAAAACCACGAAAAAATGGCGACCCAACAACCCGAATCGACCCGAACTTAATTTTTAGTTCGCGTTATATTCAGGTTAGTCTAATCAAAATATGAAAAAGTTGTGAACTAATAATTTTTAAATTGTGGAAATGTCATATCCCTTAATTTGGTTGTCAATTGATTTCAGAATATCATACTTTTCAAAATTGAAGATATGTCTCCCCATCTCACATTCTTTCAAATTTCTTTCCAATTGCTTTTTTAAACACTTATCTCTTTTGCACACAATTAATGTTTTTTTCCTTTCTTCCGTATGCGTTTCTTTTCACGGGCATACATGTGGTTTTAATTGTTCACAAATATGATGATTTACGATGATTTACATGGGACTTCTCTATTATTCTGGGCACTGCACCTCCACGACCGGAGAAACACCACCCGCAATCAGTTTCATTTTTCACACTGATATACTGAAACACAATTAGTTAAAGAAAAAACAGAAACTTTAGTAACGGCCGGGGTAATGAATTAGCAATTTTTCATACGATTATATAATGATCAGAAGATGATAAAAACAACATCATGAAAACATAATCCAAGAGTAGTCATTGAATAATTTATTATGTGCTTGCCGGAAGGCAATCAAGGGTCATGCAAGGCCAATGAGGCACGAGTAGGCGTCGGCGTTCCTGATCAGCTTACTTCACACCATGATCAAGATCGGGTTTGTCATGACGCTCGTTGGCTGCATCTGCTCATCGTTCTTGGAGCTTCGGTACCCTTGCTCTCCGGCGGCGGAGCTCAAGGCTGAGCTTGTTGAGCTCGGCAAGCCCCACCACCTCTTCTGTGCAATTCCCTCATCACTCCCTCATCTGCTTCGCCCATTGATATAACTTCATTTCCTTAATTAATGCTATGTTATTTTCTTAGATGCTAATTGTCCTATTTTCCGGTGGTGGACACTGTTGCAACCTAAAGGTGCTGTGACAAATCGTAATTTCATTCCCTACATTAGTCATAGATTCGGGGAGATAAGAATTCAATTGTTCAACGTACCTTGTAGGATTTCGCTTTTTGGTCACTTTTGAAAAAAAATGAAAAATATGATTGATCAACTTTTGAAGCAAAAGCGCATGAGGGCTAGTAATTGATATTTCTTTCAGAGTAGCCGTGAATTGTTATTTATATAATTTGTATGAAAAGGGAAAGAAAAGAAAGAAAAAAATCTCATTGGTTGCGAACTAGGGGTGATCGGTTCCCGGTCCGGTCCGGTCCAATTCCAAGGTGGAACTGGGAACCGGACCGAGAGAACCGGTTCCCAATTTTGGGAACCGCATGTAGGGTTCAACAACGATAATAATGCAGCGGAATATAGAACCCTAGACAGGATCCATGTGTTTATTAAAATCGAAAAGGAATTTCGAAACATACATTTTGGAAATCGAAGATAAATCAGCAATTGAGTGTGTCTAAATTAGCGCCCCAAGTGTTGCGCCTCTACCGGTATCCACACACACGAACAGAATTCTCCAACGATCCACGTGCTAGCGAAAGATCTTGAAGTTCTCTTTCCTCAACGCCTTTTGATTTTCGATACTGTATCGAAAAACTCTAGACAGAGAACGATTTTCTATCTATTTATACAGCCTCATTATCCAGCGGAATTAAAAGAAGTGGGCCGAGCGATTTGGGCCCACGTTTAATCGTTATCTCATAACGCGCACGATCGCATAAATAATTTAAATAAGAGAATAAATTAAAATTTACTTCTTAAGTAGATTAAGGCGCATAAAAAATATTAAGTCCGTTCGCTATTGTGTGCGACCCTGTAAGTTCACTAAACATTAGCAGTGTGCTCAAAACTCTTTTGGCCCACAAGTCATAAGCGGTCTCTAGCAAGACATTATGGCTACCTAAGTATAGTAAAGGTCGATTTTTCCGACACAACCTAATCCACAACTAATATTAGAGTATTAACATTGATTGATTCCTACGGCAGACCACTAACACCGTGGACCGAACCGATTGGTTCTAGGATCGGGAACCGGACCGGACCACCGGTCCGGTCCGGTTCCGGTTTGGTCTAATGGAACCGATCACTTAGAGTTTAGCTTTTTTTTTGGTTAAACACTTAAGGTTTGGTTCATATTTTACTAATTTTTGTCAATGAAGTTCATTTAGGGTTTAATTCACATTTTACTAATTTTTATTAATAAATTTATGATAATGAAGTTCACTTAGAGTTTAGTTCACATTTTATTAATTTTTTTTTTTTAAAAATAACAAAAATATATATTAAATAGTCGGTTCGGCCCGGTCCGGTTCCCCCTTGAGACCGGGAACCGGATCGCTCGGAAACCGGTTCCGCTTTTAGGAAACGGGAACCGGATTGATAGTCCTAAGAACCGGACTAAACTGTCAGTCCAGTTCCGATTTGGGCGGTCCAAGTTGCTCATTGTTATTGTGAACGACATTTCATGGAAGCCACAGCGAAGTATTTTATTGAGGAGCCAATGGAGTAGCTAACCTCTTTTAATGAGATGAAGTGCTTTATCTGCCGTATAAGCAAAAGAAAACAAAGGACGAAAGATGTTTATTATTTTTGTTTATTAGAATTCAATATCCACGCCTTTCCTTTGAGGGCGCCCAGATGGGGAGAGAAGACTAGAGCAGAAGACTTGGGTATCTGTGACAACGCGTGAAAAAGTAAAAGTTTTCCCTTTTTTTTTTATTAGAATTCGGAGTCGGTGTCGATGTAGATGTCGGAGCGTCGAGTCAAAGTTGGTGGGGGCTTCTGGAAAGGATTAAAAGACAAATGGACGACATTATGTTTGATTGAGTCAGTTTGGCTTTTAGCTTCTCCAAAGGAACACGGCACTATTATTGAAGGGATAAGTACTAAAAACTAAAATTTATCATAAAAGTATAATCTGATCTTAAAATTTTTAAAATATATAATAAAAATTTATCATGAAAATATAATTGCGTCCTAAAACTTGATTGCATTTTTTAAAAGTTTTAGGATACGATTATACTTGCATGATAAGTTTTAAAATTTGATTATACTTTTTGAAAGTTTTATGACTTGATTGCACTTTCGTCATAAGTTTTAAAACTTAATTATATTTTTTGAAAGTTTTATGACTTAATTTTATTTTCGAGATAAATTTTAAATCTTTTAGTACACTTATTCCATTATTGAACGTTTAGATTGGATCATCATTTTGATATCTACCTCATTCCGATTTTTCAACACTTTTAAAAAGGCTTTCTTGCCCCAAAGCCAATCAATCAATTCATTAGAAAGCTCCGCTCCAGCCTCCAATCAAAGACCGTATGATATTATGGTTATAGAAATTTATTTTACGTTGACAGGAAAATTCTTTGACAATTCAATTTACAATAATTGCAACATTGAACAAAGATTCGTGTCCATTAGATATGCAAATCTAATTTTCATTGAATAAAAGTTTCACGCGCAAATCGTCAGCACTTCTTGTCCTAGAAAAGTTATACGTGATGTTGCGTGATATAATATATAGAACTTCATGTACTCGATCATCTGTCAATTAATTTCACAAAACTACAGACCTTATAATTAGCTTATATAGAGTTTTATTTAGCTGAAAGGATGGTCGTTTGTAGAATATCATTGCTATACTCTCATTATAAATTTAAGGAATTAGCTAACTTGAACTCTTACTCACTGTTGACGTCTGAATTTTGCTGACAAATCGAACACACATTTTTGTGATATGTGTAAAAAAAAAGTAAATAAATAAATGGGCAATAAAAATGATGGATGAATAAAAATGAACACCGTAAAAGAGGCCACTATCTTTCAGCTCCATCGTCGTCGATCGATCGTCTACCATCTCCGATCAGCAACAGCCCCCGTCAAATCTCCCTCGCCGGTCACCACGGCCTCGGTCGTGACGGAACAGAGCATGGACGCTCATCACCACCAATCGACCTTCTCTCCTGCTCTTCCTCTCTCGTCTAACGCACCGGAGATTCCTTCTAAGCTAACGATTTCACACTCTGGCAGGAAAATTTCACGACGACCACCACGATTACCATACACTCAGTGAAGCTTTGGTGCGTGCGCGAGAGCTGAGGAACCGAGCGAAGCAAGAACAAACACGCACAGACCGAGAAAAATATATCTTTCTCTCCCTCATCTTCAGCGCTCCGGACCAAATCTAGTGTCTACGCCCGCGGTCGAAGCCGGTGGCAGCTGAATTGCTTCATCGCCTAGCTTCGTCTTCGTGAGATTCTCCAAGTGTTTCAGTGTCTTTCATATATTAGCAGGTAACCATTCGGATCTCCCCAAGGGAGGATGCGGTCGATTCATGGAGACTCGATCATACGATTGTTCTGTATTGCCTTTTGCCGAGAGCTTCGAGTTGTTCTCTCAACTGTTGTCTGTTATTTGGTCTCGGATTCGTCGATTCCTCTCTAGCAATTTTTTAGCGGGATTTCTCATGTTTATATTCCTCGCCAATTGATAGGAATTCCTATTTGTAGAACATCTCACCCTTCATGATCACCACCTGTTCGACGTTTTGCCTCAGAGATGATAAAGATGAATTTTTTTGATCGTTGATCAATCTGAGATCGAGTAGAGTGGATTTGGATGTTGTTGTTCGACATGCTGATCATATATATTGCGAATTGATGCTTCATCCTTTGATGGCAACAGAGTTCCCTTTCCCTCGATGCTTCGGTTTACTTTTTCACTTTGGTTGTGAGACCGAATTGTCATCTAATAGTAACGATAAGTCGCAATACATTGGTGGTGAAAAAATCACAGCCAAGCTATATCAAGTTCAATCTCGTTTTTTATGCTCATGAAAGACCCTTCCACCAAAGTTTGAGAAAGAGAGTCTTTGACCTACTTCGAATTCAAAAGAAGCGGGAACGGTTATGAAACTTCACCAAGCTTGAACGTGACAAAGTTGTTGACGAGAAATGCTAAGGGATTGGAAGTTTAGTTAAATTGAGAAATCACGGATGCGTGAAAGCAGTTAAGTTAAGAAATCATGGATATATGAAAGCAGTCAAGTTAAGAAATGGAAATCGGCCAAGTAACAATCGAAAGCAATTTAAGACTTACAAATAGAAGAAATGCAGTTAATTTCATTCGGCTCTTTCCTTTGAGTCTAGTGTTCTTTGCTTTGATTTCTTTATTCCCTGCATTGCACCTTCAAATAATTCACAGCACTTCCATTTTAATTTCTGAGCAATTTACTGTACCTATCGTTTAGATCGATTTCCATCAAATCATTTCATGCATTGCTTTCAGGAGTCTGGCAAGCATAAACGCACAGAAAAAATTGATCGCTTTGGAGCCAAGCTAGAATCAGAAAGTGAGCTTGTTATTTGTTTTCCCAACCGCTTGACAACTAGATCAGCTTACATCGAGCGAATTTGCTACAACAATATCATATAGCTAAACACGCCGATGTACACAAGTGGTCGCACTACAATTGGATTCTAAAGTTAGCCACCACCGGTTCAAGAGATGGCTCCCACCATGTAGCACTTTATCCTAGCTAGGTTCAAGAGGCGGCTTCCACGACGTAACACTTTGTCCCACGTGGCATTTTGGTTCTCATTGTACACAGATGTCGGTCCATATTTGATGCACATGCAAGATGTCATCCGTTCATGTATCTCTTGCTCGATATCTCACACAATGAATGACGATTCCTCAAGCAGATCTGTGGTATGCGGCTATGTACTTGCTTTCCGACCCCATATGGTATTCAAGAAGAGTAATGATTCCTGAGCTGAAGAAATGTGCCGAATCTACATACCAGATTGATCTGGCTCTAGTAGAACTTGTTACATGTCTGCTCGCTAAATTCCAATGCGAAATCCGTACTTGATGCAAGCTTCGCCATCAAACTACTGACATGCCAAGAGAATTGTTGGGTGTAAACATTACAGAGTGAATTATGGCTCAAAATTATCAATCAAAAAGCATGATACAATTTCTACCTTTTCTTATGATATTATGAAGAGCAGTGTACTATACCTAAGTTTGGTGATAGCAACTTTTAATTTTCTTTACAGGATTTCGGTGCATAGACTTAATTCTTACTCAGCTCATAAATCTGAAAATTCTCTGTATTAATATATATGTTTTGGCTTGATCAACATGAAAATATGAGAGAGCAAGCTTGCGTCATGTCACAGGGTGTGTTTGATTGATACCTTTCACTACTCTGATAATGACATATTCTTGGAAAATCGATTCAGTAGTTATTTTATGAGCGAAGTGAATAGATTATGTACAAAGATTGGTCGTCCGCTAGCTTTACTAAATGAGATAATCTATATGTTACATTTTCTCAAATGAAAAAAGAAGAAGTTAGATTAAAAAGGTATTTTGGTTTTATAATGTTACCATTAGTTCTTGAACTTTTCATAGCCAATTGAGATCTCAAACAACCTAATTTTATTTTAACATTACTAGAGTTACTAAAAATTTACTATCTCGTGGTGTACAAAGTGAGGTGACGGTTGACATGGCAGATTGCACGGGCATTTGATACGTCCCTTGGGAAACGCTGAGTCTGTAAAAATAATAGGAAAAAAAAAAGCAATCAGTATGGTTGAAGCTCATGTCTTGTATCCAACCTCTTTGTCTTCCTCAAGTCTCCATCGTCCGTATTTCCTTTTCTTTTCTTTTTTTTCCAATGACTTCAAAGAAGCTCGATTGATCTCTCATAAGTCGTGATTGGTTTCACTTTTCACGCTAACTGCTGAAACACAAATAGTTAAAGAAAAAAACCAGAAACTTTAGTACTGGTGTAATGAATTAGCAATATTTCATATGATTAAATAATGATCAAAAGATGATAAAAAAACCATCATGAAAATATAATCCAAGAGTAGTCATTGAACAATTTATTATGTGCTTACCAAAAGGCAATCGAGGATCATGTGAGGCCAGTGAAGCTCGAGTAGGCGTCGTCGGCATTCCTGATCAGCTTTCTTCACACCAAGATCATGATCATGCTTGTCATGACACTCGTTGGCTGCATCTGCTCATTGTTCTTTGGAGCTACGGTACCCTTGCTCTCCGGCAGCGGAGCTCAAGCTGAGCTTGTCGAGCTTGGTAGGCCTCACCGCCTCCCTCTATGCAATTCCCTCATCCCTCTCTCATCTGCTTTGCCCATTAATAGAACACTTCATTTCCTTAATTAATCCTAAGTTATTTTCTTGGAGGCTATTTATCCTATTTTCCGTAGTGGGTATGGTCGCAATCCAAAGGTGGTATGACAAATCGTAATTTCATCCCCTACATTAGTCATAGATTTGGGTGAGACAAGAATTCAATTGTTCAAGGCGCCCAGTAGGATTTCACTTTTTAACCACTTTGAAAATGAAAAATATGATTGGCCAACTTTTTAAGCATAAGCGTGTGAGGGCTGGTAATTGATATATCTTTCAAGTAGCCTTGAATTGTTATTTATTATATAATTTGCTAAAAAAGAAAGAAATCTCATTGATTGCGAATGACATTTCCTGGGAGCCACAGGAAAACATATTTAATGAGATGAAATACTTTATTTTCCATATAAGCAAAAAAAAAAAAAGGACGGACTAAAGATCTTTTCTTTTTATTGGAATTCAATATCCACCTAGCCTCTCCTTTGAGGGGACCCAGACAGGGAGAGAAGATGAGAGCAGAAGAAGACTTCGTATCTGTGGAAAATGTGTGCACAGAGCGTCGAGTCAAAGTTGGTGGGGGAAGTAAAGACGAGTGGACGACATTTTGGTTGATTGACATTATTATTGACGTTTGGATAGGATCATCAAAACGATATACTCGTTTTGATTTTTCAACACTTTTAAAAAGGCTTTCTTGCCCCTAAGCCAATCAAATCAATTCATTAGAAAGGTGCGCTCAAGCCTCCCGATCGAGACCGTATGAAATTGTGGTTATAGAAATTTATTTCATATTGACCACGGCAAATTCATTAGCGAAAAATTCAACATTGAACCCAGATTCGTGTCCATTAGTTAATCCAGCTAGACGCGGCAAACGTAATAATTCAAGAAAGAAAAGTTTCACGCGCAAATCGTCAACACTTCTTGCGCCTTGTGTGCGCCCAATAAGATCCCACGCTATAATCTGTCTCGCTGTCAAGTACCTTGGTTTTTCGAAATTCCAAGCAAGCCCACCAGAACCTGCTTCGTCTTACCAAATTTCTCATTTCTTTGGATTTATACTTTAGAACCAACCGTATTAATTTCAACTGAACAAAAAGCTTGATCTATTTTCATGCCCGAGCGACAAAAGGAAAAGGTAATCTTTATCCGATTTGTGATTAGAATGCCTAGTGCACATAAAATGTGACGTATCGATTATTTATGAAGACATACACGGATTGAAACCGTTTTCTCAAATCAGCACAAGTATATGTGTACTTGCATAACTAATACATCTTGTGTCGGATATTACAATTGATTTACATTTTAAAGCCATCCTCTCGAGTTTCCCAATACGCCCGCACTCCAAATTTGGATTTCTTCATTCCCATTGGATACTGATTTATCTCTAGTAAACGATAAATCAAAGTGCAATTTCCTCCTTCCTTCCTCTCATCTGCTTTGCCCACAAAGCTGAAAATTAATATAAATATTCTTTGTTGGCCCACGAAAAAGAAAGTCATGCCTCTAGGCATGAAGAATATACCGAGAAGATCCAATGGGGAACAAAATTTCATTGGTTGCGACTGCCATTTCCTGGAAGCCACAGACAAGTCCTTTATTTGGGAATCAATGGAGTAGCTTACCTTTTAAGATCTTGGTTCATAGTTAAGGACCTTCGTTCTTCAAAATTCCAAGCAAACACACCTGCACCTGCCTCGTTTTATCAAATTCTAATGGCGGCGGCTGCTGCTGCTGCTTCTCCTTCTTCTTCCTCTTTGAAACGTAAGAGGAATTACGATGTCTTCTTGAGTTTTAGAGGCCTCGACGTTCGCAACAACTTCCTTAGTCATCTCTACACGGCTCTAGACCAGAATGGTTTATTCACTTATATAGACAGCGAAGAACTGAGGAAGGGAGAACAAATATCGCCGGCGCTTACGAAGGCGATCGAGGAATCACGAGTCGCGATCATTATTTTCTCTGAGGACTACGCTTCCTTGCCGTGGTGTTTGGAAGAGGTGGTGAAAATCATGGAGTGCAAGGCACAAAAGGACCTAGTTGTTTTGCCGGTGTTTTATAAAGTGGAACCAAGAGAAGTGAGAGGGGGGAGAGAGAGTTATGGGAGAGCTATGGCTAAGCATGAGTCCAAGTTTGGGAAGGATTCAGAGAAGGTGAAGAGATGGAAGGAGGCTCTTTTTTACGCCGGTAGCTTGTCCGGATGGGACTTGAATGATGGGTAAGTCGTAATTGATGTGACGCATTGCTTTGTCTTTGTTTTTTATATGCTGAATCACATGACGTTTCTTTTTTTTTCGGTGAAACTTAATTTTGTTTTTGTACCACTAAATCAATGTGTCAATTACTTTTCCTATTTTTGTCAGAGATGAGGCGAAGCTTATAAAGAGAATTGTGAAGGAGATATCTAGGCAGCTAGACCGAACACCCCTACATGTTGCTAAGCATCCAGTTGGGATAGATCCCCGAGTGGTAAAGGTAGAATCAATGTTACATCTTGAGTCTGATGATGATGTTCTCATGATAGGATTATGGGGACCGGGAGGCATAGGAAAAACAACTTTAGCTAAAGCCATTAACAATGCTATTTTCAGACAATTTGAGGGTTCTTGTTTTATAGCAAATGTTCGAGAAGCTTCAAAAGATTCCAAGGATTTAGCTCCTTTGCAAGAAAAATTGTTGTTCGAGATATTACGGGCAAAAAGATTAGCAGTGTTTAGTGTTGATGGAGGCATTAATTTAATACAAGGTAGACTTTGCCACAAAAAAGTTCTCGTTATTCTCGACGATGTCAATGATGTAAAACAGTTAAATGCTTTAGCTGGAGAGTGTGAATGGTTTGGTAAAGGTAGCAGGATCATCATTACTACGAGAGATAACCATCTGCTAACTTCCCATGGGATAGATAAAGATCACATCTATGAAGTAAAACTCTGGAGGATTTTGAAGCTCTTGAACTTTTCAATAAGCATGCTTTTTTGAGAAGCAACAAAATAGTAATACGGAGGGATCTTGTGGATAGTGCTTTGCATTATGCTAATGGACTTCCTATAGCACTCGTGGTATTGGGCTCCTTCCTATGTGGTAGAACAGAATGTGAGTGGGAAAGTGCATTGAATAAACTTGCCAAAAGTCCTGACAAAACCATTAATGATGTTATTAAGTTAAGTTACGATGGACTAGAGGAATATGCAAAGGAGATCTTCCTCGATATTGCATGTTTTTTCAAGGGGCGACATACAGAGTATATTATGAAAGTTCTTGACTCTTGCGACTTTGACACAATTATTGGAGTACAAGTTCTTCTTGAGAAGTCCTTGATAACCAAAGAGAAAGGGACCCTACACATGCATGACTTGATTCGGTTTATGGGCATGGATATTGTTAAGCAAGAATGTTGCGATGATCCGGGAAGACGCAGTAGGTTGTGGCTTTGTGATGATGTTCGTGTTGTTCTGTCAGGGGATATGGTAAGATTTGCTATTATAGACATTGATTGTACTCTCTTATTCTCCAACTTTGTATATTAATTGCAATGCCAATTCTATAAATACAGGTAACAAATGCAGTCAAAGCCATAGTTTTGGATTTAGCCAAGCCAGAAGAGATATACATAGGTGCTAATGGTTTCACAAACATGAGAAGGTTGAGGATACTCATCATGAATAATGTGCGTAACTCTTTCCAAGGCCCTATCTGTCTTCCTAATGAATTAAGATGGTTTGAATGGCCTGAATGTCCTCCTTTGATTCCAGAACTTTCCTCTGGTCCAAAGAAGTTAGTTGGACTTGATCTGCACAAAAGCAACATAAGAGTAGTGAGGGAGCAATTTAAGGTGCGCATTTAAATGAAAAGTCTTTATTTCCTTATCTTTTATATATCCATATCTATATGCCTATGAACATGAGTGTCTACATGTACTAGTGAAAACTCAGAATGCAATAATTACTGACTCTGATGATGCCCGTTAATGTGCTGAAGAAACATCTACATCTATCGAACTGTTTATATTTGATTAAGGCATTAGATTTAGGATGTCGATCTACTACATGAACCAACGTAAGTGGAATCTTCCCGTTTTAGGGGAGTATTAAGCACTTTCCTATGTGAATCTTGATGTTGATTAGGACAGAAAATATTTAAGATAAAAGTCCAATCTAATTTTCAAAATATTACAAGTAGTAAAAATTATAAGAACAATGAACTTAAAGCATCGGTAACCTTTGAGTACCGACAATTAGAACAAAAACTTATATGTAATATAATTTCACGAAGGAATGATGAATGTGCTTTTTTTTTAATATAGATGACCTGAGGATTCAGGTTTTATGTCTTTAAAATAATAGATCCTCAAAATGTTATTAAAGATTCTATACTATATAATAGAGACAAACTGGCTAGACTCTTTTCGAAGTTGCATATGAAAAGAGAACATTTTTCTTGCTTATTTGCTTGATCATTGAAGTGAGTGACCTCTAAATGCTTTTGACTGAACCTCCCATAGTTCTCTCTCCATAGCATGCAGCCAATGATGACAAGACGTATAAAGAACGTGTTTAGTGAAGGATCCTTATAGGAAGATAGTCTTTACTTAAGTCGATCCTAGCTTGACGATTCTCAAGCAATGGCCAAAAAGTCCCATGTCCTTTTTGGTTGGACTAACCTAACCAGTGATTTCTGACAAGTACTTCATTTTTAGAGGGAGGAAGAAGCTATACTGCAAGAAAGTTTCTTTTTCTTTATGGATAACAAATTCATTTTCAAATATAGCTAGACTTTTTCTGAAAAATATCTCCTTCTCATTTCAACTTTCAAGTATGTAACTTGTTCTCCTCTTTTTTTTTTCAACCAAGCCATCCGTCAACGCCCTTACTCTATTTCTTCCCAAAGTAGCACCGGACAAAAAGCGACTCTTGACATCCTTACTCTATTTCTTCCCAAAGTAGGAAATCACCAGACAAAAAGCGACTCTTGACATCCTTTTGTTGGGGATACTCTCGCCTAGCAATAGAACAGTTGGGTAAGAAGATCATCCAATTCCATCTCCTGCTTTTATTTTCAAATCAAAGCTTACGACTCTATAGAAGAGTCTTAGTCATTAGAGACGCTAGCGTGCTAAATCTAGCACTCGAGCCTTATTCTCAAGAAAATTACACACAAATAACTCGTTGATGGCACAAGTTGGAACGTTCCCCAAGCAAATGTGGCAAATTATGTGAATAGTTGATACTTTTGAAACAATCAAATATAAGTTGGTAAGTGACTCAAATAAGAGTGTGTAACTTAATCACCACAAATAAATGGTGGTAAATTATTGTAATAATGTCGGTAATATTCAACAGAATTGGTAATTTCATATACGACTAGTAATGTTAACATGCTAGTAAGCTTTCCAAATTAACAATGGTGAACTATTGAAACAGTGGGTACTTCTTAAATAAGTAAATAAATGTTGGCAATTAATTCAAATACGAGTTCTTAATTTTGGATATGAGTTATTAACCTTTTCCAGTTTGTAAGTTGCCACAAATGTCAGTAAATTATTGGAATAGTTGGTACATTTGAAACAATCAAATAAATATTGATAACTAACTTAAATATCCGCAGGTAGTTTCAAGTAAGAGTTGTTAAATTAGCTCTGCATATAATTGTTGGTAAATTATTGGATTAGTTGATAATTTTGGAAATAGTAGGTAATTTAGTAAAAGAGTTAGTTCAACTTGTCGATGACTTCAACTAATAAATATTGGTAAACTATTGAAACGATTTTAATTTTTACAAACAATCTAACAAACGTTGGTAAGTGGACTCAAATAACAGTTGGTAATTTTCTAGGAAAGATAATAACTTAAACAAGTTGGTAAGCTGGCAAATAAACATTCATAGATTATTACAGCAGTTGATAATTTCAAAACACTAGAAAAAACATTAGTAGAGACTCAAAGAAAAATTGGTGATTTTCTAAAATAAAATTTGTAAATTCAACACATTGATAACTCTAACAAATAAATATTTGTATAATATTTGAAAAAATGGTTCGCAATTCCAAAAAATCAAATAAACATTGGTAAAAAGACTAAAACAAGAGTTGGTAGTTTTATAAAAGATAGTAAATTTAACATTTCGGTAAGCTCTGCAAACAAATGTTGAGCTCTGCAAACAAATGTTGCTAAATCATTATACCCTTTGGTAATTTCGAAATAATAAAATAGATGTCGGTAACTCATTCAAATAAGATTTAGGACTCGTTTGATAAAACGGGGAATTGACTAGTGAGAACAAATTGAAACATTAATCATCAATGATAAATCAAATGCAGAACATTAGACACGTGCACAAGTACTTGCATGGTGTCCCGTGTCCGGCCAATTGTGCACACATCCTCAAAGAGAAATTGAGTTTTCAAAAGATTAAGTTCCTAAGGTCTCATCAAATTTCGAAAAACGCAAAATGAATTTGATATGGGCACGTTTTTGCTTGTTGTTGCTACCACTAGAACCATGATAACTTCCCTTTTGGTTTGCTCGGGACACATTCCCGGGTATTACCCCACCCCTAACCTCCATATCACAAAGCATGCTTATTCAAATTTTGAGGTTAAGCACATCGTGTTAATAATTTAGTGTTTATGTTCCATCCAACACATGAGTACTCTCTTGGCGCTACTCCAGAAATTATCCGATCTGTGCAGGACAGTTAATAACAACACTCGGAAATATTAATCGATTACTAAAAGAGTCTCGGACCTCCCTATTATATATACGAGAAATCTTCCAAATTTGTCACTAACTTTTGACAAGTAGGCCGGCCCATCATATTTTAGTTAAATAAGCCTACCTCAGACAATTACTTGCATGGTGTATCCATAGAGAAATGCCAAAGTCAGTAAGTTTAACACATTGGTAACTTTTTACACGTTGGTTGCTCCGCAAAGTAAGTTATATACGTATGTATGTGTGTGTAATTATATTCACATTCATATCATCTATAATACTATATAAAGTGAAAAGGATCTTTGATGGGATCTCATTTTTTTCTTCCCCGAAATGTTGTCAATTACTTATTTTGCAAATGTGTATCCATAGAATATGTGTGAGTTAGTAAGTTTATTTGATCTCTAACATGTTTCAAAATCAAAATTTGAATGTTTTTTTATCCGAAAACAAATTTTTTATCGAAATCTCGAAATATCTTTTTCTTTTCACGTACATTGATATGTTTCTATGTATTGTCTTTCAGTTTTCCTGTCCTGCTCTTGGGTCTCGCGAACTTCGGATTATGTTGAAGGAACAAATAATAAAAAAAGGGGGGGGGGTTTTTTTTATCTTAGTGAGATGGAGAACACTACAATGAATAGGAAGGAGGAGACAAAATAATCTAGCTCTCCCTTAGCCGGATCACCACTTTCGCAAGCCACTCCAAGGACACAACACTCTCTTGATCACTCGTGAACTCTAGGAGTCCACTAAAGGGGCAGAGAGACAGACAATGGAAAATAATAAGGGACAACATCCGAGAATAAAACTTCATTTAATAAATCAACCGTGTTTACAACGCAGGACCCAGAGGGTGTTTATAACTAGGGGCCTAGCTATAAAATCAACCAACCACCACTAGGGATGTCAGAACCGAACCGAAAAATCAAACCGAGAACCGAACCGAACTGAACCGAAAATTTTGTGCATTTCAGTTTGATTCGGTAACATTGTATGGCCAGCGTTGACATAGACAATTTTTAATAATATTTTTCAAATTTTTTAGTTTTTCTTTTTTTTCTCTTTCTTTTTTTTTTCTTTTCCTCTTCCCCTAGTCGGTCGTCAAACTGGCCAGAGGCTAGGGTCGACAAGCCTCGCCACCAAGAAAGAGAGAAAAAAATAAAAATATATTATTAAAAATTATCCACATTAGCATCAGCCGTCTAAAATTGACTAGATGGACTGAATTGATATAAATGCAAAAGGTTTATGACTGTTTTGGTAATTTTTCCCGTCTTGGATTCTATTATTTTTCATTTTTTTTGTTATATATATAATATATGTGACCATTTAGGCGTACAAAATATGCCATTTTTAAAATTAAAAAAAAAAACGATCGACCAACTACCACTTCCTAATAAGAGATGACTAGAAGAGATTCCCGACCTTCCACCGCCTCTGCGGGATCTCCAGGCGGGTGGTTGCCAATCTCTAAATAAGATTTCCAGGCGTTAGCAATTAAATTGATGTGATGAATTAGTTGGCCAAGGATTGACCGTGGCTCACGTGTGCCCAGTGGAGTTTACAGGCTCTCTCTCTCTCTGTCTCTCTCTGAATTACGAGTCTTTTTTTTCTGCCCGTATATGTATTGGAAGTGGCCACGCCGCTCTACTACCTGGTGAAATTATGAGTATTATTCTTTTTTACTTCTCTTTTGGCTAATTTACAAGGATCGCTTACTAAACTAATATTTAATAAGGGAGAGGGAGTGCTCTATCTATACCATATGATCAACTGAATTCTGATCACACGTGGCTTGAATGATGATGATCAAGTGCTTTTTATTCAAAAACTCAGAGCCAGATTTTGGATCAAATATATATATCTCACTTTTTTTCTTTGTTCGTCTGGAATGTCCATGTAAGTTGGTTTTATTGTTCTTGCAGGGCCTTGTAAACTTGAAGTTCCTTAACATGAGAGAATGCCAGTCTCTGGAGAGTATGCCGGATCTCTCTTGTGCTCCAAATCTCGAGAAATTAAATCTCCGTGGGTGCAAAAACTTGGAGAGTGCCCACGAATCAGTTGCATATCACGGCAAGTTACGGTGGTTGGAGTTAGGTGGGTGCTCTAAATTGCGAAAATTCCCTGAGATTCCAGATAAAAACAAAAGTTTGGAAATGCTTTTTTTAGACGAGACTTCAATTGAGGAACTTCCTACATCCATAGTAAATCTTATCTCTTTAGGGTATATGGATTTACAAAAATGCAAGAAACTGGCATTCATTCCGTCTAGCATTTACAGGTTGCAAAATCTCTGTCAGCTAATTTTTTATGGCTGCTCAAAACTAATAAAGTTTCCAAAGGTGGAGGATTTGAGTGATCCCCATATGAAGACAGGATTTCCAAACTTACATAATTTAGGTCTTAGTGGATGCAATCTATCAGAAGTAGAGTTCCTGGAGAATGTTTCTTGTTTTCCCCGCTTAAGAACATTGTCTTTGTCGGGAAATAATTTTACTAACATTCCTACATGCGAGAAACTATATAACTTGGAAAGGTTGGGTGTTTCTAATTGCCAACAACTACAAGAGATCCCCAATATTCCAGAGAACATGGAGAGTGTAGCTGCTGCTAATTGCAAATCTCTGAGTAGAATTCCCTCCAACATGTGTGACGTTGGGTACGTTGACTTTCAATCATGTCATGAACTGGTCCGTAATGGGTATGGCGTGAATGATTGGTTCAAGCCTAAGGTTAGACACACACACACACTCTCTCTCTCTCTCTCTCTCTCTCTGATTAATACGGAGTCGTGTACATGTTTGCTGCAGCGAGTGTTTGTGTATTGCAAAAGGCTGGAAAATCTTGCATTGGTGGGCTAATTAAAAAAAGCAGGCATATAGATCTACATGAATATGTGGTGGAGGTTGCTATAAGGCAACTCTAAAGATATTCTCTTTATTGATAGAGCTGTAGTTCACTGCTGTATTACAAGGATCACCCAATGAAAAACTTTAACAATGCACGTTCATCCAGTTACAAAATCTTCAACAATACATGTCCCGTTTCCACCAATTAAGTATAAAAAATATTTGTAATGATATTGCTAACTATATCTAAAAACTCTAGGATTACCCACTTAACTCATTGAAACTCCTCTTTCTGGGTGCCAATTTCAAGAAAAAACTATCTAACAGTCTACATCTATGACAGAAATTTCATCACTGCAAAGGTGAAATTATTCTACCTGGAGGAGAGATGCCAAAGTGGTTGGTCCCTAATAAAGAGGGTTATATATCTTTCGTGGCTTCAAAGGCCTTGTATAAGAAGTTCCTAAGAATAGCTTGCTGTGTTGTGGTTTGTTCGAAAGAAGTGGGGCGGTTCGGGTTGTTAGCTCAGGGATTCGTTAATGGCAGACAAAGTGATGTTGGAAGATGGACTTTCCGCGGCGATTTATCTAATTCAGATCATTTGTGTCTTCAACTTTGGGAACCAAAGAGCCTGTGGAGAGTGGACGATTTTGGTGCTAATGACTTGAGACATTTCCACCTCAGCCTTAGTATAGGAGAATATCCAGATAGTAGAGTAACTGTGAAAAACTGTGGATTCCGATTATTATGTAAGCCACTAGAGAATGATTTGGAGGTTTTGCTTCAAGACAATCAGTTGCTGGATCCAGCTTTACTCTACGAAGTTGGGTATGAAGATAGTCAAACAAGCTTAGAGGAAGAACATCCAAGTAAAACGGAAGATTTACAAGATAGTCAAGCGAGCACCAAGGAAGATAGTTCAAGCGAATTAGTCCACCAAGGATTGAACATTGCTGACTTCTCAATTGAGGTATCTCTCTCTCTATATATGTGTGTGTTGGGCGCACTGTGTTTGTATAATGCGAAAGCTGAAAATTCTAAGCACACGAACAAATCTAATATAAAGTGATTCTATACATATATAAAGCTAAACAAAATCTCACAATGACGAGGAAATATTCAGTGGTTTGCACGTGCCACGTCAACGGCTGACGCGGCGTGCATAATTTACTCTCATTCACTGACAAATGGACCCATGGCTGCTGATGTGTATTAAAAAAACGATGTGGAATTTCTTTTTTTTCTTCCTTCTTCTAAACTCCTTCAACCTCCGCTCCGCTGGGCTTGGCACCTCCACCGCCAAGCTGCCGCCACCATCCTTGAGCCATCGCCCCACCTTGGCCACCACCGTCCGCGGCAAAGTTGTTGACATGGACGAGCCAAGACTCAAGCTGAAAGCTGTTAAGCAGTAAACCAGATCTAGCTGTTGAGCGACGGTTGATCACCGCATCCAGGCCAACCTCCGCGTCCAACCTCTCCGTTGTCCCGGCGGCTAAGTCTTGGCCGCGAGCGCTCATCCACAGATATGGAGATGCAGAGTAACGGTCGGCCATGGACGGCCTCTCGTCCACGGATCTGAGCGACGAACTCCGCGGCCAAATCTGGCGTTCTTTCAAAAACCTCGCGGCCATGGACAGTGGCTCGAGTTATTTGACCCTACAGACAGGATGAAGTTTTGGGAATGAAGTTCTGTGAATTGCGTGGGGTTTTCTCGATTTGTGTTTCAAGATGCCTACTGCTCCAGATTTGGATTTCGTTGGCGAATGAACAGAGGAAGAAGAAGCGCTCGTCCATGGCCGACCTCGGCGCGATTTATGGACGAGCCACCGTCCATGGCCACCCAACCTGCTCAAGTCATGGCTTCAGATCTGGTGTTCTCTCGCGGCCATGGATGGTGCCTTGAGTCATTTGGCCCTAGTTTTAAAGTTCGGCCACCTATTGCTCCAGATCTGGAGTTCGTTCGTGGATGAACAGAGGAAGACAAAACGCTCGTCCATGGCCGACCTCCACGCGATTTCTGGACGAGTCACCGTCCATGGCCACCCCTCCTGCGCGTCTTCAGATTTGTGACGAGAAGTCGTGCCGTCGTCGCCAGTGGATGAGCGGCCGTCCATACCAGCCGCCGCCGCCATGGAAACCCAGATGAAGAAGGAGTGCATTGTTGAAGAAGGAAGAAAAAGAAGAAATTCCACATTCTTTTTTTAATACACATCAGCAGCCATGTCCATTTGTTAGTGGATGAGAGTAAAATATGCGTGCCACGTCTGCCGCTGACGTGGCGCTTGCAAACCACTTAATATATTCTCCACAATGACGCAATGTTTCATAATTCCTATACTAAAAAATAAATGCTAAAATCTAAGAAAATCTAACAAACACTAAACACGTAATTCTTGCTGTTACGGTTGATCATAACAACCAACACAACTAATAGTACTGGATCAACTCTATGGATCAAAATAAAACTGCACAGCGACAATGACTCAATAATTCGACGTGAGAATTTTTTCACTCTCAGGTGTTTTCGGTTTGTAGAGTTGGATTAAGTTTATTTTTTTTTTTGCAATGAATTCGTGCGCTATAATATTAAGCCAATATTATTTGTCTCTCTTTAGGTTGAGCATATCTCTGTTCACTCTTAGGTGCTTTGCACTTCTACCATCAAATCCAAAGCAATTATAATCTCACAACTGTGAAAAAAAAATGTTAAATTTTTAACCATGAAAACGTTACTGTCACATTAAGGTAACTGAAAACGAGATTATAATAATCGAATCTACCATTGATTTTTGAGGCAATTTGGTAAATCTTTTCAATGCACCTCGTGCAGTGCAATTCCAACTTCAGGACCGCCGTGGTCACCGGAGGCTGAAATGTATCGCCATTAAACAACACACAAACAAGCTCAATTAAAATACTTATATAAAAATATAATAAACTACTTAATATACACATTTTGTGAGTTAATTTTAATAAGTCTAACATCATTTTATAGTATAACGGATAAAAGTTCTAAGCAAATAATTCATCCCTAGATTGCCATAATCTCACTTTGACGTGTCAACCGGCACATGGGGATTACCTGGGACAAATTTGATTTAATTTACTTAATTGAGAGTATCGGATTTAAGATGTTCCTTTTATATAAAGTTTGAGCAGAAGTTTTTCCTTTTCGATTTTCCATTGATATAAGTGCGAGTAGAAATTTTTTGTTTTATTTATCCTAATAATGTTAAGTTTGTTGCATTAAGTAAGTTGGAATTCAATTAGATCAGTTTGTACTGAAAAATCAGCGATGTCTAAAGTGAACAAATAACGATGAACATTAGACTGCCGGGTCTGACTAGGAGGATTAATTTCTTGGATATGCTGTTCTATTTTCCATCGTTTTCACTTCCTATATAGTACACTCGTACAGTATGAGCTACATTGTAAGGAGATGTCAATCTAATATTAGTGGTGGCTACAACACTTGCTAGGGAATGATTTTTAATGCGTGAGTAATGTATATAACGCAAGCAAGGATCAATATGTCTAATTACTATAGAACTCTAGCTTTGGTTGCATTACTGGGAATATGTTCAAAATCAAATTCTTCATCTTGAACTAATTACAAAATTGGGTACTTCTAACAATTTAGCCATACAGCAGAAGCGTCGCTATTCCCAGATTGATCCTGGCTTCCGAAATATTCGCCCCGGAGGAGAGATACCGGAGAAGTTCGTGCCTGTTGAAGATGGTACAATATCTTTCATGGCTTCACAGGACTTGTACGACAAATTCATAGGATTGGCTCTCTGTGTTGTTTTCGGTGTAGAAGATGGAAAAAAGGAAATATCTTTCAACATCGTGCCACATGTTCGCGGCCAAAGGCGGAATGCGCTATCAGGAACTCTCGGTTTCTTTGATTCGGATCACATGTGGATCCAGTATCTCCTACCAAATGTGCTGTGGGGGGTGTTGGGGGGAGCAGTTGATTTCGGTCAATTCGAGGAGAGCTATTTCCCGTTTAGCCTTATGGTTCGAGTATCGGGTGGAACCGTGAAAAAGTTGGGATATATGCTAAGATGCGGGCGACTAGAGGATGATTTGAAGGTTGTGCTTGAAGAGAACCAATTAGTGAATCCAGCTTCACTATTTGAGGAATCTGATTCGAAGGATGACGCTTTGCCTTACCCGAGAGATTTGTATGCAAAATACCTGAGCAATCCAGATGAATACTTGTGCAGCGTTCGCAGTTTTATCGGACTGGAAGGCAGTGACAGTGAAACAGATTAAATGGGAAGAGGCGAGTGGAGTAGTGTTGGCTTACAACTTCCAAGGAAGCAATCGTCAAGCCAGCGAAACAAATTAGGGGTCGCACATGTTTCTTGATATGTGAATGGATAGAGTGTGACTTGGCAGTTGGCAACCAACATTCACAGCAAGGGTGTTTGTTTTTCATATTTCCTTGTCGATTGGATCATGATCTCACTAATAAATGTCATGTTCTACACAACAAGCTTTGCTGCATGTCGTTTACCGATTTCAGTGGCGTTAGCGTATTCTTGTAATAATCTTGAGAAATCGGCACTTTTAACTGAACACTGAGATCATTTTTATCCCAACTGCACCTACTGGCTACCAGGAACACTGTTTCGAGCATGGTAATTTTCTAATATAGCTCGTAGATAATAAACCACGTTGGTAAAATTATATATCCAGCGACCTACTAGTGGTCAGGTATGATCAAGATGATTTAGCAACAATGTCAGCAACTTATGAACGTGAAATGCAATGATTAATTATCAACTTTTTTCATATATTTACTTACCAGTCAAAGCAAAAATTTAACGACGAATATACTTTACCACATAGTTCCGTTTTCTTAAGGGAGCAAGTAATTGCCAAAGTAAGGAATTTACCAACTTTAAGTGGAAAGCAAATCATCTACTTATTATGGAGAAAGTTACTGCTTGAAGCATAAACTTAGCAGTGAAATTAGCAACTTACCAACATAGTCCGCTTACAAACTAGTTAGTTATCACTAAAATAAGGAATTTGCCATTATAGATAAAATCGAAGTTAGTAAATCATCGTTGGATTAAGTAACTTGCCAATGTAGGCCCACTTTTACTGTAATATGTTACCAATAATTTTGAGGAATTTAAGAAAGCGAAATTCAACAGTAAGTCGTCAAGCTGTTTAGAAATTTGCTATTGGAAGTAAAATCTTACTATTCTAGTTAGTAAGTTGTAAGCTGGACGGAGGGAGAGTAGGAGGAGTTGCGTGGCCGTTGGATCGCATCATAAGCTGGACACGTGCTGTCCATCGGGTAAGGGACAGTACGGGGTACACTACGAGCATTGCCCTTGGCTATAAGCCAATCGTGTCACAGAAAAAATACAATATGGCCACATCTCATATAGAAGTTTTCACATGATACGGTAAGGATTTCTTACTCAAAAGTTTAAATTATTAGGAATGATCGTAAATAAAGAGTTCGTTTGTTTTGTGAAAAATTAATAAGTCCGAAAATATTATCCTAAAAATGATCGCTTGTATCGCTTGAAATAATTAATCAATAAATATTTTTATTATTATAAAAATAATTTATGTCTAAATATTTTTTATGGATAATGACAATATTTTTCATTCATTTATTTTTATACATGATACAAGCGGTAGTTTATAGGAAAATATTTTTTAAATCATTAATTTTTGCGAAACAAAAAAGTACTAAATATGATTATAAGAATGTGGCGTGCATATGCCGCTCCGACCAAGATAGAGCCCGCTATAGTTGACATGTCCACCTCGGAATTCAAATTGGGAACAATATTTATTAACAAGTAATTGTTTGTGGGCAATTGGGGAGGTTCCTTAAGAAGCGAAGCCCGCGTGAAGAAGGAACGGAAACTCTTGGCTTGTAATCTGTTGTTGGGTCCACTTCACATAGCGTTGAATGAAGTTCATACCCTGTTAAATTTCATCGACAAGAAAGAGGGACCAATCAAATCACACCCTAGCGTTGATCAAAGCATATGATTAATTTTCAAAGATTGATGAAGGAATAGTTTAATATTGTTGCGTGAATTTATTCTCATGAGATTTTGCTCATTTTCTGTTGTGAAAAATATTGTTATAAATATAGCATGACGCGAGAGCACAAAATAAAAACTTAAAAGAGAAAAAAGAGCGATGCATCGAATACAACATGTTCATATAGTAATAGAATGAGCCTATCTAATATCTTCTATCATATGATATATGTTATGATGGCGATTCATTTCTTTAAAATTCCATTTTAGTACAACTCCTTTTTACTCCTTTAAAGCATCAATGAGGTCTTTGCCTCATTTTAAGTTCAAAATCTTCAAGATTACAACAAGAGGGTAACTCTCTCTCTCTCTCTCTCTCTCTCTGAGACGGAGCAAAATGAAGAATGTCAACAGCAGCAACACGAGACTCATCCTCCTCCACCCTTACATCCAGAAGCAAGGAACCTCCAACTTCAATTTATTATGAGGGGGATTTTCGTCTTCAACTCCTCCTAAAGTTCTCTCAAACTTGCCATCGGTGTAGACACCTTGAAATTGTTTGTTAATGTCAGAATGTATTATGAGGGGGATTTTGGAGTTAATAGAGTTAGTCCTCCTAAGTTTTTTCTTTTCCACCTTATCCCTCAAGGCATTATTGTCTTGCTTGACAAATTGCTTCAATGTGATAGGGCGATTGACATACCCGCGAACGAAATAGTTCATGCTTCCACTTCTTTGCGTGGAAGACATTTTCGCCCAAAAACTGCCTTTCACACAAATAGAAACTCAACAAGATCTCTCATTATGTGAATATGCATTGACCATGATTAGATAGAATATAAATAGACCAAGTGTTTTAACTTCCCAAGGAAGGATCAATTCATGCGGACTTCTTCACAAACTAATCAATCCTTTATCTAATCAATTCGTGCAGACTTCTTCATGAACTAATCAATACTTCACGCTAATACATATGTAATATCTTTCATACAGCGACAATGTATGAAGTCATGCACTATCACATCCTGTTTTTGGTAATTTGTACGATGTTAACTCGAGTTTGATCAGTAGCATGGTAGTAATATTAAATCAAAAAAGTTTCTTAAACCTTATAATTGTTAAATTTCTTTAAAATTTTGGTATTGAAATTTTTACAATCTCATTATCTAAAAACGAAACATTTTACAATTTTCTCCCATATTTTGTAATGGCATTGAAATTCCGATTCTCAAAGTATTCTTTTCTCTTAAAAAAGGTTTTTTTTTTTCAGTTCTTAAACCATGAAAAATTTTTTTTTACCAAAAATAAAAAAACCATGGAAAAAATTCAAAAGAAAAAACAGAAGAAGAATAAGGTGTGCAGTAGTATCCCTGATACGTTCGGACTGATCCTTCTTCAACTTCCAAAGCAAAATGGCCGTTCGACACCTTCTTCAGCTTTAGAGGCGAGGACGTCTGCCTCGGCTTCCTCCCTCACCTCGAAGGGGCTCTGCCTCATGTCTGCATCAATGCCTACATTGACAGCGATGACTTGAGGCCCGCGCTCACGAATCGCCGTGTTCGTCTTCTTCGAGAACTACGCTTTGTCTGGGTGGTGCCTTGGACGAGCTGGGTGAAGGTAATGGAATGTAAGAGGCTCAAGGGACAGCTGGTGTTGCCCGTGTTCTATAGAGTGGAGCCGAGGGAGATACGAGGGCAGAGAGAGAGAGAGAGAGAGAGAGAGAGTTATGGCAAGGCATTGGCCAGGCACGAGGAGAAATTGGGAAAGGGTTCTGAAAAGGTGAAGAAGTGGAGGGAAGCCCTAATTGAAGCCGCCAATTTGTCCGGTTGGCATTATGTCCATGGGTAATCACAGTAATCCTCTTCGACCCTGCCAAAGAATATGGAATTCTCTAATCTGATTGACACATGATGGCATCGATTAGTGCGTTAGAGTCATGTTTTGGAATGTTGCATAGTGATTGATTACTTCATGTTAGTTTTAGTTAGTTCGATGGATCGTATATTGCCATTCATTCCCGTTCCCCTTTGCTACTTTGTTTTGGCAGAGATGAGACCAAGTTCATCGAGCACGTCGTCAAAGAGATCCCCACTATAGTAGGGCGAGTACCCTTGAGTGTTGCCAAGTATCTTGTAGGTGTAGGTTGCCGGGTGGAGAAAGTAAATTCATTGTTAAGTACGGGCTTGGATGACGTTCAGATGATAGGAATATGGGGCACTGGAGGTATAGGGAAGACCACTATCGCTAAAGCTGTCTATAACAGTATCCCCGGTCAGTTTGGTGGTCGTAGCTTTCTTGCAAATGTTAGAGAAACTTCCAGTAAACCTGATGAACTTGTTCATTTGCAGAAAGCACTCTTATCCGAGATATTGTGGAAAGAAAATTTAGTGGTCTTCAGTTTAGTGCTGGTCCAAAGAAAATTGTTTGGCTTGCTGTGCATAACATCCGGATTAAAGAATTAGGAGGGAACTTGAAGGTACATCATACATGCTTTTGTTGATGATTTTCATTTTAGGTTGCCTTTAACAAAATGAAATTGATCAAAATCTCATCCAGCTGTTCTTTTCAATTTGCAGCATTTAAGAAATTTGAAGTTCCTAAATTTTAGCCGGTGTAAGTCCTTGATTAGTGTTCCGGACTTCTTAGAGGTACCAAATTTGGAGACATTGAACTTAAGTAGGTGCTTGAACCTCTAGGAACTTCCAAGCAAACTGAAGCTGAAATATCTTCAAACACTTGATGTAACTGGCTGCTCTAAGCTTGATAAATTTCCTGATATTGAGGAGATGGAGAGCTTAACAAAACTTTATTTGTCTCAGACTTCTATAAAAGAACTTCCTACGTCAATTGAAAAACTAATCTCTGTTAAGGTTTTGCTTTTGAATTCGTGCAAAAGTCTTATCAGTCTTCCTAGTAGCATTTATGAGATTGAAAGTCGAGAGCACCTTTCTCTTGAAAATTGTTCAATGTTGGTTTGTTTCCAGAGAACAGTGAGAGCTCCAATCTCTCTAATGGTAGATATGGATTTCCAAATCTGGTCTCCTTAAAGCTTAGTGGCTGCAATCTGTTAGAGGCTGAATTCCTTCAGAGTCTTACCTGCTTCTCTACTTTAAACATTTTGCATCTCTCAGGAAATAGCTTAGTTAGTCTTCCGACATGCATTAGCAAGTTTGAGGAGTTGATGGTCCTCAAATTAGATGATTGTAAGCAGCTAGAGGAGATCCTAGAGCTTCCACCAAATATTTGCACCGTTGAAGCAAATGGCTACAATGCATTATCCAATTTCCCAAAGTTGCCTATTAGGTGCTTTAAGTCCTCCATGCCAGTGTACGTTCGCTTAGATTCATGTCATGGATTGGTTCGTGAAGGTATCGACCTGGCTAAGATTTTATCACTTGAGCTCTCTCTCTCTCTCTCTCTCTCTCTCTCTCTCTCTCTCTTCCGCCACATGCATGAGCTGGTGTGATTCTGATTTTATAGATTTGCTATAGCAAGATGTTCGTGAGATGGTTTACTCCATTGATACTATACTTCCTTGAAGAGAGATTCCATGTTGGTTTATCCTAAGTCAAGATCATTCTGTCTCTTTCTGGGTACCCCGACATTTGCATGCGGAAATCCTTGGATTGGCTTTGTGTGTTGCTTTTGAATTGGAGGAGGGAATTGAGGCTAGCATTTCATGTGAGGTTCGAGTATTGGTGAATCATATTCAAAGTAACAGGATACAAGAACTTTCTATTCATTACAGTCTGATCACTTGTGGTTTAATTATTTTCCACACTGTACATTTGATGAACTGGATGAGATGCTGGAGATTGAGTGGAGTCTCTTCCAGGTTTCATTTGAAGTATCAGAAGCAACACTGAGAAGCCTTATATGCAAGCAAGTGGACGATGAACTAAGGTTTCTATGCCAACATGAATTGCCCTTAGGAAGTGCCTCAAGCCAACATGAATTGCCCTTAGGATGTGCCTCAAGCCTTTAAAGATAATCTCAATTATCAGAGATATTCTTGAATCACATTTTGCTAAATGATTCCTCGCCCTTCAATTTCAACAATTTCAGTACTTGTGCTGTTTCCTGGTGAGAGTGGCCCTTTTGTCCATTTTCTGGTGGGTTTCTAATGGAATTGTCATATGTGATGACCACAGTGACGGTCACATCAAGCAACTTCATCTAGGTTTGTCACGAAAGATGGATGGATGGGACATTTGTTGATTTGGCTAGTGCTAATGCTAAATTATGGAAATTAAATTGCAGGGGATTACTTTGCAAATGTCCAAAGGTATACATATAAACCCTGCATATAATTTAGCGGTCACACATTTTAAACTCTTTGCAGCCGAATTTAGCTTTAGGCAATTGGGAATGTAAATGCTGAGATACAAAGGGATATTGAAAGAAGTTATGTAGGTCTCGTTTTTTGGCCTCAATGTAAGTATTGTTTGAGTCACTGTGATTTTGAGCTTTAAAACCTGCTTCATTTTTTATTGCTCTTCGCGCTTCACTCCTGGGGATCATAAAATTTCTTCAAGATTGCTTATTGTGTCACCAAACAAAGTATCAATGTCAAAACACAAGAAGACTGAACATTCTAGCTCTTTGCTCTATCTTTCATATTTATGTGTCTATTGATCTCTTTCAGTTTCCCACTTTCATGCTGGTTGGAGTGCTTATAATGCAAGATTATAAAAGTAGTACATTTTGCTGAGGTGAGCTTTTCCAAGTTTCTCATATGTATCTCTGACTCTGCTTTTTACCAAATTAAGGCAGCAGGTGTTAATTTTACTCTTCTGCACAGCTTTTGGATGTTCTGTCTTTATGGATGTTTGAGCAAGTACGAGTTTGACAAGTTCCACATGTTTTATTCCACAAGTATCAATTGTGTGAAATCTCTTTGCTTTTCAATAAATTCATGATGTGTGTACCTTCAAACTCTCTAAATCATATTGAAATACCTTTCTATTTTTCGAAATGGTATTTCGCTGTGCATCCATATCATTGCCCTTCTATTCGCTACTTTCTTGTCTTGTTTCTGTGTTTGTGATAGACTGTGGTATTACTTATGCAAGAGGATATTCTATGAAGGATCGGGAGAAAGAGCTTGAAAGTAAGAGGCGTCTAGAACAAAGTCGATTCCTTCAATTGCATTTGCAAGTTACATTCATGGGTAGAATCCCATCATGAAGTTTGAGCATCTTGCATACTTCTTGTCTGATTATCTTAGTTGGCATGCCATCCTAGTTTTGGCACATGGAAACTTAAATTGAGAAAGGTGAAGGGCTATGTAGAAATAGAAGTATTTTCGTAAGAAGTGGTTGATCAATCCTGTACTGGATCTGTGTTTCTCTATCGCTGGATGAGTTGTTAATTGGGGGTGTGCTCAAATCTGTATTTGTTGGTTCTACATTTGTAACAAATATTGTCACTATTTCACTCATAATTATGAATTATGTCTTCTCATTTCCTAAATAAGTTAAACATTTGATTTGCTGTTTTCTGCGTTATTATGCTTTTATTGACTCGTTGGATCGGCTAGAAGAGATTATAAGATTTCCAGAAAAGATAATATGCGCAGAATGCAGCACCAATTCAATTAACCGTAAGTATATTGTCAACAGGACTCATGTCACCATTATTGTAATAATTTTTATATCTGTCAATTTCCATATATTTTCCTTTCATGCACTTTCAACTCCTTGTAATTTCATATAATATTTTTTCAATTCAATGTATTTCCATCCAATATAAATCTCAATTCATTGCAATTTACAATTTCTCGCACTTAACTTTGTAGTTTCATCACTCCATCAAAGTCCCAATCACACACTTTGTGCTCAAGCGAGACACCACGGAGCAATTTCGATTGCCTTCAATCACATGAAATTTAGATTACCTCCAAATAGGTCCATTTTCACCAACATTGTTTTTTATGGCACACCCGGTGGTTGAAGCGATATCCACTGAACTTAACTACTAAGAGAGGGGTAAATTGGTTGTGCAAAACTTAGTAGACTATGAAACAGTATTTGTAAACAAAATACGCTACTTGTAGGGGTGTCGGAGAGTCCCAACCCGAAAATTTCGAATATTTTCAAGTCGGGTATGTTTCCTGTTCGAATAATAGGTAAAAAAAAATTGGAATCGTGATAGTTTGGTTCCGAACCGGAACACATTAAACACTAAACACTCTCACTCCTAAATGGTACGGTTTGATTCTTCTCTTCTCTTCTTGCACGGTCTCTCTCATTTCTCATTCAGGTTCAGCAGATGGTTAGAATCCTCTGTCAGGAGACAAACGAGATGCCATTCTCTGCTGAAGAGGAACGCTTCTCTTTCCTCTCGATTCAAGTGAATTGATTCATAATTTTGATCTTTTGCTACGGCTGATAACTAGCTTTTTCGGGAATTACGCACGAATTTTGGTGAATTTCGATTGTGTTGTATTGAGGCGAGTGAGATTGTTTGTCGCAAGAGTTCAACATTGACAAGTCGCAGTTAGTGGAAGTAGAGGAGAAGATCAGACAGGAGTATGAGCACAAGGAGAAGCGAGAGGAAAATTCTGGTTTGAATAAGGATACTAAAGTGGCTGCTGTGATTCAAAGGAACGAATGGAGAAGGCCTTCTCCTCGAACAAATGATTACCTAGAGATACAAGACCCGATTCTCCTGGAATGCCTCTATCTGCTATATATGGAAGGAAAGGAATGGTGTCTTGCATGATAAGATTCATCCTCTGGATAATAGAGTTATAGTTGATGTTATCTTTGCTGTTAGGATTGCTTCTGAGGCACTTCGTTGCAAGGGAAAGGAAGTCCTATCAGCCGAAGTATAAGATGAATGGATTGCTCTGGTTGATTGCTTCCCGGCAAATTGTTGCAATTTTGTGCTGGAAAGTGTTGGTTCGGATATATGGGGGTTGATTCACCATTACTACCCTATGAATGGGCTAAAAAAAGGAAAAACAAAAACCTTGATCAGGTCGGTTCTATGTGGGGCGGGTCACAGGGAATATATATCCTTTGTGTTACCCTAGCCGACCCGAACTGTTGACACTCTGACGACTAGCATTTACAAGCTGAGACTTTAAGGCTGCTCAACTTTAGTGAAGGTTTCAAAGTAGAAGGAGGACTCAACCACTTCGCCTGTGAAGATGGGACTTCCAAATCCATCCTTGCTCGACTTAGGGGGATGCAATCTGTCAAAAGTTGAGTTCTTTGAGAACCTTTTCTTGTTTTCCCAAATCAAAGTGGGCTGAGGAACATTTTAAAGGCCCCAAATCACTTGCGCTTATTCTAGAAACTCAATTGAGATGATGGTCCAACTTCAGATTTAAGGTATTATCGTGCAAGTAGTTTTGCTTTTCATTTAGGTTTCTGGCCCACTTGGATCTCTATGGAAAAATTGTGCGACGACTTTTTGCTTTCTAACATGAGTCTCCTTTTGTTTTTTCCCTGCAATCCACAATTCCATTTACATAAAACCGGTACACTGGAACAAAAGACCATAGACTTCATGCTCGATTTACCTTTACTTTTTTGGGTAACAAAAGAGGACAAACACTTTTATTACATCATAATCCAACTTGATGCACAAATGCCACACAATAAGTGAATTAGATCTCACGGCGGCATGGAGCCAAGACAAAAGTTTTAGCATCTCAGCATTTGTAGCCTAATCACATTCGTAAGGAAAAATATTCTCTAGATTGATTCTATGAATTTATGTATGGTGTCATTTGATTTTCAGATAAGCCCCGAATGAAAATGATTGATAGTGTATATCTATGTTCTTTGGCGCACCGAAGAAGCAAAGAGTATGTTACAAGTGCACGAGTATATGGAAAAGGAAAGGACCCCTACGCAATAGTTTTTCCACCGAAAGCTAATCCTCGGAATCGGGTAAAGTAAGATGCAAAGGGGAATCTTCCATTTAAAAAAGATGACCTTAGAAGGCACAAAGAAACAGCCGGGTAATGACGAGGAACAATCAAAGTGAAAGTCCCGTCCCACTAAGTAAGAAGATCCGCATTTCACGAATTGAAAAGGTGGATGCGATGATGACAAATGAAATCGCGTGAAGGAGCAAATCAAAAAGCAAAGTTACTTGAGAATCTTTCCTGTTTTTTCAAATTTAAAAGTAGCCTTCCTCAGCAAAGGCGTGATGAACATCATCTAATCATGCATGCGCTTTTAATTCAATTCGCTCCAATTTTCTTACGGTAGCCTACCGAGTCAGATCATTCAGACATTTTTTTAAGGGAGTGGCTAGGAGGGAAGCGAACTGCTTTCGGCTTTTTCTTCTTTTTCTCCCCTTTTACCGTTCATTGCGTGCTCAACCTTTTGTGCTAGAACTTATCGTTGTGGATGTTCCTGTTTTTTGCCTACTTCATTCTATTAATATCTAAAATCAAGTGGTGGGGTCGCGCGTGTCACGAGTCCATCCAGAAGAATTGTGATGAACAAATATTTATGCCTGCAATGTTGATGACTTTTACACACGAAAAACTTTTTTTTTTGGACATATACACACGAAAACTTACAGTGTATTTTTTCTGCCCCTTTCTTCATGATTTTGTAGAGATATGTATAAAACCTAGGTTGGGCGTATGCTTCCTCAATGACTGCATGAGACTGACATTCCAATTTTTCCTTGTGATTGCAAAAGATAGTTAAAATTCTTCGGCGAGACTTGTAATAATGCATTTATGACCTTTTAACTTTGTTATAGTTTCTTACGTTTCCTATATCATAAACACAATGTAGAAAGAATGATCAAATATACTTGTGTTAGTACCCAATTTTACTATTTTTTCTTCCCCAAAAAGCGTGTTAAGCTAGTCCATTTACTCAAGTGGCTGCCCACAAAATAGGAGAATTTCAAGGAAAGTGGATAGACATGGTGCCACTTCTTTTGAAGAACATTAAAGAGGCTGAAGTAACAGATCGACCAACTATCTCAATTGATCGTAATTGCAATTCCAACACAATTTACATTTTCTCATGCTTAACGTCATGGAGTATCATTACTCCATCTAAAGTCACATCCATGCACTTTTTTGCTCGAGTGTAGAATTGAGGAGCATTTTCGATTGTTTTCCAATTGTTTGAACCAACTTTAAAGTGACTGAGTTCCAAGCAGTCACTTAATAGTCTAGCCCTGATTTTAGCTCCAGACATCTTGGTCCTTTGAGATCGAGTTTCCAACCGGATATAATTGTAGAATTTCTCAAAACCAAATCTTACAGTAAGAAATGACTCATTACCACCATTCAAGAAGATCAGATGATTATTAGCAAAGTATAAATGAGTGAGTGAGTAAATGGCCAAACAGAAGTATGAGTGCGTAAACTTGATTTTCTTGTGCATAGGTCGATAACTCAGTTGCTTATTCTCTGCTGCAGAATTTTAGTGAAAACTTGCACTATCATCACAAACAAATAGGAGGAGATAGGATCACCTAGTCTTAATCAATTCCGCCCTCTAAAAAAGCCAACAAGCTCCCCACCAACAATTATAAAGTATGTAGGGAGTAGTAATGCATCTTCCGCCCGAGTCAAAAATACTGTGGGAGCACCAATTGCAGTCAAGAGATTCAAAATGAAAAATGAAAGAGCCACTTTAGCCTTCATAAGGCCAGCTTTAATGGTGCATCTAGGGGTAACGAAATAAATAATTTTGTCTAAGACACGGATTAATCATGTCATCAATTGAGCGCGGACTTCATTAATGTAAGGACCTCGGCCCCACCACGCTTCCGCTGCGCCACTCCTTGTGTAATATTGTCCGCTTTGGACACTAAATCCTCACGGTTTTAAAACGCGTTACACAGGATTAAGGGGCTAAGCCTTATAAACTCATCAGGATCTTCCTCCCTAGGCGATGTGGGACAAGAGACATGCCTCCCTTGCCATCCTAGAAGCCTGCCAGGAGCCGCTCCTTGTCCAGGCCCTCTGGCCCCGGCGACCACTCCCCGCCCTCGTCGGACCGGGTCGTTACATTCTCCCCTCCTTCGAGCACAGAGTCCTCGCTGTGGCCTCACACACAGTCGGGAGTCGGCTCTGATACCATTTGTAAGGACCTCGGCCCCACCACGCTTCCGCTGCGCCACTCCTTGTGTAATATTGTCCGCTTTGGACACTAAGTCCTCACGGTTTTAAAACGCGTTACACAGGATTAAGGGGCTAAGCCTTATAAACTCATCAGGATCTCCCTCCCTAGGCGATGTGGGACAAGAGACATGCCCCCCTTGCCATCCTAGAAGCCTGCCAGGAGCCGCTCCTTGTCCAGGCCCTCTGGCCCCGGCGACCACTCCCCGCCCTCGTCGGACCGGGTCGTTACATTTAAAGCTTTAATTGTAACCAACTGGAGGCCCACAATTCTATGTTTTGTTCTCAAATAACAGAATTCTTTCCATTCTGATAGATTTCTTAAAGAGTGGTAAGTGTAAAAAAAAAAACTGTTCATAAAAAGAGTAAATAACAATGACCTGATTTCCTAGTAAAGAGTTATCGACACTTATATAAAATATATGTTAACTTTCTTTTAAATTTTGCATTCGAAATATGGCGTGTATAGTTTACTTAACTAAATGGAATGCAATACATGAACGGAATGCTTTCTTTATCTCACATTCCAAAAGATGATTACACGCATCGAACCTTCGAGGAAATATACACTCACGCACACCACGGGGCAATTTGAGTATGGACAGGTGGAGTCCTCACTCATTGAATAAAAACAAAATGTGAACGCCATTAATTCAACAAAAGAACACCATCATCATCTCTTTATAATATAATATTCAACTGTTTGTTTGTGCTTGCAATCAGGGAGTGGTTCATGCATAGGGTGGGTCGGTGCATTGTTAGCTTTCTGAATCATATAGCCTGTGTCCTGTTTTGACCTGGGGGGAAAGTTTTTAGTTTAATAAATTACAACTTGAAGTGGAATCAATCGAAATTATGTATTTTATATTTTGAAGTGTAATCAAACTCGTATTATCAATTAAAATATTGTATTGAATAATTTTTTAGTGAAAGGAATTCGCTTAGTACTTCCAATAAAAAACGAAACGCAATGAAGGATACTTCCTACGACTCCCTAACTCATCCAACTTTAATGAGTTGCTTATCAATGTGTATTTGGCCTTTTTTGAATTTATCAATTTTTATACTAAGTTATAACTTTTATTTACCTTACTTACCAACTTTTTCTAGACGATTAAGTCACCAATTAATTTTACATTACTAACTCTTATTTGAGTTAGTTACCAACGTTTGTCCTTTTAAATTACCAACTTTTTTTTAGAAAGATCTCTTATTATTCACCAACACCTTAAATTGAACAACTATTACACAAAATTGCTAAAGTTTATTTGGTGACTTGCCAACTTTATTCCCCAATATGTAATATAATAGTTTGTAAGTTAATGAAAAAATAAACGTTTATAATGAACTCAAATGATAGTTGATTATCTAAAACTACTTAATAACTTAATTGGAGAAAATTTCATAAATCACTTGAATTAAAGTTGATGATGCTATAGAAGATTTGGTAAATTTAAGGCATAACAAACTTGGTAAGTAACTAAAATTAGTGTAGGTAACCCCAAACTATTGGGTTACTTAATTAGAAAAAAACTTGATAAGTTATTCTAATAAAGGTCGGTAATCTTAAAGAGTTTCTAAAAGATAAGAAAAGTTGGCAAATCAAAAGAATAAACAAACATCGGTAGATAATTCAAATAAGAGTTGGAAAATAAATTTTAGTTAATAATTTATAGGGGTGTGCAACCGAATCGGACTACCTAAAAAATAGGTCCGGGAACCTGTTCCTTTTTAAACCGGTATGGGAACCGGTTCCATTTTTTGGGAACCGGTCCAATTCCCAATTTCAAGTGAAGACCCACCTAGGAACTGGACCGATTTTGGAACCATTTTTTTAGCTTGTGTTAAAAAAAAACCCCTAGATCATATTATTACTAATTTTGGATTATTGCTTTTGCTGAATAGTAATTTCTATTGGTTATCTTAGGAATTATTGCTTTTGGTAGATAGTGATTTTTATTATTCATATTTTACTTTGAATCGTTTCATTGTTACTCATATTATTTTGGTAAGAAAAATGAAATCAGAAAAAGGAACAAAAGAAAAAAAAGGTTCTCAAGTAGACTCTAGAATCGGACCGGAAAAATATGATAGGTTCCAAAACAGATTTTAGGACAAACATGGTAGGTTCTGAATTTCAAAAATTAGGAATAAATTATAACATGATAAGTTTCAAGTTTTAAGATTTTAAAGAAAAAAAGAAGGTTCCAGATTTTAGGTCCGGAACTTACTCACCTTGAAAACCAATCATCCCTAGGTAAAAGAAGGCTCTTGTTACCTCCGGATTGTTCGTATAGGACTTGAGTGCAAGGTAAAGTAGTGATTGATGTGATACACCTTTATGTCATTGCCTTATATATGCTGTATCAATAACTATGTTGAGGACGTCGTTGGTAGCATCACATCGCACGTTAAAGATCTCCTCATCAATTACCACTCGCTAGTCTTTCTTTTTCCTTTTTGGTTTTTTGTTTTTGGCTTTTGCTAGGTTTTGGATTCATGTGGCCGTATCCATGCTAATTTGCTTTGAAGACATCTCGGTTTAATAAAAGCAAGTCCAATTAAAATAACGGAGGTCTTTTTCTATCTTTTTCGGATAAAATAATGATTAGTTGACAAAAGTCGTGCGCATATATTCTCGATTTCCATGTTCATATTAGCTGTTTTCAAATATGGATGGCGCAGCTAATTAATATATTCCTTTTTTTTCCTAAAAAGTAATGCATCGGCCAAAAAGCGAATCCTTTTCATTTTCATGACGCGTTTTCTGATTTATTAATTAGTAAAATAAAAAATCATATACAAATATTGTCGCTAGCCATCATTCACACTGACAATGGAAATAATTTTAATGAAGTGAATCTCGTGGAACCTATCTAGAGTCCACTGCCTAACCAATCAAATTCCAAACATTGCTTGATAAATTAAAGGTTTTATAATTGGAAGCATTATTTAGTTGAAACCTTGCGGTGCTGCACCCGATTTTCAAACATGTGACAGGTTAATCAGGCAATGAATGGATTTTGAGGATTAATTATTGGGCATTTAGTTTCTTTCCACAATAATAAAAAATTGTTTCGGTGATGACCGAAAGCTATAGATTGTCAAAAGCATAAAGGAAACCAAAGAAGAATATGCTTGGAATATCCTCGTTTGGGTGACAAAAAAATACCAATTACCAACTCCCGTTTAAATTATTTGTCAACATCTTTTTTTATTTTATTTCATCAACTTTTGTTATCATTTGTCAACTTGTATTAGTCTCTCTTACAAATGCCTCAAATTTACGAACTCGTATATGAATTTATCCACCTTAATTTGCATGACTTACTGATTTTTGTCTCATTAAGTTACCAACTAATTTTGATTTACAAAGTCCCATTTAAGTTGCTTATCATTTAACCATTATTTGGTTATTTGCTTGAATATACCAAATTTTTTGTTAAGTTGCGAAGTTTCATTTGCCTTATTTACAAATCTGTTAAATTTACCAACTCTATTTGGAAATTACCAACCTTAATAGGAGTGATTAACATATTTATTTGATGAAGTTACCAATAAGTTTTGTGTTACAAACTCAAACCAATGTTTATTTCGTTATTTTAAATCATCAATGTCACGCCCCGGACCCCACCGAGCTCGCGACATCCCGTCCTCGGTCGATCATGTGAACGCGACGTCCCAGGACGCGTCGCCGACCCCAAACGAATTGCACAAGCGGCAGCATGTAAAACAACCCAGACAATAAAAACATGACTAAGGAATAGACGTCGAAATTTAGAAAACACCAAACATTTTAAAGCCTTCAATAATACAAAAATGGCAACCCGGCTTCCAAAATCAACCACAATTTTCAAAAGAGGGCGGTGGTTAACAAGCCTATCTTTTCTACAAAAAGGTATTCAAAAGACAGGGTAAACTGGTCTATCCTCCAATCTCTGTGGTACCCTGGCGGCATCTCCGGATCGGTCACGGTCGCGGATCTGAAAGTGGTTATGTAATAACCGTGAGAACAAGTCTCAATAAGCAACAACCTAAACCTCACCTAGGCTAATGCGTACCCAGACCAGTCTAACATGCGAACTACCAGACAATACGATCAATTTTCATGTGAGAGACTTACCTCGCCTCGAACTACGTGCCAAACCTGCATATTAGTCAAAACATGACAATGCGAGCATAATTCACCGTCACATCACAATCACTAGAACACACACTCCCACTCGAAATCACATAACCCAACCAAGCATCCATTCACCGCCACATCACAATCACCAGCACACACACTCCCACTCGAAATCAAACAACTCAACCAAGCATCCACACGCACTTGAACCAGTCAAATCCAATCACACGCTCAACCAGCCAAATCAGTCACACGCTCAACCAGTCAAATCTAATCACACGTTCAACCAGCCAATTCAAATCACACGCTCAAATCGCATGCGTGAACACACATCTTTCTCACGACCCGCGCCACTGCGCCTCAAGTTCATTCTCACAGGCTCACAAGCCTCACAATTCGATCAATTCAAATGGCCGCCGTCAACAGGTCCCAAGCCATGTCATTCAATCCATTCCAGTGGCCGCCGTCAACACGTCCCAAGCCACACTATTCAATCAAATCCAACGACCGACGTAAACACGTCCCGGTCCAACACACCTCAAACGGGCCACCGTCAACACGTCTCAAGCCCGCATCCATTTGGCACATCGGCCATTCAAGCCTTCACACGGACCGCCGTCAACACGTCCCAAGTCCGTAGCCCTCCGATCGATCCGGGCTTAAAATCGACAGGCATGCACACGCCATTCAATTCAATCAAATCCACGCCAAATCACATCAAATCACTCAAACCCAAAGTTCAGTTCGAAATCACAGTCGCCACCTCATCCACCAACCCGACGATCAAATCGGTCACGCGCAATTTCACTAATCAGGCATACTATTTAATCCAATTTAAATTGCATAAATAAATCACAATATCACCAAATTAATGCTCGCCCTAGCCGTTCTAGCCCAAAACTGGTCAATGAAATACCCAAAATACTAAGTAGGGTCTAAGAAGTCGCTTACCAAAATTTGGCCAGGGAAAAGTTGACTCGGGCTCAAAATGGCTCGGGTGAACAGTACCCACTAGGCGCGGGCGCGGGCCACACGGGCGCGCTGGCCGGCCAAAGCGGGCGCAATGGCCGATCAATGTGCCTAGTGCGCGAGCGCGGCGAACGTGCGGCGTGCCCGGGGGCGCACGGGCGAGCGGATGGGCAACGCGCCCGGGCGACGGGCGCGGGGCTCGGCCAAGGCGCTCGGCCACGGGCACAATGCCCGGCCACGGGCACGGGGACGGGCGCGACCACGGGCAAGGGCACGGGCGCGGGCACGGCCACGGGCAATGGGCACGGGCGCGGCTGGGCTGGCTGGCCGGCCGGCTGGCTGGCTGGCCGGCCGGCGGCGGCGACGCGGCGGCGACGGCGACGCGGCGGCGACGGCGAGCTGAAGGGGGGGAGAGGTCAGCCGGGTGAGAGGGAGAGACAGAGAGAGACAGAGAGAGATAGGGGGAGAGAGAGGAAGATAGGGGCTGAGGGGGAGGCGGCGAACCGGCGGCGACGAGGCAGCGCGGCGGCGAGCTGGACGGCGGAGCGGGCCGGTGAGCGGCGACGACGGGGACGGTCGGGCCCGCGGCGGTCACGGGGGCGGCTCACGGCTCGCGCGAACAGAGGGAGAGGAGAAGACAGCCGGGTCGGGGGCGGCAGCTGACGGTCGGCGGCGACTGGAGCGACGGCGGCGATAGCCAGGCGAGGCTGGGCGGAGGCGACGGCCGGACGACGCGCCGGCGGGCTGGGCCGACTCCGGGCGCGACGAGCAGCGGCGACCAGCTCGCTGTCGCGCGCGCGAGAGAGAGGAGGAAGGGGTGGCTGGCGGGCGGCTTGACGGCGGCGGAGCTCGCTGGCGACGTCGGCGGGGCGGCACGACGCGGCGGCAGGCTCGGGCGGCGGTCGGCGAGCAGACGGGACGAGCAGGGCAGACGCGGGGGCGGGGCGAAGCAGAGGAAGAAGAAGAAGAAGAAGAGAAGAGAGGGAGAGAGGAGAGAGAAGATGGAAGAGAAAACGTGCGCAAGGGGGCGCGCACGGCAGAAGAGAGAGGAGAGAGAAAGAGAGAGAGAAAAAGAGAGAAAAAATTTCAACTTTATCTTTAAACGCGATCCAACGGACACGGTTCGAACTAAAAATCGACCTAACGGTCCCGATTTAAATTCGGAAAAAGGCCTAACAGTCCACAATAAATCTCAACAATATTCTAGGACATACGGTCAAAATAAAATAACCCAAACCACACTACGAGGGAGGTCTACCAGTCCAAATCTGCACCCGGTCCAAAAATCCACTTTCTCACTATTCCTGATAATTTCGATGCTGGCCACAATAATATCGATACCGTCCAATTCATTTCGTCTCGAAACTCCCGAAAATCGACAGCCAAGTTCAGGGTATAAATAACGGCCAAATTCGATCGAGTGCGATTCTAGCAAAATTTCTATTTTTAAAAATAAGAACCCGAGAGTGATCAGTTCCCGGGCGAAATTCTATTATAAGCGCACTGACGAATTACACGTTTTATAAATCCCAAAAATGGGCCAAAATCCGGACTGTTACAATTCTTCCCCCTTACAAAAATTTCATCCTCGAAATTTACAATCCAACCCAACTATTCAAACAAATGGGGGTATTGGTGTCGCATCAACTCTTCACTTTCCCACGTCGCACCTTCGGTCCCATGGTGCTCCCAAATTACTTTGACCATTGGAATTTTCTTGTTCCGCAACACTCTTTCTTTTCTGTCCTCGATTCGCACTGGCCTTTCCACGTACGACACCCTGTCGTCCACGTCTATTTGCTCAAAATTCAATACGTGGGTCGGGTCCGGTTCGTACTTCCTCAACATAGACACGTGGAACACATTATGAACATGAGATAAATTTGGCGGTAGCGCGAGACGATAAGCCAAGATGCCTATTCTCTCTAAGACCTCGAATGGGCCCACGTACCTCGGGCTCAATTTTCCTTTCTTACCAAATCGTGACAATCCTCTCATCGGCGACACCTTGAGGAATACGTGGTCCCCTACTTGAAACTCCAAAGGCCTACATCTCCGGTCTGCGTAATTCTTTTGGCGGCTCTGCGCGGTTTTGAGTCTGTCCCGGATAACCTTGACTGTCTCAATTGACTGTTGCACTAACTTTGGACCCGAAATGCTCCTCTCACCAACTTCATCCCAACAAACCGGCGTTCTGCAGGCTCTGCCGTACAATGCTTCAAACGGTGCCATTCTGATACTCTGCTGGAAACTGTTATTGTAGGCAAATTCTACCAAATGCAACTGTTCTTCCCACTTGCCCTGAAAATCTAGCACACATGCTCTTAGCATATCCTCCAAAGTCTGAATAGTCCTTTCAGACTGGCCATCCGTCTGCGGGTGATACGCCGTACTGAATTGCAACTTAGTTCCCATGGCTGATTGCAGACTTTTCCAAAAGTTCGCAGTAAACCGGGGATCACGGTCCGAAGTGATCGATACCGGTACTCCATGAAGACGAATTATCTGACGCACATATAATTCTGCCAGCCTTTCAAGCTCGAAGTCCTTTCGCACTGCCAGAAAGTGCGCTGACTTGGTCAATCTGTCTACTACTATCCAAATAGAGTCGTGTCCTCTCTGGCTTCTTGGCAGTCCTGTTACAAAGTCCATTGTGATGTGCTCCCATTTCCATTCTGGGATTTCCAACGGCTGCAACATTCCACCAGGCTTGCAATGCTGTGCCTTCACTTGTTGACACGTCAAACACTTGGCCACATGCTTGGCCACGTCCACTTTCATTCCATTCCACCAATAATGCTGACGAAGGTTCTGATACATCTTAGTGCTGCCCGGGTGGATACTGTAATTGCTCCTATGAGCCTCCGACAAAATCTCTTTCTTAAGTCTCAAATCATCGGGCACGCACAAACGTCCTCGAAACTTAAGAATTCCATCCTCGGACACCTGAAAGTCCGGCTTTCTCTTAGTGTCATCCATACTCACAATTTTCTGAAGCTCAAGGTCCGTAGACTGCAACGCCTTGATCTTGGCTTGTACTTCCGGCTCAATCCTTAATGTCGCCATCAGACTGGATAGATGTCCTACCTCGATCTTAAATTCCGAGTCCCGTGCTCCTTCCAATAGAATCCACTCTTTAACCAACAATTGCGCGGTGCTCGATTTCCTGCTCAAGGCATCCGCTACCCTGTTGGCCTTCCCGGGATGATACAATATATCACAATCATAGTCCTTAAGGAGTTCCATCCATCGACGCTGTCTCATATTTAATTCATTTTGGGAGAACAAGTACCTTAGACTTTGATGGTCCGTAAAAATCTGAAATTTCTCCCCACACAAGTAGTGTCTCCAGATCTTGAGAGCGAAAATAATCGCGGCCAACTCCAAGTCATGCGTTGGATAATTCTGCTCATGAGGCCTCAATTGCCGCGATGCGTATGCCACCACTTTCCCGTGTTGCATTAACACGCATCCCAATCCCCTTAACGACTCGTCACTATAAATCTCATATCCTCCCGGACCAGACGGAATTGTCAATACTGGCGCAGTAGTCAATTTCTGTTTTAATTCTTGGAAACTCCTTTCACACTTATCCGTCCATTCAAACCTCGTCTCCTTCTTTAATAACTGCGTTAACAGTATCGCTAATGCCGAAAATCTCTCCACGAAGCGTCTATAATACCCTGCTAAACCCAAAAAGCTCCGAACCTCGGTTACTGTTGTCGGCCTTGGCCAATTCACAACGGCTTCGATTTTCGCAGGGTCCACTACAATTCCTTCTCCGGATACCACATGTCCTAGGAATGCCACTCGATGAAGCCAGAATTCGCACTTACTGAATTTGGCGTAGAGCGCATGTTCCCTTAGGGTCTGAAGAACCTTTTCCAAATGTACTTCGTGCTCGGTGAAACTCTTCGAATACACCAGAATATCATCAATGAACACAATTACAAATTGATCCAAAAATTCCTTGAATACCCGATTCATTAAATCCATAAAGGCTGCAGGGGCGTTCGTCAGTCCAAACGGCATCACCGTAAATTCATAGTGCCCATACCTCGTCCTAAATGCCGACTTCGGCACGTCTTCCTTCTTGATCCTCAATTGATGATAGCCAGTCCTCAGATCGATCTTAGAAAACACTGACGCCCCTTGCAACTGGTCAAATAGGTCATCAATCCTTGGCAATGGGTACTTATTCTTGATGGTCACCTGGTTCAGCTGCCTGTAGTCAATGCACAATCTCAAGGATCCATCCTTTTTCCTTACGAATAAAACTGGCGCTCCCCATGGAGACGCATTAGGACGAATAAAGCCTTTATCCAGTAACTCTTGCATTTGGACTTTCAATTCTTTCAACTCCGATATCGACATCCTGTAGGGTGCTCTCGAAATCGGTTCCGTCCCTGGGGCTAACTCAATCACGAACTCCACTTCTCTATCAGGTGGAAGTCCCGGCAATTCCTGAGGAAAGACATCGGGAAAATTGCACACCACGGCTAGGTCCTCTAGCCTCGGCTCTCCAGCCGTCGAATCGACTACATTCGCCAGAAATCCTTGGCATCCTTCATCTAATAACTTCGATACCTCGAGCGACGAAATCCAAGGGATCGAGGTTCCTCCTCGGTTTCCCACAAACTCAAATCTAGGATGTCCAGCTGGATTAAATTGGATCACCCTACTACTACAGTCCATAACAGCTTTCCGTTTGACTAGCCAGTCCATACCGATAATCACATCAAAGTCATGCATACATAACACTGCCAAATCTATCCTTTCCTCCCTATTGCCAATCACTATCTTACAATCGGGACATCCAAACGCAATCAGCACTTTATCATTCAACGGAGTAGTAACGCACAGCATAACATCAAGCGATTTTGGTTCAATCCCAGATAATTCAACGAACTGCTCATAAATAAACGAATGCGACGCCCCCGGATCAAACAAGGCATATGCAGCATGATCACAGAGAGAAACCGTACCTGTGACCACACCCGGCGCGTCCTGCGCCTCCCTCCTTGCCATTGCATACACCCGTCCTTGGGCCGGCGGCCTATTCTGATTTACCGGCTGGATAGCTCTGAATTGATTTCCATTCCGGGGCGGCGGCGACAGTAGTACAGGCTGCCCAGCTTGTCTGTTGTTGGGGCAGTCTTTCATCTGATGGCCCCTCCCGCCACACACAAAACATGCCCCGTTCCTACTCGGGCAAGGTCCATTTCCGTGTCTCCCTCCACACAGCCTACACGGGGCGTTCTGATAACGGTTTGGCTTCCCAATAGCCCCCCGAGCTGGCGGAACGAAGCGACTATTCCCCATCATGGGTCTCTTCCCGAAATTGGCGGTTGTCCCTAGCCGGGGCATACCGCGATCCAGAAGCGGCAGCCCGATCCGTCTGATCTCGCTCGATTGCTTGAACCCTTTCATATATTTCATTATAGCTCCTCAAGTTCAAAGAAATCATCTGGCTACGAAGGTCCGGCTTCAGCCCATCCCGAAACCTCCTAGCTTTGTCCATTGGATCCTCCACTATCCTAGGGGCAAAATTTGGACAATCTTGCAAACTCGGCTTCATACTGGTCCACTGACGACTGACCCTGTCGGAGCCTCATAAATTCAGCCAGTTTATGCTCTCGGGCACTTTCCGAGAAGTATTTACCGTTAAAGGTCTCAGTGAAGACAGCCCAATTCGGAGCAGTACCAGTGGGGAACACTTGACCCCTGGTGGCCCTCCACCAATCACTTGCATTGTTCTGAAGCTGGTAGACTGCTAGTGTTACCTTCTCTTCCTCAGTGCACCCCAGCACCTCAAAAGCTTTTTCTAGCTCCTCTATCCATCTTGGTGCAGCTTCGGGGTCACCTTTCCCATCAAACTTCGGGGGTTTCAGCCTCAGGAACTGCTCTTCTAGTTTGGACATCAGTCTGATCATGTTTACTCGCATCACACCCGGATCTCCACTAACCACATTGTTCCCCTGATTTCCATTATTCCCAATGATCTCACTGGCAGCTGCAGCAGGGACTGTGGCACTCCTTTCTCCTGTCTGTCTACTCGATAAAAATCCCGCTTCCTCAAGTACTCTCCACATTTCATCCAATCTAGGATCCCCCACGACTCCAGCTTGCGGGGCTACACGACCTCGACCTCGACCTCTACCTCGACCTCGACCTCGACCGCTCATCTTACCGATTCTCACAAATGCTCACCTGCTAAGTTCCACACAGGAATTAGAAACCTAGGCCAACTATACCAGTCTAAGCCCTAGGCAATGAATCACAACACAATTCATTCAGCAGGCAGCCAATCACAAATAACACCCAATCACAACCAACAAGTTCGTGCACTTACCTCAAGTCCCGACGCACCTGCACCTCACATATATTGCACAAAAACCACTTAGCAATCACAATCACACTGTCTGGGGTACGCATAGCACGCAAGTCTCCCTAACTGTCTACCCCAAAGTCATTGCTCCTTATCACTCCAGGTTTCGACCGACTTGGATCGAGCTAACCTTGCTCTGATACCAATTCAACAGGGGGATGTCACGCACCGGACCCCACTGAGCTCGCGACATCCCGTCCTCGGTCGATCATGTGAACGCGACGTCCCAGAACGCGTCGCCGACCCTAAACGAATTGCACAAGCGGCAGCATGTAAAACAACCCAGATAATAAAAACATGACTAAGGAATAGACGTCGAAATTTAGAAAACACCAAACATTTTAAAGCCTTCAATAATACAAAATGGCAACCCGGCTTCCAAAATCAACCACAATTTTCAAAAGAGGGCGGTGGTTAACAAGCCTATCTTTTCTACAAAAAGGTATTCAAAAGACAGGGTAAACTGGTCTATCCTCCAATCTCTGTGGTACCCTGGCGGCATCTCCGGATCGGTCACGGTCGCGGATCTGAAAGTGGTTATGTAATAACCGTGAGAACAAGTCTCAATAAGCAACAACCTAAACCTCACCTAGGCTAATGCGTACCCAGACCAGTCTAACATGCGAACTACCAGACAATACGATCAATTTTCATGTGAGAGACTTACCTCACCTCGAACTACGTGCCAAACCTGCATATTAGTCAAAACATGACAATGCGAGCATAATTCACCGTCACATCACAATCACTAGAACACACACTCCCACTCGAAATCACATAACCCAACCAAGCATCCATTCACCGCCACATCACAATCACCAGCACACACACTCCCACTCGAAATCAAACAACTCAACCAAGCATCCACACGCACTTGAACCAGTCAAATCCAATCACACGCTCAACCAGCCAAATCAGTCACACGCTCAACCAGTCAAATCTAATCACACGTTCAACCAGCCAATTCAAATCACACGCTCAAATCGCATGCGTGAACACACATCTTTCTCACGACCCGCGCCACTGCGCCTCAAGTTCATTCTCACAGGCTCACAAGCCTCACAATTCGATCAATTCAAATGGCCGCCATCAACACGTCCCAAGCCATATCATTCAATCCATTCCAGTGGCCGCCGTCAACACGTCCCAAGCCACACTATTCAATCAAATCCAACGACCGACGTAAACACGTCCCGGTCCAACACACCTCAAACGGGCCACCGTCAACACGTCTCAAGCCCGCATCCATTTGGCACATCGGCCATTCAAGCCTTCACACGGACCGCCGTCAACACGTCCCAAGTCCGTAGCCCTCCGATCGATCCGGGCTTAAAATCGACAGGCATGCACACGCCATTCAATTCAATCAAATCCACGCCAAATCACATCAAATCACTCAAACCCAAAGTTCAGTTCGAAATCACAGTCGCCACCTCATCCACCAACCCGACGATCAAGTCGGTCACGCGCAATTTCACTAATCAGGCATACTATTTAATCCAATTTAAATTGCATAAATAAATCACAATATCACCAAATTAATGCTCGCCCTAGCCGTTCTAGCCCAAAACTGGTCAATGAAATACCCAAAATACTAAGTAGGGTCTAAGAAGTCGCTTACCAAAATTTGGCCAGGGAAAAGTCGACTCGGGCTCAAAATGGCTCGGGTGAACAGTACCCACTAGGCGCGGGCCACACGGGCGCGCTGGCCGGCCAAAGCGGGCGCAATGGCCGATCGGCGTGCCTAGTGCGCGGGCGCGGCGAACGTGCGGCGTGCCCGGGGGCGCACGGGCGAGCGGATGGGCAACGCGCCCGGGCGACGGGCGCGGGGCTCGGCCACGGCGCTCGGCCACGGGCACGGGGACGGGCGCGACCACGGGCAAGGGCACGGCCACGGGCAAGGGCACGGGCGCGGCTTGGCTGGCCGGCTGGGCTGGCTGGCCGGCCGGGGCGGCGACCGACGGCGGCGGCGACGGCGAGCTGAAGGGGGGGAGAGGTCAGCCGGGTGAGAGGGAGAGACAGAGAGAGACAGAGAGAGATAGGGGGAGAGAGAGGAAGATAGGGGCTGAGGGGGAGGCGGCGAACCGGCGGCGACGAGGCAGCGCGGCGGCGAGCTGGACGGCGGAGCGGGCCGGTGAGCGGCGACGACGGGGACGGTCGGGCCCGCGGCGGTCACGGGGGCGGCTCACGGCTCGCGCGAACAGAGGGAGAGGAGAAGACAGCCGGGTCGGGGGCGGCAGCTGACGGTCGGCGGCGACTGGGGCGACGGCGGCGACAGCCAGGCGCGGCTGGGCGGAGGCGACGGCCGGACGACGCGCCGGCGGGCTGGGCCGACTCCGGGCGCGACGAGCAGCGGCGACCAGCTCGCTGTCGCGCGCGCGAGAGAGAGGAGGAAGGGGTGGCTGGCGGGCGGCGCGACGGCGGCGGAGCTCGCTGGCGACGTCGGCGGGGCGGCACGACGCGGCGGCGGGCTCGGGCGGCGGTCGGCGAGCAGACGGGACGAGCAGGGCAGACGCGGGGGCGGGGCGAAGCAGAGGAAGAAGAAGAAGAAGAAGAGAAGAGAGGGAGAGAGGAGAGAGAAGAAGGAAGAGAAAACGTGCGCAAGGGGGCGCGCACGGCAGAAGAGAGAGGAGAGAGAAAGAGAGAGAGAAAAAGAGAGAGAAAAAAGTTTCAACTTTATCTTTAAACGCGATCCAACGGACACAGTTCGAACTAAAAATCGACCTAACGGTCCCGATTTAAATTCGGAAAAAGGCCTAACAGTCCACAATAAATCTCAACAATATTCTAGGACATACGGCCAAAATAAAATAACCCAAACCACACTACGAGGGAGGTCTACCAGTCCAAATCTGCACCCGGTCCAAAAATCCATTTTCTCTCTATTCCTTATAATTTCGATGCTGGCCACAATAATATCGATACCGTCCAATTCATTTCGTCTCGAAACTCCCGGAAATCGACAGCCAAGTTCAGGGTATAAATAACGGCCAAATTCGATCGAGTGCGATTCTAGCAAAATTTCTATTTTTAAAAATAAGAACCCGAGAGTGATCAGTTCCCGGGCGAAATTCTATTATAAGCGCACTGACGAATTACACGTTTTATAAATCCCAAAAATGGTCCAAAATCCGGACTGTTACAATCAACTTCTCTCATATCTAAGAAAAAAGCTTCTCTTACAATTTATAAACTTTTTATAAACCTTTTTTTACTAATACCTTAAATTTACCAACTATTATGTGAAATCACCTACATTTTATTTGAGTGATATATCACTTTTCTCCAATTAAAGCACCAACTAGTTTTGGTCATTCTCATTTAAGTTACTTATTGATAATGTTTAATTTATTTATTTTGTTCAATTTATCAGTTTTTCTACTGAGTTAACATATTTGTTTGTCTTGCTTGCAAACTTTTTAAATTTGCTAACTCTTTCTAGAAATCACCAACCCCAATTAGAGTTATTATAACTTCTTAAAATCTACCAACTTTTTCAATTTATCAACATGTGATGCCATGATAATTAGCTTGAAAAATCCAAATAACCACAAGCAATGTTAAGGAAGAACTGATCGGGCACCCACGGCGATACCAATTTTTTTTGCCTCAATATAGAATATGCACCACAATTTCAAGTATTTATGCACAAATATAAGTTAGAGGGCCAAATTAGTGCCTACACCATTCCCGAGATTGTTTGAGAGTTATGCCGAATTCACTATACTTGAAGCCTCATACAAAGGTTGGTTTACAATGTGGCCAACATTCTTGAACAAATAAGGTGCACACTTTTACAAAGAATGTTACCACAGGAATGATCTTTCAAGAATTTGGAATTTTCCCCTACTATGTATGTAACAAGCTCATGGGCAAGAGTCTCGCATCATGCGCAAATAACAAACAAAGCGCAAATAGTTAACCCCTCTTAAAGATAATAACAAAATAAAAGAGAGAAAAAACTTTTTAAATGTGGCAGAGGAATGCACTTAATCAATGCAGCTCAAGTCAGAGCTGGTGAGGAAAACTTAAATATTCTTATCTTGAAGATAAAATATTGGAATTAGATTCCGATTGGAGTATCTAAGGTATCCTCTTTAGAGGCCTAGAAAAGGTTCGAGCTGCTCAGGAAGACAAACATAGAGCAATAATTGGGGGATCCTCGGTGAGGAAGGTAGACTCCACCTCAACTTTGGCTGGGTATCGACGGGTATGCTAATATAGTAGCGACCCGTGCCTGGATGACAGAATCGATTTCAATCCTACTGTGTTGGCATGTGCTTTGCACAAAGCTTTGAACCAGCTTGCTGGCAAAGTACCCCGGGTTCAAAGCTTTGGTCCCACTCCATCTTTGACGCCGTTGATGTAGTAAGGAGTAGATACGATAGCAGATACCAGGAGCAACTATAATATGGATATGGATTCAGAGCTTCACTTCCTATATGTTGGATCGCCGGGTTCATGCCTCGACTATTTCTGATGCAGATTGGGCTTGAGATCTCATTGATCGTCGCTCTACAACTGCTTACTCTCTTTTTTTTTTTTTTTTTTCAGGTGACTCACCGATCTCTTGGCACAGTACGAAACAAACCGTAGTGTCCCAATCAAGTACACAAGCAGAATACTCAGCCATTGCTTAAACTATGGAAATGAAACACATCAAAATCAGATTGAGAATAAGATGGGTACATAAAATTAACAATTTTTGCAATATCCATTTCATAATGTGAACCGGATCCACCAACCACAGCAACTCGGCAAGTAATAAATATTGAAGTTAGCACAGCAACTACATGATATGAGGTATCAGAAAAAGTTGGCACGAATCATTTAGAGTGCGAATGATAATCATTCTGTTCCAAAAATAGATTTTTATATTTTTATTCTCTTGATGAGTTTTTGAACAAAGATATGCGTTTGATAACAATACAATTTTTCTTCCCAGAACAGAATTTTGTTTGATAACGACACAAAATTTCTCCCTCTTACACTCTTTTTCATTCATTGACGGCAGTGGGAGGCGGCAGTCAGTAGATTGGCGGGGGTGGTGGCGGCCGGCGGGGAGCAATAGCCGACGGCGGGCGGCCGGCGGTCGATGGACAGCAGGAGGTGACGGCAAGCAATAAGAAGAGTATTTATTTCTCTTTTTGTTCTAAAAATAGGAAAACAGAAAATTTTTACTTCTCATTTCTATTTTAAATCTATTTCTGGACTAAAAAGCTGTTCCGAAAATAGACAAATGAAATTGCGTTACCAAATAAATTTCTATTCCAAACCTGTTCCTTGGAACAGAAAAATAGAAAAACAGATAAATATAATGATTATCATGCACATATGTACTATGTTATATTCCAACAAATAGTTTTTCTTCAAGAAAAGAAATTGAGAGCCAACATGCCACCATCAGCAAACTGAGTCTCTAAAATAAAACCTTGAAAATAAAACCTTGTGCTATTAAAAAGCCTTAAAAACAGAATTGAGAGCCAAGAGACTAACACAACAAATCATCTTCCTTTGTTTTTCACTTCTTCCTTCTTTTTCTTTTTTTGAAAGTGGTGAGCAAATATATATGAATATATTTTCCAAGTGCCTGTCGATACAAGTAAAAGTGGGTTACTATATAAACATTACTCTAAAGTAAATCATTGCACAGTAATGTCTGGGTTAAATTTTGGTTCCCACTTTTACCACATCTCATTTTAAGAGGTGTTTAATGTCAATGTGAGTAACATTTGACAGATATATCATTTAAACTCACGATTTTACGTTAAAGAAATAATAAATCAATTGTTGAAGAAAAGCAATGTCGCACTTTGGAGATAACAAGACCAAATTGAAGGAAAATGGACTGAAAGGTGATTGCTAGCGTCGCTTGTGAAATTAGTTACAAGAACTAAAGACTTTTAAGCACGTGTGAGTGGACAAATTTGATCATGTAGGTCATATTGGTGAAGTAGGTGATGCTCAGCGTGCCTTAAATCTATACATTTAAACCAAAAGTGAGTACATGGAGGTGTAATTAAGCCTACTCAAATCAAACACTGCTAAGCTTGAGTTCGACTCAACCTGCATACTCGGTACTCGAAGCTTGACTCGTGGTCGATCAAGTATCAAATTTCCTACTTAAGCTTAACTCGAGTAGACAATGGAGACACTCAAGCTCGGCTCGACTCGACTCGACTCGATCACAATCTACATATAAACAAGACTCGATCTTAGATTATAGAAGATCGAATATTATGTAGCTTTTAGTAATATGTGTCTATTTTTCTAATTATCAAATATTTTTAAAAAGATAAAGAAAACTCGATAAGACTCGCGAGCCTATTGAGCTAGTATTGACAAGCTCGAGCACAACTTGACAAAATACTTGAGTAGCTCAAACTTGAGCTCTAGTAGGTGCTGGGGTTTCCCGATCAAAATTCCTTCACACCATGATCAAGATCGGCTTGTCATGATGCTAGCCAACGGCACCTGCTTGTTGCTCCTGGCGGCGGAGTACACGGCTCTCCAGCGGCGGAGCTCAAGCCATGCTTGTTGAGCCCCGCGGGCCCCACCGCCGCCTTCTCTCCAATTCCCCCATCTCTCTCTTCTGCTTTGCTTGAAGAGCAGAAAAATAGTTTTAACTTCTTTTCCTTAATTAATCCTATTTTACTTTCTTGGATGCTTTTTATCCCATTTTCCATAGTGACAATGGTTTCAATTCAAATGTGGTACGACAAATTGTAATTTCATTTGCTAAGTTAGTGATAGAGTCGAGTGAGACAAGAATTCAATTGTTCAAAATGCGTCAAAGAATTCCAATTTTTGGTTACTTTAAAAAATTGATAAATATGATTGACCAATTTTTGAAGCAAAAGTGCACAAGGGCTAGTATGCTTTAATGTGCAAATAGGTAAAAAAAACTTGAAGTGAAATACCTTTCAAGTAGTCACGAATTGTCATATATAATTTGCAAAAAAAAGCAAGGTTTCGAATGCCATTTTCTGAAAGCCACGGCGAAGTTTTTCGTTGGGGAGGCAATCAGGGCCATGCATTTGAAAAAGACCTAAAAATATTCTTTGTTGACCTGCTAAGAAGAAAGTCATGCATCTTGGATAAGTGTTTCTAGGGATGAATCGATAAAAGATTCCACCGCTAGAATTTGGATTGTGGTTCGTTCATTTGTACTTTGGTCTGTAGCGATTGTCTTCTCGAATTCAAACTGGACTCTTTCATGGAGCCTTATACATTTTTCTCTGACTTTTCTCTGATATATTTTTAGTAATTTCTTATTTGCTAATTTTTTCGGATTTATTTTATTTTTAATTGGTTAGCTTGTTTTTTCTTTTGTGTGAGACAAGAATTCAATTGTCAATATGTGCCAAAGGATTTCACTTTTTGGTCACTTTAAAAGAAAAATGAAAAATATGAGTGACCAACTTTTGAAGCTAAAGCGCGTGTGTGGGGGCTTTTATGCTATATGAGTGTAAGAAAAAAACAAAAACAAACTAAAAATGACATATCTTTGGGGGTAGTCACGAATTGCTATTTATAATATGCAAATAAAGAAAAGAAAATAAAGACAAAATCTCATTGGGTGCTAATGCCGTTTCCTGGAGCCACAGCGAAGCATTTCATTAAGGAGCCAATGGAGTAGCTGACCTTTTTTAATGAGATGAATTATTTTATCTTCCATATAATAAAAAGGAAAAGCAAAGGGCTAAAGTTGTTTTCTATTTATTAGAATTCAATGTATGTTGATGCCGAAGTGTAGAGCTAAAGTTGACGGTGGGGGCTATTGGAAAGAAGTAGAGACAAGAAGGCTGAGAGGGCAGCGAGGGTCACGCTAAGTTTTTGGCAGCGTCCCCTTGTGCCATTTGATTGTCCCCATCTCTTTGTCCATCCAATTCCATCCGTCTCTATTATTATTATTATTATTATTATTATTATTATTATTATGCCCTCAGAATTTATTGGCTCTTTCTAGTTTCTACCCTTGAGTCTATACCGATTTTTGGGTTTTATTATGTGTTTACATACTGTTTGCCAAGGCCTATCGACTTGTAGTTTCCTTAATCATGTTGCCGTACTTTTAACTTTTTTGTTTATAATATAGCCTCATCACATTCGCATGCATTGAATGGTCATAGTACGGCAGGCTTCTTGTCGTTTTGCTATGGCATCGCACATTGGATCCCATATGGAATCGAAACAACTTATGATGACACTATGTTTTATTGACTCAACTCTACGAGGTATTGGATGGAAGTCAAAGGAGCACAGAGGGAGATAGTTCAAACATGTTCATCCACAAAGGGTGAACATATCTGACTTCTCAATTGAGGTCTCTCTCTCTCTCTCAAGCAAGGATCAATATGTCTAATTATTATAAAAATCTAGCTTTGGTTGAATTACTAGGAGAATGCTCAAATCAAACTTTTCTACGTGCACTAATTACAAACTAGGGTACTTCTAACAATTTGCCCATATGACAGAAGTATCGTTATTCCCAAATTTCTCCTGCTTACCAAAATGTTCTCCCTAGAGGAGAGATGCCAGAGCAATTCGTCCTTGTTGAAGACGGCACCATATCTTTCGTGGCTTCACAAGACTTATATGACAAGTTCCTAGGATTGGCTCTTTGTGTTGTTTTCGGTGTAGAAGATGGAGAAAAGGAAATATCTTTCTACATTGTGCCACATGTTAACAACCAAAGGTGGAACGTGCTATCAAGAACTCTTCATCCATTTGAATCGGATCACATGTGGATTCAATATCTCGAACCAAATGTGTTGTGGGGACTGTTGGAGGGAGGAGTTGATTTTGGTCAATTTAATGAGAGTTATTTACGATTTGGCCTTAGAATTAGAGTATTGGGTGGAACCGTGAAAAAGTTGGGCTATGTGCTAAGGTGCAGGCAACTAGATGATGATTTCAAGGTTGTGCTTGAAGAGAATCAATTTGTGGATCCAGCTGCACTCTCTGAAGATTTTGATGGATCAACTGGTTTAAGAGAATTCCTAAGGAAATGTCACCTACCTATAGAGGAACTGGAATCCAGTGAAAGTGAAGAAGATTAAATGGGAAGAGGCGAGTGTAGTAGCGTTGGCTTGCAACTCTTAAAGAAGCAGTCATTAAGCTAGCGAAACAAATTAGTGTTTCCTTATACCCCCAGGACATGTACGAGGAATTCCTATTATTAGAACTGTGTTGTTATTGGAGTAGTAGATGGCTTTCAGTTCAATCTCTCGTGAGATTTAAAGATATGTGAATGGAGAGAGGATGACTTGGCACACAAGGTGCTTGAATTCATCATAATAGGGCATCATTTCTGGCTCAAGTATCTCCGGCATGGTGCGCTGTGGGAGGTAAGTGAGGTTTTGGGAAAAGATTCAAGTCATTTGCACAGTAGCTTGAGACCATCCAAAGGAATCGTGAAGAATTGGGGAATTCGTATGATATTGCAAGCAACAAGATGTTAAAATATGTCTCGAATCTGAGTCTGTGAATAAAATCTAAGATGAAGCGAGGTGATAAACGGTCACGTAAAAGGAATATGGATCTTGTTGTGGAAAGTAAAAAACAAATGGGCACATAATTTTCTTTGCCACTGTGTTGGTCAAATAAAAAAAAATCAAAAGAGGAAAGTTAGGTTGACCGAATATTATATTTTTCTCCGCTTTGGTTCATCTGGTCGCAGTGGTGGTGCAGAGAAAGAATAAAAAAATATTCTTGCCTTATTACTTGTGAAAGTCACGATCAACATTGGAAAGTCCAATGGACTCGAAGACCAATATCTCGGTCACCTGGGCTCATAATATATATTCTGATCGTGGGTTGCTCCGTTCGTGATGCATAGTGAAAATCTTCTTGAAGCCCCGTTCCCTGAGTGTTTGGAAGTCGGTTCGCGATTTTATTCGTGAAATTACATCAAGAGTTCAAGTGTCTATAGTGATTAAATCTTTGATTTATTCATAATATTTTTCGTAAGATTGAGAAATTATTTCATGAGGAATTATTGAGGATAAACACTGCGTGAGTTATTGAGTATAATTGGAGCTTGAAAAATATTGAGAGTATTTGAGTGACTCGAGTATGGTTGTAATTTCCGTTATATTGATTGATCTATAATGGAATTCTATGTTGCTCTACCCGTGGACGTAGGTTACTACGTTCGAACTACGTAAATCTGGTGTCCGATTTATTTTCTTGTTTTGTCAATTTTACTGTTTGATCGCTTGCTTCCGTAAAACAAGATAGTGATTTGAGGGTTGTGATCCCGCAGACTTAGCCTGTATAACCAGCTCCATTTAATCATTAACAGGTGTCCTTCTAGAAAATTTTTCATTTCTTTAAATGTATAAATTAGAACCAACTGTATTACTTTTAACTGAACAAAAAACTTAATTTATTTTCATGCTCGAGCAATGAAAGAAAGGGTTAATCCTTATCCAATTTGTAACTAGAATGCCTAATGCATAGAAAATGTGATTATTGGTGACCACATACTCAGACTGAAATCCTTTTGTCAAATCAACGCAAGTATCTTCATACTTGCATGACTAATACATCTTGTGTACGATACTACAATTGATTTACATGGCAAAGCTATCCTCTCGAGTTACCCAATAGGCCCGCACTCAAATTTTGGATTTTCTTCATTCCCATTGTATACTGATTTAATTTATCTCTAGTAAGCGAATCATGAAAGGCATATAAAAGAAATCATGCGACTTTTAGCTACCAAAATAGTAGTGTGAAACAAATAACGCTAGCGACATTTGCTTGTTGAGCCCTCCGGGCCCCAGCGCCTCCTTCTCTCCAATTTCCTTCCTCATCCCCCTCATCTGCTTTTTCCCACAAAACTGAAAATTAATATGATATTCTTTGTTGACCCACAAAAAAAGGAAGTCCTGCCTCTGGTTATAAAGAAAATACCGAGAAGGTCCAATGGGGAACAAAATCTCATTGGTTGCGAATGCCAAGTATTTTGCTGGGGAGCCAACTGAGTAGCTTACCATTTAAGATCTCGGTTCATCCTTCAGCACCTTCATTTTCCCAAAATTCCAAGTAAACACACCAGCACCTGCCTCGTTTTACCAAATTCTAATGGCTGCTTCTTCTTCTTCTTCTTCTTCTTCGAAATGTAAGAGGAATTATGATGTCTTCCTGAGTTTTAGAGGCACCGATATTCGCAAAAACTTCCTCAGTCATCTCTATACGGCTTTAGATCAGAATGGTTTTTCCACTTATATCGACAGCGAGGAACTGAGGAAAGGAGAGCAAATATCACCGACGCTTATGAAGGCAATCGAGGAGTCGCGCATCGCAATCATTGTTTTCTCCAATGACTACGCTTCCTCGCCGTGGTGTTTGGAAGAGGTGGCGAAAATCATGGAGTGCAAGGAGCAAAGAGACCTTTTGGTCTTTCCGATATTTTACAAGGTAGATCCCTGCGAAGTGAGAACACCAAGAGAGAGTTACAGAGAAGCTATGGCTAAGCGTGAGATCAAGTTCGGAATAGACTCAGAGAAAGTAAACAGATGGAAGAAAGCCCTCTTTGGCGCTGGTAGCTTGTCGGGGTGGCATTTTACTGATGGGTACGTGACAACACTTCTAATACTTCAATTAGTCTATAACTTATCATACTTTTATCGTCTCTGAGGTTTGGGATCTGATAAAGATAGGGGAAATTTTGCCCTAAATATCTCTCGCACAAGGACACTCTTATCGGGCACTCGCACAGCACAGATCACACTTGCGCAGCACACGAACCACAACGCCATGTGCGAGCTGGTCTTCTCCGAGCCTCCGCTGATTCCCGACACGCTGCCGCCCGAGTGCTCATGTCCCCACGCCACCCCAGCCGTGTCACCTCGGCCCATCTCCGTCTCTATGTGTCAAGCGGCTTCGACGAATCTAGGCTCGCGACCCCAGATCTGGGGTGCCAAGCCCAGATCGACAGTCGCTAGCCAGACGCAGGCCATGGTACCCTGAGGCTGGCAACGACGGCCGAGACAGGACAAAAACAGAGAAAGAGAGATGCCACAACCGTTAGGACACGCGAAGGTGACGGGTACGTCACGATGGCGGGGACGTGACGGTGGGGGGAAGGCAATGCCGGCGGCCGTGGGGCAGTGGCGAAGGCGGAGGGCAGCAGAGAGGCTTTTAACATCCTGTTAAAAATGGGGACTATTCAAATTAGATACTCCCAAATTTTCCAGTTTTGCCCTTCCCTGTGATGTGTATTTATGGGGCTCTTTTTCTTTTTTGTTTTCTTTTCCCTTTTTTTTTTCCCTAAGGGAACAGAATATTCTTAAGAAGCCAGTTTTCTTCTAATAAATATTATTAAATGAAGGATCTAAATTTAGGGAAGAAGGAAAATTTTAATTTCGTGACCTAATGGGAAGTGGTAAAACAATGCAGGGGATATAGATCATATTCACTATTGAAACATTTGAGTCATCCCAATTCCATCGAGTTACTTTTCCAAATATTATCAAATTAATATGCACAATCATAAAAAATGATCATAAGATATATTCATTGAGTGAAAAGAAACTCCTTAATAAAATTTGATACTAAAAAAGCAAAAGGATCATTCACTACTTTAGGGATTGCGTTTCTTTTTTTTTATATATAACAAATGTGAGTATTCAGAACTTGCAACAATTTTAAGATTAAATATTTCTTTGAGGAAATATTCCTCAAACTCACTTTGTCTCTCAGTCAGTTCTTCTAGATTTCTAAAATAATTTTCGTTCTCCTTTGATAAAGAGTGCATTGAATTTTGATAGGATATTCAACGATCAATTACAAAATTACATTTCGAGCTATTTAAGACTTATCCTGTTTATGAGATCTCCTACCGCAATTATCCTTAGACCTATCAAAATGGATCATAAACCTATTTCTTAACTCATATATGATAAGTTAAGTTATTATGTAGATTAATTACATTCAGTAAATGAGTCATAAACGAGTTTAAACATAGCTTATTTTATAGTCATCGTCTTTTTTTGGTTGGTTGAGCTGACAATAGTTGGTAACCATTCATGCTTTTCCTCGTACCTGCTCTGCATGGTTAATGACCATAAAGGTTGGGCTAGAGTGCGGACTAAAACCATCTCTAATGAAACCTTTGGAGAACAGATCAGGAATTTGTTTCAAATTTTCAAATTCCTCTACCTTCTCCACAGAGCATGTTATATATTTTGCTCAAATGATGGTGCTTGGATCTTTTAGCTCAAGTCTGGCTTTTACACCAGTAAGACTCCACAATTTGCGGATCTTCAAGAAAGTTATTTTTCAGTTTTAGCGGGAACTTATTTCATTTCGTTCCTGGCAGTCGGATACTCCAAATGTTTCCTTGTTCTAGGCAGAACAATTTTTTATACTAGAAGGCATCATTTGGAAATGAAGATTTTTCGCATCCAAAGAACTTATGTTCCCATTATTTACGAGGCCATGTCACGCCCTGAATGCTTGCTCGCATGAAGAATCTCTGCAAAACTCTTATTTATTCACAGCATAAAACTCAAATTTTATTGTCCGCCTGCTATAGTAATCGTGGTGTTGTCAAGCATAAAAGACCAGTTTTCCTTTTGTCCTCTTAAGAATGCACTACCAGGAATGACATTCTCATGTAGTGTCAGGAAAGCAAAGATTCGTCTAACAATAAGCCTTCATTCACCAATAGAGATAGGAACATCGATTGCTTCCTAAGTTGTCATATTCTGTTCCCACCTGCCATTCTTAATGTAATAGGCTCTGTTAATGGTCCCCACCATTCATCTGGTGATACATTGGGTGTTGCACAGTTAGTACAAGCTCCAGTGTCCATTAATATGTCTAACGAGTATGGATAACACCCAGGAAACTTAAACGTCACAACCACGTAAGTGCTTAACCAGCTTCCTTGATACTAAATACCACATTTTTAGATACCATTTGGGAGCGTTCAATTAAATCTCAAATTTCATCTATGGCTGGCCATTGCCTTGCTGTATTTTTCAACAGCCTGGACAACTTCAGGTATATGTCTTAGGATGTGGATTTTCTCTCCTTCGGAGTGCATTTCTATTAGAATACTATATTCTCTTGACTATGTATTTTCTTCTTCATAGACAGGCATATTAATTTGTTTCTATCCTATGATCCTTCTTTCTAAAGTTCTTGAGTTCACAGACCTTTGAGATGCAACCTCTTCCCGATTGACTTCTTGTACAGTATTCTGTGGTACAATGAGAGGTTCGAAAGTCCTTAACTTTCTAGCAAAGAGGATGTAGACAGTACTCCTAACATAAGGTTATTCTTGCTTCCTCTATTGGACCTGAGATGCACTGATCGCTCTAGATGCTCCAAATGGTTCCACCATAGTCGAACTCCTAGGCCATCTTAATTCTAGTGGATTAATTTTTCACCTACGGAATTGTCTGTAATCATGTGGACATCTTCAAACAATCCTCTATCAAACTTCCATTCTCTAGGATTTGTGGTATTTGAATCCGTAAATTATCCTAGTGTGATACACCAAACACTTGACCTGCGTGTTCAACATATCCATGTTTAAAGAATTAAATCTCAATGTTAATGAATTCCCCAAACAAAGATCATTTACAGCCATCAAATAATTTGGATGGGCTTGGAAGCAAACTGGTCCATATGCTAGATTGGCTAGTATTCCTGATATCAAATGATGTCTAAAATCTGTCCATCTTTGATCCAATACAGTTGCAATCACATGACCAATCAACAGGAAGATGAAATAGTGGCACCGGTCCTATTCGGATTAACCCTATATGTATATAACTGCATGTACCTGTTGTTCTTTCTCTTGTTTCTCTAATCTTTTGGAGATGTATCATTGGTATATCAAAGGTTTTAAGTTCGGTCTACGACACTTGCGCCATTGACTTTGATTGGGAGACATCTATGGCCTACTTCACGTTAAATCTGAATAATCAATAAACTACCTTAATATCTATTTCGAGCAACATCCACTCCAAAGTTGATCCTAACAGACAATATAATCGGAAAGTTTCTTCTAATACCTAAGATGTTGACTTGTGTTTGTCATTTGATAATTGTTCACTCCACTAATTTGAGTCTTCTCCATCTGTCTCATATTTAGAGAAAACTTTATAGATAGATTTAACCTCAGAGTCTAAATTTTCGAGTTCCTGCCCATCAATAAGTTTATAAGCAGGTTCATAATGAAAACTGTCATCTTCAATAAATAATCTGCGTAGATTCTTTTTTTTGTGGATATTTTTATGGACAAGCATGAGCCTTTTGTGGGATTTTAAATTTTAATCCCCTAATCGGACAACAGTTACCCTGAGGATAACGAGGCTGTCTTCCATGTTTCCTCTTAAAGGACTTAATTCTCCTCGTCTATAAAATTAGTCTTTTTCTTTGGAAACCTTAATGACATTTCAGATTTATAAAGCCTGTAGTTTTTCCCTTGGTACACTTTTTTCATATCTAAACTTTCTCTTTTTCGAGCCGTTAGGAAAGTCTTGCACTTTTGGTTTCTCGATGGATGTTACAGCCATTTTACCCAGGACATATTCAATCTAGCAACAACTCTCGTTCAAGTAGGGAATTTTTTTTTAGTTTTTTCCTTCACTTGGAGTTCAGTACACACTTTCCTCATCACATACTTTTCTGCCTGGATTCGCCCACCTAGACCTTATACTACCTTTTCTTCTTGAAAGAGCAAGTCGTAAACCTTCTTTGTGACCTCTGGCCAAGGTTCAGGAAGTTTGTCAAAGAAAGTCTTTGATACAAACTCTAGAGCAACTATATCCAAATTGTAAAAGTATTGTTGAAATTCACAGGTATAGGCGTCAAAATAGCACATATCACAAGTCTATAATTTTCTTAAAGCCTTAAAACTTACTCTCTCTCTCTCTCTCTATAATTTCCGTAGAAACCAAGGAACCACAGAATTCTCTTTTCAAGACATCTGTTACGATTGCTTATATTCCATCTACAGTAAGCTCTTCTATTTTAAACCTTAAATCTGTTTGAGATCATAAGAATTTCCCGAACTGTTACGATTGCTTGTCCCTGAGGCTTCTTTAAATTCGTCTCTGTTTCAATTACATCAAACCTTTCATAGATCAAAAAAGACACCTCTCTTGCAAGAGCATTTCTCCCTTCTTTTGTATCTACAGAGTCATTTTCTTGAGCGAGAAATTTTGTCAAGAGAGTATTTACTTCATTATGTAAGCCATCATGCATAGGAGGAGATAAATCTGGTATTCTATCAGCCTGTTTTATTTATTAGAAATGTTTATTTATTTCTTTTTAAGAACAAAGAATGAAAAGCTAGTTTTTTTTTCTTTAAAGAAAATACAGGCCTAATGGCATTTTTGTAAATACTTGAAGCTGTAAAGAGCAAAAACGTAATAACAAGACAGATTTTTACTGGAACCAACAACATTTAGAATAACATGAAGAATATAGTTTTAGATCCGCTTAGACTTAGGCATCTTGCTAGTTAAACATATCTAGACATTCATCTCCAAATATATTGCGGACTAGCTTCTTACTCTGCGATTCTCATTGATTTCTTATTCATTTCTTTGGTTTGCTCTAAAAGTACTTTCAACTAATTTTCCCTTGTCAGATATGAAGCGGGGTTTATACAACATATTGTACAGGAGATCTCAACTCAACTAGATCGAACGCCATTAGATGTAGCCAAGTATCCGGTTGGGATAGGTTCCCAAGTACAAGAGCTTCAAACAATCCTAAATCAACAATCCAAGGATGATATTCTTATGGTAGGATTATGGGGACAAGGAGGTGTAGGGAAAACAACTCTTGCTAAAGCCATTTACAATGCTGTGTCTAGAGAGTGTTGGAGATACATTTTGATTATGATTATGATTATTCTAATCACGGACTAATTGATCCAATCAATCCGTAAGATTAGATATTCAGACAGTAGAATAGGAAAGGTTATATTGAATATTCTTTCCATTATTCATCCATCTTGTAATATAAATAGGCTTGTAATACATGTACAAAATCAGAGCAATACAATACAATTTCTTCAGTATTTTTCAAATTCTGTCATGGTATCAGAGCATTTCAAACGGAGTTCGTCCTTCAAGAATTCGAGTTGGCATGCGATTGATTAAATAGGCTGCTGTGACCACACAATCACCTCAACAATTTTCAGGTATAGAAGACTGATATTTGAGAGCTCGGGCTACTTCTAGGAGATGTCGATGTTTGCGCTCTACAATCTCATTTTGTTGGGGAGTATAGGTGCAAGAGCTTTCATGAAGTATCCCATGGGAGGATAGGAGAGAAGTGCATTCTGTAGTGAAGAACTCTTGTCACGCCCCGTACCCCACGAAGCATGATCATCCGCTGTCGGTCGAAATAAAATGTGACGCTCCCAGGATTGCATCACCGACCCAAAACCCAAATCAGAGAAAAACAAACATCACATGCGGAAACCACGTGTATATATATATATATATATACACCCAGACATGCAATTATAACCATGAATAGCAATAGACAATAATATACTAAGGAAATACTAACATATAAACACCCTTTTTAAAACTTTATACAAACTATTTATTTACAACCAAAAAGAATACATAACAAGGCCACTAAACAAAAAGGATCGGTGGCCTATAGGTGTTAGCTAACTACCCAGGGTGAGTTACATCAAAAAGAGGGGTTAATCTAACACCTAACACTGAAACCAGCTCTACGGCTCCCGGGTTGGATCGGCTGGTGCTGCAGATTCCTCAGAAGAATCCGCCTCAGACAGAACTTCTTCGTCTGACCCCACTTCTGCCACTTCTCCAGCTGGCTCACCGTTCTCTCCCACTACTTCTAGATTCAGTTCTTCATTTTCTTCCTCAATCACATCGTCAGCTATAACTTGTTCACCGCCTTGCACCTCGTCCATTGGTATCGGTCCATCCACCGTATCGCCCACGCTGCTTACACTAAGGGAGGCGGGAGGATCAGAGACTTCTCCACTCACCATTTGGGGAATCATAACACCATTAACGTCTACTGGAACATCAAAAGTCCTCATCGGAGGTCCAGTGACACCATTAGCTCCCCTATAACACCAGGCTACGTATTCCTGAGTCTCGTTGTGATCTTCTCCCACATCTATCAGTATAACCGATTTATATCTAACATACGCTGATCCATCTCCACAAGGATGAACACTAACACCTCGTTGAATCCTATGTGGATATCCAAAAAGAGGGGCCCTCCTCGGCATCCTATGGACGGGGATCTGAAATTCGGTTTTACCACAACCGTGAGATAAACTCAGCAAGTAAAATCTCTAATCCTAAACTAGGCTAACGTGCACCTCCAGAAATAAATAAAACACACAATTCACTGAACCAGTAAATAAATCCTCATAAGTTTACATGGGCTCACAGCCCGATTCCAATATTCTAGCCCTGCAGGTTAGGCTTTCGGTATTAATATAATTCATAGACAATTAAATCGACCCGAAGGCCATGACCCAATGGTCATCAATCACTCGACCCGAAGGCCCGACCCGTCGGTCACAGTTATATATCGACCCGAAGGCCTGACCCGTCGGTCACAATCATATACATAATTCATATCAAAATCAACGTGGAATTTCAAAATCAAAGGCCCGTTTAATTTCCAATGGGCTTAAACCAATTCAAATCAATCCACATCAAGGCCCATTAAATTTCTAATTTTCTCCAATGGGCCTCAACAAGCCCAACTCAACTTCTCATTCAAGGGCCCATTTAAATTCTAATTGGGCTCATTTAATTCCCAATTGGACCCATTTAAATTCTCATTGGGCCAATTAATGCAAATTCGGAGCCCATGAAGCCCACTCCATTTCAGCCCACTATTCCTCTCTAAATTAACACTAAACCATTGTAATTAGGCCTAATTAAGTCCACTAATCATCCATTACACAAAACACATTCAATTAGGCCCTAATTATCATAATTAAACCCCTAATCAAGCACAATTAAAACTAATTCAGCGATTAGTGGTTTTACTCGCCTAATGACGACGCGAGACGACGGGAACGAGCGGCCGACGACCGGCAAGCGGTACAATCAGCGGCGGCGTTCCAAGGCAAGCCGGCGGCCCACGGCGGTCCGGCGAAGCTCACGGCAAGTCTCGGCCAAAACAGGGGAGGGGTCGGTCGGATTGGTGGCTGGGGTGACGGGAGAGAGACGGCGGAGGCTTGGCTGGTCGGAGGGAGGCGCACGGCGGCGCGGCCAGGCGGACGTGCCCAGCGACGGCGACGGCGTCCTTCTCGGCTTCAGCTGGAACGGCGGACACGGGCGACGGGAGAGGGAGATGGTGTTGCGACTGGGCTGAGGGTGAGGCCTAGGGGTGGCACACGGTGGCCGGCGGCCAGCAGCTCCGGCGAAGCCCACTGTTCCGGCGTGCACAGTTGGCTGGCGGTGATCGGCGGAAGAGAAAATGGAACAGCCGAGAGGGAGAGAGAGATTCGGGAGGAGAGAGAGTGAAGCGCGGGGAGAGAGAAGGCTGAGGAGAGAGAGAGGGTCAAAGAGGTCAACATTATCCATGGGTGGGTTCCACATGTCAACAATCTAGCCCATCATGCCCAAAATGCCCTTGATCCAAGGGTTCATATTCATTCTCATCCAATAATGCAAGGGTAGAATTGTCATTTGCCCCTAACCATGGTTAACCAACCCTAGTTAACCTTAACCAACCTTGGTTAATCTCCAAAATTAAATCAAAATTCGAAATAAATCAAAAATGGCCTAGGGGCAATTCCGTCATTTTTCCGTCCGGAACTGAAATTCCAATTTTCGCTCATACCGGTCCTAAATATTCATGTGATACCTAATCCAGAGTCGGAATCGCGAAATTCGCTTTCTAAGCCCTCGAAAATCCTCTGTGAAGTTTCCGGGAATAAAATAATATTATTTTCCAATTTTTGCCGAAATTCCACTTTCTGTCCAGAATCACTCCAAACACACTTGGCTACCCCAAAATGACGTTGGTTGCGAAAAATAACCTCAAACGGCCTCTGAAATTGGCTTTGACGTTCTCAGGGGCAAAATAGTCTTTTTCTCACTTTCTGTCAAATTTTCCGTTTTCAACTGTTTTAATCCCAAACATGAATGGCCATTATCAATTGACGTCCGTCTTGCAAAATAGTCGTAATTACCCTTGAGATTTTGATATCGAAACTCGGGTCCAATATTGTAATCTCAACATGCTCGTTTCGCAGTTTTAGGGTCTCTCACTAACGAGCGGCTGTTTAGGTGTTACGCGTATCGACCTAAGATTGTCCGAATCGTGATGGTCTAAATTTCGAGAGAACGAGAGGAATTATCACTAGTACCAGGGTCGCGATCGTTTGGATTACAATCAGGTTTCATTCGTCAGATGTACTTTCGGTGGTGCGAAATCACTCGCGATCCGATCGTACGTTACTGACAAAATCACCCAGTCATTTTCCTAAGATCGGCCTATATTGGCTCAAAATATTTCCTCAACATTCTTCGAAATCAGCGTTCAGTCGCGATCGGGTTCTAGGTCCACGTACATGTTCCTATTTAGCCTTTCTCATATGGTTAGTATCCCGAGACTGATCAGGTCCAGGCGAGACTTACTAAAATTACACGAGAATAAATATACACTTTATTGGTCCCGATAACGGGTCAAAATTCAGGATGTTACAACTCTTCCCCCCTTACAAAAAATTTCGTCCTCGAAATTTGCACTTCAACCCTGCTCTTCAAACAACTGGGGGTGTTGACGTCGCATGGCTTCCTCGCTTTCCCAAGTAGCGCCCTCTGTTCCGTGGTGCTCCCAAACTACCTTAACCATCGGTATTGTTTTATTCCGAAGCACTCGATCCTTCTTATCTTCGATTCTGACCGGTCTCTCCACGTACGACACTCTATCGTCCACGTCTATTTCTTCGTACTTTAGAACGTGTGTCGGATCCGGTTCATACTTTCTCAACATCGACACGTGGAAGACATTATGTATCTGGGACAAATTCGGTGGCAAGGCTAGTCGGTACGCCATATCGCCAATCTTTTCCAGAATTTCAAACGGCCCAACAAATCTCGGACTCAACTTTCCTTTCTTGCCAAATCGGGATAATCCCTTCATAGGTGACACCTTGAGAAACACATGATCCCCAACTTGAAATTCCAGATGTCGACGTCTCCGATCGGCATAACTTTTCTGTCGGCTCTGTGCTGTCTTTAACCTTTCTCTAATGATCTCTACAGCTTCCACTGTTTGTTGTACCAACTCTGGGCCCGTAATGCTCCGTTCTCCCACTTCATCCCAGCACACGGGAGTCCTACACGCTCTGCCATACAAGGCTTCAAACGGGGCCATTTGAATACTCTGCTGATAACTGTTATTATATGCAAATTCAACCAGATGCAGCTGTTCTTCCCATTTACCCTGAAAATCTACCACGCAAGCCCTCAACATATCCTCAAGGGTCTGGATTGTTCTTTCTGATTGCCCATCGGTCTGCGGATGATAAGCTGTACTGAACTGCACCTTTGTCCCCAAAGCTGTCTGTAGACTTTTCCAGAAGTTCGCTGTAAATCTCGGATCACGATATGAAGTAATCGTTACTGGCACTCCATGTAGTCTCACGATCTGTTTTACATACAGCTCTGCATACTTTTCTAACTCCAGATCCTTGCGCACTGCCAGAAAATGCGCTGACTTAGTCAATCTATCCACTATCACCCAAATTGAATCGTGCCCTCTCTGACTCCTTGGTAGTCCCGTTACAAAATCCATAGTAATATGTTCCCATTTCCACTCGGGAATTTCTAATGGTCGCAGCAATCCTCCAGGTTTACAGTGCTGTGCCTTTACCTGTTGACACGTCAAACACTTAGCCACATGCTTGGCTACATCCGCTTTCAATCCATTCCACCAATAATGTTGCCTTAAATTCTGATACATTTTCGTACTGCCAGGGTGGATACTGTAATTGCTGCGATGAGCTTCTCTCAATATTTCTTCCTTAAGCTCAATATCATCCGGCACACACCATCGTCCCCTATACTTTAGGACTCCATCCTCTGATACCTGAAAATCTGGCTTCCTTGTCGAGGCATCCATTCCCACAATTTTCTGAATTTCCTGATCCGTGGGTTGTAGAGCCTTAATCTTAGTTTGAATCTCTGGCTCGATCCTCAAAGTAGCCAGCAGATTCGACACATGGCTTAATTCCAATTTAAATTCCGAGTCTCGGATCTTTTCCAATAATGTCCATTCCCTAATCATCAAGTGTGCCATGCTCGACTTGCGACTCAGTGCATCAGCAACTCGATTTGCCTTCCCAGGATGATACATGATGTCGCAGTCATAATCCTTTAGAAGCTCCATCCATCTACGCTGTCTCATATTCAACTCTTTCTGTGAGAACAGGTATTTGAGACTCTGATGATCCGTATAAATCTGAAACTTTTCCCCACACAGATAATGCCTCCAAATCTTAAGTGCAAAGACGATGGCAGCCAACTCTAAGTCATGCGTCGGATAATTCACTTCATGGGGTCTCAACTGACGCGACGCATACGCAACCACTTTTCCATGTTGCATTAACACACAGCCAAGTCCTTTGAACGAAGCATCACTGTATACTTCAAATCCACCCGGTCCAGAGGGGATAGTCAAAACTGGAGTTGTCGTCAGTCTGTGCTTAAGCTCCTGAAAACTTCGTTCGCACTTATCGTCCCATTCAAACTTAGTTTCCTTTTTCAGTAATCGCGTCAATGGCATGGCTATCGACGAGAATCCTTCTACAAAACGTCGATAATAGCCAGCCAATCCTAAGAAACTTCTGATTTCCGTCACTGACGTCGGCCTGGGCCACTTAAGCACGGCTTCAATCTTAGTCGGATCCACAGATATTCCTTCTCCCGACACGATATGTCCAAGAAATGCTACCTTGCTAAGCCAGAACTCACATTTGCTGAACTTCGCATAAAGTGCATGTTCCCTTAACGTCCGTAGAACTTCCGTCAAATGCACCTCATGCTCCTCTGAACTCTTCGAATACACCAGAATATCGTCAATGAACACTATGACGAACTGATCCAGGAATTCCTTAAAAACCCTGTTCATCAGATCCATGAAAGCTGCAGGGGCATTCGTTAAACCAAAGGGCATGACTGTAAACTCATAATGCCCGTATCTCGTCCTGAATGCAGTCTTGGGTATATCCTCTTTCCGAATTCTCAACTGATGATACCCTGTCCGTAGATCAATCTTGGAGAACACTGACGCCCCTTGCAACTGATCGAACAAGTCATCGATCCTTGGCAGTGGATACTTATTCTTTATAGTCACCTGATTCAACTGCCGATAATCTATGCATAATCTCAACGTCCCGTCCTTTTTCCTTACAAACAGGACTGGCGCTCCCCATGGAGATGCACTAGGACGAATAAATCCCTTATCTAGTAACTCTTGCATCTGAACTTTCAACTCTTTCAGTTCTGACAACGACATCCGATACGGGGCCTTAGAAATTGGCTCAGTTCCTGGGGCCAACTCTATTACAAATTCCACTTCCCGTTCGGGTGGCAAACCCGGCAATTCTTGAGGAAAAACCTCGGGGAAATTGCACACTACAGAAATTTCTTCCAACTTAGGCTCTACCAATGTCGGATCCTTAACATTCACCAAGTACCCCTCACAACCTTCCTCAAGCATCTCTGTTGCTTCCACTGAGGAAATCCAAGGGATCGAGGTTCCTCCTCGGTTTCCCTGAAACTCAAACTTAGGACGACCAATCGGATTAAATTGGATCGTCCTGCTGCCGCAATCCATAACGGCTTTCTGTTTAGTCAGCCAATCCATACCAATGATCACATCAAAATCATACATGGCTAGCACAGCTAAATCAATCCTTTCCTCAACATTTCCAATCAAAATTTTACAATCCAAGCACCCCAATGATACTAACACCCTATCATGCAGTGGGGTCGTCACACACAACATAGTCTCAAGTAAGACAGGCTCCAGACCAACCAATCTAACAAACTGCTCAGAAATAAATGAATGGGTTGCCCCGGGATCAAATAACGCATATGCCGAATGATTGCAAAGAGATACGGTACCTGTGACCACACCCGGCGCGTCCTCAGCATCCTTTCGCGCCAACGCGTATACTCGTCCTTGCGCAGGTGGTCTGCCCTGAATAGCCGGTGGGGGATTTCCGGCCTGATTTCCAATTCTGAGCGGCTGCTGCGGTTGTCCTGGTGGTCCCGAAAGTCGTTGCTGGGGGCAATTCTTTATCTGGTGCCCCATACTCCCACAACGAAAGCAAGGTCCGATCCTATGTGGCGTCTGACCGGGCTTCCCGATACTCCTTCTCGGGGGCGGAACAAACCGTCTATTACTGGCCATTGGTCTCCTTACAAAACGACGATTGTCCCTATTAGGAATAAACCTCGAACCCGATGCTGATGCCCTTTCAATCTGATCCCGTTCCATAGTCTGGGCTCGCTCATACAACTCTCTATAATCCCTGATATTCAACAAAAGCATCTGAGTGCGAAGTTCCGGTTTCAATCCATCCCGGAACCTTCGAGCCTTGTCCAGGGGATTCTCAACCATTCTCGGGGCAAACTTGGACAATCTGATAAACTCTGCCTCATACTGCACTACCGTCATCGACCCCTGACGAAGTCTCATAAATTCTGCCATCTTCTTCTCCTGGGCACTCTCAGAGAAAAACTGTCCATAGAAGTGCTCGACGAATATCGCCCAGGTCGGTTCCATAAACTCTGGAAATACCCTATCCTTGACCGCCTTCCACCAGTCATGTGCATTGTCCTGCAGTTGGTACGATGCCAATAAGATCTTTTCCCTCTCAGTACACTCTAACAGCTCAAATGCCTTTTCCAATTCCTCCACCCAACGCGGGGCGGCTTCGGGGTCACCTCTACCCGTGAACTTAGGCGGTTTTAGCTTAAGAAAATGCTCTACCAACTGGTGCATTGATCTCGGTGCCACCATTGGTTGAGCCTGCACTGGCTGAGCTTAAGCTTGATTCCCATGGACGGCAGCAACTGCTGCAGCCTCAGCAGCCTGAGCGGTCGCATTCTCTCTTTCCTGCGCCTGTCTATCCATCACATTCCCAATTCGGTCTAGCGCCCTAAGAACTCCTTCCATGCGCGGATCTTCCGCCTGCCTAACATCAGCTCTGGGGTCTGCTGCAGCCCCAACACCCACTCTAGGGTTCTCTTCCTCTCTAGCACCCGCGACTATATTCTCTATCGCTCTGGCTCTACCACGACCTCTACCACGAGCTTCTCTGCCTGCGCCCCTCCTTGGGGCTCCTCTCACTCTTCCCCTTTCACTGCTCATCTAGACTCTGAGTGCTCAACTACCTGCTATAATTCCATCCGGGAATTAGAGACCTAAACCAACTAACCGGTCTAAGCCCTAGGCAGGTATAAACACAGAAACAATTAAGCACTCAGCATGCGGCTAACACAACAGCACATAATTTTCACCCAAGGACTTACAAACTCACCTTGGGTCCTGCCGCACCTGCATAATACTGGTTCAAACAACAACCACAATAGTCAAGCACAAACATTCTGGAGGTACACTTAGCACACTTAGTCACCCTATAGCTACCCATGGTCATTTCTCCTTATCACTCCAAGGCTCCACTAGATCAAACAGAGCTGTCCTTGCTCTGATACCAATTCAAGAGGTGATGTCACGCCCCGTACCCCACGAAGCATGATCATCCGCTGTCGGTCGAAATAAAATGTGACGCTCCCAGGATTGCATCACCGACCCAAAACCCAAATCAGAGAAAAACAAACATCACATGCGGAAACCACGTATATATATATATATATATATACACCCAGACATGCAATTATAACCATGAATAGCAATAGACAATAATATACTAAGGAAATACTAACATATAAACACCCTTTTTAAAACTTTATACAAACTATTTATTTACAACCAAAAAGAATACATAACAAGGCCACTAAACAAAAAGGATCGGTGGCCTATAGGTGTTAGCTAACTACCCAGGGTGAGTTACATCAAAAAGAGGGGTTAATCTAACACCTAACACTGAAACCAGCTCTACGGCTCCCGGGTTGGATCGGCTGGTGCTGCAGATTCCTCAGAAGAATCCGCCTCAGACAGAACTTCTTCGTCTGACCCCACTTCTGCCACTTCTCCAGCTGGCTCACCGTTCTCTCCCACTACTTCTAGATTCAGTTCTTCATTTTCTTCCTCAATCACATCGTCAGCTATAACTTGTTCACCGCCTTGCACCTCGTCCATTGGTATCGGTCCATCCACCGTATCGCCCACGCTGCTTACACTAAGGGAGGCGGGAGGATCAGAGACTTCTCCACTCACCATTTGGGGAATCATAACACCATTAACGTCTACTGGAACATCAAAAGTCCTCATCGGAGGTCCAGTGACACCATTAGCTCCCCTATAACACCAGGCTACGTATTCCTGAGTCTCGTTGTGATCTTCTCCCACATCTATCAGTATAACCGATTTATATCTAACATACGCTGATCCATCTCCACAAGGATGAACACTAACACCTCGTTGAATCCTATGTGGATATCCAAAAAGAGGGGCCCTCCTCGGCATCCTATGGACGGGGATCTGAAATTCGGTTTTACCACAACCGTGAGATAAACTCAGCAAGTAAAATCTCTAATCCTAAACTAGGCTAACGTGCACCTCCAGAAATAAATAAAACACACAATTCACTGAACCAGTAAATAAATCCTCATAAGTTTACATGGGCTCACAGCCCGATTCCAATATTCTAGCCCTGCAGGTTAGGCTTTCGGTATTAATATAATTCATAGACAATTAAATCGACCCGAAGGCCATGACCCAATGGTCATCAATCACTCGACCCGAAGGCCCGACCCGTCGGTCACAGTTATATATCGACCCGAAGGCCTGACCCGTCGGTCACAATCACACTCGACCCGTAGGCCTGACCCGTCGGTCACAGTTATATATCGACCCGAAGGCCTGACCCGTCGGTCACAATCATATACATAATTCATATCAAAATCAACGTGGAATTTCAAAATCAAAGGCCCGTTTAATTTCCAATGGGCTTAAACCAATTCAAATCAATCCACATCAAGGCCCATTAAATTTCTAATTTTCTCCAATGGGCCTCAACAAGCCCAACTCAACTTCTCATTCAAGGGCCCATTTAAATTCTAATTGGGCTCATTTAATTCCCAATTGGACCCATTTAAATTCTCATTGGGCCAATTAATGCAAATTCGGAGCCCATGAAGCCCACTCCATTTCAGCCCACTATTCCTCTCTAAATTAACACTAAACCATTGTAATTAGGCCTAATTAAGTCCACTAATCATCCATTACACAAAACACATTCAATTAGGCCCTAATTATCATAATTAAACCCCTAATCAAGCACAATTAAAACTAATTCAGCGATTAGTGATTTTACTCGCCTAATGACGACGCGAGACGACGGGAACGAGCGGCCGACGACCGGCAAGCGGTACAATCAGCGGCGGCGTTCCAAGGCAAGCCGGCGGCCCACGGCGGTCCGGCGAAGCTCACGGCAAGTCTCGGCCAAAACAGGGGAGGGGTCGGTCGGATTGGTGGCTGGGGTGACGGGAGAGAGACGGCGGAGGCTTGGCTGGTCGGAGGGAGGCGCACGGCGGCGCGGCCAGGCGGACGTGCCCAGCGACGGCGACGGCGTCCTTCTCGGCTTCAGCTGGAACGGCGGACACGGGCGACGGGAGAGGGAGATGGTGTTGCGACTGGGCTGAGGGTGAGGCCTAGGGGTGGCACACGGTGGCCGGCGGCCAGCAGCTCCGGCGAAGCCCACTGTTCCGGCGTGCACAGTTGGCTGGCGGTGATCGGCGGAAGAGAAAATGGAACAGCCGAGAGGGAGAGAGAGATTCGGGAGGAGAGAGAGTGAAGCGCGGGGAGAGAGAAGGCTGAGGAGAGAGAGAGGGTCAAAGAGGTCAACATTATCCATGGGTGGGTTCCACATGTCAACAATCTAGCCCATCATGCCCAAAATGCCCTTGATCCAAGGGTTCATATTCATTCTCATCCAATAATGCAAGGGTAGAATTGTCATTTGCCCCTAACCATGGTTAACCAACCCTAGTTAACCTTAACCAACCTTGGTTAATCTCCAAAATTAAATCAAAATTCGAAATAAATCAAAAATGGCCTAGGGGCAATTCCGTCATTTTTCCGTCCGGAACTGAAATTCCAATTTTCGCTCATACCGGTCCTAAATATTCATGTGACACCTAATCCAGAGTCGGAATCGCGAAATTCGCTTTCTAAGCCCTCGAAAATCCTCTGTGAAGTTTCCGGGAATAAAATAATATTATTTTCCAATTTTTGCCGAAATTCCACTTTCTGTCCAGAATCACTCCAAACACACTTGGCTACCCCAAAATGACGTTGGTTGCGAAAAATAACCTCAAACGGCCTCTGAAATCGGCTTTGACGTTCTCAGGGGCAAAATAGTCTTTTTCTCACTTTCTGTCAAATTTTCCGTTTTCAACTGTTTTAATCCCAAACATGAATGGCCATTATCAATTGACGTCCGTCTTGCAAAATAGTCGTAATTACCCTTGAGATTTTGATATCGAAACTCGGGTCCAATATTGTAATCTCAACATGCTCGTTTCGCAGTTTTAGGGTCTCTCACTAACGAGCGGCTGTTTAGGTGTTACGCGTATCGACCTAAGATTGTCCGAATCGTGATGGTCTAAATTTCGAGAGAACGAGAGGAATTATCACTAGTACCAGGGTCGCGATCGTTTGGATTACAATCAGGTTTCATTCGTCAGATGTACTTTCGGTGGTGCGAAATCACTCGCGATCCGATCGTACGTTACTGACAAAATCACCCAGTCATTTTCCTAAGATCGGCCTATATTGGCTCAAAATATTTCCTCAACATTCTTCGAAATCAGCATTCAGTCGCGATCGGGTTCTAGGTCCACGTACATGTTCCTATTTAGCCTTTCTCATATGGTTAGTATCCCGAGACTGATCAGGTCCAGGCGAGACTTACTAAAATTACACGAGAATAAATATACACTTTATTGGTCCCGATAACGGGTCAAAATTCAGGATGTTACAACTCTCGCCCATTATCTGTACGAATTTTTTGGACAGATTTGTCGAATTGATTTTTAATCAGAGAGAAAAAATTCGACAGACATGAAAAAGTTTGACTTTTTGATTGCATAAGAAATGTCCAGGTGGCACGAGTATAGTCATCAACCACAGTGAGAAAGAAACGAGACCCATCGTGATGTGGGGTATGATAAGGCCCCCAAATATCCATATGAAGTAAGGAGAATGCACTGGTAGCTCGAGATGTACTTGTTGGGAATGATGCTCGTGATTGTTTAGCTAATGGACAAACAGGACATTTAGGATGAGGAAAACGAGCACTATGACCCAATCGTTGATGAGAAATAATAGTTTTATTACTCGTGGTAGCATTACAGAAAATGCTATTATTTAATGAAGATAAATCAAAATCATCAGGAAAATTGATCCAAAAATATAGTCCCTGTGCGATACTACCCAAGCCCATCAGTTTGCCAGTCGAATGGTCCTGAAAGAAGCAATTTTTGGAGTTGAATATAGCACGACAAGAATTGTCCTCACAAATTTTGGAAATAGATATAAGATTGAATTCAAATTCTGGAATATAAAGGACATTCTTGAGGACGATATTTGGACTAAGATAAACTGTGCCAACTTTGGTGACATATGTGACATCCCCATTTGGAAGGCGTACTGACACGGAAGAATGAGATTCCTTGTGGGCATGACAAAGGAATTTATCATTGTTTATTATGTGGTCACTAGCGCCTGAATCAATTATCCATGCATCAACCGAAATTGAATTCGTCTTGCAGAAAGAAGTACCTGAGAAACTTGTAGTCTTATCAGTAGTCTTTAATTGATTTAGGGCTCTCATGATGTTTTGATATTGATCTTGTGTAATGGTCTGAGATGCCCCTTCGATTCCTTGCGCTGAGACCTGATAAGCAGAATATTCTCTTCCCCTTTTTTCTTTATCATTTGGTTTTCCGTGCAGTTTCCAACATGTATCAATAGTATGATGTGGGCGTTTGCAATATTCGCAAAATTTACCTTTTATTTTCGAATTTTGTCCAATCCCTTTATGTGATGATGTGGCACTTCGTGGACCGTACGATGGTTTAAAAATCGGCGCTGATGTGGCTTGATAAGGACCATTGGATTCGGTCAAATGGATGGACAATTGCTGGTCGTCAGATCCTTCTTTCTGATCTGGGCCGTCCACTTGAAACCCCTTAGGGTTTCCTTCCTTTGCTGAGTGAGAGGCAAACGCCGCTCGTGGAGCTCCATGGTTCCCGAGAGCTTGCTGCGTCTTCCTTGTCGGAGCGGCGAGTGTGATGTCCTCGAGAGTTCGCTGCGCCTGTCTCGCCGGAGCCGCAAGTGTGATGTTGTTCCCTACCCGCACGTACTCAGCCGTGGCCAAACGCTGGCTTTCCTCTTGGACGGCTAGCTGATATATTCGTCCGAGTGGCGGCACCGGCTCCATGGCGAGAATTTGCGATCTGAAATGTGAGTAGCTCTCGTTCAGAATCAATAGAAATCTTGTGACTTTTTCTCTGTCCTTCATCGCACGGTATTGTTTGAGCATCGACTCGGGTCCTTCGAGTTGTTCCTCGGCCGCCTAAAGTTCGTTCCATAGGGCCGAAAGTCGATTGAAGCAAGCGGTAACCGAGAGGTTCCCTTGCTTCAATTCCGACAAGGCTTGGGTTAATGAGAAAAGCTTGGCGCGGTCGAGTTTGCCATACATCTCTCGGATATTATACCACATGGCTTTCGAATCCTCGGTCGGTGGGAGTCCGGCGGCGATCTCGGGACTCAGGCAATTTCCGATCCATGTGCGCACGAGCTGGTTGCACTTGCGCCAGTGTCGCTGTAGTCGCTCATCGGTCGGAAGGGCTACGGTTCCGTCGAGAAAACCGTCTTTATCCTTTGTCACCAAAGCACGTCGGAAGTCCCGAGCCCAGGTCGTGTAGTTGTCTGGTCCGGTGAGCTCCAAGCTTATGATTCGAAGCTCAGGTCCGTCGCTTGGCGATGTGTATAGTGGGTCGCCGGGCTCCGGGCGGCCGCTGGCGGCTGGAAACGCATAGGGCACCAAGCCGGGTTGGAAAACCGGGTAGGGATTTGTTCCTAGACCCATCGGATTTTGCCCAGAAGATGTCCTACCCGGCCCACTGTTTGGATTGGTTTCGGGGGTTCCGAGACCTTGAACCGGAAACCAGTGAACCGGTGGCCACTGGACCGGGGCGGGAACCTGAACAGGAACAGGAGCAGATGCAGCATCCTCTTCTTTGGTCGAATCTATTTGATCCGAAGTCTGATTTCGTGGTGAGTTCTCATCTGAACTTGTGTTTTGATTTTTCTGCATGGTATCGTAAAGTAAGAATTCCTCCGAAGTGCTGATTTTGTTTTGCGAATATAGGAATGCAACAACAAATCAGAAAACAAGAACAGAGGCAATTCGAAAAATTTTCGCGGAAGCTAGGCCAGGAAAGGAGGCTCCTATGACCCGAAGATCCATTACTGGTTTTTGCATAAAATTGGGAAGGTCCTTGATTTCATGGAAAACAAAGAAGCAATCGACTGTCTCATTATCTTCAGCTGAATCAGAATATCGGGCTATGGCAAAAACTGTTTGCGAAATAGTATGGATACGGGGATTACTTTCTGATCTTGGAATGCATGTAGATGGGCCAAGCGTATTGTTTTGTGATAATGACGCCGCACTCAAACTAGCGGCAAATCCAGTATTTCATGAAAGAACAAAACATATAGAGGTTGATTGTCATTTCACTCGAGACAAAATTCAAGAAGGGATAATCATAACAAAAGGAATTGGAACGGAGGAACAACCTGCGGATATCTTCACCAAGCCACTATGTCAAAAACAACACGCATATCTACTGAGCAAGCTAGGCGTCTTCGACATATACAAGCCACCAGCTTGAGGGGGAGTGTTGGAGATACATTTTGATTCTGATTCTGATTATTCTAATCACGGACTAATTGATCCAATCAATCCGTAAGATTAGATATTCAGACAGTAGAATAGGAAAGGTTATATTGAATATTCTTTCCATTATTCATCCATCTTGTAATATAAATAGGCTTGTAATACATGTACAAAATCAGAGCAATACAATACAATTTCTTCAGTATTTTTCAAATTCTGTCAGAGAGTTTCAAGGTTCTAGTTTCGTGGAACGTGTTAGAGAAAATTCCAATGATTTGGTTCCTTTGCAAAAACAATTGTTATCGGATATATTACTCGGGAAGAAATTAACAGTTTACAATGTTGGTAGAGGAAGTCAGCTGATTCAAGATAGACTTTGTAATAAGAAAGTTCTCGTTATCCTTGATGATGTCGATGATGAACGCCAGCTAAATGCTTTAACCGGAAAATGTGAGTGGTTTGGCAAAGGAAGTCGGATAATTATCACAACAAGAAATAGACATTTGGTAACTTCTCATTGGGTAGACTGCCATCACATACATGAAGTTAAAGCTTTAAAGTATGGTGAAGCTCTTGAACATTTTAGAAAGCATGCTTTCCCAGGAAATAAAAAAATAGAAGTAAGCAGCAATCTTGTTGATAGTGTTTTACATTATGCCAAAGGCCTTCCTTTGGCTCTTCAGGTGTTGGGTGCTTTCTTGTGCGGTAGAGGAGAAGATGAATGGGAAAGTGCCCTGCAAAAACTAGCCAAAAGTCCTAACAAGAAAATCAATGATGTGCTAAAGGTAGGTTATGAGGGATTAGAGGACCATGAAAAAGAGATTTTTCTCGACATTGCATGTTTCTTCAAGGGTTGGAGCACATGGAAAATTAAGAAAGTTCTTGATAGTTGTGATTTCCACACCACTATTGGGGTAAAAGTTCTCATTGAGCGCTCATGGATTAGTGAAGAGAAAGGGGCCTTACAAATGCACTATTTAATACAATTAATGGGTAGGGATATTGTTGAGGAAAAATGCTGTGATGATCCCAGCAAACGGAGTAGGTTATGGCTTCATGATGATGTTCTTGATGTTCTATCAGGAGATGCGGTACGACTTGTTAGTGTGTAAGAATTTGTATTCTATTATTATGTTTGACTCTATTTACTATACTTACAAAGTAACTTATATATATTCGAATACATATACAGGGAACAAATGCGATAACAGCCATAGTTTTGAAGCTACCAAAGCTAGAAGAGATGCATATTGGTCCTTATGCTTTCACGAACATGAAAAAGTTGAGGTTGCTCATCCTGCATAATGTACATAATTCTTTCCCGGGTCCCATCCATCTCCCTAATGAGTTAAGGTGGTTTGAATGGCCTCATTGTGCCTCGATTCCAAAATTTAGAGATGGTCCAAAGAAGTTAGTTGGCCTTGATCTGCAGAATACCAACATTGAAGGAGTGTTGAAACAATTTAAGGTGCGCATTTCCTTGGTCCTTTTTTTCATTGTTTATAACTATATGTATCAAATCTGATGATGTTGAATATTGTCGTTAGGAAAACAGCTACAACGATTTTATACTCCATACATGTTAAAGCATCAAATGTAGGCTGTCAATCTATATATATTTCAACTACTTTTCTAATTAAGTCCATGATTTTTTAAATTTTTTTTAATGGTCATTTTACTTACATCAATTGTTTAATCAAGTCTGTCTGGCATCAAATCCAGCCAACGTGGCCTTCGGAGGATGCCAGATTGTGATGTGGATTGAATATTGCCTACGTGGAAATCCCCTATGGATAGGGAATGGTGGGAGATGCCATAAGCTGTTTGACTAGCTTTCGCTTTAAGCTAATTCTAAGAGTGCCCGTGTATGTGCAAGACTTAATCCACATCACACTACGAGATCGTTTAATGGCCACGTTAGCTAGATTTGGCTAGATTTGATACTAGAAAGACTTGATTCCACAATTTTGTATATAGAACTTGATTAGAAAAATTAAAAGTAAAGAGACCTTATTAAAAATTACAGGGATGAAAAGTAAAAATATTTCATACATATACGAAAAACGGCAAAATTGAGCTCAAACCGTCATGACTTTGAGCTAAAAATAGAAACAAAAACTTCTTACTATGTAATTTAACATTGGAATGCTGTCCGTGCTTAAGATATACCATGAAATATTTTATTTGATTTGTAGGTTTTTGATATATAGTTGGTAATAGTCTACATGTCTTTAAAGATCCTTCCATATAGAGAAAAGTATCAAAAAAGTCCTAAACTTTTTGCATTGGTACCAATTTAGTCCTAAATCTTTTTTTGGTATAAATTCAGTCCTAAACCTTTTGCATTAGTGTCAATGTAGTCCTAAACCATTTTTTGGTGCCAATTCAGTCCTAACCTTTTATATTGATGCCAATTCAGTTCTAAACATTTTGCATTGGTGCCAATTCAGTCCTAAATCTTTTTTTGGTGCCAATTCAGTCTTAAACCTTTTACGTTGGTGCCAATTCAGTCACAAATCTTTTGTTTTTGTGCCAATTCAATCCTTTCGGTTAATAGTTATTCACGTGTCGAAGGACTGAATTGGCACCAATGCAAAAGGTTTAGAACTGAATTGACACAAATGCAAAAGGCTTAGGACTAAATTGGCAAAAAAAAAAGTTTATGACTAGATTGACACCAATGCAAAAGGTTTAAGATTGAATTGGCACAAAAAAAAAAGGTTTATAACTAAATTGGCACCAATACAAAAGTTTAAGACTTTTTTTGACAATTTTCCCCTTCCCTATAAGAATTGCGAAACCACATCTTTATAACTCTTTGGATGGTAATAGGTCATCTCCTTTACTTGTTAAGTTTTAAGAAGTGTACTAGATAAAATATTAGAATGTCACAATGAAATTTAACGAATTCGAACAGAATCAACAATTCTATCAATGTGATTGAGCTTGCTCCATCTAATATTAGAAAATTTCAACAATGCCTACATTCATAATTAAGTACAAAAAAACCCGCAGAGAAAAAGTCATCGTTCTGTTTTAATTAGTTAAACCCAATTCTAAAGAAGTAGCAGCATCATTATGTAATCCAAATTTCTAGCATAGCCGTGCGTGAAAACGCAGAATACTGTTTTATGCTAGGAATTTCTTAAAAGTGCTGTAAATTTCAAAATTGTTGGTAACTAAATTTTGATTGGCAACTTATTTTGCGTGTCACATGTTAGTAAGTTACCAATAGTTTAATGGAAATACCAACACTTATTTAGCCTGGAAACATGTTAGTAAGTCACCAAAAGTTTTGCGGAGGTACCAACAATTATTTCATTATTTTAGATTAATTTTTTTGTAAATAACCAATATTGCTGGTGCAACTTACTAACATATTAAAATTACTAACTTTTATATAAAAATTACTAACTCCTATTTGAGTCTATTTACTAACTCTTATTTGATTATATTCAAATTGCCAATTGTTCCAAGAATTTATCGATATATATTTGCTAGAGTTACCATCATATTAAAATTACTAACTATCACAGCAAGTGTCACGCCCCGTACCCCACGAAGCATGATTATCCGCGTAGGTCGAAATAAAATGTGACGCTCCCAGGATTGCATCACCGACCCAAAACCCAAATCAGAGAAAAATAACGTCACATGCGGAAACCACGTATATATATATATATATATATATATATATATATACACCCAGACATGCAATTATAACCATGAATAGCAAGAAGCATTAATATACTAAAGAAATACTCACATATAAACACCTTTTTAAAAACTTTATACAAACTATTTATTTACACCCAAAAAGAATACATAACAAGGCCACTAAACAAAAAGGATCGGTGGCCTAGGGTGTCAACTAACTACCTAGGGAGAGTTACATCAAAAGAGGGGTTAATCTAAACTCCTATTCTTGGAATCTGCCCTACGGCTCCTCGCCAGGGTTGGATGGCGCTACTGACTCCTCAGACGAGTCCTCCTCCGATAGTATCTCTTCGTCTGATCCCACTTCTGCCACTTCTTCTGCTGGCTCGCCAATCTCTCCCACTACTATCAACACCACTGACTGGCGCCTAATGTATGCTGATCCATCCCCGCAAGGATGCTCACTAACACCTCGCTGAATCCGGTACGGGTATCCAAAAAGAGGACTTTTCCTCGGCATTCTACTGACGGGGGTCTGAAAATCCGGTTTTACCACAACCGTGAGATAAACTCAGCAAGTAAAATCTCTAATCCTAAACTAGGCTAACGTGCGTCTCCAGAGATAAATAAAACACATAATGCATTGAACCAGTAAATAAATCATTGTAAAACCACAAGGGCCTACAGCCCGATTCCAACATTCCAGCCCTGCAGGTTAGGCTCTCAACATCATTATAATTCATAAACAGAGCATCGACCCGGAGATCATGACCCAATGGTCATCACAAATGAATCGACCCGAAGGCCTGACCCGTCGGTCTCAATTATACTCGACCCGTAGGCCTGACCCGTCGGTCTCAATTATACTCGACCCGTAGGCCTGACCCGTCGGTCTCAATTATACTCGACCCGTAGGCCTGACCCGTCGGTCTCAATTATACTCGACCCGTAGGCCTGACCCGTCGGTCTCAATTATACTCGACCCGTAGGCCTGACCCGTCGGTCTCAATTATTTCCCAATGGGCTTCAAACAATTCAAATCAATCCACATCCAGGCCCATTCAACAAATCAAGACCCATTTCACAAATCAAGGCCCATTTAACCTTAATGGGCTTCAACCAAACTCAAGGCCCATTTAATTCCAATTGGGTTTCAACAAATTAATTTATTTCCACTCCAAGGGCCCATTTAAATTTCTAATTCCAAGGCCCAATAAATTTCTAATTCCCAAGGCCCATTAATCTCTAGTTTGGGCCCATTTAATCTCTATTTCCAAGGCCCATTTATAATTTCCAATTTGGGCCCAAATTAACACAAAATTCGGAGCCCATGAAGTCCACTCCAATTCAGCCCACAAATCCTTCACTAATTACCACTAAACCACTATAATTAGCCCTAATTAAGTCCACTAATCAATTCTTGCATAAATACACTTATTTAGGCTCTAATTATAATAATTTAACCCCTAATCAAGCACAATTAGGACTAATTCAGCGATTAGTGGTTTTACTCGCCTATTAGCGACGCGAGACGACGGGGACGAGCGGCCGATCACCGGCAAGCGGTTCGATCGACGGCGGCGTCCCAAGGCAAGCCGGCGGCCTAGGGTGGTCCGGCGAAGCTCACGGCCACAACCCGGCCAAAACAGGGGAGGCGCCGGTCTGAGTGGGCTGAGACAGGCTGAAAGGAAGGCGGTGAGGCGAGGCTGGACGGCTGGGGTGGCGCACGGCGGCGCGGCCAGGCGGACGAGCCCGGCGACGGCGACGGCGTCCTTCTCGGCCTTGGCTGGTACGGCTGCGAGCGGGCGGCTGGAGCGGAGGTTTGGGTTGCGACTAGGCCAGGGACGGCGCCAGGGGACGGGACACGGCGGCTGGAGGCCAGCAGCTCCGGCGAGGACTCCTATTCCGGCATGAACAGTGGCCGGCGGTGCTGGACAGTTTGGACGAAGCAGCTGCCGAAGGGGAAACGGGAGAGAAGAGAGAGAATTGCGGGGAGAGAGAGAGCTGAGGAGAGAGAGAGAAGGTCAAAGGTGGTCAAGGGAGGGGGTGAGTGGGGGACACTTGTCACCATCCTAGCCTAAATGCCCAAAATGCCCTTGATCCAAGGGTTGAAATTGCTTCTTATCCAATAATGCAAGGGTATTATGGTCATTTGCCCCTAACCATGGTTAACCAACCCTAGTTAACCTTACCCAACCTTGGTTAATCTCCAAAAATATCTAAAAATTCGAAATAAACCAAAAATGGCCTAGGGGCAATTCCGTCATTTTTCCGTCCCGGGCCGAACTTCCAATTTTCGCTCATACCGGTCCTAAATATTCATGTGATACCTAATCCAGAGTCGGAATCGCGAAATTCACTTTCTAAGCCCTCGAAAATCCTCTGTGAAGTTTCCGGGAATAAAATAATATTATTTTCCAATTTTTTGCCGAAATTCCACTTTCTATCCAGAATCACTCCAAACACACTTGGATACCCCAAAATGACGTTGGCCGCGAAAAATAACCTCAAACGGCCTCCGAAATCGGCCTCGGCGCTCTCAGGGGCAAAATGGTCTTTTTTCTCGCTTTCTGTCAAAATTTCTGTTTTCAACTGTTTTAATCCCAAACATGAATGGCCATTCCATATTGACGTCCGTCATGCAAAAATAGTCGTAATTACCCTTGAAATTTTGATATCGAGGTTGGGTCCAATATCGTGATCTAATTTACTCGTTTTGTCATTTTAGGGTCTCTCACTAACAGGCGGCTGTTTAGGCGTTACGCGTATCGACCTAAGATTGTCCGAATCGTGAGGATCTCTATATCGAGAGAACGAGAGGAATTTATCACTAGCACCTGAGGTCACGATCGTTTGGATTAAAATCAGGTTTCCTTTGTCAAGCACACTTTCGGTCTTGCGAAATCACTCGCGATCCGATCGTGCATCACTGACAATCTCAACCTGTCATATTCCTAAGATCGGCCTATATTGGCTCAAAATATTTCCTCGACATTCATCGAAATCGGCGTTCCATCACGATTGGGTTCTCGGTCCACGTACCTTATCCTACTTAGCCTTTCCCATTTGGTTAGTATCCCGAGACTGATCAGGTCCAGGCGAGACTTACTAAAATTACACGAGAATTAATATACACTTAATAGATCCCGATAACGGGTCAAAATTCAGGATGTTACAGCAAGTTACCAATATTAATTTGAATGATTTTTCCAAATCCTCACGCGTTAGGCTACCATCTAGTCTTAGTTTCTCTTATTTCATTCAATTAATGATGTTTATTTGATTGTTTCAAAATCACTTCCGATTTAATAATTTACCAACATTTAATTTGAAGATGTTACCAGCATGTTAAATTTCCCAACTCTTACAAAAACTACCAATTTTTATTTGAGTTAGTTTACCAGTGTTTATTTAATTGTAACTTAAATAAGTTGGAACATCCCGCAAGCAAATGTGGTAAATTATGTGAATAGTTGAAACAATCAATAAAAGTTGGTAAGTGACTTAAATAAGAGTGTGTAACTTAATCACCACAAATAAATGATGGTAAACTATTGTAATGATGTTTGGTAATATTCAACAGAGTTGGTAATTTCATATATATAAGAGCAGTTAACATGCTAGTAAGCTTTCCAAACTAACGTCGTTAAACTATTGAAACTGTGGCGCTTCTCAAACAATTAAATAAATATTGGTAATTAACTTAAATAAGAGTGTACAATTTCGAATATGAGCTGTTAATCTTTTTGTGTTGGTAAGTTGCCGCAAATATCAGTAAATTATTGGAATGGTTGGTACTTCTAAAACAATCAAATAAATATTGATAACTAACTCAAATATCCATTGGTAGTTTCATGTAAGATTTCTTAAATTAGTTCTATATATAATTGTTGGTAAGTTATTGGATTACTTGGTAATTTTGGAAATAGTAGGTAATTTAGTATAAGAGTTAGTTCAACTCGTCGATAACTTCAACAAATAAATATTGGTAAACTCTAGAAATGACATGTGATTTCTACAAACAATCTAATAAACGGTGGTAAGTGGACTCAAATAACAGTTGGTAATTTTCTAGAAGAGATAGTAACTCAAACAAGTTGGTAAGCTGGCAAATAAACATTTTAGATTATTAAGGCACTTGATAATTTCGAAACACTAGAAAAAACGTTAGTAGTGACTCAAATAAATTTTGGTGATTGTCTAAAAAACTTGTAAATATAACACATTGGTAACTCGAACAAATAAATATTTGTACAATATTGAAAAAACAGTCGGTAATTCCACAAATTAAATATTCATTGGTAAAAGGACTCACAAATAAGAGTTGGTAGTTTTATAAAAGATGGTAAATTTAACATTATGGTAAGCTCCGCAAACAAATGTTGCTAAATCATTATAACCTTTGGTAATTTCGAAATAATAAAATAATGTTGATAACTCACTCAAATAAGATTTAGGGCTCGTTTTATCAAATGTGGAATCGACTAATGAGAACAAATTGAAACATTAATCATCAACGAGAAAATCAAATGCAGAATATTAAACACGTGCACAAGTACCTCCATGGTGTCCCGTGTCTGGCCAATTGTTCGTACATCCTTAAAGAGAAATTGAGTTTTCAAAAGATTAAGTTCCTAAGGTCTCATCGAATTTCGAAAAATGCAAAATGAATTTATTATGGGCATGCTTTTTGCGTGTTGTTGCAACCACCAGCACTATAATATCTTAGGGCAAAATGACACTATAAGTGCCATAACTTGTGTACGGCGCTCACTTTGGTGCCATAACTTTTTTTCGGATCACTTTGGTGCCAAGTCGGAGGAAAAACGATCACTTAAGTGTCATAACTTTTTTTTGGATCACTTTAGTGCTAAAATTTTTGAAAAACGATCACTTAAGTGCTAAAATTTTTGAAAAACGATCACTTAAGTGCCAATCTCCGGCGAGCCACGTCAGCTTCAGAAATTAATAAAAAAAAATGCCACGTCAGATTTCCGGCGAAAAATTGTGTACTGCACCGGAGTTGGCACTTAAGTAATCATTTTTCAAAAATTTTAGCACTTAAGTGATCGTTTTTCAAAAATTTTAGCACTAAAGTGATCCAAAAAAAAGTTAATGGCACTAAAGTGAGTGCCGTACACAAGTTATGGCACTTGTAGTGTACTTTTGCCTCTTAGTTCCTAAGGTCTCATCGAATTTCGAAAAATGCAAAATGAATTTATTATGGGCATGCTTTTTGCGTGTTGTTGCAACCACCAGCAATACAATATCTTACCTTTCGGTTTGCCAGGCGGTTAGGATACCTTTGAATAACATCCAAGTTTAGAAAAGATAACCTACCTAAAATACGAAATTCAAATAAGAAACAATATTATCAAAAATTTTATCGAGATCAAAGCGTTCCTAAAAATATTATAAATAAACTTACAGTTCAAGAAAATATATTATTTCCCTACTATTCAAATCACAAGGGAGGATCCCAAAATCTTTCAATACGGATTCGAAGTACTTCCAATACAAATCTCCCTCTATTGGAAAAGACTCGTTCTCGAGGCCAACTTCATGAAATTACATACTCTTCATGAAGCTCACTTTTGGAACTGCTTGATTTCCTTAGCTCTTTCTTCAGACTCTTCCTCACTTCCTCACGTATATGCTTGATTTCCTTCGCTCTTTCTTCAGCATATCCACTAAATTGACGCTTAGTGGGCAATGGTGTAAGATTGAAAGGACTTAAAAAATGCTTTTGATACACAACTTCAAATGGGCATTTTCCAGTAGCTTGCCTCACCGAATTATTATCGGCAGATTCATCTTGAACCAATAACAAATCCCACTGTTTAACATGTTTTCCAATAAAACTCCTTCATAAATTGCCCAAAATTCTATTAATAGCCTCCGCCTGTCCATCCATTTGAGGATCGCTAGCAGAACTAAACTAAGGTTGAGTCCCCATTTTTCACCGTAACGGATGCCAAATGTGACTCATAAACTTGACATCACTATTAGAAGGGGGTAGTTTTTGGAATACCACCTAGGTGCACAATTCACCAATATAAAACTCAATAACATGTAAACCATCAAGGCTCCGTGACAATCATTTACAAATTTTTTACCATATAAAAACCGTCCCGTTATCCCCTTCTTACTAATAGCAACATTTCCATTCATAATGAGCATGCGCAAGTGAAAGTGTTGATTAGGTTTGTCTCAATTTATAAAGTTTAATTGACACTCTTCACTTGTCCAATGAAAAAAACTCCCCACCTCTATCTTTTGAGAGATACGCCTTCAAATACAATTTCAAATATAACATTTTAAATCTTATTCCTTAAACTCCCTTTCATTTAATATTCTCTTCATCCTCTAGAACAATGTGCTATAATTTGAGAGAGTTCATTGAGAATTTACCATATTGAGAGTATCCAAACCATTAAGGAATGACAACTCATTGATAAAGGCGTCTTGAGAAAAAGTAGTTAAAACTTAATCGAAAGAAGGCGCAAAAAGACTCATCATATTCAACGGTTGTGCACCATAGGGGTTTAATAAATTGAACATGAGATCCACTAGATCAAGATGTCAAAATCTATCGATGCATGTACACTATCGATACATACATATATATATATATACATACATACATATATATATATATATATATATAGACACACAAATGCAAGGTATAATTGCAGTGGTTGTATTAACGATGATATGGTAAACTTTGAGCTCTTACACTACACCAACGTATACTTAGCTAAAAAACAAAAACTAAGCAAGACGGCTTGAATTGGGAAAATTACCAAATCAGTCATAAATCTATTACAATTGCAATTATGTCAATTCAGTCCTAAACCTTTTGCATTTGTGCCAATTCAGTCCATCTGGCCAATTTTAGCCGACCTGCGCTAATGTGGCACGGCCGGCGCTGACGTGGATAATTTTTAATAATATTTTTCAATCTTTTTTCCTTTTTTTCTCTTTCTTTCTTTTTTTTTCTTTTCCTCTTCCCTTGGCTGGTTGCCAGACGGGCCAAAGGCTAGGGCTGGTAAGGTCGCCTACGATGGCCATGGCGAGGCCCAACCTCGCCACCAAGAAAGAGAGAAAAAAAATCAAAAAATATAAAAATATTATTAAAAATTATCTACATCAGCATCGACCGACTAAAATTGGCTGAATGATTGAATTGACACAAATGCAAAATATTTAGGACTGAATTGGTACAATTGCAATAGGTTTATGACTGTTTTGGTAATTTTCCCGGTCTTGGATTCTATTATTTTTCATTTTTTTGTTATATATATAATATATGTGACCATTTAGGCGTACAAAATATGCCATTTTTAAAATTAAAAAAAAAACGATCGATGATGATCAAGTGCTTTTTATTCAAAAACTCAGAGCCAGATTTTGGATCAAAGATATATATATATATATATATATATATATATATATATATATTACTTTTTTTCTTTGTTCGTCTGGAATGTCCATGTAAGTTGGTTTTATTGTTCTTGCAGGGCCTTGTAAACTTGAAGTTCCTTAACATGAGAGAATGCCAGTCTCTGGAGAGTATGCCGGATCTCTCTTGTGCTCCAAATCTCGAGAAATTAAATCTCCGTGGGTGCAAAAACTTGGAGAGTGCCCACGAATCAGTTGCATATCACGGCAAGTTACGGTGGTTGGAGTTAGGTGGGTGCTCTAAATTGCGAAGATTCCCTGAGATTCCAGATAAAAACAAAAGTTTGGAAATGCTTTTTTTAGAAGAGACTTCAATTGAGGAACTTCCTACATCCATAGTAAATCTTATCTCTTTAGGGTATATGGATTTACAAAAATGCAAGAAACTGGCATTCATTCCGTCTAGTATTTACAGGTTGCAAAATCTCTGTCAGCTACATTTTTATGGCTGCTCAAAACTAATAAAGTTTCCAAAGGTGGAGGATTTGAGTGATCCCCATATGAAGACAGGATTTCCAAAGTTACATTCGTTAGGTCTCGGTGGATGCAATCTATCAGAAGTAGAGTTCCTGGAGAATGTTTCTTGTTTTCCCCGCTTAAGAACATTGTCTTTGTCGGGAAATAATTTTACTAACATTCCTACATGCGAGAAACTATATAACTTGGAAAGGTTGGGTGTTTCTAATTGCCAACAACTACAAGAGATCCCCAATATTCCAGAGAACATGGAGAGTGTAAGTGCAGCTAATTGCAAATCTCTGAGTAGAATTCCCTCCAACATGTGTGACGTTGGGTACGTTGACTTTCAATCATGTCATGAACTGGTCCGTAATGGGTATGGCGTGAATGATTGGTTCAAGCATAAGGTTAGACACTCTCTCTCTCTCTCTCTCTCTCTCTCTCTCTCTCTCTCTCTCTCTCTCTCTCTCTCTCTCTCTCTCTCTCTCTGATTAATACGGAGTCGTGTACATGTTTGCTGCAGTGAGTGTTTGTGTATTGCAAAAGGCTGGAAAATCTTGCATTGGTGGGCTAATTAAAAATAGCAGGCATATAGATCTACATGAATATGTGGTGGAGGTTGCTATAAGGCAACTCTAAAGATATTCTCTTTATTGATAGAGCTGTAGTTCACTGCTGTATTACAAGGATCACCCAATGAAAAACTTTAACAATGCACGTTCATCCAGTTACAAAATCTTCAACAATACATGTCTCGTTTCCGCCAATTAAGTATAAAAAATATTTGTAATGATATTGCTAACTATATCTAAAAACTCTAGGATTACCCACTTAACTCATTGAAACTCCTCTTTCTGGGTGCCAATTTCAAGAAAAAACTATCTAACAGTCTACATCTATGACAGAAATTTCATCACTGCAAAGGCGAAATTATTCTACCTGGAGGAGAGATGCCAAAATGGTTGATCCCTAATAAAAACGGTTATATATCTTTCGTGGCTTCAAAGGACTTGTATAAGAAGATCCTAAGAGTAGCTTGCTGTGCTGTGGTTTGTTCGAAAGAAGTGGGGTGGTTCGGGTTGTTAGCTCAGGGATTCGTTAATGGCAGACAAAGTGATGTTGGAAGATGCACTGCCCGCGGCAATTTATCTAATTCAGATCATTTGTGTCTTCAACTTTGGGAACCAAAGAGCCTGTGGAGAGTGGACGATTTTGGTGCTAATGACTTGAGACATTTCCACCTTAACCTTATAGAATATCCAGATAGAAGAGTAACTGTGAAAAACTATGGATTCCGACTATTATGTAAGCCACTAGAGAATGATTTGGAGGTTTTGCTTCAAGACAAACCGTTGCTGGATCCAGCTTTACTCTACGAAGTTGGGTATGAAGATAGTCAAACAAGCTTAGAGGAAGAACATCCAAGTGAAACGGAAGATTTACAAGATAGTCAAGCGAGCACCGAGGAAGATAGTTCAAGCGAATTAGTCCACCAAGGATTGAACATTGCTGACTTCTCAATTGAGGTATTTCTCTCTCTCTATATAAGTGTGTGTTGGGCGCACTGTGTTTGTATAATGCAAAAGCTGAAATTTCTAAGCACACGAACAAATCTGATATAAAGTGATTCTATACATATATAAAGCTAAACAAAATCTCACAATGACGAGGAAATATTCAGTGGTTTGCACATGCCACGTTAACGGCTGACGCGGCGTGCATAATTTACTCTCATCCACTAACAAATGGACCCATGGCTGCTGATGTGTATTAAAAAAATGATGTGGAATTTCTTTTTTTTCTTCGTTCTTCTAGACTCCTTCAACCTCCGCTCCGCTGGGCTTGACACCTCCGCTCCGCTGGGCTTGGCTCGTCCACCGCCAAGCTACCGCCGCCATCCTTGAGCCATCGCCCCACCGTCGCCACCACCGTCCGCGGCAAAGTTGTCGAGCTTGTCGCCGGCAACCATGGACGAGCCAAGACTCGAGCTGAAAGCTGTTAAGCAGTAAACCAGATCTAGCTGTTGAGCGACGGTTGATCACCGCATCCAGGCCAACCTCCGCATCCAACCTCTCCGTTGTCCCGGCGGCTAAGTCTTGGCCGCGAGCGCTCGTCCACAGATATGGAGATGCAGAGTAACGGTCGGCCGTGGACGGCCTCTCGTCCACAGATCTGAGCGACGACCTCCGCGGCCAAATTTGGCGTTCTTTCAAAAACCTCGCGGCCATGGACGGTGGCTCGAGTCATTTGACCCTACCGACAGGATGAAGTTTTGGGAATGAAGTTCTGTGAATTGCGTGGGGTTTTCTCGATTGTGTTTCAAGAGGCCTACTGCTCCAGATTTGGATTTCGTTGGTGAATGAACAGAGGAAGAAGAAGCGCTCGTCCATGGCCGACCTCCGCGCGATTTATGGACGAGCCACCGTCCGTGGCCACCCAACCTGCTCAAGTCATGGCTTCAGATCTGGTGTTCTCTCGCGGCCATGGATGGTGCCTTGAGTCATTTGGCCCTAGTTTTAAAGTTCGGCCACCTATTGCTCCAGATTTGGAGTTCGTTCGTGGATGAACAGAGGAAGACAAAACGCTCGTCCATGGCCGACCTCCACGCGATTTCTGGACGAGTCACCGTCCATGGCCACCCCTCCTGCGCGTCTTCAGATTTGTGACGAGAAGTCGTGCCGTCGTCGCCAGTGGATGAGCGGCCGTCCATACCAGCCGCCGCCGCCATGGAAACCCAGATGAAGAAGGAGTGCGTTGTTGAAGAAGGAAGAAAAAGAAGAAATTCCACGTCATTTTTTTAATACACATCACCAGCCATGTGTCCATTTGTTAGTGGATGAGAGTAAAATATGCGTGCCACGTCAGCCGTTGACGTGGGGCGTGCAAACGACTGAATATTTTCTCCCCGCAATGACGCAATGTTCATAATTCCTATATTAAAAAATAAATGCTAAAATCTAAGAAAATCTAACAAACACTAGACACGTAATTCTTGCTGTTACGGTTGATCATAACAACCTACACAACGAATAGTACTGGATCAACTCTATGGATCAAAATAAAACTGCACAACGACAATAACTCAATAATTCGACCTGACAATTTTTTCACTCTCAGATGTTTTATGTTTGTAGAGTTGGATTAAGTTTAGTTTTTTTTTTTTTGCAATGAATTCGTGCGCTATAATATCAAGCCAATATTATTTGTCTATGTCTTTACGGTGAGCATATCTCTGTTCACTCTTAGGTGCTTTGCACTTCTACGATCAAATCCAAAACAATTATAATCACACAACTGTGAAAAAGGAATGCTAAATTTTTAACCATGAAAACGTTACTGTCGCGTTAAAGTAACTGAAAACGAGATTATAATAATCGAATCTACCTTTGATTTTTGAGGCAATTTGGTAAATCTTTTCAATGCACCCCGTGCAGTGCAATTCCAGCTTCAGGACCGCCGTGGTCACCGGAGGCTTAAATGTATCGCCATTAAACAACACACAAACAAGCTCAATTAAAATACTTATATAAAAATATAATAAATTACTTAATATACACATTTTGTGAGTTAATTTTAATAAGTCTAACATCATTTTATAGTATAACGGATAAAAGTTCTAAGCAAATAATTCATCCCTGGATTGCCAAAATCTCACTTTGATATAAAACAAAAAAGAAGACGAGCAGCATCAATCGATCAAATGGATGTCATCAAAACAATAATCAAAATAATGGGGCAAGACAAAACGAAAAGGCGTAAAAGCCCAAGAGCCTCTCTTTTGAGAATCAAATCCGGTTCGATTTTCATGAACTTTAACATCGGATAGTTACTGAGCCCAATCAACTTTCCTATGTTTGAGCATCCCAACTTAGTTTCATCTACTAAGCTCGAAGAAGAAAAGGTACACGAGTTGCTATTGTGATAAGGAACCATCGCACAACCTTGCTAGGTGACACATGTCAACCGGCACATGGGGATTACCTGGGACAATTTGCTTTAGTTTACCTAATTGAGAGTATCGGATTTAAGATGTTCCTTTTATATACAGTTAGAGCAGAAGTTTTTCCTTTTCAATTTTCCATTGATATAAATGCGAGTAGAAATTTTTTCTTTTATTTATCCTAATAATGTTAAGTTTGTTGCATTAAGTAAGTTGGAATTCAATTAGATCATTTTGTACTGAAAAATCAGCGATGTCTAAAGCGAACAAATAACAATGAACATTAGACTGCCGTGTCTGAATAGGATGATTAATTTCTTGGATATGCTGTTCTATTTGCCATCATTTTCACTTCCTATATAGTACACTCGTACAGTATGAGCTACATTGTAGGGAGATGTCAATCTAATATTAGTGGTGGCTACAGCACTTGCTAGGGAATGATTTTTATTGCGTGAGTAATGTATATGACGCAAGCAAGGATCAATATGTCTAATTATTATAGAACTCTATCTTTGGTTGAATTACTGGGAATATGTTCAAAATCAAATTCTTCATCTTGAACTAATTACAAAATTGGGTACTTCTAACAATTTAGCCATACAACAGAAGCATCGCTATTCCCAGATTCCTTCTGACTTCCGAAATATTCGCCCTGGAGGAGATATGCCGGAGAAGTTCGTGCCTGTTGAAGACGGTACCATATCTTTCAAGGCGTCACATGACTTGTACGACAAATTCAAAGGATTGGCTCTCTGTGTTGTTTTCGATGTAGAAGATGAAGAAAAGGAAATATCTTTCGACATTGTGCCACATGTTCACTGCCAAAGGCGGAATGCGCTATCAGGAACTCTCGGTTCATTTGATTTGGATCACATGTGGATCCAGTTTCTCGAACCAAATGCGCTGTGGGGGGTGTTGGGGGGAGCAGTTGATTTCGATCAATTCGAGGAGAGCTATTTACAATTTAGCCTTACGGTTCGAGTATCGGGTGGAATCGTGAAAAAGTTGGGATATATGCTAAGATGCAGGCGACTAGAGGATGATTTGAAGGTTGTGCTTGAAGAGAATAAATTAGTGAATCCAGCTTCACTATATGAGGAATCTGATTCGGAGGATGACACTTGGCCTTACCCGAGAGATGTGTTTGAAAGATACGATCGAAATAAATACTTGCGCAGCGTTCGCTGTTTTATCGGACTGGAAGGCAGTGAAACAGATTAAATGGGAAGAGGCGAGTGGAGTAGTGTTGGCTTACAACTCCCAAGGATGCAATCGTCAAGCCAGCGAAACAAATTAGGGGTCGCACATGTTTCTTGACATGTGAATAGATAGAGGGTGACTTGGCAGTTGGCACCCAACATTCATAGCTAGGGTGTTTGTATTTCCATATTTCCCTCATCGATCGGATCGCGATCTCACTAATGAATGTCATTTTCTGTACAACATGCTTTGCTACATGTCGTTTACCGATTTCAGTGGCGTTAGCGTATTCTTGTAATAATCTTGAGAAGTCGGCACTTTTAACTAAACACTGCAGATCATTTTTATCCCAACTGCACCTACTGGCTACCAGGAACACTGTTCCGAGCATGGTAATTTTCTAATACAGCTCGTAGATATTAAACCCCGTTGGTAAAATTATATATCCAGCGACCTACTAGTGGTCAGGTATGCTCATGATGATTTAGCAACAATGTCAGCAACTTACGAACGTGAAATGCAATGATTAATTATCAACTTTTTTCATATATTTACCACTCAAAGCAAAAATTTAACGGCGAATGTATTTACCACATAGTTCCGTTTTCTTAAGGGAGCAAGTGATTGCCAAAGTAGGGAATTTACCGACTTTAAGTGAAAAGCAAATCATCTACTTATTATGTAGATAGTTACTGCTCGAATCATAAACTTAGCAATGAAATCTGCAACTTGCCAACATAGTCCGCTTACAAACTAGTTAGTTATCACTAAAGTAAGAAATTTGCCATTATAGGTAAAATCGAAGTTAGTAAATCATCGTTGGATTAAGTAACTTGCCAATGTAGGCCCACTTTTACTGTAATATGTTACCAATAATTTTGAGGAATTTAAGAAAGCCAAATTCAACAGTAAGTCGTCAAGCTGTCTAGAAATTTGCTATTGAAAGTAAAATCTTACTATTCAAGTTAGTAAGTCGTAAGCTGGACGGAGGGAGAGTAGGAGGAGTTGCGTGGCCGTTGGATCACATCATAAGCTGGACACTTGTTGTCCATCGGGTGAGGGGACAGTACGGGGTACACTACGAACATTGCCCTCGGCCATAAGCCAATCATGTCACAGAAATAATACAATACGGCCACATCTCGTATAGAAGTTTTCGCATGATACGTTAAGAATTTCTTACTCAAAAGTTTAAATTATTAGGAATGACCGTAAATAAAGACCCCGTTTGTTTCGCGAAAATTAATAAGTCGGAAAACGTTATCCTAAAAGTGATCGTGTAACATTCCGGATTTTGGCCCATTTTTGAGATTTATAAAACGTGTGATTCGTCAGTGCGCTTATAATGGAATTTCGCCTGGGAACTGATCACTCTCGGGTTCTTATTTTTAAAAATAGAAATTTTGCTAGAATCGCACTCGATCGAATTTGACCGTTATTTATACTCTGAACTTGGCAGTCGATTTCCGGGAGTTTCGGGACGAAATAAATTGGACGGTGTCGAAATTATTGTGGCCAGTATCGGGATTGTCAGGATTAGTGGAAAAGTGTATTTTTGATTCGAGTACGAATTTGGACCGGTAGACCTCCCTCGTAGTGTGGTTTGGGGTATTTTATTTTGGCCGTATGCCCTAGAATGTTGTTGGGATTTATCGTGGACCATTAGGCTTTTTCCGAATTTAAATCGGGACCGATAAGTCGATTTTTAGTTTGGATCGTGTCCGTTGATTCGCGCTTGAAATTTGAATTTGTCCTTTTTCCTCTCTTTTTCTCTCTCCTCTCTCTCGGCCGAAACCCCCCTTCCCCGCGCGTGACTCTCTCTCTCTCTCTCTCTCTCTCTCTCTCTCTCTCTCCCTTTTCCCCCCTAGTTGCCGTGCACGCAGCCCCTACGCGCACGTCCCCTCCCCATGCAGCCGTCCCTTCCTTCTTCCCGTTCTGCACATGCAGACGCCCCCCACCCCTCTCTGACATCATCTCTCTCTCTCCTCTCTTCTCTCTCTCCTCCTTCCCTCCCTTCTCCTTCTTCTTCGTTTGTTTTCCTCTGGCCGCGTCTGCTTCGCTTTCGTCCCGTGCTCGCCGACCGCCGCCGAGCTCGCCAGGCCGTCGCTCGCCGCCGTCGCCAGACCGCCGCGCCGCGCCGCCCGGCCAGCCCCTGCTCCGCCCCGTCGTCGCCGGCTCCCACCCCCGACTGCTCTCTCTCTCCCTCGCTGTCCTCCGCGTGCGAGCAGCGAGCTCGTCGCCGCTGCCGCCGTGCCCGGCGCCGCCCAGCCGCACCTGGCCGCTCCGCCGTCGTCCCAGTCGCCGTTGTCCGCCGCGCCGCCGCCCTCTGCAGCCGCACCACCTTCCCCTCCTCTCTTCCTCTGTTTTCTCTCTCTCGGTCCCTGCCCGACCGTCACCGCCGTGAGTCGCCGCCCGCCGTGCCGGAGCTGCTGCTGCCTCGGCGACGTTGCTGCTTGCTCAGTCCAGCTCGTCGTCGCCCGTCCGGCCACAACTCCGGCGACGTTGCTGCCGCCGTTCTCCTCCGCTTTTCTCCCCCTCCGCTCGAACCAGCACCGCCGCCGCCCCTGCTCGAGCTCGCCGCTGCGCCTGGCGGGTTCCGGTCGCCTGCCCAGCCGTCCAAGAAGCCCCTCTCCTCTCCTCTCTGCTCCCCGCTCGCCGGAGCCAGCTCCGCCGCCTGCGACGCTGCTGCTTCCGTTCTGTCCAGCCGGCCACCTGCCCCGCCGTTCCCGTCGCTGTCCATTTCCCGGGCGGTCACTGTTCACCGCCGGTGAGCACTATTCATCGCCGGTGTTACTGTTCACTTCCGGCGAAGTACTGTTCACTCGAGCCGTACTGTTCATCTGGCCCATTTTTGAGCGTAGGACACCCGGTGAGTTGACCCTAAACCCTAATTAGGATAATTCGCATTTTTAGACGAGTTTAGGGGTTAATTAGGGTAATTTAGGGGTTAATTGTGAAAATGATTAGGGATTGAAATTGTGATCGATTTGGTGGATTAGTGTGATAAATTAATGGAGGATTAGTGGCCCGAGAGGCGTGATAAGTGGGCTGGTCAGTTTGGATTAAATCGGGCCGAGTTCGGGAATGTTTGGATTCAATATGTGGATTATAATGCGCGCCGTATTTGATTTTGTGATGGTCAATTAGAATGATATTTGAGGAGTATAATGGAGCATTTTGATGACAATTATTGACCTAGAGTTTGTGGTATAGTGGCTAGCCACGATCGATTTGATTTAAGCGAAGCGCGAGCAATTTGAGGCTTAATCGAGCAATTACTAGGAATGATCGATTGGTGTAATTGATTGGCTAGTTGAGCCTCGGTTGTGGTAATTTGATGGTGTCCTGTCGCGTGTCTAGCGGGACTAGAAATGGATTAATTGGTGGGCCTCGAATGCGAGAATGCTGGTTGACCCGGTTATGTGAATTTGTGCATGAATAGCGTGCTGATTTGATGCTATGGCCGATTTAAATTGATTGTCTGATTTGGGCATGTTGATTTGTGAATTTGAATATGCGCGGTACAAGTTGAGTATGTTACATCGTAATTCGCGCATGTGGATGCCCAAGTGTGAACTTTATGGCCATGGGTGCATATCTCAAGCATTGGCACGGCATTTACATTTATAAGTGTGCCCGAGTGACATGTGCATTGTGATCACCTAAATTGCCCTGATGCGTCTGACGCGGGGTTCAGATAAAATTGAGGTTTGTGAATGTGTGATCATAATAAACCCTGATGCGTGTTACGCGGGGTAGTGAACCCGTCCTGAGGCGTGTTACGCGGGACGATGCCCGGTTTACCGGAAGATGACCAACCTGATGCGTTTTACGCGGGTAATGTGTCATGAGCCTGATGCGTTTTACGCGGGCCAGAGATCGATCTCGAAGTGATAGACCTGATGCGTGTTACGCGGGTCGGACCTGATGCGTTTAACGCGGGTCGGAGGAGAAATTGAGAATTGGCTGAGTGCTAGTGTGCAAGTATGCGGTAAAGCATTGATGAGGCATGAGCATGAGTGCGAGCACTGGCATATGCATAACATGCGTTGTGACATAGGAATGCGCGTGTATGTACTGTGATTAAATTCTGTTGCGTGATTATTATTATTCATGGGATGCCTGACCTGCAGGGTTGAGTGACTTCTAGATTCGGGTCTAGGGCCTGAGTCATATACTGTCTAGACTGTGTGCTGCTGTTTAGTACTTGTCAGGAGGTGCATGTTAGCCTAGTTTAGGTTTAGGGAATTACTCGCTGAGATTTATTCTCACGGTTGTTGTAAAACCGACTTTTCAGATCCCCGGCCTTGAGGACGACAGGCGTACTGATACATTTTTGGGAAGAGCCCCAGCTAGCCGTAGTGGCCTTGAATCGCTTTTGATTTTTGGTATTTGGGGCTGTAAATGAATATTGTTTATGATTCTCAGTATTAGTTCAAGTATTGATTTCGGTGGTTACCCTTGGTTATGCGTTTATCTATGTACGGGTGGTTTTAATTGCTTCCGCATGTGCTTTAAATCTCTGCGTTGGGTTTGGGTCGGCGACGCGTCCTGGGACGTCGCACACGAATCGACCTCTGCGAGGGATGTGGCGCACCGAGAAGTGCGGGGCGTGACAGATCGCTTGAAATAATTACTCAATAAAAAATATTTTTATTATTATGAAAATAATTTATGTCTAAATATTTTTTATGGACGATGATAATATTTTTCATTCATTTATTTTTGTACACGATACAAGCGGTAGTTTATAGGAAAATATTTTTTAAATCATTAATTTTTGCGAAACAAAAAAGTACTAAATATGATTATAAGAATGTTGCGAGCATATGCCGCTCTTACCGGGATAGAACCCGCTATAGTTGACATTTCCACCTCAGAATTCAAATTGGGAACAATATTTATTAACAAGAAATTGTTTGTGGGCAATTGGGGAGGTTCCTTAAGAAGCGAAGCCCGCGCGAAGAAGCAACAGAGACTCTTGGCTTGTAATCTGTTGTTGGGTCCACTTCACATAGCGTTGAATGAAGTTCATACCCTGTTAAATTTCATCGACAAGAAAGAGCGACCAATCAAATCACACCCTAGCGTTGATCAAAGCATATGATTAATTTTCAAAGATTGATGAAGGAATAGTTTAATATTATCGCGTGAATTTATTCTCATGAGATTTTGCTCATTTTCTGTTCTAAAAAATAGTATTATGAGTATAGCATGACCCGAAAGCACAAAGTAAAAACTTCAAAGAGAAAAAAGAACGATGCATCTAATACAACATGTTCCGATAGTAATAGAACAAGCCTATCTAATATTTTCTATCATATGATATATGTTATGATGGCAATTCACTTCGTTAAATTTCCATTTTAGTACAACTCCTTGTTACTCCTTTAAAGCATCAATGAGGTTTCTGCCTCATTTTAAGTTCAAAATCTTCAAGATTACAAGAGGAGGGTAACTCTCTCTCTCTCTCTCAAAATGAAGAATGTCAACAACAGCAATACAAGGCTCATCCTCCTCCACCCTTACATCCAGAAGCAAGGAAGCTCCAACTTCAATTTATTATGAGGTGGATTTTCATCTTCATCTCTTCCTGAAATTCTCTCAAACTTGCCATCGGTGTAGACACCTTGAAATTGTTTGTCAATGCCAGAATGTATCATGAGGGGGATTTTGGAGTTAAAAGAGTTAGTCCTCCTAAGTTTTTTCTTTTCCACCTTATCCCTCAAGGCATTATTGTCTTGCTTGACAAATTGCTTCAATGTGATATGGCGATTGACATACCCATGAACGAAAGAATTCATACTTCCACTTCTTTGTGTGGAAGACATTTTCGCCTAAAAACTGCATTTCACACAAATGAAAATTCAATGATAACGCTCGTTATGTGAGTATGCATTGACCATTATTAGAAAGAATATAAATAGACCAAGTGTTTTAACTTCCCAAAGAAGGATCAATTCATGAAGGCTTCTTCACGAACTAATCAATCCTTTATCTAATCAATTCGTGCGGACTTCTTCGTGAACTAATCAATAGTTCATGCTAATCCATACGTAATATCTTTCATACACCGACAATGTATGAAATCATGCACTATTGCCTCTTATTTTTAGTAATTTGTACAATGTTAAGTCCAGCTTGATCACTAGCATGGTAGTAATATTAAATAAAAAAGTTTCTTAAACCTTATACTTGTTAAATTTCTTAAAAAATTTGGTATTGAAATTTTTACAATCTCATTGTCTACAAACGAAACAATTTACAATTTTCTCCCATATTTTGTAATGGCATTGAAATTGCGATTCTCAAACTATTCTTTTCTCTTTTAAAAGGTTTTTATTTTCAGTTCTTAACCATGGAAAAAAAATTCGACCAAAAAAAAAACCATGAAAAAAATGCAAAAGAAAAGACAAAAGAAGAAGAAGAAGAAGGTGTGCGGTATCACTACTGATACGTTCGGACTGATACTTCTTCAACTTCCAAAGCAAAATGGCCGTTCGACGTCTTCCTCAGCTTCAGAGGCGAGGTCGTCAGCCCCAACTTCCTCCCTTACCACGACGGGGCTCTGCTTCATGTAGGCATCAACGCCTACATCGACAGCGATGACTTGATGTCCGCGCTCACGGATCGCCGTGTTCGTCTTCTCCAAGAACTACGCTTCGTCTGGGTGGTGCCATGGACGAGCTGGGTGAAGGTAATGGAATGTAAGTGGCTCAAGGGACAGCTGGTGTTGCCCGTGTTCTACCGAGGGAGATTCGAGGGCAGAGAGAGAGAGAGAGAGAGAGTTATGGCAGGGCATTGGCCGGGCACGAGGAGAAATTGGGAAAGGATTCTGCGAAGGTGAAGAAGTGGAGGCAAGCCCTAATTGAAGCCGCCAATTTGTCCGGTTGGCATTATGTCCATGGGTAATCCCAGTATTCCTATTCGATCCTGTAAAAGAATTCGGAATTCTCTGATTTTATTGATGCATGATGGAATCGATTAGTGCGTTAGAGTCATGTTTTGGACTGTTGAAGAGTGATTGTTTACTTCGTGTTAGGTTTAGTTAGTTCAATGGATAGTATATTGCCATTCATTCCCATTCCCCTTTGCTGCTTTGTTTTGGCAGAGATGAGACCAAGTTCATCGAGAGCATCGTCAGAGAGATCTCGACTCGACTATAGCAGGGCGAGTTCCCTCGAATGTTGCTAAGTATCCTGTTGGTGTAGGTTGCCGGGTAGAGAAAGTAAATTCGTTGTTAAGTACGGGCTTGAATGACATTCGGATGATAGGAATATGGGGCACTGGAGATATTGGGAAGACCACTATTGCTAAAGCTGTCTATAACAGTATCGCTAGTCAGTTTTGTGGGTGCAGGTTTCTTGCAAATGCTAGAGAAACTTCCAGTAAACCTGATGGCCTTGTTCATTTGCAGAAAGCACTCTTATCCGAGATATTGTGGAAAGAAAATTTAGTGGTCTTCAGTACTGGTCCAAAGAAAATTGTTTGGCTTGATGTGCATAACAGCCGGATAAAAGAATTAGGAGGGAACTTGAAGGTACATCATACATGCTTTTGTTGATGATTTTCATTTTAGGTTGCCTTTAACAAAATGAAATTGATCGAAATCTCATTCAGCTGTTCTTTTCAATTTGCAGCATTTTAGAAATTTGAAGTTCCTAAATTTCAGCCAGTGTAAGTCCCTGATTAGTGTTCCGGACTTCTCAGAGGTACCAAATTTGGAGACATTGAACTTAAGTAGGTGCTCGAACCTCTAGGAGCTTCCAAGCAAACTGAAGCTGAAATATCTTCAAACACTTTACGTAACTGGCTACTCTAAGCTCGATAAGTTTTCTGATATTGAGGAGATGGAGAGCTTAACAAAACTTTATTTGTCTCAAACTTCTATAAAAGAACTTCCCACGTCAATCGAAAAACTAACCTCTGTTAAGGTTTTGCTTTTGAATTCGTGCAAAAGTCTTATCAGTCTTCCTAGTAGCATTTATGAGATGCAAAGTCTAGAGCACCTTTCTCTTGAAAATTGTTCAATGTTTGGTTTGTTTCCAGAGAACAGTGAGAGCACCAATCTCTCTAATGGTAAACGTGGATTTCCAAATCTGGTCTCCTTGAAACTTAGTGGCTGCAATCTGTCAGAGGCTGAATTCCTTCAGAGTCTTACCTTCTTCTCTACTTTAAACATTTTGCATCTCTCAGGAAATAGCTTAGTTAGTCTTCCTACATGCACTAGCAAGTTTGAGGAGTTGATGGTCCTCAAATTAGATGATTGTAAGCAGCTAGAGGAGATCCTAAAGCTTCCACCAAATATTTGCACCGTTGAAGCAAATGGATGCAATGCATTATCCAATTTCCCAAAGTTGCCTATTCGGTGCATTAAGTTCTCCATGTCAGTGTACGTTTGCTTAGATTCATGTCATGGATTGGTTCGTGAAGGTATCGACCTGGCTAAGATTTTATCACTTGAGGTCTCTCTCTCTCTCTCTCTCTCTCTCTCTCTCTCTCTCTCTCTCTCTCTTCAGCCACATGCATGAGCTGGTGTGATTCTGATTTTATAGATTTGCTATAGCAGGATGTTCATGAGATGGGTTACTACATGGATACTATACTTCTTGGAAGAGAGATTCCATGTTGGTTTATCCTAAGTCAAGATCATTCTGTCTCTTTCTGGGTACCCTGACATTTGCACGCGGAAATCCTTGGATTGGCTTTGTGTGTTGCTTTTGAATTGGAGGAGGGAATTGAGGCTAGCATTTCATGTGAGGTTCGAGTATTGGTCAATCATATTCAAAGTAACTATGATACAAGAACTTTCTATTCATTACAGTCTGATCACTTGTGGTTTAATTATTTTCCATTCTGTACATTTGATGAACTAGATGAGATGCTGGAGATTGAGTGGAGTCTCTTCCAGGTTTCATTTGAAGTATCAGAAGCAACACTGAGAAGGTGTGAGTTTCGCCTTATATGCAGGCAAGTGGACGATGAACTAAGGGTTCTATGCCAACATGAATTGCCCTTAGGAAGTGCCTCAAGCCAACATGAATTGCCCTCAGGATGTGCCTCAATCCTTTAAAGATAATCTCAATTATCAGAGATATTCTTGAATCACATTTTGCTAAATGATTCCTTGCCCTTCAATTTCAACAATTTCAATACTTGTGCTGTTTCCTGGCGAGAGTGGCCCTTTTGTCCATTTTCTGATGGGTTTTCTAATGGAATTGTCATATGTGATGACCACAGTGGCGGCCACATCAAGCAACTTCATCTAGGTTTGTCACGAAAGATGGATGGATGGGACATTTGTTGATTTGGCTAGTGCTAATGCTAAATTATGGAAATTAAATTGCGAGGGATTACTTTGCAGATGTCCAAAAGTATACATATAAACCCTGCATATAATTTAGCGGTCACAAATTTTAAACTCTCTGCAGCCGAATTTAGCTTTAGGCAGTTGGGAATTTAAATGCTGAGATATAAAGGGATATTGAAAGAAGTTACGTAGGTCTTGGTTTTTGGCCTCAATGTAAGTATTGTTTGAGTCACTATATATGATTTTGAGCTTTAAAACCTGCTTCATTTTTTATTGCTCTTCATGCTTCACTCCTGGGGATCATATAATTTCTTCGAGATTGCTTATTGCGTCACCAAACGAAGTATCAATGTCAAAACACAAGAAGACCGAACATTCTAGCTCTTTGCTCTCTCTTTCATATTTATGTGTCTATTGATCTCTTTCAGTTTCCCACTTTCATGCTAGTTGGAGTGCTTATAATGCAAGATTATAAAAGTAGTAAAATTTGCTGAGGTGAGCTTTTCCAAGTTTCTCAGATGTATCTCTGAGTCTGCTTTTTACCAAATTAAGGCAGCAGGTGTTAATTTTACTCTGCTGCAGAGCTTTTGGATGTTCTGTCTTTACGGATGTTTGAGCAAGTACGAGTTTGACAAGTTCCATATGTTTTATCCCACAAGTATCAATTGTGTGAAATCTCTTTGCTTTTCAATAAATTCATGATGTGTGTACCTTCAAACTCTTTAAATCATATTGAAATACCTTTCTATTTTTCAAAATGGTATTTCTCTGTGCATCCATATCATTGCCCTTCTATTTACCATTTTCTTGTCTTTTTTGTGTTTGTGACAGACTGGTATTACTTATGCAAGAGGATATTCTATGAAGGAGCGGGAGAAAGAGCTTATTGGTGAAGACATACTTAGATCAAAACCCTTTTCTTTAATCAGCACAACTATCTTCATACTTGCATAACTAATACATCTTGTGTGGAATATTACAATTGATTTACATGTCAAAGCTTTCCTCTCGAGTTACCCAATAGGCTTGCACTCTAAATTTGGATTTCTTCGTTCCCCTTGTATACTGATATGTCTCTAATAAGCGAATCACGAGAGACTATTTAAGCAAACGATTACAAAAAATGGAAGCACCATCCTTTTACATGAAGGGCATAGCAAAAATAATGCAAATTTTAGCTACCAAAATAGTTTTCGTGTCTAAGACTCGTTTGTTTCACGAAAAATATTTTCCTCTTTTTTCAGTGTTTGGTTAACTTATGACTGAATTGGGACTGATGTAATAAGTTTAGGACTTTTTTGGTATTTTTCCCTCAAACTTCCACAACAAGTTAGAGATTTCAATTACATCAAAATAGCCATTGTAAAGACTGTTCTTAGCTCTGAGCGGTCACTATGGAAAATGGAATAGCAAGTTTCTGAGCTTTGCAAAGTCTGTTCTTAGGCAAATTCCGCAGGAGCTTGTTAATTGGGATAACTTGTCTATAATTTGCAGAAAAAGAAAGAAAAGAAAGACAAAAAGTCCCTGGTTGCGAATGCCATTTCCTGGAAGCCCCAGCGACGTACTTTTTTTGGGAGCCAATGGAGGAGCTAACCTTTTCCAAAGTGGATGCACTTTACTTTCCAGATAAGAAAAAGAAAAACAAAGGACTAAAGTACTTTTTTATTTTTTTTGGTCAGACGGGACTAAAGTACTTTAAAGGGGAGCCAATGGACGAGCTAACTTTTCTTAAAGAGACGAGATACTTTACTTTCCATATAAGAAAAAAAAAGGCAGAGGACTAAACAGATGGAAGCCATTTCCTCGAAGCTAGTCCATTAGGTACGGAGATGCTCCTTCAATCATGCCTTTCAGTGATGATTTGCAAACACGAAGGTTTGTAACCAATCAATCAAAAAACTGACCCCCAACGAGTTATATATTCAACGGATGTGCACCATAGGGGTTCAACACGAATGACAACTCATTAATTGTTTTTATTTTTAAAATTTAGAAAAATTAGTTTAAATTATTTGATTTTTTTCATTAAAAGAATTAAAATTAATTTAGAAAAGTAATGGGCCCGGACCAACCGAGCCCGGAACGGCCCTTTGGCCCCTCCTAACTGGCACAGCACAAGGACTTGCACTCCCTTCCACCAGGCCTTTCGCCATAAGGTTTTTCACTTGACGTCGGAGTTCTTCATTATTCTTGGGACTCGCGGGGTAGGCAACTTTGTTGGGGGATAACTGTGGTGATGCACATCACCCATGGGCGGCAAGGCAGCTGGAATATCATCAGGAACAAAAATTATAAATTCTTCAAGAAGTGGCTCAATTGTCTTGGCAATTCCAAACATGTGTCTCCTCGTAGGCTTTTATTAATCCAGAAAAGGATGTTAAAGCGATTTCTTCCCTTGCCTACTTGGGGTGATTATCAATTTTTAGAGGTGCAGGAGTAATCTATACACCATCCTTCTCAAAGGAGTAAGTGTATCCAAATCCATCATGAATAGTTAAATGGTAACATTGCCATGACCATTTAAGTAACATATGACACACATCCATTGGAATTGAAATCACATTATACCACACTTTGTCGAGATATTTATTTGGAATAGAAAATTGAATCAAACCTCGGTGGAGACGTTTACTTCATTTCCCTCCCTTAACTATTGTGACTTGTCAGGGTAGGGATGATCTATCATTGGCAACTTCAACTTCTCGACCATTACAGCTGCTACAATATTCTTGTAGCCTCCTCAATCTATGATAGAATTGCAAATCTCGCCATGTGACGTGCACTTTGTGTGGAAAACATTGTGGTGCGCTTTATTCGTCAACTCTCTGTGCGTTGTCTTTCTCTTTCAAGCCAGGATAGATCGTCACCATGTGACCTGTCAGTATGCAGGAGTAGTAGTGCAACTTTCCGCCCAACTCACGAGTACAGTGGGAACACCAATTGCAGTCAACAGATTCAAAAGAGAAAAAAAAGAACAATTGAACCTTCATAAGTCAAGAATGCAGTGGGAACATCATCTTGTTTGTTTGCTTTTGCTTTGAAATCAGGGTGGGTTCATGCATGCATGTGGTGCGTGGAAAGTAGAGCGTCGGTGCATTGTCAGCTTTGTTAATCGAGCGGCCTTTTGTCCTGTTGTGACCCTGGGGGGATACAACATGGGACGCTCGGAAAATTACAAAAGCTTGTAAAATTGTCTGGCCACTATCGCTTTATGAAATGTGGGGAAAAAGGGGCAAAAGGATGCGTAAGCCTCTCTGCACTTGGCGCGTGAATATATCGGATTCCTCTTGACACTTGTTGATCGTACTTTTGTTCAATTATGGATTTTGATGAAAATGTATCACCAACTCTTTTAATTTATCAAGATGTGATGTCATGATATTTAGCTCGGAAAATTCAGATTCATCTAGACCCAGGTTCAATGGCAAAGGCCCGAGAACACATAGAGGGGTTCCATGCCCAAACGTAGGGTTTTTGGTTTACGAGCTAATATCTAGTCATATTTTGAAAAAATAATTTCTGATATTTTAAAGTATAAATCATTTTCTTGAATTTTAGTATAAATTTCCGTTGACTCATTTTCCTAAACAATTCAAACGTCATAAAATGAAGAAAATGTTTTCACGAAACAAAAAGAGCATAATCATGGAGTGTATGTTCTTTCTTATAATTTTCATGAATCTTCACAAATATCTTCATCGAGAATTGTTGCAATTAAAAAAAACTGAAATTCACAACGTTCCATTCTTCGTTACAACGTGATGTTGTAAATATTTGTAAATCGTCATGATTTTAAGATCTCAAATTTACAACACTTTACTCTCGGCTACGATGGAACCTCGTAACTCTTTGTAAATCCTCATAATTACCATCCATATTTACGACTTTATGTTCTTTGTTACAACCACGTGTCCCAACCCTTTGTAAATTGTTGCAATTAAAAAAAATCTAATTTTATGATGTTTTGTTCTTAGTTATAATAAATCATTGTAAAGGCATGATGAACATCACTTAATCATGCATGCGCTTAAAGAAGGGAATGCGACAATGACAAATAGAATCAAATGAAGAGCAAATCAAAACGTAAAGTTACTCGAGCATCTTCGTTTTTTCAAATTACAAAGTAGCCTTCCTCGGCAAAGGCATGATGAACATCACTTAATCATGCATGCGCTTTCAATTCAATTCGCTCCAATTTTCTTATGGTAGCCTACCGTGTCAGATCAATCAGAATTTTTTTTAAGGGAGTAGATAGAAGGGAAGCGAACTGCTTTTGGCTTATTCTTCTTTTTCTCCTCTTTTACTGTGCATTGCGTGCTCAACTTTTTGTGCCAGATTTATCGTTCTGGAAGTTCTTGTTTTTTGCCTTCTTCATTCGATTAATATCTAAAATCACGTGGTGGGTTCACGCGTGTCACGAGTCCTTCCAGACAAATTGTGATGAACAATTAGTTGTGCTTGTGATATCGATGAGTTTTACACACGAAAACTTACGGCGCATTTTTTCTGCTCCTTTCTTCATGATTTTGTAGAGATATGTATCAAACCTAGGTTGGGCATATGCTTCCTCAATGACTACATGAGATTGACATTCCAATTTTTCCTTGTGATTGCAAAAGATAGTTAAAATTCTTCAGCGAGACTTGTAATAATGCATTTATAACCTTGTAAGGTTGTTATAATTTCTTACATTTCCTGTATCGTAAGCACTATGTAGAAAGAATTATCAGATATACCTGTGTTAGTACCCAATTTTACTGGTTTTTTCCCCCAAAATACGTGTTAAGCTAGTCCATTTACTCATGTGGTTGCCCACAAAATAGGAGAATTTCAAGCAAAGCAGACAGACATGGTGCCACTTCTTTTGAAGAACATCAAAGAGGCTGATGGACCAACGCACCCTTCATCTCCGAGAGTTATCTTTACTTTTCCTTGTACTTTCATTTCCTTGTTCAATTCCTTGTAATTTGATTTTGATGTAATCTCAATTTCAACTATCTCAATTGACTGTAATTGCAATTCCAATTCAATTTTACATTTTCTCATGCTTAGCTTCATGGAGTTTCTTTACTCCATCTAAAGTTGGATAATCAACGGTTCTAAAACAATGGGAGCTAGATTTGGGATTTAAGTGAAAGTTAGTATTTTTTTATGAGATAAAAAAATTTGGGGTCAGAATTGTCATTTGACCTAAAGTTGATGCTTTTTTACAGAACAAAAAAAAGTTGTGGCTCAAAGAACAATGAATAAGACAATGAATAATGCTTTAAGAATAAGACAATGAATAATTTCACCATTATTCTTCAAGTTGTGGCTCAAAGAATAAGACAATGAATAATGCTTTAAATCCAGCTAGCAAGCCATGTGGATTTATTGTTAAGGTGGAATGGTCAAGTTGAATAATCAATGGTTCTAAAACAATGGAAGCTAGATTTGAGATTTAAGTGAAAGTTAGTGTTTTTTTATGAGACAAAAAAAAATTGGGGTCAGAATTGTTACTCGACCTAAAGTTGATACTTTTTTACAAAACAAAAAAAAGTTTGTGCAAAAATTGTTCCTTAACCTAAAATTAGTGTTTTTTTTTTTTAAATTAGGCTCAAACAAATAGGACGAGATAGGATCACCTAGTCTTAATCCATTCTACCATCTAAAAACGCCAACAAGCTCCCCACTAACAATTATAGAGTATTTAGGAGTAGTAATGCGTGTGTCGGCCCCAGTCAAGAATTCAGTGGGAACACCAATTGCAGTCAATAGATTAAAAAAAAAGAACAAAAAAGGAAAACTTTAACCTTCACAAGTCAAGAATGCGGTGGGAGCATCATCTTGTTTGTTTGTTTTTGGTCTGAAATCATGGAGGATTCATGTATGTGGCGCGTGGAAAGTAGAGCGTCGGTGCATTGTCAGCTTCGTCAATCAAACAGCCTTTGCTATGCCGTGACATGGGGGAAATATTATGTGGGACATTGGCAAGATTACAAAAGAGAGACGACTATTGCTTCATGAAATGTGGGAAAAGGGCAAAAGTATGCATGTGCCTCTCTGCACCTGGCGCGTGAATATATCATATTCCTCTTCATACTTGTTGATCATACTTTTGCTTGCTTATGTATTGAGATGCAAATGTATCACCAGCTCCTTTAATTTATCAACATGTGATGCCATGATATTTAGCATATGCTCCACAGTATCGAGTATTTACGCACAAATATAAATTAAGCAATTTATTAAACACATTATATGGACATAATTGAAAGGAGTAGTGATGGAGGAATGGAAAACCGTTTCATACTGGTCTAGTCCAAATGGGTGCCTACTCTATTTCCGGAGACTGTTCGAGAGTTATGCCTAATAAGCTATACTTAAAGCCTCAAAAGGAGCCAAGATTCATTTATAAACAAGGCACAGTCTTTACAAAGAAAGGCTCTCACGAGATTGACCTCTCAAGAATTTGATTACAAAGTGTATACAAGAGGGATTTTGCAAGTACCAGTAATGTACACAAAAAGTGTTGGTAAGAAGAGTCGCCGATCACTTGATTTCCTAGTAAGGAGTTACTGACACTTTCATGAAATATATGGTATATTTGCTTCAAATTTTGTTTTCTAAATATAACATGTATAATTTAGTTAATTAAATGGAATGTAATAAATGAATAGAATGATTACATGCATCGGACCTTCGTGCAATCACACGTGCACGCACACCATTGACAATTTGAGTATGGACAGATGGAATCCCCACCCATTGAATAGAACAACATGTGAATGGAAAAATTTAGCAATGTAGGCTGTTATTTGTAATAATATCCACTTTAGGCTCTTTTTTGATAAAACGATCCTTAATTCACGCCCTTCTTTGGAATTTCCAAAATAATAACTATGTAGCCATTTCTGTAAATAACAAAAAAAAAAAAAGAACAAAAAATGAAATGGAAATGAGCCATTGGACTCACTCTAGCCTTGGATTCACACTAAATATGGGCATGTGGAAGGAACATGGTAACTACTGGGGCTTGTCCTAATTGTCATCCTTTCAATTTGGGAAGAAAGAGGTAGGGAGTTCAATTTCCCACTTTCTCAGGGGGCTACGGTTGAGAAGAGGCAGAGAAAAGGTCTAAAAGTGGGTTAAGAGTTAAAATAGGACCAAAAAAAAAAAAGGAATAAGGTGGTGGGAGCCACCTGCCCATCAAAATCAACTTGATCATTTTTCTTTCCATTGCGAAGTTGCGTGGAGTGAAGCTAGCACGAAAGTGATTAATAAGGTGGTGGGGGCCACCTGCCCATCAAAATCAACTTGATCATTTTTCTTTCCATTGCGAAGTTGGGTGGAGTGAAGCTAGCACGAAAGTGATGAGCAATTATTCCCTTTGGGCTTTTGACTAGGCAAAAAAGAAGAACAAAAAAAGAGATACCATCATATGACATGAAATTCATAATGATCGGTGTAATTAGTGCGCTCGATTAACATTAGTGATGTCCATATGGAACATCAATTTAGATAGTAACAAAATAAGCTAAAACACTAGACGCAATGTCTACCGCATCCAACGCTAGTGGATGCTTTAGAAGTGCCATTCTTCATTCCAAACACGGAAATCCTCTTTTGGACTAAATAATTTTAATGGAATGTGTTCTTTCACACCTAGACGAAGTCTTTATTACGAAGTCTCGTCTTTAGTATCTAATTCTTTTGAAAATGACTTGCACTTTTGAATTGATGGGGAATAACCTCACTAAGCAAATGAATTCCAAAAAAGAGCATTTGATGAAAAAGGGCCTACTAGAGCGAAAGATCCTTCGCTTTAAAGTAATAGAAAATAAACTATTGGCATGCCATTTAATCATTAAAGGTGTTCTTCCAGAAAATTTTTCATTTCTTTGAATGCATTACTTTCAACTGAACAAAAAGCTTGATCTATTTTCATGCTTGAGCAATGAAAGAAAAGGGCAATCCTTATCCAATTTGTAACTAGAATGCCTAATGCATAGAAAATGTGATTATTGGTGATGACATACTCAAATTGATATCCTTTTGTCAAATCAATGCAAGCATCTTCATACTTGCATGACTAATACATCCCGTGTAGGATATTATAGTTGATTTACACGTCAAAGCTATCCTCTCGTGTTACTCGATAGGCCCGCACTCAAATTTTGGATTTTCTTCATTCCCATTCTATACTGATTTAATTTATATTTAGTAAGGGAATCATGAAAGGCATATAAAAAAAATCATGCGACTTTTAGCTACCAAAATAGTAGTGTGCAAAAAATCACGTGTGGAGCCCTCCGGGCCCCAGCGCCTCCTTCTCTCCAATTTCCTTCCCCATCCCTCTCATCTGCTTTTTCCCACAAAACTGAAAATTAATATGATATTCTTTGTTGACCCACAAAAAAAGGAAGTCCTGCCTCTGGTTATAAAGAAAATACCGAGAAGGTCCAATGGGGAACAAATCTCATTGGCTGCGAATGCCATTTCCTGGAAGCCACAGCCTAGTATTTTGCTGGGGAGCCAACTGAGTAGCTTACCATTTAAGATCTCGGTTCATCCTTCAGCACCTTCATTTTCCCAAAATTCCAAGCAAACACATCAGCACCTGCCTCGTTTTACCAAATTTTAATGGCTGCTTCTTCTTCTTCTTCTTCGAAACGTAAGAGGAATCACGATGTCTTCCTGAGTTTCAGAGGCACCGATGTTCGGAAAAACTTCCTCAGTCATCTCTATACGGCTTTAGACCAGAATGGTTTTTCCACTTATATCGACAGCGAGGAACTGAGGAAAGGAGAGCAAATATCACTGACGCTTATGCAGGCGATAGAGGAATCGTGCATCGCAATCATTGTTTTCTCCAAGGACTACGCTTCCTCGCCGTGGTGTTTGGAAGAGGTGGCGAAAATCATGGAGTGCAAGGAGCAAAGAGACCTTTTGGTCTTTCCGATATTTTACAAGGTAGATCCCTGCGAAGTGAGAACACCAAGAGAGAGTTACAGAGAAGCTATGGCTAAGCACGAGGACAAGTTCAAAAAAGATTTAGAGAAAGTAAACAGATGGAAGAAAGCCCTCTTTGGTGCTGGTAGCTTGTCGGGGTGGCATTTTACTGATGGGTACGTGAGAACACCTACACTCCTTCAATTAATCTAAAGCTTCTTATACTTAATCTTCTCTTATGTTTGGGATCCGATAAAGTTATGGGAAATTTTGCCCCTAGCTCTCTCTCTCACGTGAACACACTCTCATCAGACACTCACACGGCACAGAGCACACTTGCGCGGCAGAACCACAACGCCGTGTGCGAGCTCGTCTTCTCCGAGCCTCTGCTGATTCACGACACGCTGCCGCCCAAGTGCTCACGTCCCCACGCCACCCCAGCCGCGTCACCTCGGCCCCTCTCTGTCTCTCTATGTCAAGCGGCTTACACGAATCAAGGCTCACGACCTCAGATCTGAGGTGCCGAGCCCGGATCGACGGTCGCTAGCTAGCCGCAGGCGATGATGGTCCCCTGAGGCTGGCGACGACGGCCGAGACGGGACAAAAATAGAGAAAGAGGCGCGACAACCGTTAGGACACGCGAAGGTGACGATGGCGGGGACGTGACGGTGGGGGGAAGGCAATGACGGCGGCCGTGTGGCAGTGGCGAAGGCGGAGGGGAGCAGAGGTCCAGATTGTCCCTTAACTTTCTGTTAAAAATGGGGACTGCTCCAATTAGATACCCCCAAATTTTCCAGTTTTACCCTTCCTTGTGATGTGTATTTATGGGGCTCTTTTTCTTTTTTGTTTTTTTCCCCTAAGGGAACAGAATATTCTTAAGAAGCCAGTTTTCTTCTAAATTAATTTTTTTAAATGAAGGATCTAAATTTAGGGAGAAAGGAAAATTTAATTTCGTGACCTAATGGGAAGTGGTCAAACAACACAGGGGATATAGATCATATTCACAATTAAAACATTTGAGTCGTCCCAATTCCACCGGGTTACTTTCCAAATATTGTCAAAATAATATGCGCAATCATAAAAAACGATCAAAGGAGATATTCATCAAGTGAAAAAAAAACTCCTTAATAAAATTTGATACTAATGAAGCATAAGGATCGTTCACTACTTTAGGGATTACGTTTCTTTCTTCTTATATCGGAAATTTAAGTATTTAGAACTTGCAACTGTTTCAAGATTAGATTTTTCCTTGAGGAAATATTCCTCAAACTCACTTTGCATTGTCTCTCAGTCAGTTCTTCTAGATTTCTAAAATAACTTTCTATCTCCTTTGATAAAAGAGTGCGTTGAATTTTGATAGGATATTCAACAATCAATTACAAAATTACATTTCGGATCATTTAAGACTTATTCTGTTTATGAGATCTCTTGTCGCAACTATCCTTAGACCTGTCAAAATGGGTCATAAACCCATTTCTTAACCCATATATGATAGTTTGAGTTGTTATGTGGATTAATTATATTTAATAAATGAGTCATAAATGAGTTTAAACATGGCCTATCCTATAGTCATAATCTTTTGTTGGTTTGTTGAGCTAACGATAGTCCATAACCATTCACGCTTTTCCTCATACCTGCTCTACATGGTTAATAACCATCTCTAATAAAACTTTGGAGAACAGATCAGGAATTTAATTCCTCTACCATCTCCACAGAGCATGTTATGTATTTTGCTCAAATGATGGTATTTGGATCTTTTAGCTCAAGTCTGGCTTTTACAACATTAAGACTCCACAATTAGTGGATCTTCGCGAAAGCTATTTTTCAATTTTAGCAGGAATTTATTCCATTTCGTTCCCGGCAATTGGATACTCCGAATTTTTCCTTGTTCTAGGCTGTACAAATTTCGATACTAGAAGGTATCATTTGGAAATGAAGATTTTTTGCATCCTAATAACTTATGTTCCCATTATTTACCCCACCGTGCTCACACTCGGAATACTTGCTCACATGGAAAATCTCCACACGGAAAATCTCCGCAAAACTGTGATTGTTTCACAGGTTAAAAATCAAAATTGGGTCTTAACAGAAGATTTTGAAGAGTTTTGATAATCAGGCCTGCTGTGATAAGCGTGGCGCTGTCTTGCACAAAAATACCAATTTTCCTTCTGTGCCCTTAAGAGTTCATCACCAAGAATGACATCCTCATCTAATGTCAGGAAAGCAAAGATCCTTCTAACGGTAAACCTTCGTTCACCAATGAAGATAGGAACATTGATTGCTTCCTAAGTAATCATATTTGGTTCCCATCTGCCGTTCTTAATTGAATGGGCTCTGTTAATGGTGTCCACCATTCATCTGGCGAAGCATTGGGTCTTGCACAATAAGTACAAGCTCCAGTGTCTATTAATATGTCTCATTAAGGTTAGCTGCTCTTTTTGCAGGACCTAAAATGAATGTTGTTTTTTCTTGCTACATTTTTTGGACTTCAAGAACTTGATTTGAAACTTGTCCCTCAGGCTTCTTTAATTCTTCCCTGTTTCAATTACATCAAGCCTTTCATTGTTTCAATTACATCAAGCCATTATGCATAGGAGAAGATCAATCTGGTATTCTGTCAGCCTGTTTTATTTATTAGAAATGTTTATTTAAGTTTTTTTAGGATCGAGGAATGAAAAGCTAGTTTTTATTATAAAGAAAATACAGGCCTAATGACATTTTTGTAAATACCTGAAGCTGTAAAGAGGAAAAAGGTAATAATAAGATAGATTTCTACAGGAACCAACGGTAGGCCGTATTTGTCCAAACGGTAACGTGTCTTACTGTCCACTTTCAGAAGTGGGCCTAAAATCATACCAAAGGATAAAGTACTTGACTTTTATTTGGATTTTACCCCGTTGGCAATGCTAACTTAGACTTCGCGTTGGTAATTTTTATCACAGATATTGCTTCGCAAAGGTATATACCAGATAAATGGGTAGGCATATATTTGGAAAATTAAAGGGAAGACAAGACAGTTTCAATGAACTTTGCGAAGAGATCAAGATCATTTCGATCGTCATTTGCGTTTAGTAATCCAATAATTAACTTGAATTATTAATAATGCAAAATATAATTAACATACACCAGTAACATGAAAAATATAAGCTTAGACCCGCAGACATGGGCATCTTGCTAGTTAAACATATTTGTCCATTCATCTCCAATATATTGCGTGCTAGTTTTTTACTAAGCGATTCTCTTGGAATACTTATTTATTTCTTTAGATTGCTCTAAAGGCAGTTCCAACTAATTTTCTGTTGTCAGATACGAAGCGGAGCTTATACATCATATTGTACAGGAGATCTCAACTCAACTAAATCGGACGCCATTAGATGTAGCCACGTGTCCGGTTGGGATAGATTCTCGAGTACAAGAGCTTAAAACAATGTTAAATCTACAATCCAAGGATGATGTTCTTATGGTAGGATTATGGGGACAAGGAGGTGTAGGGAAGACAACCCTTGCTAAAGCCATTTATAACGCAATTTTTAGAGAGTTTCAAAGTTCTAGTTTCTTGGAACATGTTAGAGAAAATTCTAAAAATTCAAATGATTTGGTTCATTTGCAAGAAAAATTGCTATCGGAGCTGCTACTAGGGAAGAAATTAAGGGTCTTCAATGTTGGTGGAGGAAGTCAGTTGATTCGAGAGAGACTTTGTAATAAGAAAGTTCTTATTGTCCTTGACGATGTGGATGACGAACGCCAGGTAAATGCTTTAGCCAGAGGTTGTGAATGGTTCGCTAAAGGAAGTAAGATAATTATCACAACAAGAGATAAGCATCTGTTAACTTATCATGGGGTAGATCATATCTATGAAGTTAAAGCTCTCGAGAATGATGAAGCTCTTGAACTTTTTAGAAAGCATGCTTTTCAAAGAAATCAGAAAATAGAAATAAGGAGCAATCTTGTTGATAGTGTTTTACAATATGCCAGAGGCCTTCCTTTGGCTCTTGAGGTGTTGGGTTCTTTCTTGTGTGGTAGAGGAGAAAATGAATGGGAAAGTGCCCTGCGAAAACTTACCAAAAGTACCAATAAAAAAATCAATGATGTGCTAAAGGTAAGTTATGATGGATTGGATGACGATACAAAGGAGATTTTTCTCGACATTGCTTGTTTCTTCAAAGGGCAGAGGAGAAAGTACATAGAGAAAGTTCTTGATAGTTGTGATTTTGACACGATTATTGGGATACAAATTCTCATTGAGCGCTCCTTGATAAGTGAAGAGAGCGGGACCTTACAAATGCATGACTTGATACAATTGATGGGCATGCATATTGTTAAAGAAGAATGTCTTGCTGATGCTGGCAAACGCAGTAGGTTATGGCTCTATGATGATGTTCTTGATGTTCTATCAAGAGACACGGTAAGACTTAATAGTGAATAAGAATTTATACCTATTCAAATAACCTTGTTTACTACAGTCACAAAGTAACCTAAATATATTCGAATAAATATCCAGGGAACAGATGCGATAAAAGCCATAGTTTTGAAGCTACCAAAGCCAGAAGAGACGTATATTTGTCCTAATGCTTTCACGAACATGGGACAGTTGAGGGTGCTCATCCTGCATAATGTAGATAATTCTTTCCAAGGTCCTATCCGTCTCCCTAATCAGTTAAGGTGGTTGGAATGCCCTAATCGTGCCTTGATTCCAGAATTTGGCTATGGTCCAAAGAAGTTAGTTGGACTTGATATGCGGAATAGCAACATCAAGGAAGTGCCGAAACATTTTAAGGTGCGCATTTACTTGGTCCTTTTTTCATTGCTGATTCCTGTATGTATTAAATCAAATGATATTTGTAATTGTCTAGCGGAAAACATCTACAATTACTATATTCTTTGAACATATTAAAGCATCAAATTTCGGCTGTCAATCTAGTACATAAAACCAATGCAGTTAAAATCTTCCATTTCTAAATCGTCTGCCTTATAACTAACAACTTGTTGATTTATAGTCGAAATACATAGAGCAAAGATTTCAATCTGTATCCTTGTACTTTAGCTGCTTTCCTAATCACGTCCACGAGTGTTTAATTTTTCTTACTGAGTCATTCTATTTACACAAATTATTTAATCAAGTCTCGCTAGCATCAAATTTGGTCAAATTCAACCGACGTGGCCGTAAGAGATGTCGGAATATGATATGGATTGAATATTGCATATGTGGTCACCCCTCATAAATAGTGAATGGTGGTAGATGCCATAACATGTTTGACCAGCTTCGGTTTTAAGCTAATTCTATGAGCGCCGACAAATGTGCAATATTTCATCCACATTATACTGCAGATTTAGTCTGGTGGCCTTGATTAGAATAAATTAAAGTATAAAGGCTTAATTAAAAAGGTAGTGAAAGTACAGGGATGAAAAGTAGAAGTTTTCCATAAATATAAAATAAAAAACAAAAGTGAGCTCAAACAAATATTATTTTAAGTAAAATTAGGATATTTAAGTAAGCGATGTATGAAAATTATAATATTTATGATGTCATTATTCCCTTTTCATGCTTCATATCAAACAACTTTATTGTCCATCAATTATTCTACTATGCTTGTCGGTCCCACTTGCGTCGGAATGTTTTGGAGGGTACAAATGAATAAATAAATAAATAAGGATTTTCCGTCTTAGTGAGGTGGAAAACCCCACTAAAATGAACAGGAAGGACGAGACTAGATGATATAGGTCTCCCTTCGCCGAACCGCCACTTTTGTAAGTCACATCGAGGACACAAAACTCTCTTGATCACTTGTGAACTCTAGGAATCCACTGAAAGGGCGGAGAGACAGACAAAGGAAAAATAATAAGGGATAACACCCAGGAATAAAACTTTATTTAATAAATAAACTGTGTTTACAATGAGGGATCAAGAGGGTGTTTATAGCTAGGCGGTTAGGATACCTTTGAATATAACATCCAAGTTTATAAAAGATAATCTACCTAAAATACGAAATTCAATTAAGCAACAAGATTATCAAAATTTTGATCGAGATCAAATCATTCCTTAAAATATTATAAACAAACTTACAAATCAAGAGTACATATTATTTACCTACTATTCAAATCACGAGAGGATCTTGAAATCTTCCAATACGGATCCGAAGTACTTGCAATACCAATCTCCCTCTGCTGGAAAAGACTCGTCCTCAAGGCCAACTTCATAAAATTACATACTCTCCACGAAGCTCACTTTTGTAACTGCTTGATTTCCTTAGCTCTTTCTTCAGACTCTTCCTCACTTCCTCATGTATGCGCTTGCTTTCCTGAGCTCTTTCTTCAGCATGTCCACTAAATTGACGCTTAGTGGGCAGTGGTGTGAGATCCAAAGGGCTTAAAAGATGCTTTTGATACACAACTTCAAATGGGCATTTTCCAGTAGTTTGAATGGCCGAATTATTATCGGCAGATTCATCTTGAACCAATAACAAATCCCATTGTTTAACATGTTTTCCAATAGAACTCCTTAATAAATTGCCCAAAATTCTATTAATAGCCTCCGCTTGTCCATTGATTTGAGGATCACTAGCAGAACTAAACTAAGGTTGAGTCCCCATGTTTCACCATAATAAATGCAAAAAGTGATTCATAAACTTGACATCACTATTAGAAGGGGGTTGATTTTGGAATACCATCTAGGCGCACAATTCACCAATATAAAACTCAATAACATGAAAACTATCAAGGCTCCGTGACAATTATTAACAATTTTTTTACCATACAAAAACCGCCCCGGAATCACCTTCCTACTAATAGCAACATTACCATTCACAATGCGCATGCAATAGTGAAAGTGTTGATTAGGTTTGTCTCAATTTATAAAGTTTAATTGACATTCTTCACTTGTCCTATGAAAAAACTCGCCACCTTTATCTTTTGAGAGATGCGCCTTCAAATACAACTTCAAATATAACATTTCAATTCTTACTCCTTAAACTCCCTTTCATTTAATATTCTCTTCGTCCTTTAGAACAATGGGCTATAATTTTAGAGAGTTCATTGAGAATTTACCATACTGAGAATATCCAAATCATTAAGGAATGACAACTCATTGGTAAAGGCATCTTGAGAAAAAGTAGTTAAAACTTAATTGAAAGAAGGTGCAAAAAGACTCATCATATGTCCAACGGATGTGCACCATAGGGGTTTAATAAATTGCACATGAGATCCACTAGATCAAGATGTCAAAATCTATAGATGCATCTACACTATAGATACATGCATACATACATACATACATACATACATACATACACACACAAATACAAGGTATAATTGCAGCGGTTGTATTAACGATGATATAGTAAACTTTGAGCTCTTACACTACACCAACGTATGCTTAGCTAAAAAACAAAAACTAAGCAAGACGGCTTGGATTGGGAAAATTACCAAATCAATCCTAAACCTATTACAATTGCAATTGTGCCAATTCAATCCTAAACCTTTTGCATTTGTGCCAAGTCAGTCCATCTGATCAATTTTAGCCGGCTTGCGCTAATGTGGCACGGCCGGCACTGACGTGGACAATTTTTAATAATGTTCTTCAATTTTTTTTCAATTTTTTTCTCTTTCTTTTTTTTTTTTCTTTTCCTCTTCCCTTGGCTAGTTGCCAAACGGACTAGAGGCTAGGGCCGGTAAGGTCGCTTGCAATGGCCATGGCGAGGCCCAACCTCGCCACCAAGAAAGAGAGAAAAAAATAAAAAAAATAAAAAAAATATTATTAAAAATTATCCACATCAGCATCGACCGACTAAAATTGGCTGGATGAACTGGATTGACACAAATGCAAAATGTTTAGGACTGAATTGGCACAATTGCAATAGGTTTATGACTGTTTTGGTAATTTTTTCCTGTCTTGGATTCGATTATTTTTCATTTTTTTTGTTTTATATATATAATATGTGATCATTTAGGCGTACAAAATATGCCATTTTTAAAATTAAAAAAAAAAACGATCGACCAACTACCACTTCCTAATAAGAGATGACTAGAAGAGATTCCCGACCTTCCACCGCCTCTGCGGGATCTCCAGGCGGGTGGTTGCCAATCTCTAAATAAGATTTCTAGGCGTTAGCTTAAATTGATGTGATGAATTTGTTGGCCAAGGATTGACCGTGGCTCACGTGCGCCCAGTGGAGGTTACAGGCTCTCTCTATGTCTCTCTCTGAATTACGAGTCTGTTTTTTCTGCCCGTATATGTATTGGAAGTGGCCACGCCGCTCTAGTGCCTGGTGAAATTATGAGTATTATTCTTTTTTACTTCTCTTTTGGCGAATTTACAAGGATTACTTACTAAACTCATATTTAATAAAGGAGAGGGAGTGCTCTGTATACACCATATGATCAACTGAATTCTGATCACAGGGGGCTTGAATTATGATGATCGAGTGCTTTTTATTAAAAAACTCAGCCAGATTTTGGATCAAATATATATATCTCACTTTTTTTCTTTGTTCGACTGGAATGCGTATGTAAGTTGGTTTTATTGTTCTTGCAGGGCCTTGTAAAATTGAAGTTCCTAAACTTGGGCGAATGCCAGTCGCTGGTGAGTATGCCAGATCTCGATTGTACTCCAAATCTCGAGAAATTAAATCTCTGTGGGTGCAAAAACTTGGAGCGTGCCCACGAATCAGTTGCATATCACGGCAAGTTACAGTGGTTGGAGTTAAGTGGGTGCTCTAAATTGCGAAGATTCCCTGAGATTCCAGATAAAAACAAAAGTTTGCAAATGCTTTTATTAGACAAGACTTCAATTGAGGAGCTTCCTGCATCCATAGGAAATCTTATCTCTTTAAAGGAAATGAATTTACGAAATTGCAAGAAACTAGCAATCCTTCCGTCTAGCATTTACAGGTTGCAAAATCTTGAACGGCTAACTTTTGATGACTGCTCAAAACTAATAAAGTTTCCAAAGGTGGAGGATTCGAGTGATCCCCATACGAAGACGGGATTTCCAAAGTTATGGTCGTTAAGTCTCGGTGGATGCAATCTATCAGAAGTAGAGTTCCTGGAGAATGTTTCTTGTTTTCCCTGCTTAAGTCAATTGGTTTTGTCGGGAAATAATTTTACTAACATTCCTACGTGCGAGAAACTATATAACTTGGATGGGTTGGATGTTTCTAATTGCCAACAACTACAAGAGATCCCCAGTATTCCAGAGAACATGGTGAGTGTAAGTGCAGCTAATTGCAAATCTCTGAGTAGAATTCCCTCCAACATGTGTGACGTTGGGGACGTTAACTTTCAATCATGTCATGAACTGGTCCGTAGTGGGTATGGCGTGAATGATTGGTTCAAGCCTGAGGTTAGACACACTCTCTCTCTCTCTCTCTCTCTCTCTCTCTCTCTCTCTCTCTCTCTCTCTCTCTCTCTCTCTCTCTCCCTCTCTCTCTCTGATTAATACGGAGTCGTGTACATGTTTGCTGCAGTGAGTGTTTGTGTATTGCAAAAGGCTGGAAAATCTTGCATTGGTGGGCTAATTAAAAAAAGCAGGCATATAGATCTACATGAATATGTGGTGGAGGTTGCTATAAGGCAACGCTAAAGATATTCTCTTTATTTATAGAGCTGTAGTTCACTGCTGTATTACAAGGATCACCCAATGAAAAACTTTAACAATGCACGTTCATCCAGTTACAAAATCTTCAACAATACATGTCTCGTTTCCGCCAATTAAGTATAAAAAATATTTGTAATGATATTGCTAACTATATCTAAAAACTCTAGGATTACCCACTTAACTCATTGAAACTCCTCTTTCTGGGTGCCAATTTCAAGAAAAAACTATCTGACAGTCTACATCTATGACAGAAATTTCATCACTGCAAAGGCGAAATTATTCTACCTGGAGGAGAGATGCCAAAATGGTTGATCCCTAATAAAAACGGTTATATATCTTTCGTGGCTTCAAAGGACTTGTATAAGAAGATCCTAAGAGTAGCTTGCTGTGCTGTGGTTTGTTCGAAAGAAGTGGGGTGGTTCGGGTTGTTAGCTCAGGGATTCGTTAATGGCAGACAAAGTGATGTTGGAAGATGCACTGCCCGCGGCAATTTATCTAATTCAGATCATTTGTGTCTTCAACTTTGGGAACCAAAGAGCCTGTGGAGAGTGGACGATTTTGGTGCTAATGACTTGAGACATTTCCACCTTAACCTTATAGAATATCCAGATAGAAGAGTAACTGTGAAAAACTATGGATTCCGACTATTATGTAAGCCACTAGAGAATGATTTGGAGGTTTTGCTTCAAGACAAACCGTTGCTGGATCCAGCTTTACTCTACGAAGTTGGGTATGAAGATAGTCAAACAAGCTTAGAGGAAGAACATCCAAGTGAAACGGAAGATTTACAAGATAGTCAAGCGAGCACCGAGGAAGATAGTTCAAGCGAATTAGTCCACCAAGGATTGAACATTGCTGACTTCTCAATTGAGGTATTTCTCTCTCTCTATATAAGTGTGTGTTGGGCGCACTGTGTTTGTATAATGCAAAAGCTGAAATTTCTAAGCACACGAACAAATCTGATATAAAGTGATTCTATACATATATAAAGCTAAACAAAATCTCACAATGACGAGGAAATATTCAGTGGTTTGCACATGCCACGTCAACGGCTGACGCGGCGTGCATAATTTACTCTCATCCACTAACAAATGGACCCATGGCTGCTGATGTGTATTAAAAAAATGATGTGGAATTTCTTTTTTTTCTTCGTTCTTCTAGACTCCTTCAACCTCCGCTCCGCTGGGCTTGACACCTCCGCTCCGCTGGGCTTGGCTCGTCCACCGCCAAGCTACCGCCGCCATCCTTGAGCCATCGCCCCACCGTCGCCACCACCGTCCGCGGCAAAGTTGTCGAGCTTGTCGCCGGCAACCATGGACGAGCCAAGACTCGAGCTGAAAGCTGTTAAGCAGTAAACCAGATGTAGCTGTTGAGCGACGGTTGATCACCGCATCCAAGCCAACCTCCGCATCCAACCTCTCCGTTGTCCCGGCGGCTAAGTCTTGGCCGCGAGCGCTCGTCCACAGATATGGAGATGCAGAGTAACGGTCGGCCATGGACGGCCTCTCGTCCACAGATCTGAGCGACGACCTCCGCGGCCAAATTTGGCGTTCTTTCAAAAGCCTCGCGGCCATGGACAGTGGCTCGAGTTATTTGACCCTACCGACAGGATGAAGTTTTGGGAATGAAGTCCTGTGAATTGCGTGGGGTTTTCTCGATTTGTGTTTCAAGATGCCTACTGCTCCAGATTTGGATTTCGTTGGTGAATGAACAGAGGAAGAAGAAGCGCTCGTCCATGGCCGACCTCCACGCGATTTCTGGACGAGTCACCGTCCATGGCCACCCCTCCTGCGCGTCTTCAGATTTGTGACGAGAAGTCGTGCCGTCGTCGCCAGTGGATGAGCGGCCGTCCATACCAGCCGCCACCGCCATGGAAACCCAGATGAAGAAGGAGTGCGTTGTTGAAGAAGGAAGAAAAAGAAGAAATTCCACATCATTTTTTTAATACACATCACCAGCCATGTGTCCATTTGTTAGTGGATGAGAGTAAAATATGCGTGCCACATCAGCCGTTGATGTGGGGCGTGGAAACCACTGAATATTTTCTCCCCACAATGACGCAATGTTCATAATTCCTATATTAAAAAATAAATGCTAAAATCTAAAAAAATCTAACAAACACTAGACACGTAATTCTTGCTGTTACGGTTGATCATAACAACCTACATAACTAATAGTACTGGATCAACTCTATGGATCAAAATAAAACTGCACAACGACAATAACTCAATAATTCGACCTGAGAATTTTTTCACTCTCAGGTGTTTTATGTTTGTAGAGTTGGATTAAGTTTAGTTTTTCTTTTTTTTGCAATGAATTCGTGCGCTATAATATCAAGCCAATATTATTTGTCTATGTCTTTACGGTGAGCATATCTCTGTTCACTCTTAGGTGCTTTGCACTTCTACGATCAAATCCAAAACAATTATAATCTCACAAGTGTGAAAAAGGAATGTTAAATTTTTAACCATGAAAACGTTACTGTCATATTAAGGTAACTGAAAACGAGATTATAATAATCGAATCTACCTTTGATTTTTTAGGCAATTTGGTAAATCTTTTCAATGCACCCTGTGCAGTGCAATTCCAGCTTCAGGACCGCCGCGGTCACCGGAGGCTGAAACGTATTGCCATTAAACAACACACAAACAAGCTCAATTAAAATACTTATATAAAAATATAATAAATTACTTAATATACACATTTTGTGAGTTAATTTTAATAAGTCTAACATCATTTTATAGTATAACGGATAAAAGTTCTAAGCAAATAATTCATCCCTGGATTGCCAAAATCTCACTTTGATATAAAAAGGAAAAAGAAGACAATCAGCATCAATCGATCAAATCGAAGTTATCAAAACAATAATCAAAATAATGGGGCGAGACAAAACGAAAAGGCGTAAAAGCCCAAGAGCCTCTCTTTTGAGATCAAATCCGGTTGGATTTTCATGAACTTTAACATCGGATAATTGCTGAGCCTAATCGACATTCCTATTTTTGAGCATCACAACTTAGTTTCATCTACTAAGCTCGAAGAAGCAAAGGTACACAAGTTGCTATTGTGATAAGGAACCATCGCACAACCTTACTAGGTGACATGTGTCAACCGGCACATGGGGATTACCTGGGACAATTTGCTTTAGTTTACCTAATTGAGAGTATCGGATTTAAGATGTTCCTTCTATATAAAGTTTGAGCAGAAGTTTTTCCTTTTCGATTTTCCATTGATATAAATTCGAGTCGAAATTTTTTCTTTTATTTATCCTAATAATGTTAAGTTTGTTGCATTAAGTAAGTTGGAATTCAATTAGATCAGTTTGTACTGAAAAATCAGCGATGTCTAAAGTGAACACATAATAATGAACATTAGACTGCCGGGTCTGACTAGGATGATTAATTTCTTGGATATGCTGTTCTATTTTCCATCATTTTCACTTCCTATATAGTACACTCGTAAAGTATGAGCTACATTGTAGGGAGATGTCAATCTAATATTAGTGGTGGCTACAACACTTGCTAGGGAATGATTTCTATTGCGTTAGTAATGTATATGACGCAAGCAAGGATCAATATGTCTAATTATTATAGAACTCTAGCTTTGGTTGAATTACTGGGAATATGTTCAAAATCAAATTCTTCATCTTGAACTAAATACAAAATTGGGTACTTCTAACAATTTAGCCATACAGCAGAAGCGTCGCTATTCCCGGATTGATCCTCGCTTACGAAATATTCGCCCCGGAGGAGAGATACCGGAGAAGTTCGTGCCTGTTGAAGACGGTCAATATCTTTCATGGCTTCACAGGACTTGTACGACAAATTCATAGGATTGGCTCTCTGTGTTGTTTTCGGTGTAGAAGATGGAAAAAAGGAAATATCTTTCGACATCGTGCCACATGTTCACCGCCAAAGGCGGAATGCGCTATCAGGAACTCTTGGTTTCTTTGATTCAGATCACATGTGGATCCAGTGTCTCCAACCAAATATGCTGTGGGGGGTGCTGGGGGGAGCAGTTGATTTCGATCAATTCGAGGAGAGCTATTTACAATTTAGCCTTACGGTTCGAGTATCGGGTGGAACCGTGAAAAAGTTGGGATATATGCTAAGATGCGAGCGACTAGAGGATGATTTGAAGGTTATGCTTGAGGAGAACCAATTAGTGAATCCAGCTTCACTATTTGAGGAATCTGATTCGGAGGATATTGACACTTTGCCTTACCTGAGCAATATGCATAAAAGATACTTGCGATACTATCGCAGCGCTAACCGTATTATCCGACTGGAAGGCAGTGACAGTGAAACAGATTAAATGGGAAGAGGCGAGTGGAGTAGTGTTGGCTTACAACTCCCAAGGAAGCAATCATCAAGCCAGTGAAACAAATTAGGGGTCGCACATGTTTCTTGACACGTGAATGGATAGAGGGTGACTTGGCAGTTGGCAACCAACATTCACAGCAAGGGTGTTTGTTTTTCATATTTCCTTGTCGATCGGATCATGATCTCACTAATAAATGTCATGTTTTGCACAACATACTTTGCTGCATGTCGTTTACCGATTTCAGTGGTGTGAGCGTATTCTTGTAATAATCTTGAGAAGTCTGCACTTTTAATTGAACATTACATATCATTTTTATCCCAACTGCACCTACTGGCTACCAGGAACACTGTTCCGAGCATGGTAATTTTCTAATACAGCTCGTAGATATTAAACCCCGTTGGTAAAATTATATATCCAGCGACCTACTAGTGGTCAGGTATGCTCATGATGATTTAGCAACAATGTCAGCAACTTACGAACGTGAAATGCAATGATTAATTATCAACTTTTTTCATATATTTACCACTCAAAGCAAAAATTTAACGGCGAATGTATTTACCACATAGTTCCGTTTTCTTAATGGAGCAAGTGATTGCCAAAGTAGGGAATTTACCGACTTTAAGTGAAAAGCAAATCATCTACTTATTATGTAGATAGTTACTGCTCGAAGCATAAACTTAGCAGTGAAATCAGCAACTTACCAACATGGTCCGCTTACAAACTAGTTAGTTATCACTAAAGTAAGAAATTTGCCATTATAAGTAAAATCGAAGTTAGTAAATCACCGTTGGATTAAGTAACTTGCCAATGTAGGCCCACTTTTACTGTAATATGTTACCAATAATTTTGAGGAATTTAAGAAAGCCAAATTCAACAGTAAGTCGTCAAGCTGTCTAGAAATTTGCTATTGAAAGTAAAATCTTACTATTCAAGTTAGTAAGTCGTAAGCTGGACGGAGGGAGAGTAGGAGGAGTTGCGTGGCCGTTGGATCACATCATAAGCTAGACACGTGTTGTCCATCGGGTAAGGGGACAGTACGGGGTACACTACGAGCATTGCCCTCGGCCATAAGCCAATCATGTCATAGAAAAAAATACAATATGGCCACATCTCGTGTAGAAGTTTTCACATGATACGTTAAGAATTTCTTACTCAAAAGTTTAAATTATTAGGAATGACCGTAAATAAAGACCCCGTTTGTTTCGCGAAAATTAATAAATCGGAAAGCATTATCCTAAAAGTGATTGCTTGAAATAATTAGTTAATAAAAAATATTTTTATTATTATAAAAATAATTTATATCTAAATATTTTTCATGGACGATGATAATATTTTTTATTCATTTATTTTTGTACATGATACAAGTGGTAGTTTATAAAAAAATATTTTTTAAATCATTAATTTTTGCGAAACAAAAAAGTACTAAATATGATTATAAGAATGTTGCGAGCATATGCCGCTCCTACCAAGATAGAGCCCGCTATAGTTGACATTTCCACCTCAGGATTCAAATTGGGAACAATATTTATTAACAAGAAATTGTTTGTGGGCAATTGGGGAGGTTCCTTAAGAAGCGAAGCCCGCGTGAAGAAGCAACAGAGACTCTTGGCTTGTAATCTGTTGTTGGGTCCACTTCACATAGCGTTGAATGAAGTTCATGCCCTGTTAAATTTCATCGACGAGAAAGAGCGACCAATCAAATCACACCCTAGCGTTGATCAAAGCATATGATTAATTTTCAAAGATTGATGAAGGAATAGTTTAATATTATCGCGTGAATTTATTCTCATGAGATTTTGCTCATTCTTTGTTCTGAAAAATAGTGTTATAACTATAACATAACGCGAGAGTACAAAATAAAAACTTGAAAGAGGAAAAAGAACAATGCATCGAATACAACATGTTCCGATAGTAATAGAATGAGCCTATCTAATATCTTCTATCATATGATATATGTTATGATGGCAATTCATTTTTTTAAAATTCCATTTTAGTACAACTCCTTTTTACTCCTTTAAAGCATCAATGAGGTCCCTGCCTCATTTTAAGTTCAAAATCTTCAAGATTACAAGAGGATGGTGACTCTCTCTCTCTCAAAATGAAGAATGTCAACAACAGCAATACAAGGCTCATCCTTCTCCACCCTTACATCCAGAAGCAAGGAAGCTCCAACTTCAATTTATTATGAGGGGGATTTTCATCTTCACCTCTTCCTGAAATTCTCTCAAACTTGCCATTGGTGTAGACACCATGAAATTGTTTGTCAATGCCGGAATGTATCATGAGGGGCATTTTGCAGTTAAAAGAGTTAGTCCTCCTAAGTTTTTTCTTTTCCACCTTATCCTCAAGGCATTATTGTCTTGCTTGACAAATTGCTTCAATGTGATATGGCGATTGACGTACTCATGAACAAAAGAATTCACACTTCCATTTCTTTGCGTGGAAGACATTTTCGCCCAAAAACTGTCTTTCGCACAAATGGAAACTCAACGATATCGCTCGTTATGTGAGTATGCATTGACCATTATTAGATAGAATATAAATAGCCCAAGTGTTTTAACTTCTCAAAGAAGGATCAATTCATGTAGGCTTCTTCACGAACTAATCAATCCTTTATCTAATCAATTGGTGCGGACTTCTTCATGAACTAATCAATACTTCACACTAATCCATACGTAATATCTTTCGCACACCGACAATGTATGAAATCATGCACTATCGCCTTTTATTTTTAGTAATTTGTACAATGTTAAGTCCAGCTTGATCACTAGCATGGTAGTAATATTAAATCAAAAAAGTTTCTTAAACCTTATACTTGTTAAATTTCTTAAAAAATTTGGTATTGAAATTTTTACAATCTCATTATCGAAAAACGAAACATTTTACAAGTTTCTCGCATTTTTTGTAATGGCATTGAAATTCCGATTCTCAAAGTATTCTTTTCTCTTTTAAAAGGTTTTTATTTTCAGTTCTTAAACCATGAAAAAAAAATATCGACCAAAAATAAAAAAACCACGAAAAAAATTCAAAAATAAAAACAGAAGAAGAAGAAGAAGAAGGTGTGCAGTAGTGTCACTGATACGTTCGGACTGATACTTCTTCAACTTCCGAAGCAAAATGGCCGTTCGACGTCTTCTTCAGCTTCAGAGGCGAGGACGTCCGCCGCGGCTTCCTCCCTCACCTCGACGAGGCTCTGCTCCACATAGGCATCAACGCCTACATCAACAGCGACGACTTGAGGCCCGCGCTCACGAATCGCCGCGCTCATCTTCTTCGAAAACTTCGCTTCGTCTGGGTGGTGCCTGGACAGCTGGTGTTGCCTGTGTTCTACAGAGCGAAGCCGAGGCAGATTCGAGGGCAGAGAGAGAGAGTTATGGCAAGGCATTGGCCAGGCATGAGGAGATTTTGGGAAAGGATTCTGAGAAGGTGAGGAAGTGGCGGCAAGCCCTAATTGAAGCCGCCTATTTGTCCGATTGGCATTATTATGTCCATGGGTAATCACAGTATTCCTGTTCGACCTTGTCAAAGCATATGGAATTCTCTAATTTGTTGATACATGATGGCATCGATTAGTGCGTTAGAGTCATGCTTGGGAATGTTGCATAGTGATTGATTACTTCGTCGTAGTTTTAGTTAGTTCGATGGATTGTATATTGTCATTCATTACCTTTCCCCTTTGCTACTTTGTTTTGGCAGAGATGAGACCAAGTTCATCGAGAACGTCGTCAAAGATATCTCCACTATGGTAGGGTGAGTACCCTTGAGTGTTGCCAAGTATCCCGTAGGTGTAGGTTGCCGGGTAGAGAAAGTAAATTTGTTGTTAAGTATAGGCTTGGATGGCGTTCAAATGATAGGAATATGGGGCACTAGAGGTATAGGGAAGACCATTATCGCTAAAGCTGTCTATAACAGTATCGCTAGTCAGTTTGGTGGGTGTAGCTTTCTTGCAAATGTTAGAGAAACTTCCAGTAAACCTAATGGCCTTGTTCATTTGCAAAAAGCACTGTTATCTGAGATATTGTGTAAAGAAAATTTAGTGGTCTTCAGTGTGGATAGACGTGTTAATCTGATACGAGATAGACTTTGCTGTAGGAAGATTCTGCTTGTGCTTGATGATGTGGATCATGGGGACCAGCTAAATGCATTAGCTGGAGAATGTGAATGGTTTGGAAAAGGGAGCAGGATCATTATTACGACGAGAGATAAACATGTACTAGCTTCTCACGGGATAGATCAAGTGTATGAAGTTAAAGCATTAGATCAAGGTGAAGCTTTTGAACTTCTCAGTTCATATGCTTTTCCAAGAAACCAGATAACAGACATAAGCACGGATCTCATAGATGATATTTTGGGCTATGCTAATGGCCTTCCCTTAGCGATTGTGGTGTTGGGTCCGTTTTTATGTGGTAGAAGCAGAGGGGAATGGGAGAGTACATTGGGTAAACTTGTTGAAAGTCCTAAAAAAGATATAAACAGTGTTCTAAAGATAAGTTTTGATTTGCTGGAGGACAATGAGAAGGACATTTTTCTTGACGTTGCTTGTTTCTTAAAGGGAGGGACAGTGATTATGTAACGAGAGTTCATGATAGTTGTGGTTTAAAGACATTAATTGGGATTCAAACTCTAATGGAGAGATCTTGAATAACCATTGAGAATTAGAGAACAGTACAAATGCATGACTTGATTCAGCTGATGGGTCAGGATATCGTTAAACAAGAGTGTCCGTATGACCCTGGGAAACAAAGTAGACTATGGTGCAACGATGATGTTTTTGAAGTATTGTCGGAGGATACGGTAAGAGCTTCTCATGAAACCATTGATAATCTTATCTTCTTTACTTCACACACTATTATGTAATGGGGTTGGGTAATAATGATTATTTATTTTTCCTTGATAGGGAACCAGTGCTTTTAAAGGCATAGTGCTGGACTTGCCAACACAAGAAGAGCTAGACATTAGTCCCAGTGCTTTCACACATATGAGGAGACTGAGATTGCTCATAGTTCTGGATACACAAATCAGCAGAGGTCCCATATGTCTGCCTAACGATTTAAGGTGGCTTGAATGGCCTGAATATCCTTTATCAACTCTAAAGTTTAGTGCTGGTCCAAAGAAACTTGTTTGGCTTGATGTGCATAACAGCCGGATTAAAGAATTAGGAGGGAACTTGTAGGTACATCATACATGCTTTTATTGATGATTATCATTTTAGGTTCCTTTAACAAAGTTAAATTGATCAAAATCTTATTCGATTGTTCTTTTTAATTTGCAGCATTTTAGAAACTTGAAGTTCCTAAATTTCCGCCACTGTAAGTCCCTGATTAGTGTTCCAGACTTCTCAGAGGTACCAAATTTGGAGACATTGAACTTAAGTAGGTGCTCGAACCTCAAGGAGCTTCCAAGCAAACTGAAGCTGAAATATCTTCAAACACTTGATGTAACTGGCTACTCTAAGCTTGACAAGTTTCCTGATATTGAGGAGATGGAGAGCTTAAGAAAACTTTATATGGCTCAGACTTCTATAAAAGAACTTCCTACGTCAATTGAAAAACTAATCTCTGTTAAGGTTTTGCTTTTGAATTCGTGCAAAAGTCTTATCAGTCTTCCTAGTAGAATTTACGAGATGCAAAGTCTAGAGCACCTTTCTCTTGAAAATTGTTCAATGTTTGGTTTGTTTCCAGAGAACAATGAGAGCTCCAATCTCCCTAATGGTAGACGTGGATTTCCAAATCTGGACTCCTTGAAGCTTAGTGGCTGCAATCTGTCAGAGGCTGAATTCCTTCAAAGTCTTACCTGTTTCTCTACTTTAAACATTTTGGATCTCTCAGGAAATAACTTAGTCAGTCTTCCTACATGCATTAACTAGTTTGAGGAGTTGATGGTCCTTAAATTAGATGATTGTAAGTAGCTAGAGGAGATCCAAGAGCTTCCATCAAATATTTGCTCCCTTGAAGCAAATGGCTGCAATGCATTATCCGGATTTCCAAAGTTGCCTATTCAGTGCATTCAGTCCTCAATGTTAGTGTATGTTCGCTTAGATTCATGTCATGGATTGGTTCGTGAAGGTATCGACTTGGCTAAGATTTAATCACTAGAGGTCTCTCTCTCTCTCTCTCTCTGCCACCACATGCGTGAGCTGGTGTGATTCTGATTTTATAGATTTGCTATAGCAGGATGTTTGTGAGATGGGTCACTACATGGATACTATACTTCCTGGAAGAGAGATTCCATGTTGGTTTATCCAAAGTCGAGCATTCTGTCTCTTTCTGGGTATGTCGACATTTGCATGCAGAAATCCTTGGATTGGCTTTGTGTATTGCTTTTGAATTGGAGGAGGGAATCGAGGCTACCGTTTCATGTGAGGTTCAAGTATTGGTGAATAATATTCAAAGTAACTATGATACAAGAACTTTCTCTTCATTACAGTCTGATCACTTGTGGTTTAATTATTTTCCATGCTGTTCATTTGTTGAACTGGATGAGATGTTGGAGATTGAGTGGAGTCTCTTCCAGGTTTCATTTGAAGTATCAGAAGCAACACTGAGAAGGTGTGGGTTTCGCCTTATATGCAAGCAAGTGGAGGATGAACTAAGGGTTCTATGCAAACATGAATTGCCCTTAGAAAGTGCCTCAAGCCTTTAAAGATAATCTCAATTATCAAAGATATTCTTGAATCATTGAATAAATGTTCACCTGTGGATTGCAGTCAACTTTGAATGTTTGATATAATGCTTACTATAATCTGTCACGTTTGCTAAATGAGTCCTTGCCCTTCAATTTCAACAAGTTCAGTACTTGTGCTGTTTCGCGGCGAGAGTGGCCCTTTTGTCCATTTTCTGATGGGTTTCTAATGGAATTGTCATATGTGATGACCATAGTGGCTGTCACATCAAGCAAACTCATCTAGGTTTGTCACGAAAGATGGTTGGATGGGACATTTGTTGATTTGGCTAGTACTAATGCTAAATTATGGAAATTAAATTGCGAGGGATTACTTTGCAGATGTCCAAAAGTATACATATAACCCTGCATATTATTTAGCAGTCACAAATTTTAAACTTTTTGCAGCCGAATTTAGCTTTAAGCAGTTAGGAATTATTTAAATGCTGAGATATAAAGGGATATTGAAAGAAGCTATGTAGGTCTTGTTTTTTGGCCTCCATGTAAGTATTGTTTTAGTCACTATGATTTTGAGCTTTAAAACGTGCTTCATTTTTTTATTGCTCTTCGCGCTTCACTCCCGGGATCATATTATTTCTTCAAGATTGCTTATTGCGTCACCAAACGAAGTACTAGTGTCAAAACACAAGAAGACTGAACATTCTAGCTCTTTGCTCTATCTTTCATATTTATGTGTCTATTGATCTCTTTCGGTTTCCCACTTTCATGCTAGTTGGAGTGCTTATAAAGCAAGATTATAAAGTAGCAATTTGCTGTGTAAGTGAGCTTTCCAAGTTTCTCAGATGTAACTGAGTCTGCTTTTTACCAAATTAAGGCAGAAGTTGTTAATTTTACTCTTCTGCAGAGCTTTTGGATGTTCTGTCTTTATGGAAGTTTGAGCAAGTACGAGTTTCCCAAGTTCCATATGTTTTATCCCACAAGTATCAATTGTGTGAAATCTCTCTACTTTTCAATAAATTCATGATGTTTGTACCTTCAAACTCTCTAAATCATTTTGAAATACCTTTCTATTTCATAGAATGGTATTTCGTCGTGCATCCACATCATTGCCCTTCTATTTGCCATTTTCTTGTCTTATTTCTGTTTTTGTGACAAGAGTGTGGGATTACTTATGTAAGAGGATATTCTATGAAGGATCGGAAGAAAGAGCTTGAAAGTAAGAGGCGTCTGGAACAAAGTTGATTCCTTCAATTGCATTTTTTTTTGTTTTTTTTTCCTTCAATTGCATTTGCAAGATACATTCGTGGGTAGAATCCCATCATGAAGTTTGAGCATCGTGCATATGTGTTGTCTGATTATCTTAGTTGGCATGCCATCCTAGTGTTGGCACATGCAAACTTAAATTGAGAGAGGCGAAGGGCTATGTAGAAGTTTTTTGTAACAAGTGGTTGATTGAGCCTGTACTGGATCTGTGTTTCTCCATCGCTAGCTGATTTGTTAATTTGGGGGTGTGCTCAAATCTGTATTTGTTGGTTCTACATTTGTAACAAATATTGTCACTATTTCACTCATAATTATGAATTATGTCTTCTCATTTCCTAAATAACGTTTGATTTTCTGTTCTCTGCGTTATTATGCTTTTATTGACTCGTTGGTTCGGCTAGAAGAGAATATAATATGTCCAAAAAGGATAATTTTCGCAGAATGTATCACCAATTCAATTAACCGTAAATATATTGTCAGCAGGACTCATGTTACTAGCATTGTAATATTTTTTTATATCTTTCAATTTCCTTATATTTTACTTTCACACACTTTCAACTCCTTGTAATTTCATATAATATTTTTTCAATTCAATGTATTTCCATTCAACATAATGTCAATTCCTTGCACTTAACTTTGTAGTTTCATCACTCCATCAAGGTCCCATTCACACACTTTGTGCTCAAGTGAGAAACTACGGAGCAATTTCGATCGACTTCAATCACATGAAATTTAGATTACCTCCAAATAGGTCCATTTTCACCAACATTGTTTTTTATGGCACACCCGGTGGGTGAAGCGAAATCCACTGAACTTAACTGCTAAGAGAGGAGTAAATTGGTTGTGCAAAACTTAGTAGACTATGAAATAATATTTGTAAACAAAATACGCTACTCATAGGGGTGTCGGAAAGACCCAGCCTGAAAATTTCAAATATTTTCAAGTTGGTTCTCTTTCCTGTTTGAATAATAGGTAAAAAAATTGGAATCGTGACAGTTTGGTTCCAAACCGAAACACATTAAACACTAAACACTCTCACTCCCAGATTGTATGATCTGATTCTTCTCCTCTTCTTGCACGGTCTCTCTCACTTCTCATTCAGGTGCAGCAGATGGTTAGAATCATCTGCCAAGCGGCGAACGAGATCCCATTCTCTGCTGAAGAGGAACGCTTCTCTTTCCTCTCGATTCAAGTGAATTGATTCATAATTTTGAGTTTTTGCTACAGCTGATCGCTAGCTTTTTTGGGGATTACGCATGAGTTTTGGTGAATTTCGATTGTGCTGTATTGAGGCGAGTGAGATTCTTTGTCGCTAGAGTTCAGCATCGAGAAGTTGCAATTAGTGGAAGCAGAGGAGAAGATCAGAGAGGAGCATGAGAGCACAAAGAGAAGCGAGAGGAAAATTCTGGTTTGAATAAGGGTGCGAAAGTGGCTGCTGTGATTCAAAGGAACGAATGGAGAAGGCCTTCTCCTAGATCAAATGATTTACTAGAGATACAAGACCCGATTCTCGTGAAATGCCTCTATGTACTATTTGGAAAGAAATGAATGGTGTCTTGCATGATAAGATTCATCCTCTGGATAATAGAGTTATAGCTGATGTTATGTTTGCTGTTAGGATTGCTTCTGAGGCACTTCTTTGCAAGGGAAAGGAAGTCCTATCAGCCGAAGTATAAGATGAATGGATTGCTTTGGTTGATTGCTTCCCGGCAAATTGTTGCAATTTTGTGCTGGAAAAGTGTTGGTTCATAAATATGGGGGTTGATTCACCATTCACTACCCTATGAATGGGCTAAAAAAAGGAAAAACAAAAAACCCTAATCGAGTTCTAATCAGTTCAGGTTTTATGTGGGTCGGGTAACGGGGAATATATATTCTTCATGTTACCCCACCCTACTCGAACTGTTGAGACCTCGACGTCTAGCATTTCCAGGCTGAGACTTCAAAGGCTGCTCAACTTTAGTGAAGTTTTCAAAGTAGAAGGTGAACTCAACCGCTTCGCATTTCCAAATCTATCCTTGCTAGACTTAGGGGGATGCAATCTGTCCGAAGTTTGAGTTCTTTGAGAACCTTGTCTTGTTTTCCCAAATCAAAGTGGGCTGACGAACATTATAAAGGGCCCAAATCACTTGGGCTTATTCTGGAAACTTAATTGAGATGATGGTCCAACGTCAGATTTAAGGTATTTTCGTGCAAGTCGTTTTGCTTCCATTAAGGTTTCTGGCCCACTTGGATCTTTATGGAAAAATTGTGCAACGACTCTTTGCTTTCTAACAAGTGTCTCCTTTTGTTTTGTCCCTGCAATCCACAATTCCATTTACATAAAACTGGTACACAAGAGCAAAAGACCATGGCCTTCATGCTCAATTTACCATTGCTTCTTTGGGTATCAAAGGAGGACTATCCCCTGTAGTACATCATAACCAGACTTGGTACGCAAACACCGCACAACACGTGAATTAGATCTCATGGCGGAATGTAGCCAAGATAAAAATATTAACATCTGAGCATCTGTAGTCTAATTACATTAGCAAGGAAAAGTATCTTATAGATTGATTTTTTGAATTTATGTATGGCGTCATTTGATTTCCAAATAAGCCCAGGATGAAAATGACTGATAGTGTATATTTATGTTTTTTGGTGCACCGAAAAAGTAAAGAGTATGTTACAAAGTACACGAGTACATGGAAAAGGAAAGGACCCTTAGGCAATAATGTTTCCACCGAAAGCTAATCCTCGGAATCGGGTAAAGGAAAAGTCCCGCTAATTTTTTTTTTTTTCACGGATTGAAAAAGGGCACACAAGATGACAAATGGAATCACGTGAAGGAGCAAATTAGAAAGTAGAGTTTTTTTTTTCGAATTTTTCCTGTTTTCTCAAATTAAAAAGTAGCCTTCCTCAGCAAAGGCATGATGACCATCACTTATCATGCATGCGCTTTCAATTCAATTCGTTCCAATTTTCTTATCGTAGCCTACCGTGTCGGATCAATCAGAAATTTTTTTAAGGGAGTAGCAAGAAGGGAAGCGAGCTGCTTTTGGCTTTTTCTCCTTTTGATCTCCCCTTTGTACTGTTCATTGTGTGCTCCACTTTCTGTGCTAGAACATATGGTTGTATAATTAAGTACTTGTTTTGTGCCCACTTCATTCGATTGATATCTAAATCACGTGGTGGGGTCACGCATGTCACGAGTCCATCCAGAAAAATTGTGATGAACAAATATTTATGCTTGTGACATCGGAGAATTTTACGCACAAAAAGTTACGGTGCACTTTTTCTACTCCTTTCTTCATGATTTTGTAAAGATATGTTTCACACCTAGGTTGGACGTATGCTTCCTCAATGACTGCATGAGATTGACATTCCAATTTTTCCTTGTGATATCTCGAAATAAAAGGCTCCTACTGCAATAAATTATGTTCCTATAGTCCTCGTTTGGATAATGTATATAGCACGTTTTGGTTTTCTTCTTTTTCCCTCAATCGAATCACAATCTCATAGATTGATGCCATTCTCGATGATGTTTATGTTGGAAATTGACTTCGAAAATGGGTAGAACAATGAAGTGAGACTTTGAGGCGTGATATCACTTTCTTTAAGGAATTATTTGCCCCACGAAGTTGCTAATGGTCACCGGCAAATTTCCTCCAGGATACAACAAAGTCTCGATGAGAATACTAGATAGCAATTCTAGTATTTCTCCAGGGTCTCTCTACGAAACAATTCGAGAAGATGGCTGTGTTTTTAGAGAAGAAAATTTCGGAAAAGAAAAAACATTCTGTCATGCCGAAAAACCGACGAGTATATATAAAGGCATTTTAACGATCGATGGCAACCTTTCGATAAACGGTTAAAATAATCAAACGCAACTCTTCGGTCGACAGTTTATAATCGAAAAGGTATGCAGCCGAAATGGTTTATGAAAAGACACGAAAATTCGAAATTAAAAAAAAATTAATTAAAAATAATAAATATATATTTTTCACGAAATTCCGAATTTCATAATTTCCAAAAATTCCAAAATTAACGAAGACACCCTTTCGAGTAATAACAGTCATAAAGAAACGACATGACATAAAATAAAATTAGTTAAAAAAAATAAAATAGAGGATTAGGCTAATTAATTCCGCGAGCGCGCATGCGTGCTAAGTGCTAAGTGCGCCTAATAATCGCGCCAAAATTGCGCAATTATTCGCGCCCCCGCACGCGGGTATCATGGGTCTAGCCCATATCTCATATGTTTCTTCTGAACACACAAAAGAAGCCCGCACTTATAAACAAGCCTACTTCACTCCATATTATCTATGTGGGTCGTAGAAAAACCACTTTTGTTTATTTTACAAACAAACTTCCAACAGTTTATTACTTGGATCAATTACATATGGTAGCTGAAATAGGCAATTGATTGGGGATAGAAAACTGAGTTATTGCTACAAGATGAACATTTGTTATTGACTTCTCATGGCACTGTCACGTATATGATGTTGAAGCTTCAAAATATAAACCTTTTGGTCAATATGGTCTTCTCCTTCTTCCTTTTTCGATTTTGTTTTGATTGGTAATGTTGATTTTGCTAGATCAATATAATTGGAGAGGCCTGACATTTCTATTAGTTGCAACATCTCATTGTAGGATTTCGATGTTTGGTATTCAATTCATTCTTTATTGATGCAACTTAAGTCCTCGATGAAATCTAAATCATAAGCTCCCCCTGCAATAATGCTCATTAATGCAATCAAATATCACACCCATTCTACCTCTTTTTGTCATAACATCTAAAACTGATTTCAACAATCCAACAAACTCAAGGTCAAACGTTTACATACGCTCACGTGGCCACATGATAAAAAGCATTTTAAATACATCTTCAAGTAAGAAACAAGCCCACGTGTTCTTGAAATATACGATGAGACATAAAAGCCTAATAAGGCGGTGGAGGACGAGGATATCGTGGAAATAAATGAAGATTTGGAGGAAAATTTGAGCCAATTGGTTGAAGATTTAGGGCACAAATTACAACATTTCTCTTCTCTAACTCTATTTCTGGCTATAATTTAAAAAATATATTTCTCTTTTTCAAACAAGTTTCTAAGCAAAAAGTAGTGCTTGATAACGGCATAGAATTTCTATTTTTGGAATAGAAATTCATTTGATGATGATGCAAAATTTCTATTCCCACTGGCCGATGAGCAACGGCGACAGTGGGGGGCGTGACAGGCGACCGCAAATAGCTGGCAAGTGGCGGTGGGGACAGTTATGGCTGGCGAGCAGCAAAGCAGCGGCGGGCGAGCAGCAGTGGCAGATAACTAGCGAGCAACAGTGGTCGAGTGGCAACGAGGGGCGAGCGGGTGACAAGCGACGGCGGTGGGCGGGCAACAAGCAGTGGTGGTGGGTGAGCAGTTGGCGAGCGGCGGTGACGTACGGCCGACTAGCGAGAGGCGATGAACGGCCGAAAGCCAGCGGAGAGTGGGCGGCTGCAAGCGGCAAGGGTGAGTAATAAAAAGGAGTTGTTATTTTTATTTCTGTTTTAGAAATAGAATAGTAAAAAATTTGAACGTCTCATTTCTATTCTAAATTATTTCTGGGACAAATTTTGTCCCAGAAATAAAAAAAAAAGAAATTATTTTACCAAACGGATTTCTGTTCCAAGCCTGTTCTAGAAAACAAAAAAATAAAAAAATAAGGTAATACAATGGTTATCATTCGTACCCTTAACTTCCTCTCGAATTTCCTGCGAATCCTCCTTACATCTCATTGCAGACCATGTGTATGTTCCCCCAAAAGTGAAGGAAGCTCGGTGGAGAGAGTCTCATCTTCATTTTCGTCTTCATATCAACTTCGACGGCTCGCCTAACACGACGATGGTGGCGATACATTTTGCGTTCGGGTTGGCCATTCCAAGCATTCTTCCTTATCCAAACTTCTCTCCTTGCGGACTCTCCAAAAATTTGGCGGCCGGTCAGGACTCTAGGAGTCTCACCCTAAAGATCGACATCAAAAGTTTTAAAAATGTGAGTTAAGGCCACCCATGCGGAAAATAATAGACTCCTTGTAATCAACAAATGTTGAAGTTTGATCGGTCAATTGAGTTGGGTTAATAAGACTGACATGGGGAGAATCGACAAACACGTCGCTTAATTATTGATAACTACTTCATGTTCGTCAACGACTACATGGCCTGGTTATTGACAAAGGATGGAGGACTATCGACAATCATCAAGATTTAGCGATTAAGTTTATGGATGGCCAATTATCGTGAAATTGGCCAAGTGTTGGGTATATGGAAGGGAAAGGCATGGACTAAAGATGTCGAATGAAGGCACCAGTGCCAAGTGATAGTTAAATATCTTAGGCGTTTTTTAAAGTTGTAACTGATTATGGATAAGGCTGGCATGCTGATAGGGAGCCTGAAATCTCGAAAATGCAGTTGTAATCATACTTGGAGTAATAACAACTAATTCAATTTGAGGTAAATATGTCCTGTGTTATTAATTTGGAATTTTTTGTGGTATTAACCATTCAATTTATAATTACAAGAAATTAAGTAATTAATTAATTGATTAGTGTCCGGTTCACCAATCTATAGGTACATCGATCATCACTCATTAAATTTTGGGTTAATACTACGAAAAACCCCAAACCGATACACTTATGGTAAATTTACTCCAAACTAATTTTTTGACCACTGAAAACTCCAAACTGGTATACCTATGATAAATTTACTCTCTATCGGTTTCCATTAATTGAATTAATAACACGAAAAATCAAAAAATGGTAAACTTATGACAAATGGAGGATAAAATCCCAAATCGGTACATAGGCCAACTGCCACGTGTCATCAAATTGATGAATTTGATGATAAAATTTAACGAAAATTAACACGGGATAAATTTGTTACTGGTGTACAAGTTTGGGATTTTTTGTAGTCAAAAAAATTATCTATGATAAATTTATCAGAAATATATCAGTTTGGAGTTTTTCGTGGTATTAACTTTTAAATTTCCATATAGCCACAGTGAAGTACTTTTTAATGAGATGAGATACTTTATTATCCATGAAAGAAAAAACGAGAAAAGGACACGGAAGTCATTTCCCCATAGCCAATCAATCGATCGATTAGAAAACTAGCCTCTAACCAGGACGGTACAGCCATGAAAATTTATCTGATGCCTGTTGGTCAAATTCATTAACAATTCAAGTAACTATAAATCCAACTTTAAATAAAGCGGCAAATGTGATCTTCGAAAAGTTTCGCGTGCATTTGTCAATACTTCATGCGCCTGAAGCGCGGAATAAAATCTCCTGTTAAGATGTCGGCTCATCCTCAAGCAGCTTTATTAAAAGGAAAAGGAGAAGCTGCCTGCACCGCTACTTTTGGAAGTGTGTCGATGCAGTTTGCACCACATATTTTCCCAAGGACTTCGTCTGGTTTCTCGGGAAATTAAGAAGGATCCCACTCTGGGAAAAGATATTTGGTGCTTTGCGGCCCCATGTTTGACTTTATCTTTGTCTTCTCTCGATAAATATGAAAGAGATAAATGAGTGAAAAACAGAAAACATACAACAGGAAAATCTCAAGTCAGTGACGACTTCAGGGTACCAGAAGGAACAGTTCTTATTGACCAAGAACACGAAATAGTCCCCTCGCCTTTTTTTGTTTTTTTATCACAATCACGCCAACGTACACAAAAAGACAAAAACACACAGCTTCATTACTTCTTGATCTCCCAACTCAGTAAGCGAATTCTAATGGACTTCGTATGGTCTCAGAATTTACAAAAAGAAAGACACATCATATGTAATTCCCCTGGCATGAATAGCTTGACAAGAACTCAAAAAAAGGAACAACAAAAATGAATGGAAAAAACGAACGCTGGCCAATCATTTCCTCTAGTGAAATGGACGCTGCCGCCGTCGGAGCATCGCCCATCGCCAGCTGCAGCGTTGGCGGAGACGGCGGGGAAGAAGAGGGTGGCGGAGACGGAGAGCATCGAGGGGTCGATGGCGGAGGGGACGGAGGCCCAGTTGCCAAAGTCGCCGGAGCCGAGTAAGGCATTGAGGATGTCGCTGACTTGCCGGAGACGGATCATGGAGAAGAGGAGGAAGAAATTAAAGTGAGAGAAGTGAGAGAGTAGCAAGAGCAGGGCAGTGCAGAGAAACGCGCGTTTCTCCTACTTCTTTGTTCTCGTTTTTGTTTCGTCACTGTTGCGTTTGCTTGGACTCGTGATGCGGAGGAGATTGGTCCACGGACTAAAGATCTTTTCTTTTTATTGGAATTCAATATCCACCAAGCCTTCCCTTTGACGGGACCCAGATAGGGAGAGTCTGACAGAAGATGAGAGCAGAATACCTCGCATCTGCGGAAAACGTGCGCACAAATAAAAGTTTTCTCCTTTTTTATTAGAATTCAATGCCATTACGTTTGATGGAGTCAGTTTGACTCTTGGCTTCTCCAAGGACCTCGGGCATTAGTATCGAACTTTTGGATTGGGTGAATTCCATAAAAAAAACCTCCAATTTTAAATCAAATCTTAAATCTATCCCAATTTTTTTTTGTCTTAGAAAAAATCAAAAATTTTAGGCCAAGTCCCAAATCTACTCCAAACTTTTTTTATCTCAAAAAAATTCCAAACTTTAATATCAATCCCAAATCTGCCCCGAATTTTATTTTGTGCAAAAAAAATCATCAAATTTCAATTTATTTTCAAAATATACCCCTTGAACCAATCCCAACTTAACGTGGTACTTCTACGTTGATAACAAATCCACATTAGCAAAGTAATGAGGCAATAGATACATACCGACGTCGCATTTCCACTTTGATAACCAATCCAATCTAATAAAAATTAAAACCATTTTAGGGAATGAAAGTTAGGGACGACAACAAATTCACTCGAATTTTTTTTTAATTTAAAAAAACATAATTTTTAGATTCAATCCAAATTTGCTTCGAACTTATCTTTGTCTAAAAAAAAGCTCCATTATTTTGTTGATGTGAATTTGTTATCGATGTGGAAGTGCCACGTCAAGTTGGAACTAAATTACAGGGGTATATTTTCACAAATAAATTGAATTTTGGTGATTTTTTTTACACAAAACAAAATTCAAAGCAGATTTGGGACTAGATTTAAAGTTTGAGATTTTTTCCAAGAGAAAAAAAAGTTCAGGGTAAATTTGAGACTGGACCTAAAATTTGAGAATTTTTTTATATAAAAAAAAGTTCAGGGCAGATTTAGGATTTGACCTAAACTTGAGATTTTTTAGAAAATTGGCCCCGTTTGGATTGGATCATCAAATTCGATATCTACCTCATTTCGAATTTTCAACACTTTTAAAAAGGCTTTCTTTCCCCAAAGCCAATCAATCAAGTAACTACAAAGCTGTGCTCCAATCACGACCGTATGAAATTATGATTATATGAATTTATTTTATGTGGACCGGCAAATTCACTAACAATAAATTCATATCCAGCGGTCGCGGCAAATGTAATTTTCATAGAAGAAAAGTTTCACGCGCAAATCGTCAACACTTCTTGCGCCTTACGTCCACATTAAAATCCCACGCTACGATCTGCCTCAGCCTCAAGTACCTTCGTTTTCCGAAATTCCAAGCATACACACCAGCACCTCGTTCTTCCTCTTACCAAATTCTAATGGCTGCTTCTTCTTCTTCCTTGAAACGTAAAAGGAATTATGATGTCTTCTTGAGTTTCAAAGGCATCGACATTCGCAACAACTTCCTTGGTCATCTTTACACAACTTTAGACCATAATGGTATATTCACTTACCTAGACAGCGAGGAATTGAGGAAAGGGGAGCAAATATCGACGGCACTTATGAACGCGATTGAGGAATCGCGCGTTGCGATCATTGTTTTCTCAGAGGACTACGCTTCCTCGCCATGGTGTTTGGAAGAGGTGGCGAAAATCATGGAATGCAAGGAGCAAAGAGACCTCATGGTCTTTCCGGTATTTTACAAGGTAGATCCCAGCGAAGTGAGAACACCAAGAGAGAGTTACAAAGAAGCTATGGCTAAGCATGAGATCAAGTTCGGGAAGGGTTCAGAGAAAGTCAAGAGATGGAAGAAAGCCCTATTTGACGCTGGTAGCATGTCGGGGTGGCATTTTACTGATGGGTACGTGAGAACACTTATACTACTTCAATTACTCTTTAACTTCCCATACTTTTATCTTCTCTGAGGTTTGGCATCCGATAAAGTTGGGGGAAATTTTGCCCCTAAATCTCTCTCGCACAAGAATACACTCTCATCGGACACTCGCACAGCACAGAACACACTTGCGCAGCTCACAAACCACAACGCCATGTGCGAGCTCGTCTTCTTCGAGCCTCCGCTGATTCCCGAAACGCTGCCGCCCGAGTGCTCACGACCCCATGCCACCCCAGCTGCGTCACCTTGGCCCCTCTCCTTCTCTCTGTGTCAAGCGGAGGCTCGCGACCCCAGATCTGAGGTGCCGAGCCCGGATCGACAGTCAGCTACCCTGAGGCTGGTGACGGCTGAGACGGGACAAAAATAGACAGAGAGGTGCGACAACCGTTAGGACACGCGAAGGTGACGAGCACTGCACAATAGGGCTGTCAAAAGAACCCGATCAAACACGACCCGATCTGACCCAACCCGGCCCAATCCAAAAATTTTTGTATTGAGTCGGGTTGGGCCTTAACTTATTTGGGTTTTAGTAAAAATATTTACGTATTGTTTTGGATCTCTATTGCCCGAGCCCAACCCGAAACAATGAATCCCTGGGACCACGAGATCTCTTCCCCATCTCTCTCATTCTCTCGCCTCTTTTGGTTCTGGGTTTTATTGCTCTGGTCACTCACTCTTGCTCTTGGAAACCCTAGCTCCATCTCTCTCTCTATCTCACTCAACCCCTCCTCGTCGCCCTTGCAAAGCTCGAGATCGTGGCAATGGCGGCCGTGAAGCTCGCAAACATAGCCGTGGTGGCGCTCGTCCTCGCCCTCACGGCGCTCGCCGCGACCGCCTAGGTCGAGGCCCCGCCTCCCCGTCGATCCTCTCTGCCGTCGGAGCGGCGGCTGTCGCGACCCTTGTCTTCGACTCCGCGCTCAAGATCTGAAGTAGCGCCAAGCTACCGGAGGTCGTCCTGTCCATGGGGGGAAGAGATTCTTAGTTTTTTGCTGTCGCAATCTATTATTAGGCATATTTAGCTGGCAGGCCCCGGAGGGAGCTCGAGAGCGTGGCGGCGGGGCTGGGGTCCCTGAGGTCTTGTTTTGCATTGATTTGGGGACCAACCGTTGCTGCGGCTTGGCAGGAGGCTTGGCGCCGGTCTCGCGCTGGCTATGGGCAGGCGAGGGTCGGTTCGCCATGGGTTTTTCTGGGCTTTGAATGAGGAGGAATTTTTGGGGCGAAGGAGATGATGGGGACTTGGTGCCGGAAGAAAGTGAGCGGTACGCTTGTGAGAAGTTGAAGAGTGACTGACGAGAGAGAGAGAGTCCGCAACCGCGAGTGACGTAGTCCACGTGAACGTCTAGGTGATGCGCAAAGAGAGCGTAGAATCTAGAATTTCTAGGATTCATTGTTTAAAACATGAACCCGACCCGACCCGACTTGGTCCGATCGTGTGTCTATATTCTGTTCGGATGTTGTCTTGGGTCGGGCAAAGCATATATGTTTAGTATTTTAGATTGGTTCGGATATCATGAAATTTCGATCCGACCCGACCCGACCCATTGACACGGTGCACAATGGCAGGGACGTGACGGTGGGGGGAAGGCAATGACGGCGGCGTGGGGCAGCCGCGAAGGCAGAGGGGAGCAGAGAGGTCTTTTAACATTCTGTTAAAAATGGGGACTATTCCAATTAGATACCCCCAAATTTTCCAGTTTTGCCCTTCCTTGTGATGTGTATTTATGGGGCTCTTTTTCTTTTTTGTTTTCTTTTCCCTTTTTTTTTCCCTAAGAGAACAGAATATTCTTAAGAAGCCAGTTTTCTTCTAATAAATATTATTAAATGAAAGATCTAAATTTGGGGAAGAAGGAAAATTTTAATTTCGTGACCTAATGGGAAGTGGTAAAACAACACGGGATATAGATCATATTCACTATTGAAACATTTGAGTCATCCTAATTCCATCGAGTTACTCTTCCAAATATTATCAAATTAATATGCACAATCTTGAAAAATGATCAAAAGACATATTCATCGAGTGAAAACAAACTCCTTAATAAAATTTGATACTAATAAAGCATAAGGATCGTTCACTACCTTAGGGATTGCATTTCTTCTTTTTTTTTATATCAGAAATTCGAGTATTCATAACTTGCAACAATTTTAAGACTTATTCTATTTATAAGATCTGCTGTCGCAACTATTCTTAAACCTGTCAAAATGGGTTATAAACCTATTTCGTAACCCATATATAATAATTTGAGATGTTATATGTATTAGTTTTATTTAATAAATGGGTCATAAATGAGTTTAAACATAGCCTATCCTATAATATCATCTTTTCCTCATAGTCTGTAACCATTTACGGTTTTCCTCGCACCTGCTCTGCATGGTTAATAACCATAAAGGTTCAGCTAGAGTGTGGACTAAAATCATCTCCACAGAGCATGTTATATATTTTGCTCAAATGATGGTGTTTGGATCTTTTCGCTCAAGTCTGGCTTTTACACCACTAAGACTTCACAATTTAGTGGAATTTCGCAAAAGTTATTTTTCAGTTTTAGCTGGAACTTATTCCATTTAGTTCCTGGCAGTTGGATACTCCGAATTTTTTCCTCGTTCTAGGCAGAACAATTTTTGATACTAGAAGGTATTACTTGGAAATGAAGATTTTTCGCATCCAAATTACTTATGTTCCCATTATTTACCATGCTGTGCTCACGCCCTGAATGCTTGCTCACATGGAGAATCTCCGCAAAACTCTGATTTATTCACAGAATAATACTCAAATTTGTGTCTTAACCTAGGATTTTGAAGACTTTTGATAGTCACGCCTGCTAAAGTAATCGTGGTGTCGTCTTGCATAAAAGACCAGTTTTTCTTTTGTCCCCTTAAGAATGCATTGCCAAGAATGATATCCTCATCTAGTGTCAGGAAAGCAAAGATCCGTCTAACGACAAACCTTCGTTCACCGATAAAGATAGTAACATTGATTGCTTCCTGAGTTATCATATTCTGTTCCCACCTTCCATTCTTAATGTAATAGACTCTGTTAATGGTGTCCACCATTCATGTGGTGATGTACCTGGTCTTGCACAATTAGTACAAGCTCCAGTGTCCATTAATATGTCTAACGAGTATGGATAACACGCGGGAAACTTAAATGTCACAACCACGTAAGTGCTTAACCCAGCTTCCTTGAAACTAAATACCACATTTGTAGATACCATTTGGGAGGGTATGATTCGATCATACCCCAAATTTCGTCTATAGACCATTGCCTTGCTGTATTTTCCAATATGCTTGGAAAACTTCAGGTATATGTCTTAGGATCGGGATTTTTTCTCCTTTGGTGTGCATAATCATTAGAACGATATCCTCTCTTGACTATGTATCCTCTTCTTCATAGACAGGCGTATTAATTTGCTCGTATCCTATGATCCTTCTTTCTAAAGCTCTTGAGATTACAGATCTTTGACATGCAATCACTTCCCGATTGACTTCCTGTACAGTATCCTTTGGTAAAGTAAGAGGTTTGAAAATCTTTAATTTCCTAGCAAAGAGGATGCAGACAGTCCTTGTCACGCCTCGCACCCTACAGCGCGCCACATCCCTCGCAAAGGTTGATTCAAGTGCGACATCCTAGGACGTGTTGCCGACCCAATGCCCAACACAGAGATTAAAGCACGCGCGGAAGCAACACAATACCCGAACAATTTTAAACCACATAACCAAGGATAGCCATACAACAAACAACATGAATAAATATACACTTGCATTGATATTGGGTAAACATAAACACTATCCATTTACAGCCCACGCTCAAAAATCAAAAGCGGGTCAGAGGCCACTACTAACATAAAAGGGGGGGTAAGTGACTTGGGGGTCAGTCTACTACTTATGGTGGGGCTCCGGTAAAAAAGGTACTGGCCCTACCCGTCTGGGACTAAAGCTAACCCTACGGTGTCTAATCCGGGTTGGACTCAGAAGACTCAGAAGATGAAGAGCTATCAGGCATCTCCTCTTCAGAATCTGACGAGTTCGACTCGGACTCAGCCTCAGCGGCCTCCTCCTCCGAGTCTAGATCCTCAGGCTCGGCCTCTGGTATAGGATCCTCCTTGATTGGCTCCGGCTCCATCGACTCTGGAACAACGTCCTCGTCAGCTGGCTCCAAGTCCATCAGATCGGGCTCGTCCATCTCGTACTCTATGGGCACCCCATCGGAGCTCGCATTCTTCTCAGCCAAAGAACTAGGATCAGCCACCTCTCCATTGAGGCACCAGGGGTACCTCGTGCCCAGCCCAGTAAACGGGACATCAAAAGTTCGGAGAGGACCATACTCTCCGAGATCATCCCTAAAGCACCAAACCACATATTCGTAGGTCTGGTAATGTGTTCCCCCCACGTCCACCCATACTAAAGTATAATATCTAATATACGACTCCCCGTTCCCTACGGGGTGTATCGTCCTCGTCCGCTCTATATGACGCGGAATCCCAAAACGCACTTAAACTTCAGGCATCTCAAGGCTAGGGGTCTGAAAATTGGTTTTATACAACGGTGAGAATAATCTCAGTGAGTAGATTCCTTAAACCTAAACCAGACTAACATGCACCTCCTGACGAGCACTAAACAACACACAGACCAATACATATTTGACTCAGGCCCTCAGGCCCAAATCCAAATTTGCTTGACCCTGCAGGTTAGGCATTTTATATATGGAATCGCAATAATGCCACAGAATTCAATCACGGCACATGTACGCATATCACATAGTCACGACGCATGTCATGCATATGCTCGTGCTCGCACTCATGCTCATGCCTCATCTATGCATTTCGCACACTCGCACTCTTGCACACTTGCAATTACCAATTTCACCTTCGACTCGCGTTAAACGCATTAGGTCCATCACTTCGAGATCGATCTCCAGCCCACGTAAACGCATCAGGCTCATGGCACAACACCCGCGTAAAATGCATCAGGTTTGGCCATCTTCTGGTAGTCCGGGCATCATCCCGCATAACACGCCTCGGGACGGATTCAATACCCCACGTAAAACGCCTCAGGACTTTATGTGATCACTCATTCACAAACACCCATTGTTATCTGAACCCCGCGTAAAACGCATCAGGGCATTTTAAGTGATCACACGCTTATGTCGTTCGTGCACACTCATATATGCACATGTCATGCCAATGTTTGAGATGCACACCCATGGCCATAAAGTTCACACTTGGGCACTCACAAATTTCACAAAGGGCAATCAATTGCGCAACGCCACTTATTCAATTCACCACACAATATGCTCAATCCACATTTCAATATGCCCAACCAACATATTAGCATGACCATGAAAGCAATTCAAAGCACTCTTGCACGGCACATAAATCACACATATAATTTGCACAATTTGATCAACATGAATCCGCGCCTTCAAGGCCCGCTAAGCTACTCCATTCTTAGTCACACTAGGCACACGACGCGGCACCACAAAATTGATCGTAACCTAAGGCAATTCAGCCACCCAAATAGTCAATCCAAGCCATCCCGGTATTTACACAATTTAACCTCGAATTGATCGCTCTTAGTCCCATTAAATCCCGATATGGACAGCCACTAAATAGATCATTCTAGGCCAATAAATCTCCTCGAATTACTCTATTAGGCTCCCCAAGACTTCACTCAAATCAGCCACCATGAGGACTATGCTAGGCGCGCCCTATAATCCACAATTGAACCCGAACTTAGCCCGAACTCGGGCCAACTTAATCCAATACTTCCAGCCGACACACAGTCCATTCTAAGCCTCCAAACCTCAATTAAAATTTCCACACTAAGCCGCGAAATAGCCACAAAACAGCCACTATACGGTCTACAAATTTCATCCGCCAAGTCCACAATTTCGCTCAAATTAAGGCATTTATGCTTCGCCACGTCACATCACTCTATAGACCACTACACCTCGATTAAATCATCACTCTCAGTCACCAATTGCGCCACAAAATCATCCCCTAACAGCCCCCACACGCTAACCCCTAAATTACCCTAATTAACCCCTAAAATCCATATAGAAATGTAAATTGGCCTAATGTGGGTTTAGGGCTGTACTCACTTGGAATCCTAGGCTCCAAACAAAGCTGAACAAGTGGCAAGGATGGCTGGACAGTGGCGGCGAGCGGCGGCTCTGGCGAAGGGCGTGAGCGGCGGCGGCAGCCTAGGCGATTCTACGGCCTAGAGAGGGAGAGAGGGACACGGCTGGAGAGAGAGAGAGAGAGAGAGAGAGAGAGAGAGAGAGAGAGAGAGAGAGAGAGAGAGAGAGAGAGAGAGAGAGAGAGAGGGGGACGGGATGGTGATGGTGGTGAGGTGTGGGGCTGTGGCACCATCGGCGGCACTGGCGGGCGGCAGCGACGCTCCTGCGAAGGGCCTCCCACGGCCAAAACAAAGAGAGGAAGAGAGGGGGAGTTCACGGGAGAGGGAGAGAGGAGGGGCTGGCTGGTGGTGATGGGAGGGAATGAGGGGGAGAGAGAGAGACTAGGGAGTGTATAAAGAGAGTGAGATAGTGGGGCTGGTGAACAACCAAGCAAAAATGGCAATCAAGGGTGCGAATGGTAACCATTCTGCTCCAGAAATCAAATTCTTGGGCAAGAATTTGATTTCTGGAATTATTGCCAGAAATCGATTTTTGGAGGAGAAATCTGTTTGGTAAAACATGATCAATTCTGCTCCAGAAATTGATTTCTGGAACAAAAATCTATTTTTATTTTTTTATTTTTTTGGGCACATCAAAAAAATTAAATTTCACTCAAAGTGGGTGGCCAAAGATATTTTAAGCCATTTTATGAAGTTTTGAAATTTTTGATTTTTTTTATTTTGATTTTTTTATTTTTTTGAGCACCTCAAAAAAATTAAATTTCACTCAAAGTGGGTGCCCAAAGGTATTTTAAGCCATTTTATGAAGTTTTGAAAATTTTAATTTTTTTTATTTTTTTGAGCACCTCAAAAAAATTAAATTTCACTCAAAGTGGGTTCCTAAAGGTATTTTAAGCCATTTTGTGAAGTTTTGAAAATTTTGATTTTTTTTATTTTTTTTATTTTTTTGAGCACCTCGAAAAAATTAAATTTCACTCAAAGTGGGTGCCCAAAGGTATTTTAAGCCATTTTGTGAAGTTTTGAAATTTTTTTTTATTTTTTTGGGCACCTCAAAAAAATTAAATTTCACTCAAAGTAAGTACCCAAAGGTATTCTAAGCTATTCTGTGAAATTTTGAAATTTTTGATTTTTTATATTTTTTTTAAAAAAATTCACCAAATTTCCTATTTTCTCGAAATCTTGACTTTTTTTATTTTCTGAAAATTTTTATGAATTTTTGTGGAATTTTTCAATTTTTATGCATTTTCTAAAAAAAAAATTAGTGAGAAAAAGAGAGAAAATAGGGAGAATGCATTCTGGAAGAGAGAAGCTATAAAAAGTAGCTTCTCTTTTTCTTGCCCAAAACTCATTCTGGAATCAAAAATGCATTCTGGAATCAAGAATGCATTCTGGAATCAAGTATTTTTAACAAACGCATTTTTATTCCAGAATGTGAAAATTGCTCCAGAATGCATTCCGGAAATTTTTTAACAAACGCATTTCTATTCCGGAATCCATTCTGGAACAGAATTTCTATTCCAGAATGGATTCCATGCGCGCCCCAAGTCCCTAATCAAAAGGCTAAGATTAAACTTACTAAATATCTTGGAGGGCAATTTGGACCTCAAATTTCGGCATTATTGGGCTGAGATACACTTAATATAAACCTTAAAATAATCCCCAATTAAGCCTAAAATTCGGAACCCTATAATTACGCCTAGGGGTAAAACGGTAATTTTCCGGTCCCGAGTCAAATTTTCCAATTTTGACTCTATCGATCCCAAATATGCATGGCCACATAAAAATGATGTCATCCTTGCAAAATAGTCGCGTACGCCCACGAAATTCGACACCGAAGTCCGAACTCAATTCCACAATCGATTTAGCTCAATTTTTGGTTTTAGCGTCTCTCACTAACGGGCTGCTGTTTAGGGGTTACGCGTATCGACTTAGGGTTATTCGAGTCATGGCGGTCCCGATTTCCGAAGAACACGAGGATTTATCGCTAGTCTCAGGGGTCGCGGTCGTCCGGAATAAGTTCGGGATCGTTCGCCGCGCGTACTCTTGGTCGTGCGGAATCACCCGTTATCCGATCATACATCGTTGGCCAAACTGAACCCGTCACCCTCCTTGGATCGGCCCACATTGGCACAAAATATTCTCTCGTCGCTTCTCTGAATCGGACCCAATTCACGGTTGAGTTTCTGGGTCAACGTACTGTTTTCCCTAATTAGCCTTTTCCTATTAGTCAGTATCCCGATAATGATCAGTTCTGGGCGAGACTTACTAAAATGAAATGAGAAATACATCAATTTCATTGATCACGAAAGTGAGTCGAAATTCAAGACGTTACAGTCCTCCTAACATGAGGTTATTCTTGCTCACCTCTATTGGACCTGAGATGCACTAATCGCCCTAGTTACTCCGATAGGTTCCTCCATGGTCGAACTCCTAGGCCATGTTAATTCTAGGGTATTTATTTTTCGCCTATGGAATTGTCTGTAATAATGTGAAACTCTTCGAACAATTCTGCTGTCTAACTTCCTTTATCTAGGATTTGTGGTATTTACAAATCTGTAAATTATCCTAGTGTGATACACCAAACATTTTACTTGTGGGTTCACCCTATCCATGTTTATAGAATTAATTCTCAATGTTAATGAATTCTCTAGACAAAGATCATTCAAAGCCATCCAATAATTTGGTTGGGCTTGGAACCAGACTCGTCGATGTGCTAGATTGGCTAGAATTCATGATATCGACTAATCTCTAAAATCTGCCCGTCTTTGATCCAGTACAGCTGCAATCACAAGACTGTAACAGGAAGGTGGATAGTGGCACTAGTCCTGTTTGGATTAACCCTATATGTATATAACTGTATGCACCTCTTGTCCTTTCTCGTTTCTCTAATCTTTTGGAGATTTAGCATAGGTATATCTAAGGTTTGAAGTACGGTACACGACATTTGCGCCATTGACTTCGATTGTGAGACATCTATGGCCTATCTGAAGTCAAATCTGAATAAACAATAAATTGCCCTAGCATCTACTTCGAGCAACCCCCACTCCAAAGTTGATCCTAACGGAAAATCTTATCGTAAAGTTTCTTCTAATTCCTAAGATGTTGACTCTAAGGGCACTATATCATCACATGTGTTCATTATTGATAATTGTTCACTCAACTAATTTGAATCTTCTTCGTCTGTCTCATATTCTGAGAAAACTTCATAGCTAAATTCAACCTCAAAAGTTGAAGACTGCATCTTCGATAAATACTCTGCAAAGATCCTCTTTTGTTGATACTTTTATGGACAAGCATGAGCCTTGTGGGCTTTTAATCCATAAAAGCGAACAACAGTTACCGGGGTTTACCCTAAGGACAACGGGGTTCTCTTCCACGTTTCCTTTAAAGGCCTCAATTTTCTTTTTGTCTTTAAGATTAGTCTTTTTCTTTCTAAACCTTAATGACTTTTCAGATATGTAAGGCCTGTTTTTCCCTTAGTACACTTATTTCATATCAAATAAACTTTCTTCTTTTCGATCCTTTAGGAAAGTGTCTTGCACATCTCGATGGATGTTACAGCCATATCTACCCTAGACATATTCATTCTGAGAGCAACTCTTGTTCCAGTAAGGAAACTCTTTAGTTGTTTCCTTCTGGTAAAGTTCAGTACTCATTTCCTCATTGCTTACTTTTTTGCCTGGATCCGCCTACCTTCTACTACCTTTTCTTCTTGAAGGAGCAAGTCGTAAGCGTTCTTTGTGACCTCTAAACATGGTCCCAGAAGTTTGTCAAAGAAAGTCTTTGATACGAAGTATTGAGCAACTATATCCAAATTATGGAAGCAAATTGTTGAAATTCACAGGTCTCTAATTTCATTAGAGCATTTAAAGGCTACTCTCTCTATTAATTCCGTAGAATGATAGAAACCACAGAATTCTCTTTTTATGACATCCGTTAGGATGGCTTATATTCCATCTATAATGAGATCGTCTATTTTATACTTAAATCTGTTTGAGATAATAAGAATTTCCCAAACTTCTGAGCGTTTACCTACAAGAGTGGCTTCACGTAATTCATTCGTAGTATTTGGACTATATCCTCCGGCATTTGTTATCATATGAATGATTAATAACCATTCAACTATCCTTCCAAACACATGCTTTTCAGTTTCAAGATTAAGAAAAGCACCAAGAGCTAACTATAGGCCTTAATGGATTATCCTTTGAACAAATAATGAATTTGTTTTATGTGGATAATCAAGCTTATATAAAGTCCTTTCCGTTGTTAAAAGATCATCAAATATTCTATCATCAATAGGTATTGGTAAGGGTGAGCAGTTTCAGGGTTGGACCTATAACCTACTCGCACAAGGTCCGTTCCCAGATTTTGGGACCAGGGACCAACCCTATGGGTCAGGTCTGATTCCAGGGTCAACTTGGGAAGCGAACGATTTTTTTCTTAATGGGGTTTTATATTTTTTTATTCCTTGAAAGGACAAACTTATTCTTTGAAAGTACATATCCATCAATACACAATATTTAGAACCGTAATATTGAGCAACAAAATGGCGAGAAATAAAACACTAGTACAAATCAAACAAAAATCTAAAGCAACAGGGAACTATCCAATTCATCCCTCAGTCAAGCACAATGAAAGCTAAAATAACAACTGAAATATCCACTTGCCAAAAGCATCAACTCATATAAGATGAACACGTAAAAATACAAATAATAAAAAGTTCAAAACATATAACATATAACATGAATTATAGAACTTCATTCCTCATTCATCCACAAAAAATTACTCCAAATTTTAGTCACCTGAACATAAAACAAACAACAAACATTGGTTAATCACTCAACAATAGTTAAGTTCGGGATCGGTCCGGTTCAGCACATGACACTATATTCGGACTACACAGTGCTGGTTTTCAATTTTTGGGACCGAGGACTGGACCGTGTCTCATGAGAACTAGACTGGACCAGATTGCACAGTGCTAGTTCGGTTCGATTCCCGGGTTGACCTGGACCAATGCTCACCCCTGGTATTTGAGCTTCTTTGGGCAATCCTAAATTTTCCGAAGATGTTGGGCTAACTTACTACTATCATTACCATTAAGGTTAGCTGTTCTTTTTATGGAATCTAAAATAAATGGGGCTACCTTTTCTTGCTACATTTTTTGGACTTCAAGGACTTGATTTGAAGCTTGTCTCTCAGGCTTCTTTAAATTAGTCTCTGTTTCAATAACATCAAGCCTTTCATTGACCAATAAAGGCACCTCTCTTGCAATAGCATTTCTCCATCTTTTGTATCTACATAGTCATTTTCTTGAGCGAGAAATTTTGTCGAGAGAGTATTCACTTCATTATGTAAGCCATTATGCATAGGAGAAGATAAATTCGGTACTCAATCAACCTGTTTATTTACTAGAAATGTTTATTTTATTTTTTATAAGAAGAAAGAATGAAAAGCTAGGTTTTTTTTTTAATAAAATACAGCCCTAATGGCATTTTTGTAAAAACTTGAAGCTGTAAAGAGCATAAAGGTAATAACGAGATAGATTTCTACAGGAACCAACAGTAGGCCATATTTGTCCAAACGGCCAAAGAACGTATCTTTATTTGTCCACTTTCAAAAGTGGGACTAAAATCGTCCCACAGGGTAAAGTTCTTGATCTTCATTAGGATTTACTCCATTGGTAAAGTTAGCTTAGACTTCACGATGTTAATCTTCATCACAGAAAAATACCAGATAATTGAAGGAAAAACAAGCCAATTTCAATGAACTTCGTAAAGAGATCAAGACATTACCGATCAACATTCAACACATTCAATAATTAACTTGAATTTATAATAAATGCAGAATAGATTAATACACAACATTAAGAATAACATGAAAAATTTAGTCTTAGACCCATGCATACACACGGGCATCTTACTAGTTGAACACTTTGACTTTCATCCCCAAATATATTGCGGACTAGTTTCTTTCTCAGTGATTTTCTTTGAACACTTACTCCTTTCTTTGGATTGCTCTAAAAGCAGTTTCAACTAAATTTTCCTTTGTCAGATATGAAGCAGGGCTTATACAACATATCGTACAAGAGATCTCAACTCAACTGGATCGAATGCCATTGGATGTAGCCAAATATCCTATTGGGATAGATTCACGAGTACAAGAGCTTAAAACAATCTTAAATCCACAGTCCAAGGATGATATTCTTATGGTAGGATTATGGGGGCAAGGAGGTGTAGGAAAGACAACTCTTGCTAAAGCCATTTACAACACCATGTTTAGAGACTTTCAAGGTTCTAGTTTCTTGGAACGTGTTAGAGAAAATTCCAAGAATTCCAATGATTTGGTTCCTTTGCAAGAAAAATTGCTATCGGAGGTATTACTGGGGAAGAAATTAACAGTTCACAGTGTTGGTGGAGGAAGTCGGTTGATTCGAGATAGACTTTGTAATAAGAAAGTTCTCATTATCCTTGATGATGTTGATGATCAATGCCAGTTAAATGCTTTAGCCGGAAATTGTGAGTGGTTCGGTCAAGGAAGTAGGATAATTATCACAACAAGAAATAGGCATCTGCTAACTTCTCATGGGGTAGACTGGGATCATATGTATGAAGTAAAAGCTCTCAAAAATGGTGAAGCTCTTGAACTTTTTAGAAAGCATGCTTTTCTAGGAAATCAAAAGATAGAAATCAATAGTAATCTTGTTGATAGGGTGTTACATTATGCGGGAGGCCTTCCTTTGGCTCTTGAGGTGTTGGGTTCTTTCTTGTGTGGTAGAGGAGAAAATGAATGGAAAAGTACCCTGCAGAAACTTTCCAAAAGTCCTGACAAAAAAATCAATGATGTGCTAAAGGTAAGTTATGATGGATTGGAGGACTATGCAAAGGAGATCTTTCTCGACATTGCTTGTTTCTTCAAGGGGCAGAGTACAGAGTATATTAAGAAAGTTCTTGATAGTTGTGACTTTGAAACGGTTATTGGTGTCCAAATTCTCATTGAACGCTCCTTGATTAGAAAAGAGAATGGAACCTTACAAATGCATGACTTAATACAATTAATGGGTATGGATATTGTTAAGGAAGAATGTCGTGATGATCCCGGGAAACGTAGTAGATTATGGCTTCGTGATGATGTTCTTGATGTTCTATCCAAAGATTTGGTAAGACTAGTTAGTGTATAAGAATTCATATTCTGTTACTATATTTGACTTTGTTTACTATAGTTGCAAGATAACCTTATTATATTTGAATAAATATACAGGGAACAGCTGCGATAAAAGCCATAGTTTTGAAGCTACCGGAGCGAGAAGGGATGTATATTGGTCCTAATGCCTTCACAAACATGAGAAAGTTGAGGTTGTTCATTATGCATAAAGTACATAATCGTTTCCCAGGTCCCATCCATCTCCCGAATGAGTTAAAGTGGTTTGAATGGCCTCATTGTCCCTCGATTCTAGAATTTAGCGATGGTCCAAAGAAGTTAGTTGGACTTGATTTGCAAAATACCAACATCGAAGGAGTGCTGAAGCAATTTAAGGTGCGTATTTACTTGGTCCTTTTTTCATTACTTATAACTCTATGTATCAAATCTGGTTATGTTTAATATTGTCCTGAGGAAAACAGCTACAATGATTTTATACTTTATACATATTAAAGCATCAAATGTAGGCAGTCAATCTATTTGAACTTCAACTGCTCTTCTAATCAAGTCCATGTTTTTTCAGTTTTTCCAATCAAGTCATTCTACTTACATAAATTGTATAATCAAGTCTCTCTCTGACATCGAATGTGGCCAAATTTACTTACCAAAAAAAAAAAAAAAGTGGCCAAATTCAGCCAACGTGGCCATCGGAGGGCACTGGAGTGTGACGTGGATTGAATATTGTCTACGTTCAAACCTCCTGTGGATAGTGAATGGTGGGAGATGTCATAAGCTGTTTGACTAGCTTTCGCTTTAAGCTAATTCTGAGAGTGCCTATGCATGCATGTGAAATACTAAATCCACATCACACTACGGGGTCGTTCGATGGCCACATCAACAAGATTTGGCTAGATTTGATACTCGAGAGACTTAATTACACATTTTTTTTTATAAATAGGAATCGATTAGAAAAATTAAAAGTACAACAACTTTACTAAAAAGTTGCAAGGATGAAAAGTAAAAAAATTTCATACATATTTGACAAACGCCAAAATTGAGCTTAAACCATCCTGACTTTGAGCTGAAATTTGAAACAAAAACTTCTTAGCTTGTAATTTAACATTTGAATGTGGACGTACTGTTCTTAAGATATACCATGAAATGTTTTGTTAGATTTGTAGATTTTTTATATATAGTCTGTAATAGTCTAAATGTTTTAAAGATCCTTCCATATAGAGAATTGCGAAGCCACATCTTTATAACGCTTTGGATGGTAATAGGCAAATCTCCTTTGCTTGTTAAGTTTCAAGTAATGTAATAGATAAAATATTAGAATGTCATAATGAAATTTAATGAATTCGAAGAGAATCAGCAATTCTATCAATGTGACTGAGCTAAAAGTGTTGTAAATTTCAAAATTGTTGGTAACTAAATTTTGATCAGCAACTTATTTTGCGGGTCACATATTAGTAAGTTACCAATGGTTTTATGGAAATACTAACCCTTATTTAGCCTGGAAACGTGTTAGTAAGTCACCAAAAGTTTAATTTTATGGAAATGCCAACAATTATTTCGTTATTTTAGATGACAAACCATTTCTTGCAAATAACCAATATTACTTGTGCAACTTACCAACGTATTAAAATTACTAACTTTTATAAAAAAAAATTACCAACTCCTATTTGAGTCTATTTACCAACTCTTATTTAATTGTATTCAAACTGCCAATTGTTCCAAGAACTTATCGATACTTGTTTGCTAAATTTCCATCTTATTAAAGTTACCAACTATTATAGCAATTTTCCAATATTAATTTGAGTGATTTTCGAAGTCCTCATGCGTTAGGTTACCATCTAGTTTTAGTTTTTCTAACTCTTATTTGATTTAGTTAATGATGTTTATTTAATTGTTTCAAAATCACTTCTCGATTTAATAATTTACCAACATTTAATTTGCAGATGCTATCAGCATGTTAAAGTTCCCAACTCATACTAAAATTACCGATTTTTATTTAAGTCCATTTACCAATGTTCATTTGATTGGAACTTAAACAAGTTGGAAAGTTCCCCAAGCAAATGTGGCAAAGTTGGTAAATAACCCAAATGAAAGTGTGTAACTTAATCACCACAAATAAATGATGGCAAATTGTTGTAATGATGTCGGTAATATTCAATAGAATTGGTAATTTCATGTAAAAGTAGTAATGATAACATGCTAGTAAGTTTTCCAAATTAACGTTGGTTGAAACAGTAGGGACTTCTTAAAAAATTAAATAAATATTGGCAATTAACTCAAATAAGAGTTGATAATTTCGGATATGAGTTATTAACCTTTTACAGTTGGTAAGTTGCCACAAATGTCAGTAAATTATTGGAATGGTTGGTACTTTTGAAAAAATCAAAAAATATTGATAACTAACTCAAATATCCGTTGGCAGTTTCATGTAAGAGTTCTTAAATTAGCTCTGCATATACTAGTTGGTAAATTATTGGATTAGTCGGTAATTTGAAAATAGTAGGTAATTTAGTATAAGAGTTAGTTCAACTTGTCGATAACTTCAACAAATAAATATGGGTAAACTATAGAAACGACTTTAATTTCGACAAACAATTTAATAAACGTTGGAAAGTGGACTCAAATTGCAGTTGGTAATTTTCTAGAAGAGATAGTAATTTAAACAAGTTGGTAAGCTTGGCAATAGAAATTCATAGATTATTACAACAATTGATAATTTCAAAACACTAGAAAAAACATTAGTAGTGACTCAGATAAAAATTGGTGATGATCTTTAAAAGAATAAATTGTAAATTTAAAACATTGGTAACTTGAACAAATAAATATTTGTACGGTATTGAAAAAACGGTTGGTAATTCCAAAAATCAAATAAACAGTGATAAAAGGACCCAAGCAAGAGTTGTTAGTTTTATAAAATATAGTAAATTTATCATTTTGATAAGCTCTGCAAACGAATGTTGCTAAATCATTATAACTTTTGGTAATTTTGAAATAACAGAATAAAAGAATAAGTTCACTGAAAGTCCTAAAACTTATCACGAAAGTGCAATTGAGTCATAAACTTGTAAAAAATGCAATCAAATCATAAAACTTGTCAAATTGATACAATCAAGTCCTTCCGTTAACTCTGTTCTACCTGGTTGATAGAAAATGATGGTGGGACTTTTTTTATTATTATTTTCTCAATCATATGTGGAGATGACTTGGCTAAAATAACATTGTTTTGGTCAAATATAATTTTTAATACAAATTTTAAATTAAAAATAAGCTAAATTTATTTTAAAAAGAGAGGGATGAGAAACTAGCCCTCGCCGCAACTGCCCCACCACCATGGGGAAGAGCCGATGAGGGTGGGGGATGGCAGCAGGGGTCGCCGGACCTCGACCAGTGGCGGCCGTCGCCTTATATTTCATATTTTAGCCACATCATCGTCATGTAGAAGAGAAAAAATATTTTTAAAAAAAGCCACATCAACATTTTACGTTAGCTAAGTTGGACGGAATTAATGAAAGAATTCGATTGCACCAATTTGATAAATTTTAGAATTTAATTGCACTTTTTGTAAGTTTTATGACATAACTGTATTTGCATGATAAGTTTTAGAACTTCCAATGCACTTATCCCTAAATAAATATTGGTAACTCACTCAAATAAGATTTAGGGCTCGTTTGATAAAACTTGTAATTAACTGGCGAGAACAAACAAACATTAATCATCAACGAGAAATCAAATGCAGAATATTAAACACGTGCACAAGTACTTACATAGTGTGCCGTGTTCCGCCAATTGTGCATGCATCCTCAAAGAGAAATTGAGTTTTCAAAAAAAGAATTCCTAAGGTCTCATCGAATTTCAAAAAATGCAAAATGAATTTGACATGGGCATGCTTCTATGTGTTATCGCTACCACTAGAACTACGATATCTTACCTTTTGGTTTGCTCGGGACTCATTCCCGGGTCTTACCCCACCCCTAACCCCCATATCACCAAGCATGCTTATTCAAATTTTGACGTTCAAGTACATCATGTTAACAATTTAGTTTCTATGGTCCATCCAACACGAGTATTCTCTTGGGTCTACTCCACAAATTATCCGGTCTGTACGGGACAATAGATAACAGCACTCAACCAGATTAATTGATTACTAAAAGTTTCTCAGACCTCCCACTTATGTATACGAGAGTTCTCCCAAATTTGCCACTAACTTTTCACATGTAGGACGGTCCATCATATTTTATTTAAATAAGCCTACCTCAGACAATTTACTTGCATGGTGTATCCATAGAGAAATGCCTAAGTAAGTTTAACACATTGGTAACTTTTCACATGATGGTAGCTCCGCAAAGTTATATACGTATGTATGTGTGTGTAATTATATTCATAGACATATCATCTATACTATTATTAAAGTAAAAAGGACCTTCGATGAGATCTCATTTTTTTTCTTCCTTAAAATGTAGTCAACTACTTATTTTGCAAATGTTGTATCTGTAGAGAAATGCCTAAGCTAGTAAGTTTATTTGATTTCTCACATGTTCAAATATCAAAATTTGAATCTTTTTTATCCGACAACAAATTTTTTTATTGTAATCTTGAAATATCTTTTTCTTTCCGCATACATTAATATGTTTCTATGTATTGTGTATTTTATCAACAATTTATTTTCATTAAATATTTCTAAATTGGTGGTTTTGCTCAATTTTTCAAGTATCAATTTTGCGCATACACTTAACTCGTGTGTATGTAATACTATATGTATAAAACGTCTCCCATATTTTTCTCTTCCAATGGAGAAAAGGATACTACAAGTTCTATAACTTTCGTACGATACTCACTTGAGTATTATAATTTTTTTTTGATCACTTGAGTGCTATAACTTATGTACAATGCTCACTTGAGTGTTATAACTTCTTGGAAAAATTCACCACAAGTGCTATGCCATATAGGATTTTTGGCATTTGGGTAAAGTTTTTTAAAAAAAAAATTGACACTTAAGTGATTAATTGAAAGTTATGGTACTCGAGTAAACGTTTTTTTAGAAGTTATGGCACTCAAGTGGTTGAAAAAAAGTTATGGCACTCAAGTGAGTGCCTTACGAAAATTATGACACTTATGATATTTTTATCCCCTTTTCATGCTTCATACGAAACAAATTTATCGTCTTTCAATTTTCCTATTGTGCTTGTCGCTCCCACCAACGGCAGATTGTGTTGGAGGGTACAAATAATGAACAAGGGTTTTTTTCGGTCTTAGCGAGGTGGAAAACCCCACTACAATGAATAGGAAGAACGAGACTAGATAATTTAGGTCTCCCTTAGCCGAACCACCACTTTTGTAAGCCACTTCAAGTGCACAACACTCTTGATCACTCACGAACACTAGGAATCCACTAAAGGGGCAGAGAGATATACGAAGGAAAAATAATAAGGGACAACACTGAGGAATAGAACTTCATTTAATAAATTAACTGTGTTTACAATGAGGGACCAAGAGGGTGTTTATAGCTAGGAGGTTAGGATACCTTTGATAACATCCAAGTTTAGAAAAGATAACCTACCTAAAATAGGAAATTCAAATAAGCAACTATACTATCGAAATTTTGATCGAGATCAAAGCATTCCTAAAAATATTATAAACAAACTTACAGATCAAGAAAATATATTCTATCCCTACTATTCAAATCTCAAAGAGAGGATCCTGAAATCTTTCAATAAGGATTCGAGGTACTTCCAATACCGATCTCCCTCAGTTGGAAAAGACTTGTCCTCAAGGCCAACTTCATTAAATTACATACTCTCCACGAAGCTCGCTTTTCGAACTGCTTGATTTCCTTAGCTCTTTCTTCAAACTCTTCCTCACTTCCTCATGTATCTGCTTGATTTCCTGAGCTCTTTCTTCAGCATATCCACTGAATAACAAATCCCAATGTTTAACATGTTTTCCAATAAAACTCCTTAATAAATTGCCCAAAATTCTATTAATAGCCTCCGCTTGTCCATCGATTTGACGATCACATGCAGAACTAAACTAAGTTTGAGTCCCCATTTTTCACCATAATGAATGCAAAAAGTGACTTATAAACTTGACATCACTATTAGAAAGGGGTTATTCTTGGATAACCACTTCCTAATAAGAGATGGAGTAGAAGAGATTCCCGACCTTCCATCGCCTCTGCGGGATCCACAGGCGGGTGGTTGCCAATCTCTAAGTAAGATTCCAGGTGCTAGCTTAAATTGATGTGATGAATTAGTTGGCAAAGGATTGACTGTGGCTCACGTGCACCCAGTGGAGGTTACAGAATCTCTCTCTCTCTATCTCTCTCTGAATTACGAGTCTTTTTTTCTGCCCGTATATGTATTGGAAGTGGCCACGCCACTCTAGTGCGTGGTGAAATTATGAGTATTACTCTTTTTTACTTCTCTTTTGTCGAATTTACAAGGATTACTTACTAAACTCCTATTTAATAAGGGAGAGGGAGCGCTCTATATACACCTTATGATCAACTGAATTCTGATCACAGGGGGCTTGAATGATGATGATCAAGTGCTTTTTATTAAAAAATCAGAGCCAGATTTTGGATTGAATATATATCACTTTTTTTTCTTTGTCCTTTCGGAATGTGTTTGTAAGTTGGTTTCATTGTTCTTGCAGTACCTTGAAAAATTGAAGTTCGTTAACTTGAGCGAATGCCAGTCGCTGGTACATATGCCAGATCCCAATTGTACTCCAAATCTCGAGAAATTGGATCTCCATGGATGCATAAACTTGGAGCGTGCCCACGAATCAATTGCATATCATGGCAAGTTATGGTGGTTGGATTTAAGTGGGTGCTCTAAATTGAAAAGATTCCCTGAGATTCCACGTAAAAACAGAAGTTTGCGAAAACTTTATTTAAGAAAGACTTCAATTGAGGAACTTCCTGCATCCATAGGAAATCTTATCTCTTTAAAGGAAATGAGTTTATCCAGATGCAAGAAACTAGCAATCATTCCGTCTAGTATTTACAGGTTGCAAAATCTTGATAAGCTAGATTTTTGTGACTGCCCAAAACTAATAAAGTTTCCAAAGATTGAGGAGGATTTGAGTGATCCCTATATGAAGACAGGATTTCCAAAGTTACGGAGTTTAGCTCTCGATGGATGCAATCTATCAGAAGTAGAGTTCTTGGAGTATCTTTCCTGTTTTCCCCGCTTAAAAAAATTGATTTTGCAGGGAAACAATTTTACTAACATTCCTACATGTGAGAAACGATATCACTTGCACAGTTTGTATGTTTCTAATTGCCAACAACTACAAGAGTTCCCCAATATTCCAAGGAAAATGATGAGTGTAATTGCAGCTGATTGCGAATTCCTGAGTAGAATTCCCTCCAACATATGCGACGATGGGTACGTTGAGTTTCAATCATGTCATGAACTGGTCCGTAATGGGTTTTCCGTGAATGATTGGTTCAAGCCTGAGGTTAGACTCTCTCTCTCTCTCTCTCTCTCTCTCTCTCTCTCTCTCTCTCTCTCTCTCTCTCTCTCTCTCATTAATATGGAGTCGTGTACATGTTTGCTGCATTGAGTGTTTGTGTATTGCAAAAGGCTGGAAAATCTTGCATTGGTGGGCCAATTAAAAAAAGCAAGCATATAGATCTACATGAATATGCGGTGGAGGCTGCTAAGGCAAAAGATATTCTCTTTATTTATAGAACTGTAGTTCATTGTTGTATACAAGGATCGCCCAATGAATAACTTTAATAATACACATTTATCCAGTTACAAAATCTTCAACAATACATGTCCCGTTTCCACCAATTAAGTATAAAAGATATTTGCAATGATATTGCTAACTACATCTAAAAACTCTAGGACTACCCACTTAACTTATTGAAACTCCTCTTTTTATGAGCCAATTTAAAAAAAAAAACTATCTGACAGTCTACATTTTATGACAGAAATTTCATTGCCCCAATTACAAAGCTATTCTACCCGGAGGAGAGATGCCAAAGTGGTTGCTCCCTAATAAAGAGGGTTATATATCTTTCGTGGCTTCAAAGGCCTTGTATAAGAAGATCCTAAGAGTAGCTTGGTGTGTTGTGCTCCATCCAAAAAGAAAGTTGCCTGGGCCTGTCAGCTTTTTAGTTGAGGCATTCGTTAATGGCAGACGAAAAGTGGCTTTCGTTGAGAATTTCTTCGATTTATATAATTCGGATCTTGTGTGTCTTAAGCGCCACAAGCCAAAGAACCTGTGGGAAGTAGTCGATTTTGGTCCAAATGACTTGAGTCATTTCCAACTTAGCATTAGTTTAGAATATCCATACAGCGGAGTAATTGTGAAAAAGTGTGGATTCCGACTATTATGCAAGCCACTAAATGATTTTGAGATTTTGCCTCAAGACAATCAGTTGCTGGATCCAGCTTTATTTTACGAAGTTGATTACGAAGATAGTCAAACGAGCTTGGAGGAAGAAAGTTCAAGTGAAACGGAAGATTTACAAGATAGTCAAACAAGCTCCGAGAAACATAGTTCAAGCGAATTAGTCCCCAAAGGATTGAACATTGCTAACTTCTCAATTGAGGTATCTCTCTCTCTCTCTCTCTCTCTCTCTCTCTCTCTCTCTCTAATGCAAAAGCTGAAAATTCTAGACACACAAGCAAATCTGATGTAAAGTGATTCTATACATATATAAAGCTAAACAAAATCTCACAATGACGCAATGTTCATAATTCCTATATTAAAAAATAAATATTAAAATCTAAGAAAATCTAACAAACATTGGACATGTAGTTCTTGATGTTACGGTTGATCATAACGACGAACACAATTAATAATACCAGATCAACTCTACGGATCAAAATAAAACTGTACAATGACAATGATTCAATAATTCGACGTGAGAAATTTTTCACTCTTAGGCGTTTTCTGTTTGTAGAGTTGGATTAAGTTAATTTTTTTTTGCAAGGAATTCGTGCGCTATAATATTAACCAATATTATTTGTCTATGTCTTTAGGGTGAGCATATCTCTATTCACTCTTAAGTGCTTTGCACTCCTATGATCAAATCCAAAACAATTAGTTAGTAATTGCTCAGGTCATGAAATCTCACAACTGTGAAAAAAAAATGTTAAATTTTTAACCACGAAAATGTTATTGTCACGTTAAGGTAAATGAAAACGAGATTATAATAATCGAATGTACCTTTGGTTTCTGAGGCAATTTTGTAAATCTTTTCAATGCACACCGTGCAGTGCAATTCCAATGGTCACCGGAGGCTGAAATGTATTGCCATTAAACAACACACAAACAAGCTCAATTAAAATACTTCTATAAACATATATAAATTACTTAATATACAAATTTTGTGAGTTAATTTTAATAAGTCTAACGTCATTTTATAGTATGACGGATAAAAGTTCTACGCAAATAATTCATCCCTGGATTGCCAAAATCTTACTTCGATATAAAAGCAGACAAGCAGCATCAAACAATCAAATCGAAGTTATCAAAACAATAATCAAAATAAAGGAGCGAAAAAGAGGTAAAAAGCGACAAAACGAAATTGCATAAAAAGCCCAAAGCCTCTCGTTTGAAAATCAGATCTTATTGGATTTTCATGAACTTTAACATAGAATAATTGCTGGGCCTAATCGACATTCCTATTTTTGAGCATCACAACATAGTTTCATCTACTAACCTCGAAGAAGAAAAGGTACACGAGTTGCTATTATGATGGATTGATAGGGAACCATTGCTCAACCTTGCTAGGTGACACGTGTCAACCGGCAGCTACGGATTACTTGGGACAATTTGATTTAATTTATTTAATTGAGAGTATCGGATTTATTTTTTGGTCGCTAGAGTATCGTATTTAAGATGTTCCTTTTATATAAAGTTAGAGCAGAAGTTAATTTTTCCTTTTCGATTTTCCATTGATATAAGTGCAAGCAGACATTTTTCGTTTTATTTATTTTAATAATGTTAAGTTTGTTGCAAGTAAGTTGGAATTCAATTAGAACACTCTGTACTGAAAAGTCATCAATGTCTAAAGTGAACACATAACAATGAACATTAGACTGTTAGATTTGAGTAGGATGATTAATTTCTTGGATATGCAGTTCTATTTTCCATCATTGTGTCTTCCTATATTGTACGCTCAGTATTGTATGAGCTACATTGGAGGGAGATGTCAATCTAATATTAAGGGTGAATACAACACTTGCAAGGGAATGATTTCTAACGCAAGCAAGGATCAATATGTGTAATTATTATAGAACTCTAGCTTTAGTTGAATTACTAGGAATATGCTCAAATCAAACTGTTCTTGAACTAATTACAAACTTAGATACTTCTAACAATTTACCAATTTAACAGAAGAATCGCTATTCCACTCTTCTTTCTTATTACCGAAATCTTCACCCTGGAGGAGAGATGCCAAAGGAGTTTGTCCTTGTTGAAAACGGTACCATATCTTTCATGATTTCACAGGACTTTTATGACAAGTTCCTAGGGTTGGCTCTTTGTGTTGTTTTCGGTGTAGAAGATGGAGAAAAGGAAATATCTTTTGACATGGTGCCATATGTTAACGGCCAAAGGCGGAATGTGCTATCAGGAACTCTTGGTTCATTTGATTCAGATCACATATGGGTTCAGTATGTCAGACCAACTGTGTTGTGGGGAGTGTTGGGAGGAGATGTCGATTTTCTTGAATTTGACCAGAATTATGTACGATTTAGCCTCACACTCAAAGTATCGGGTGGAACCGTGAAACAATTGGGATACTTACTAAGTTGCAAGCAACTGGATGACGATTTGAAGTTCGAGCTTGAAGACAATCCATTAGTGGATCCAGCTTCGCTATGTGAAATAGGGTATACAGAGTTCTTATGCAAATTTCTCCAGCGCCGAAAAGAGGAAATTGAAGACAGCTACAGTATAACAGATTAAATGGGAAGAGGCGAGTGGAGTAGTGTTGGCATGCAGATCTTAAGGAAGCAATCATTGAACCATCGAAACAAATGAGGGGTTGGCATATGTTTCCTGATACCCCGGGACATCTGTGTTGTTGTTGGAGTAAGAGATGGCGTTCAGTTCAATCTCTAATGTGAGATTCGTATATATATGAAAATGGATAGATAGCGGCTGACTTGGCACCCAATATCCATAGCAAGGGTGTTTGTTTTTTCACATTTCCTTGTCAATCAGATCGTGATCTCATTCATAAATCTCATGTTCTGCACATGCGTAGCTGCATATCGTTTATAGATTCCAGTGGCCTTCGCGCATTCTTGTAATAATCTTGAGAAGTGAGTACTTTTAACTGAACTCCAGATCATTTTATCACAATTGCACCTTCTGGCGTACCAGGAACATTGTTCAGAGCAACACAGGTCGTAGATATTAAATCCCGTTGGTAAAATTATATAACTGGCGACCTAGTGGTCAAGTATGCTCATAATAATTTGCCAACAAAGCAACTTACGGACGTGAAATGCAATAGTTAATCATCAACTTTTTCACATATTTAACACTCAAAACAAAAATTTAACGGCAAACATATTTACCACATAGTTCCATTTTTTTAAGCGAGCAAGTGATCACCAAAGGAAGGAACTTACCGACTTTAAGTGGAATGTAAATTATCTACTAATCATGTAGAAAGTTACCACTCGAGGCATAAACTTAGCAGCGAAATTAGCAAATTACCGACACGGTCTGATTACAAACTAGTTAGTTTTTACTAAAGCAAGGAATTTGTCATTACGGAGAAAATTGAAGTTTGTAAATTACTGTTGGAGAAATCACTGGGGTTTACCCCAATGGCCACCCTTCCTACTTAGGAAGAAGGAGGTGGAGAGTTCGAATCTCCAACTTCTCAAGGGGCTAGAGATGTGGACGTGTAATTTTAAATATGAGTTTCGACTCTCACGCTCTGCAAGAGGTAAGGTAAAAGTCTAAGAGTGAGTTGAGAGTTAAAAGTAGGATATACAAAAAAAAAAATTACCGTTGGATTAAGCAACTTGCCAATGTAGGCCCACTTTCACGGTAGTATGTTACCAACAATTTTGAGGAATTTACGAAAGCCAAATCCAATAGTAAGTCATCAAGCTGTTTAGAAATCTGCTATTAGAAATAAAATCTTACTATTCAAGTTAGTAAGTCACCAAGTCCATTGGGTGAGGGATCGGGGTGCACTACAAGCATTGCCCTCCGCTATAAGCCATTCATGTCACAGAAAAATACAATATGGCCATGTCAAATCTCGTATAGAAAGTTTTCACCTGATATGTTAAGGATTTCTTACTCAAAAGTTTAAATTATTAAGAATGACCGTAAATAAAGACTCTGTTTGTTTCGTGAAAAATTAATAAGCCGGAAAACGTTATCCTAAAAATGATCACTTGTATCGCTTGAAATAATTAATCAATGGAAATATTTTTATTATTGTAAAAATAATTTATGTCTAAACATTTCATGAATGATGACAATATTTTTCATTCATTTATTTTTGTACATGATACAAGCTGTAATTTATAGGAAAATATTTTTCAAATCACTATATTTTGCGAAATAAAAAAGGACTAAATATGATTTTAAGAATGTTGCGTGCATATGCCACTCTTACCAAGATAGAGCCCGCTATAGTTGACATGTCCACCTCAAAAATCAAATTGGGAACAATATTCATTAACAAGTAATTGTTTGTGGGCAATCGGGGAGGTTCCTTAGGAAGCGAAGCCCGCGTAAAGAAGCAACAGAGACCGTTGGCTTGCAATCTGTTGTTGGGTCCACTTCACATAGCGTTGAATGAAGTTCGTACCCCATTAATTTTCATCGGTAAGAAAGAATGACCAATCAAATCGCACCCTAGCGTTGATCAAAGCATATGATTAATTTTCAAAGATTGATAAAGGAATAGTTAAAATATAATTGCGTTAATTTATATTTATGAGACACAAGAACACAAAATAAAACCTTGAAAGAGAAAAAAGAACGTTACAACTAATACAATATGTTCCGATGGTAATAGAACGAGCCTATCTAATATTCTCCATCATATGCTATATGTTATGATGGCGATTCATTTCTTTAAAATTCCATTTGCCTACAGCTCCTTTTTACTCCTTTAAATCATCAGTGAGGTCTCTGCCTCATTTTAAGTTCAAAATCTTCAAGATTACAAGAGGAGGGTAACTCTCTCTCTCTCTCTCTCTCTCAAAATGAAGAATGTCAACAACAGCAACACAAGGCTCATCCTCCTCCACCCTTACATCCAGAAGCAAGGAAGCTCCAACCGCCTATGGCTCCTCGCCTTCATCTCCTTCTTGACCACGGCCTTCGTTGTCACCCTCATTTACACCAGAGAGTATTCCACGACCGCCGCCTCTGCTGCCGCCACTGCCGCCACCTTTCCCTCCGCCACAACTGCCTACACCAACGCGCCTCTACCATCGACCGTCATCAACACCCTCCTTCACTACTCATCCAAGTCCAACGACTCTTTCCGCATGTCCTACTCCGAGCTCAAGCCCATCTCGGACGTCCTGAGGAAATGCTCCTCCCCTTGCAACTTCCTAGTCTTTGGCCTCACTCATGAGACCCTCCTCTGGAAAGCCCTCAACCACAACGGCAGGACCGTCTTCATCGACGAGAACCGCTACTACGCCGCGTACGTTGAGCAAAAGCATCCCGAGATCGATGCCTACGACGTCCAGTACACAACAAAGATGAGCGAGATGCGGGAACTCATGGCCTCCACAAGGGAGCAGGTGCGCAACGAGTGCAGGCCCGTGCAGAATCTCTTGTTCTCCGAGTGTAAGCTGGCGATCAACGATCTCCCCAATCACGCTTACGAGGTGGACTGGGACGTCATCCTCGTGGACGGGCCCCGCGAGGAGTGGCCCAACGGACCGGGCCGGATGTCGGCGATATTCACGGCAGGGGTCCTGGCGAGGAGCAAGAAGGGCGGGAACCCGAAGACGCATGTGTTTGTGCACGACTTCTGCGGGGAGGTGGAGAGGGCATACAGTGAGGAGTTCTTGTGCAGAGAGAACTTGGTGGAGTCAACTGAGAAGCTTGGTCACTTTGTGTTGGAGAGGATGGACCCTAAGAGCTTCCAATTCTGTGGTAACCGCACTCATCGGCTCCATCACCCAGTTCACTAGTATATCATCATATGCTCACCGTAATCAAAATGATGTAAGAAAGTCAATAATTTATCGCGCAAAGCCTTATTTTTCCTGAATGGAAAATAAATTTTGCCAAGCAAATTGCGCCAGTCATTTGAAATCTCCAGTTGTTCACCCTTCTCTGGTGTTCGTTTGAAGGATATTTTATCTCTTACAAAAGTATGCGAAGGTATAGAGAACTCTCAATGAACATTTCCAGCGTTTTCATTGTGACATGAGCTTCGAGTATTCATACTATATTGCTCTGTAAGCTTCATTCTGCAACTGCAAATGCAACCACAAGCCACCACGGGATGAACAATATTTGGCCGTCCGGATTTTTAGCCAAGGATAAGATTTGATAGGATAGGATATGAAATCCAAGGGATTTTTCATATCATATCTACTATTTGGTGAATCACAGTGATAATGCTAGATATTTTTATATATTACCATATATATTATTTTCTATGAACATTATATCAGTGTAAATAAACCTAAAAATTGTACAAACGGAAATGATAAAAATTTCTCATAACACTCTTACCTATTTCATTTTTATTTGTTATTTTTCCTCCTCTTTTTTTAATTAATTTATTTTTTATTTATTTCCCTTCCATCATTCTTTAATAAAATTTTATTAGATAGTAAACTATACAAATATGCCTAAAATATGTAATAAATATAAATACTAAATGTCTTTATATATATGAAATTTATATCATACGATAGAAATAAATTTGAATATATAAATAAAAATAAGAATAAATAAAAACGAATTTATTGTTATCTTTATGTTATTTTGAATTTTTTATATTAAAATTCAAATATTATTTATATTCAAATATTATTTTAATTTTATTAATTTAACAAGTTTATTATTTGAAAAAAATAACTTTTATATTGTGGATATTAGAAATCCTATCTGCCTTTATCCCACTTCCCTCGTGGGATAATTTTATTCGGGTTATATCCCTCTATATCCAACTTTATCCTATCTTGAGCATGCACTAAACACGGGACATAATAAAATTTATCCTATTCTGAATTTTATCCCGACTACGAAACGTAGCCTAAGTATATTCGTCCCGGCAATTGAATGAGGTTCACTTGCATATCCATGTCAAGAAGAGCTTGCTTTCCTCCAAACATTTCAGTTCTTATTCCGTGCAAAAACAGAAAGGTGCAGAGTCCCAAGGCATGACTATATAACTGTAGATGCCAGGAGAGATTAAAATATCCAAGGATCTAAAGCTTACCTAAATTAACAGATGACCTAAGAAGTCAAGTTAACTGACCAAAAAAGTCTTATAAATTGTATGATGTGCATATAAAGCAAGACAGGTTTTCTTTTCTTGAATGCTAAGCATCAGCTGGACCACATCCATTTCAGAATGAATTGCAGCATCTACCAAAATAAAGCAGGCCGGTGAGTCATGAACACCCATCTTAATGTGCACTCATAGCTTAGCCCTCTTCCAAACCACTAGCAAAAATATCCAGGATGCGCCAGGAAGTAAGAGAAATGGTTTTGTTCTCCTTGCTGATGCTTGAAGTAGCATCCCGAGATCGAGTAATCAAAACAATTAGAGAAACCCAATCTATCAAAAAGGGACAAGAAAACTCTCATCACTAGCGGGCACGTATAACGTGGAATGGAGATGACCCGTTAAAATGCCCTTAGGCTATTTGGAACCCCAGATATTACATTAATTTAGCCAGAGAAACACCACAAGCAGCCTGAACTTAATACAAGGTAAGTTCAACTGAACAATAAACAGTTACAAGTCAAGACGTTTTCAGTAATATATCCCACAACAAAACTTTCTCCACGTGACAAGCTCACTTCACCGTGAAAGAAAGAGGGACCTCTATTTTCCATGTGTGCCTGTGGCCTTGAAAAACATTTTGGCCAGCATAGCACAAAAAGAATCAGACAGACAGTAAAGTTAAAAAACCAGGCCCAACTTTGGCGCCACTACCGCTTAATATTCGAAAAATGATCAAGTGGAAGAACCATTCGCTGAGATACTTTCTACATGCGCATCTTTAACATATAATGGGATTCTTAGTCCAAAGTCCCTAAGCTTATCAACCAGGCCGTAAAGAAACTCAAAGGTCAGTTTGGATTGTGCATTGAGCTCGTCCCTCACCTGCGGATGAATCCTGAACCAATCACCCAGCATCTTGTGCATGTGAGAACGAATCATCCTCCATGGGACAGGATATTTTTCGCAAAACTTGAGATACTCCACCAGTAACTCTGCCTGGTCCAGCTGTCCATCTTTGTGGCTTTCTTCCCTTCCAACTATCCAGTCAGCAGTTCGAAACCCTGCAAAGAGAGCTGGATTCTCTAGGAGAGACTCTGCTGAAAGCACGCCATCAGCTCCGGTTTCTTTTAACAAGCTCTCTACATCATCCATGTGCCGTATGTTTCCATTGGCGAGGACTGGTATGCTTAGAGCGTCTTTTACAGCCTTTATTGCCGACCAATCAGCACGAATTTTCTTCCCATCTTTCTCATCTCTTGTTCGTCCATGGACAGCTAAAAGAGAGCATCCAGCTTCCTCTAGCATCCTGGCATAGTTAAGCGTATCCTCCAATTTCGGGAAGACTCTGATTTTGCAAGAAACGGGGACATTCAAGTTGAGGGCTAGCTTCTGTACTAGGGATTTTACCAAAGGAAGGTTATCCATCAAAAATGCCCCGTAGTTTCCTCGCCTAGCAATACGCTGAGGGCACCTACAGAGTGCAAAATTACCAACTCACTTTTATGATATAACACATAATATCAGTGGTTCCTTGCATAATAGCCTACAGGATGCACAATCTAAGACAAGCCCCACTGTATCTCCCTCTTAGATGATCTTCCAAATTCGTTCAAAACTTTTTCACAATCAAGCAGGTATCACATCCTATTGGATCGTGACTATGGTGTGACACTCAATAAGGGCTAAGACGGTCAGCAATATATTGAGCAAAAGACCCTAAAAAAAAGCTTCAGAAGATGAGCTAGTCAATTAAATCAGTCAAATTTCTTATGTACATTAATGCAGTCAGAGAAAAATCCTTTCAGTGACAACATATGATATGCTTACTAATTTCAGTGTGTACCAGTCAATATGATACATCAATTAAAAATATATCATGTTGCAATAAATTGACCATGTAAACATGTCCATGTAGGTGTCAAGATGATGGATCAAATCTTACCCCAAATTTATATCAACATAGTCACAATAAGGTTCCACTCTTTGTGCAGCTTCCAACAAAATGTCTGGATCATTGGCACAAAATTGAACAAATAATGGGCGATCCTCCTGCCAATTCAAAGGATTTACAGAAAAATTACATTACAAGACGAACTGACAAATTAACAATATATGCTTCTTCATTCTAGAAGAGTTGTATGAATCATCAAAAGTTGTCTAAAATCAGTCACAACTAAAAAACCTCAATCCATTTGCATGAAACACACTGAAAATAATAAATCAAACAAATTAGCATGCGATTTACACGTTGATCTTTAGTGATACTCACAAAAACTGGAACAAAATTAGAAAAACAGCAGATTCAAAGATGCAGATGAATGTCAAAGCTAGACATGATGCTCTAATACAGACCAGCAGCAAAAGCCATTTATTGGCCTTGGCAATGAAATGTAATATTTCTTTTGCTCAAATCAAATACATTCCAATGTCAGATCAGTTTTTGGGAAAAAGATGTCAGATAAGTTTTCAGATTTCTATGAAGTGAATTATTGTCACATATTAAGGGGCAAAACAAATAAGAGGATGTTAATTAATAGATCTAAGCATTAGATATCCATTTTCAGGGTACGATAGGATATGATGTATGGTTAATTAAGCTTGGAAACCTTCAAGTATGTCACACTGAGAGATAGACTAAGATCCAACTCTTCATTACTAAGAACTCCCAAAATATTCCAAAAAGCCATGACAATTTTAAACATTGACTGCAGGAGCAGTCCACTGGATATTCGCCAATAACATAGAGATATCTTCTCCACTACACAATATATACTGGCAATATAGCCAATTCCAAAGAACAAGTTCCATGTGTATACGTTCTTTTAATAGAAATTAAAAACCTAAAAGTTTATCAAAGCCAAAGAACTTCAGAATGAAGCCCATTGTCACACTATCTGTACTTCGATGGTTCAGCCAAAAATATAAATTGAAGCGCACGAGGGATGGCTCCTGAATGATTTGCCAGGTTCTTTAACCCCAAATGCCATCCATTAAAATAACCCTCGTAAAAAGACAAGTAAGGGGGAAGAACCATCTCCTCAAGTATACCACTTCCATCGCCCGAATCTGCATAAAAAATAATGTTGGCCTTGTTCTGAATTGGATCATCATTCTTAGAAAAAATGCAGGCCAATGATTTAAAGACTTGCAATGAGGTTCTACTTTGCGTGGGTTGCCACATTGAGCAGAAGAGGCACTCATGGATGAGGGTTTCTTGGAAGTGGATTTGTGAAAGAGTAGGAAGAATAGGGTGGGGCAAGCCAAATACCATCTCCCCCCAAAACGAGAAATGTATCTTTTTCCCGTGCCCCTCCAAACCACCCCAAACAACCATCCGTACCCCTTGTTATTCCAACAAGAATTGAATAGAGATGAGTGTTGGCGCAAAGAAAAGAAGTGCACAAGAAATGGTTCCTTAAATGATTTTCCTGGTTCTTTTAAACAACAAAAGCCATTTATTCTGAATAACCCTATTAAAAAAAATAATAATGGAAAGAACCACCTTTACAAATACATATCATCACCAGAATCCGCAAACAGAATAATATTAAGAATATCCTTGTTCGAAATTGGACCATCATTCTTAAGCAAAATGATGGTTGATGAGCTGAAGATTGAACATACTCCTCTCTGATAGTAAAAAAAAAACATGAGCGCACTTCACACAGTCTCAACACATGTTATAGAATATAGATGGGCCGGACCCTGTGGATAAACAGAGATTAAGACTAAGTAGGCTATGAACACCCTATCTGCTTTTACATTCCTCAAAAGAAAACAAGATATTCTCATCAACAATCGAGTCAGCGATACATTGAGCACATCATGACAGAGAGATTATAAAGGAACCACCTCTTTAATCGTATTTCTAATTGCCTATTCGAAGAGCCATACCAATTTTAGTCAAGTTGATTGCAGCTCTTTAGCACTAGAGCTAACAGCTCTTACCAAGTCAACACAAAACATCTACATGAATGCTCCACCATGTTACAACCACCTTAATCAGCCTCCACCCAGTCACCAACTTAAGCCAGCTTAAGCAAGTCCAAACCGCAATCAACGGTGTTATCTAATGTTCTCTCCCGAGGACAGAATCAACTTAAATCCCATTCCAACCCAGACAAAACGGAACAAATTACACAGAGCAATGGAGCAGCAAGAAACCACGGCATCACAACCCAAAAAAAAAAGCCAACTTTGACAAGATCTACCTTGCAGGTGGTGAATTCCATGCTCCTGTACTTCTCATTCTCGGTGAAGATCCTGGAATGGAGCATGGGCGTGTAAGCCGCTTGGGCGCCGTACTTCCGACACAGCATCCGGAACGGGAGCTCGGAGTTGTCCACCATCGGTGCCACCATCAGCTTCGGCCGGCCGAGCTTCGCCCAGTGAGCCCACGCGCGCTCGGCCCTCGACGAGGCGCTCAAGCACCGGCCCGGCGAGCCACCGGAAAACGGCTGAGCGCCGTCGGTCGGTTCGTGGTCTTGGGATTGTGGGTCGGAGCAGAGGAGGTCGTCGAGGTCTTGGGGAGGCTCGGGAGGGGCGGAGGTGTGGAAATCGGGGGAGGTTCGAGCGAGGGAAGAGGCGGCCATGGAGGGTCTCGGAGGGGCTCTGGCGGCGGGGAAGAGAGAGGGGTTGAAGCGGTAGGGTTTGAGTTTCATGGGCGGGCGACGGGGGCGAAGATGAGGCCGCCCATCGCCGCCGCCTGTGCGCTCTGTAAAGGCCGTTGCGCAAGGGTTTCCTTCCTACGACGAATCAGAACGGAGAAGTTGGCTTTTCGAGGGAAATAAGATGCCAAGTCATGTTTACCAAAGATTACAGGAAAAATATCGTCAAAAACTCTAAACTATGCTATTTGTGATAAATTTATCCTGAATTATTTTTACAATGAATTATTTTTTACACGAAAAACTTTAAATTATATCGCTTATGATATATTTACCCCATAATACTTTGGCCTATGAGTATTTTCGTCTTTTTACTTTTTCTATTTTTTTTCTTTTCTTCTTCGGCGAGGGCAGCCCTCATCGATGTCATGTGAGGGCTGCCCTTCCCGAATGGCGAGAGCGATCCTCACCGGTGTCGGGCGAGGGCGACCCTTGCTCGACGCCGACGAGGGCAACCCTCGTCTGAGTCAGGCAAAGTCACCTGACGTCGCCTAGATCTGGCGAGGGTGACCCTCGCCGGCATCGGGCGAGGGCTGCCCTCGCCCAACGCCAGTAAGGGTTGCCCTCGCCCGACGCCGGATCCGACAAGGGCGACCCTCGCCCACGAGGGCTGCCCTCGCCAGAGAAGAAAAAAAAATAGAAAAAGGAAAAAGACGAAAATGTCCATGAGCCAAAGTATTGTGTAGTAAATGTGTCACAAATGACATAATTTGGGATTTTTCTTGTCACAAAAAAAAGTTTGGAGTAAATTTGTCACAAGTGGTATAGTTTGGGATTTTTCGTGTCACAAAAAAAAGTTCAAGATAAATTTGTCACAAGTGACATAGTTTGGAGTTTTTTGTGATATTTTCCCAAGATTATATAACGAATTTTCAACGCATTACTTTTTCTTGTATCATATGCAAAGGTATAATAGAAAAAAAAATAAGAAAATGGTGCACTTATCTCGCGAAAACTAAATAATTTTTAAAAAAAAATCTAAAAGTATTTGCTTATATTATCTACAAAAATAAATGAAACGAAAAATATTTTTTCCGTCTATGAAAGTGTTAAAGCATATATTGTTATCGATAATTATCTAATTATTTTAAACAATATAATCGATCATTTTTAAAAAATATTTTTTAAATTATTTATTTTTCGCAAAAAAAGACGGAATAAAAAATGTGACACTTCTTAATTGTCCTGTGAAAATATAAAATGATTTTTAGATTTAAAAGTCTTGCGGAATGGATTGTTGTCCGCGGTACGCTTCAAAACCAAGCGAATCTATAATGACAAGGCAAATAGAATTGGAGATAATTGTGCGGTTATTAAAAAACCAAATCATCATCAATTGAATAATCTATACTATCTATACTATCATATGAAGTAAAAATAGTCTCTCGCTTTTCAAGAATATCAACCATTTTTTTCTTCCCCCAACGTCCTCAATGTATATATGGATAAGTTCATTAGAAATCTTAAAACTTGTCGCGAAAGTACAATTGAGCCCTAAAACTTATTATGAAATTGCAATTGAGTCCTAACATTTTCAAAAAGTGCAATCAACTCCCTACACTTATCAAATTTATCCAATCAAATCTTTTCATTGATTGCATTTTTTGAAAGTTTTAGGACTCCATTACACTTTCGTGACAAGTTTTAGGACTTGATTGCATTTTATTAAAGTTTTAGGACTCAATTACACTTTTATGACAAGTTTTAGTACATGATTGCGTTTAGAACTCAATAGCATTTTAGTAACAAATTTTTGTACTTCTAGTGCACTTATCCCATGCACATATTGAGTCAATGGACAAACCCGTAAGTTAACAATTTGATATATAATCTCTCACAAGTTTTAATATTGCGGTATGAATATTTTCTATTCTACAACAACCTCCGTAAAAAAATTTTAAATATGGATTTTTTCACATATATATCTATACATTTCCATTGTATGGCGTGTAATTTATCAACAGTTTCCCCTCATTGTTTAATGGTTCTTTCGTAATAAGGTGGTTTTCCTTAATCTTTCACGAGTGAATTTTTTTATGCACGCGTATGTATATTTAATGCTGCAAAAAATGAAAAATTTTATTAGCAAAATAGTAATAATCGGATAGTTTTTAATTCTTTTAGATCTTTTAGATTTTTAGCAGAGGCAAATAAAAAGAGGGAATTTCTATGATCCTTCGAAAAATTTATCAACCGTCCTAAAGTGTCATATTCAATTGCATTTCATTGTACCTCATAAAATAAAAATATTGCACGACAAAAAATTGGACCTCGCAAATACTTCACAAGTTTTCACTAAAGTTGCATGATCCAATGGTCAACGATCCTCGAGGATCCGATCTTGGAGATTCGTAGAAGTGCCCCACGAGAAGAAGATCGCTCAACAACATTTAGCCAGTTAAGACTTTTTCTTATTCCTCGGTATCCAAACAACCAACCGCCTTGATTTATACCGTTTGGAATCAAGCATGATCCTCGGCTCGAACCATATGATAAAATAGACCGTGCATCTAACCTCCTCATGGAATTCCGCCTTTCTCTGAGTTGCTTAGCAATTCATGTCATGCCGTCGTATTCATACCAAACATGATTCTGAGGAGCTTTTTCATTTTAAAACGAGTGAAAACGAGCCAATAACCTATCAATTTCGAATAAATTCATCTGTCATCGGAGCCGTGCTGTGCGTTTCAAGAACGGGCATGTTTTTTATGGCTCCGGTCGGCACCATCCGGCAGGGAGAGCGCGACCTCTCATCTTCCTTGTCCGAGAGCCGCCACCAATCACCACCCAATAATCTCCTCACGTCGACCTCGCTGCATCCTCTGCTTTCGTTTCTGCAGTTGGTAAGAAACGAGAAAACAAAGATTTGTAAGACTTCGGGTGCAGTTGCTTCTTCAACCCAAAGATTCCTCCATTGTGATGGACATCATTGGATGGCAACATGACCTCAACCACCGTCTCCGTCACCCGTCACCATCAACCCACCACCTCCCTCCCTCCCAGCTCCAACCTTCTCATCCACCCTTAATATGTATCAGCTTGCTCTGTAGAGAGAGACAGAGAGATAGAGAGAGGAGAGGATGAAGCTCTTGGCAATGCGGCAGAGCCATGCCGACAGCCAGAGCGGTCCCGCCCTCCGAGGAGGACTATCCCCGCTCGACTCCTCCAAGTCGCCGGCGACGGTCTTCTGGCTGGCGGTTCACGCCGTATGCTGCCTCGGCAGCCTAGTGCTGGGGTTCCGTTTCTCTCGGCTGCTTGTCTTCCTCCTCTTTTCCACCTCGCCAATGTTTCGTGCCACTACCAAAATGACCGCCGACGATCCTATCGTCCTTCTCTCGAACCCAAGCCAAGCCCCGGTCAATGAGTCGACGCTGCCCGTGGCAGTAGGCCGGCACGGCATCCAGGTCCGGCCGTGGCCCCACCCGGACCCCGTTGAGGTCATGAAAGCGCACCAGATCATAGAGAGAGTGCAGAGAGAACAGAGGGCTCAGTCCGGCGCCAAAAATCCTGACCCGAGGTCTTTGATTGTGATCACGCCAACCTACGTACGGGCATTCCAGGCGATGCATCTGACGGCACTGATGCACTCCCTGATGCTTGTGCCCTACAAGGTAGTTTGGATCGTGGTGGAAGCCGGCGGGGTGAGCAGTGAGACGGCATCGCTGATCGGGAGGCCGGGTTTGAGGACTATCCACGTGGGGTTCGAGCAGGAGATGCCTGAAGCCTGGGAGGATCGGCACAGTTTGGAGGCGAAGATGAGAGTTCATGCATTGAGGTGAGTGGGACTTTTGAGCGTCGAGCCTCTTTGCTTCTATTGTTCTCCTGTTCCTTTTGCTATCGGTTAGCGAAGGGTTGCAATTGAACGGTCTTGAACATTATTAGCGGGAGCCATATGATCTCATCTGGTGTTTCAAAAACTATTTGGATCGACACTGATTCAATGATGACTAGCTCGACCGGGAAATTTTGTTCAATCATGCATTTTCCGTTCCTCGGAAGATGTTAGTCATAAATCAAGTTTTCTGGTACTCATTTTTCTTTCAAATTGTCGTTCTTGTTTTGATTTGAAATTTATTATCTGCAATGAACCGAAAAATCTCAATCGTTCCCATCATTTGAGAAACACTTTTCTTTCTAGTCTGTGAAGTGGAAAATGAGAAGGCCTAACGATTTCCGATCGATTTTGTTTGCTTTCGCTGATAATGGAAACATAAACGGGAATTCCACCTGTAACAGATGCCTTCAATAGAAATGGAAACTGAACCTAACGCAGAGAATTCTGGTGTATCAGAATCGTGAGAGAGAAGAATCTGGATGGCATTGTGATGTTCGCCGATGACAGTAACATTCACAGCATGGAGCTCTTTGACGAGATCCAGACTGTGAAGTGGATCGGTGCTGTTTCTCTAGGAATTCTTCCGCATTCAACTGTGGATGATTTGGACCAAGCCGTTTCGAAAATCATGAATGAAAGCAATTCGCTAATTGCTGTCCAAGGTCCGGTTTGCAATTCAGCCAATCAGTTCATTGGCTGGCGCACCGATAATAGGTCACCTAACATGCACAGGGAAGCGACTCATGTAGATGATCGGGGCTCGCTTTTGCCGGGAAAGCTAGAATGGGTCGGTTTTGCACTAAACTCTAGGATGCTGTGGAAGGATGCTGAAGATAAGCCGGAATGGGTGAGGGACTTGGACTTACTCAATTGGGATGATGATGTTGATAGTCCTCTGTCTTTGCTCAAAGACCTTTCGGTGCTGGAACCACTAGGAAACTGCAGCCACCGGCTTATGGTTTGGCGGCTTCATGTCGAAGCCCATCCTGGTAGCGAATTCCCTAAGGGGTGAGTGTCTTGCCTTTAGAAGCTCATCACTTTAAATATCCACAATGCTTTGGATAATCAGGTCTTTGCTGTCATTGACAATGGAGTTTCTCTCTCTGATGCAGATGGCTCATAGACCCTCCCTTGGGGATCACGTTACCCTCAAAGCGCACTCCATGGCCTGATGCTCCTCCAGAACTCCCATTTATGGAAAATGCAAGCAGCGATGAAGAGGAGATCGACCGGCACCCAACTGAAAATCAAAGGCACAAACAAAGTTTCAGGATTAAGAGAAGGCACGAGACCGAAACAGTCGAACCCCAACTGCTCAGAAGGGAACCTTTAGAAATCTGACAGCTTATCTTAAGAGCAAGAAAAGATGCCTGGCCTCGGAATTCGACAGGCTTTGGCTTCAAGGTATTTAAATATTGCCTTGCCTGGGCAAACTTCGAAATTAGCCCCTTTGGTCAATCTGGATAGCAAGGACATCAGATCAAACTCTGTTGCATTGGTTTTTATGCTTGTTGGGGGTCGTGAAATCTTAGGAATCACAGTTATCTTTTTGTTTACACTTCCTTATTGCTCGCATAATCTTATACATGTAAGTGTTTTAGGAGAAATTTAAACACCAGACAGTCAGACATACGAAAAGTACATCTTCAGCTTCTTCATTTGGTTTTTGTACGTTACAGAAGTTGCACATGGTATGACAAAACTTTATGGGACATTTGTTTGATTGTAAGAAAAGTTGCACTAGTTCTTTCAACATCTTTGCGAAAGAAATCACGGTTCATGCCTTGGCGTCAAAATGCCAGACCGCTAGGCACCGCGAGATATGATCGTAGTTAATCAGGAGGGCTGGTTTTTCCATTATTGCATCGGCGCCGACTGGTTTGCAGGATTCGTCCATGCAGGATTCAAAGATCAGTTTCTATGCTTGGTTGTTCAACTCGCCTTCTCAACTAGAATTGTCAAAGGATCTACAATCTTGAATAGCAAAATCGAATGGTAAAATCATACAAACTTCGATGAAAGCTTGCAAGATAGCGCTACTCCCGTTATTAAAATACAAATTATGCAAACAAGATCACTATGCTTTTCCGCATGAATCGCTTTTCCTCAATTAACTCATATTGAAATTGATGTACTAAACTTAAAATATGGGTAACAGAAAAGGTAGAAAACACAAAGCTCGGTGTTAATTGAAAAACAAAATGGGCCACTCCACTAGTACTATTGCCTGGGGTTCCTCAGTCCAGATATTTCACCCAGCAGCCCAAGAAACAAAGATCAGCGAAACGCTTTAGACGCGATTTCACCAATTTTAGCAACCCGACACACTGTTTACCTCCGATTCCAAGGTTTCGACAAACTTCCAATCCTTCAGCGAGCTGCATTGTCTGTTGTTACATCTAGGTAGTTTCTGTTGAAGTGGTGAGATTTTCTAACAAATGTTCTTGCTCATGCTTCACATAGGGTTTTATCTTTAAAGTATACAATACCAGTATAACAGTATGAGGTCATCAAAAGTTCTCTGTCATACTTAATAATCCAATTATGAAGTACACAATCGCGATTCATTCAACAAATTTCCTGTCTCTGGATAGCTTGAGACAACATAGCAAATGGAGTCACTTGGAAGTCGAAGTTGCTTTCTCATCTCCTTCGGTTGGTCATCGTCAAAATTAACACCTGGATACTTTTTTTTGTCAATTTTTTCTGGAAGAACGGACGACTGAAACTTGAAAATTCTAGTTTAACTAACTCATTGATAATTCCTACTTATGATGGATACGCGTGATTATATATATAGTTTTTTAACTGTCTTCGCTATTATTGCTTTAAACATTTTGTTGGTATATAAGATTTGGTTGTTTGGTAAAGAAAACCACTGGGTACCCTGAAGACTATGAAAACAAAATTTTCCAACTTCCTTAGTGTTATGCGAGTTTCAATGGATCACAAGGTAGATTTCGAGTTCGCAAAGATTGAGCATACGATATCTACCTGGTAAGGTTTCGGGAGCGACATATACTCCATCACTGTACAATGTGATGCATGGTGAGTTTGTGAGAAGTTGATGAAAGTGTTTGATGGAATGAATGTGAGTGTTTGGTGTGTTTGAGGGAAAATAACTTTGGATATATGAGCTCAGCACCAAAGTATAAAGAAATGTTCCACCGAGAGTAAAGAATCTTATAAAAAAAAAAATTTTTATAACCCAGGAAATCCCCGCACGGTCGACAGCCGGGGAGTAAACCCTGAGGGCGACACGTGCTAGCCATCACACACGTGCCACCGGTTAAGTCACCCTGTAGCGTCCGGGATTCGAACACTCAACCTTTTGCGAGAGGAAGAGTGCGCGATTCAGCAGCGCCACCCAGGCGGGTGGTAAAGAATCTTATAATTCATCACCAATTGAATGGAGAATTGAAAGATTCACTTACTAGAGAGAAATTCCCATACAGTATCAACTCAATTCTAAATGCTTACAATCGAGAATGTATACCTCTCTTCGTAGAGGTACAGGAATTAGGAGTCATTATAAAGGAAACAATAAAGATACGGGAAAAGGAAACAGTGAAGACATTGGAATTACGAAACATTATGCCGGGAATCGTTAAATTAGGAAACAACTCCCCAGCCTTGATCAAGTCAAATCTACCTTTATTCTTCAACTTCTTGAATTTCCCATCTTGAAGGCCTTCTCTTCGTTAGATCCATCGGATCATGTTATGGCCGCAGTCTACTTTTGCTTGCATAAATACTAAATGGGCGTAGTTGATTATGAGACTTGAGTTGGGCTTGTGAGATTATGGTATTTAATAAAATTTTATGCTCCCGCATTATAATTACACACTTGTTAGAAGATGTCATTTCTCAGTAATTTTCCATCAGATACATTGATGAATTGGCAACCCTCACAATTTCATTTCTTTTTATTTCCAGCAAAAAAAGATGATAGTTCCCCTTGTCTCTGATACCGTTGTTTCAACCCATAGATTGTGAATATGGATATCACTTAAATTTAATTTTAATAAAGTTTACAATTGAGTAATGTCCACACAAATAGTATAAAAGTTTGATGATCAAAACAAGAACTCTCTCAAGCGCTCTCCAAGATTAATCACTGACCCATCCTATTTTTAAGGAAACGTTGTACTTTCTCTCCATGTAATTTCATTGTTTTCATAGTTAAGTCCATGTGCTGTTGAATTCTTAATCAAGTCCTTTTACTTATGTATAATGTCTTATCAAATCCTTTGGTGCAAAATCCAGACAAATCCAATTGACTTGGCTGTTGGAGGATGCCAAAGAATGATGTGAATTAATAACATAGCCTACGTGGACACCCCGTGGATATTGGATCGATGCCCCATGGGTGTCCACATGGGCATTGTTTCATTCATGTCACACTTCGGCGTCCTCCGACGGCCACAATAGATGAATCTTGCCAGATTTTGTATCGAACAAACTTAATTAAATGTTCTATGTCAATAAAAGGACTTGATTAGATAGAATTGAAAGTATGGAGACTTCATTAGAAAAGTACTGAAAGTACATGGATAAGAAGTAAACTTCCAATTTTTTAGCTGAAATGATCCAAATTGTTGACTCCTCAATCTGATGGCCATGGGTTAGTTAAGGATCTAAGCGCAGATTCAAGAGAGGAAAAGAAACAACAAAGCAAGCAGGACCATCCTAGACATACGAGCTTTGGCAAAGATGAGAAAGATCAAAAAAGCAATCGTGAAAGGCCAGCTGACCGAGGAATGGGCAGGGAGTGGCGGACGAGGTTGTCTGAGAATGGGACCTTTGAAGAGACACACAGTAGAATGGTAGTTGGATACTGTGATCTACCTTTCACCGGTGTTGACCACGCCCATTCAATGTGGCTGCTGCAGGCTCGAAAAATGGCTGGTATCGTGTAAATATGGAAGGTGGTTGAATCAATATTCGTGCCAAAGGATAAGGTGGGGAGGAAGTCTGACCCGAATCAGAGCCACATTGTGATTGGGTGGATTTGCCCACAGACTGTTCAGTAGCATGTGAAATCAATTAGTCTCTTAAATTCTATATTGTGATTGCTTTTTGCTGATTTCATTTCCTTTCTCTCTAATATTTTGTGACAATTTAGGAAATCTCCATTTAGTTATAAAGGGCTCCTTTTTTGATTGCTGAAGAGTAGAGGAAACGAAGAACGTGAATGGCGAAATCCAATTAGCGATGGTTTATCCTTCTTCATATTCGACACTCTTGGTTTGGACTATCATCATATGCCCCCCATATTGGGGGAGCTCATCACGACAATCACGGAGTCATAACCTCAATCATTTAGTGGTTTGACCTGTTTCAAAAAAATCTTTAGTCGCATGTTATCTTGTGGTATTTGCAGTTTGAGATTCATCACATCACGTGAGAGTAAAATCCTGATTACTAGAACATCGTCTCAGGGATACACCGTCTTGCATGAAAATTCAAATTTCCTCCCCTTTTTCTTTTTTCCCACCCTCGTTTAGGAATTCCGCTTGCGTAATTGAAAATCTCATATACCAAGTGGGACTCTCTGTTTCCTGCCAAAAAGCGCAGGAAGGCACCCAGAAACATGAAACCAAACCAGCCACAGCTTTAGTGAGGGAGTCAGATCATTTCTGTGGCCAGAAGCTCTTTGGTATTTTTAGAAGTTGCCCGCTGGTCCTAGTTGAACTGATGAAATGTCATCGTCTTTAATGCCCTGAAGATGACTAGGAAGATCCAACTTGAAGGGAAGATATGGTAGGAATTTACTATCATAGGTAGGTGTCACGCAAGTCTAGGATAGAGTAATGCCCCCCCTGAATAGTGTTTGTGTTCATAATCTAATTCCTTTTTTTTTTTGAAAAAAAGACACAAATAATTCATAAACTTTAGCCCAATATACGATGTATTTCCTGAACTTATAATTTGTTTAATATAATCCCTGAGCTTTTTGTACAATTTCAATTTAGTCCTGACTATGTAAAAATATTCAATGTAATCCTTTCATTAATTCAAGATCAAGGACTACATTGAATATTTTCATATAATTCAGGGACTGCATTGAACATACATCAAAAGTACATAGACCATATTGAACAAATTAAATGTTCGGGAGCCGCATTGAACATTGGCTAAAATTTAGGAACTATATTAAACAAATTAAAAGTTCAAGAATCACATTGCACATTGAACCAAGTTTCATAGACCATTTGTGTCATTATCTCTTTCTTTTTTGTGCCCTTATTATAATAAAAAAATACGGGGAGCACCTTAAAATTGCTTTGCCTAAACAGTTTGCATGTAACTAGTGAGATTTGAATAAGCGACCTCAAGTTCTTGAATTGGAAGTCCTATGACACTCAAAGCAACTACTCCGACCCGAGTGGATTTTATATATGATTCAATTTTGATTATTTTCATTTTTAACCCTCAAGTTCGTCTTCTTTTTATAATATCATTGGGATGTATGACATCAATTAGAAACGGATTAATATCTACCGAGTGCAACATCCCATTTCGGCCACATCGAATGATTACAAAACCCCACTTGTTCACGACTCTTGAGGGTGATCCTGAGGACTAGGCGCAATACCGAAACTCGAGCTCGAACCTCCCAATTGTTGAAGCGAGCCCAAGCTCCTTCAAGGGTGGTGTGTTCTCCCTTTGCCTTTCCAGCATGATAAGGCACCCAACTAAAGCAAGTAAAATAGGATGAAACGATATAGACAACAGGAGTATGTTTCGGGATATTCGTAAACAAGATCCATATTATTATCACTACTCTGATGCAATACCGACCCTCTCTCGTAGCAAGCGATCGCGTGGGGAACCATTCCCTATGTGTAAGAAATGTTTTGAGGTTTGCTTTTTCCCCAGAAGGAGAATTAGCTTATATCTGCTGCATTTTGCAGTAAAACTTAGGATATGAGTTGCAGAGAAACGAACAAGAGTTGGAGTATGGCTAATGGAAGAAGGAGAGACCCATTAATGCATTAAATGCATGGCCACAACTTATCGGCTCCACTAGAAACGAAAATATCATTCTCAGAGTCCCAAGAAACACGGCTCGCTCTTATTAAAGCTTTCTTCTATATTACTGCGGTCAAAAGGTGCGGAATTCAACTTCTTGTTTTCAGTGCAGGAACTTCTTTAGGGCAAAACAATGGAGAAGAATTCATTAAATACTCGATTTTAAAATTATTAATTATGCATACTATCGGCATGCGCCGAAATTTAAAATATTTCCTTATATGGTTATTTAACGAGTACCCTAAAGACACTTGTTAACAAATTAAAAGAGCTTTTAGAGTAATTATTAAATAAATAATTTAAAGATGATGGAGAATTTTGATGCGTTAATGGCTCTTGTGGTATGTGAATGTGAAGCTATTCTTGTAACATATGCTTCATAAAGTATCTTATAAACACGTGTTAATAGTATCTTTATTTTTTGCCAACCTGCTTTGAATTCACATTATAACAAAACATATATGTCATGTAGTTGAAATTTTTAGAATAATATTCAAATCTAATTCACATATCAAATAAAGCGATGAGCTCGTATCAAATATTGAATGTAACCCATTTGTTTCAACAGAGTTTCCCACATCACTCGATTTACCAATACAACAAATCGCTATTATTGTACATAATGTTATTCTCTTGTTTATATCACATAACTTGTTGAAAGGCTAGCCATTGGCACTGCTATTCTTATGTTTGGGATCACTTGAATTGGTTTTTGGACCACTAATGTCTAATGAGACCACTTAAATTTAGTAATATCACGTTAATATGTTACTAGTAAAGTAACACATGTAATATGTAATTATTTTTTGATTTAGTTTCTAAGAAGTTCTCTAATTCTATAAAGGTTTTTCAATCATCAAATGCATATCTTTACATGCAAAATAGTCTTTGCGGATCAAAGTTAACATAAGAAATTTTGGAAATCAAATATCGTAATTTTGTCATAGTGAATCAACAATCTCGTGAGTCTGTAAACTAATCAAATTTCACCTGCAAATTTACTGTTCAATGAATCTGACTGATGCAAGAAAAAAAACACCACCTATATAATCTATGGCAGATACAGTCTTTTGCTCATTGAATATAATTAATGTTCTTTTTTCAACATTTTTCAAATTTTTTACTCATCGAATGCAATTAATATTTCTTTTTCTTTTTTGTAAGTAAAATATTATTTTCAAAAATTTTTATTACATATATCTAAGCTGATCATAATGGATAATTTGCAATTCATCGTAACAAAAGGAAAATCATCTGAAATTCATCGAAAATGACCATGCCTGAAATTATGTTATGATGATAAGGCTTTTCAAATATAGAACTTTATATAAGCATATAAGTATAACATACTTGATTGACCAAAAAAAAAAGTAGATCGTACTTGTATACAATATAGTTGACATTTGCTACAAAAACGTACATAATGGACACAACAATAGAGTTGTGCAAAGGAACTGCCTAAACTTTGTGGGACCGGATCCATGGACCTACTAGGGAATCGGATCAATCTAGAACCTAAAACTGCTGATCCGATTCCCTGGTGAGGGTGGTTCCCAATTTCAGGTTAGAATCTCCCATTTGAACCATGCTCACTCCTATATAATAATTAAGATCATATATTTCTTTTAAGTTATGTAATAACTATGTGGAGCTGTTGGTATATTTGCCTATTTGTATTATATCAAACACCACCAGTTTTTTTTTGTCGAAAAGGACATGGCCAATTTGCAAGCCACCAGACAAAATGCGAATTATATGGACAAAATTTGAATATGGTACGCCTTGATACAATGAACATCGTATGTCAAAACATATCGATATGAAATTGACACATTTCCATTGTGATTCAATTACATATTAAATCAAAATTATGAATAATAAACACGATCGACACACCAATTTCCAGTCCTTGGATGCACCTAGGAGCGGCCATCAATCTCTCCCATAATTTTCCTCAGCCACTCAAATTCTTTTTTTCTTTTTTTTTTGTTCATGAAACACATTGGTTCACTTTCACTTAGCCCAAAAAACTAAACAAATAAACAAATAAACGATAAATTATTCTAAAATTCGTAAAAAGACGAAAGAATAAAGAATTCTCTTCGGACAAAATCATCACCCACGCATGAATATTCTAACCATTTCCCTCGCCTTTATAACCATTCTTGCACCAAACCTTCTTCTTCCCTCGTCAAGCCTCTCCTTCTCTGTTCTCTCTATCCGCACTCTCCATCCTCCTCCTCCAACGAAGAAGGAAAGCAGGGTGTCACAGAGAGAGAGAGAGAGAGAGAGAGAGAGAGAGAGAGAGAGAGAGGCTCAACAGCTCAGCCATGGCAATGACAGCCGCACGGACCCTTCTCGCCGCCCTCCTCTTCCTGGCCCTGACCTCCGCTGCATTCTCCGACCCCACGTCCATCATCGACTACGCCGCCAGAGACCGGACCGCCTCGGCCCCAAGGACCGACGGAGAGGTCATGGAGATCTACGAGCTCTGGCTCGCGAAGCATGGCAAGGCGTACAACGGCCTCGGCGAGAGGGAGATGAGGTTCGAGGTCTTCAAGGACAACCTGAGGTTCATCGACGAGCACAACGATTCCCAGAACAGGACGTACATGTTGGGCCTCAACGGGTTCGCTGACCTGACGAACGATGAGTACCGAGCCATGTACCTGGGCACGAGGAGTGAGGCCAAGCGCCGGGTGATGAAGTCCAGGAACGCCAGCGGCCGGTACGCCGTCCGAGCTGGGGAACGGTTGCCGGAGGCGGTGGACTGGAGGTTGAAGGGCGCGGTGAATCCTGTCAAGGATCAAGGAACTTGCGGTAATTCATTTTTGTTTTCCCTTGTTGCCATCGCTTCATTTATTTGCAAAGTTGGCTTTCTGGTCGGACTATAGTCTCGTGCCAAAACCCACATCGTAACTTAGTGCTAAGAAGATATTAACTTTTCACAGTAACTATAGTCTCGTCCTGCTTGGAATGTCGTAAATTTATGTTTTGGCGATGCGTCACGATCTCGAAGTTATCATACCTACACGGACAGGTCTGAATCCGTAAGGAAGAAAACTTGCTCTCAATATATCACTTCTAAGTATGGAGAGCTATTCAAGTGTTTTTACCATGTCTTGAAGAGGCACCCGAATTGATGTCATGAATTGTTTGTTTACTAAGAGAGAAAAAAAATATGTAATCCTTGGGTCCTAAGAGGAGGCACAGCACTTGTTGAACGAGGGATTTGGAACTCAACGTTTCCTCTTAAAAATAGGTGGGCGGTCTAGTGTTTTGGACCAACAAGTTTGGAATGATCAGCTGGGAGGTGTACCAAACCTTCTATGCTTTGGACTGGTAACTTCAATTTATGTTTCTGTCTGTCCACGTCCACCGAAAGTCAGTAAAATCTTGGTTACCGTCAGTATCTAGGAAACGTTAGGTAATTTTCTTTATATCTAGTATTCCGTCGGCGTTGGTTCCGAGTCTCAAGGACATTAGGAAGAGCCAAACATTGACGAAAACGAAATATTTATGTAGCAGGTTCAATATATATGGTAATGAAGATTGAAACAGAAACTACAGAGGGACTGCAATATTCCGATGCTATCTAAGAAATTGTTTGAGCAATTGAACTTTTTCGATCTTCACCGTTTCTTTGTCACTCTTATACACGTGTGCAACAGAAGGATCCTCTGCAATGGACTGCATTAAAAACTACTGTCATCGTACAGCCGATGTAAATCTTGGTTTATGCATTTTGTAGCGAATGGAAACAAGAATACTCTTGTCAAGGGCAAGGCTAACTATATACGATATCCTGTTTATCACCAGGAAGTTGCTGGGCGTTTTCGACAGTGGCAGCTGTGGAAGGAATAAACCAAATCGTGACGGGTGAATTGATATCTCTATCAGAGCAAGAGCTGGTGGACTGCGATCGAACGTATAATTCGGGCTGCCATGGAGGTCTCATGGACTATGCATTCGAATTCATCATCAAGAACGGAGGGATGGACACCGAGCAGGACTACCCTTATAATGGCGTCAGCAGCAAATGTGACACTTCTAGGGTATGTATTATTGTATATGATTTTAATGACTGCTCTTTCTCTGTTCTTTCATCGAGATCTTGAGGTTCCATGGGTCAGATTCTCAACTATTGAAGTTATTTTGTACTTTTTTCAGGTGAATTCGAAGGTTGTCACAATTGATGGATTTGAAGATGTTCAACCCTATGAGAGTGCGCTTAAAAAGGCCGTGGCACATCAACCAGTTAGCGTCGCCATTGAAGCCAGTGGCAGGGCCTTTCAACTTTACCAATCTGTAAGTATAAGTTTCCAATGTTCAGTTGTAACTACACCAAGAAGAAAGTATTTGAATTTCATTTTAGTAAACAAACAATCTGTACTATTGAGGTGGTTCGTTCTAGTTCCTTAAATTATAGAAATCGAATGACCAACTGAATCAGGAAGCAGAACATATGAAGTTGTGTATAAGAACATTTAAAAACACATGATGCATAACGCAAGCGAAGATGGTGCTGTTTGAATGTTAACTTGGTTAAGTGAACCAAAGTTTTAGTCCTAGTATTCTCTAATTATGACAGGAAATCCAGCTAGCTTTGTATTTTCTCAGAAAGAAAGCAGGCCATCTTGAAGGGGAACTAGATTGAGAATTATTATCAAAGGTAAACCAAAACGCTTAGTTAGACTGAAACATCACTCTTGATCCGAGCAGGGTGTATTCACCGGCGAATGCGGCACTTCCCTTGACCATGGAGTGATTGTCGTTGGGTATGGAATTGAAAATGGAGTGGATTACTGGATAGTGAGGAACTCATGGGGCACCAACTGGGGCGAGGATGGTTACATCAGGATGGAGCGCAATGTCGCCAACTTCTTCGGCAAGTGTGGCATCGTGATGGAAGCCTCATACCCCACCAAGACCAGCCAAAACCCAACGAAATCAGAGTCGAGGACAATGACTACACTAGAAGTCTTCGAAGAGTCTGTTCTGGCTGCTCTGAGCTAAGGGAAGAGGAAGAACTTGAAGAACGTTGGGAAGCGCTTTTTTCATGTTTCTCGAATCCTTATTTGGTGATTGTGTTTTTAGATAATCCGTTCCTTTAGGCCTGAAGTTATAATGAAGGAGCAGGCTTTCATTCTTAGAATTCGGCAGTCATTGTTGTGCATACTTATGTGTTGAAGTCGAGCTGCACCAGAGGAAAGGAACCTGGTCGCGGTTTTATGTAATCTTTCGCAATGCTCATGAGAATGAATGTCTTCAGCTAGTGTTTATGAAAAAGGACTCTCTCTATGAAAGCTTATTTCTTAGCTTCCATTACGTTTGCCATTAGTGGACGGCACGAGATTGAAATTTATCCAACTTAAATCAAGGAAATCAATATCGCCTGCAGAAACTAGTCATTCCATAGAAACGGAGGGAAAAGCTTTTCTAATTTCTTCGGACTTTTCTGTCTCATGTACTGAGCTTGCTTACCTCACTGTCCTGTATAGCATTTAACTTGTAACTGTTGAAGCATCCGCTGTCCAAAAGAGGGAAAAAACTTAGTGAAGAACAGACAGAACTACTTGTTTATGATAATAACCCAAAGGTGCATGGAGTGTAGTAATCCGCAGACATTGGAAGCTCCATGTCTTCTTTTCGTTCATTTGTTATGTCCAGTCCAAGTCTCCTTTCGTATGCCTAAATCTGGGTCTAGAGAACCAACAAACAAGCAAGGGCAATTGAACCTAGGAGATTTGCCGAGCCAATAAAAATGATCAGAGACTTTATGCCTAAGAAAAACTTTTCAGGTCTTAATTTTGCTTCTTGCTAAACACTGAGATCAAGCTGCGAGAAAGTTGTTCCTTGCGATTTTACAATTACAACGTGGATGACTCGTCTTCAATCATAACGAAGACACGAGCTTAGTCAAAACTCATCCAAAATACCACTCTGCCTCCAAACACTCGAGAGAAGAACTAAGAACTGGTGTCTGGTGTCAAACACAGAGACTGATTCAACCTAGGATTACAAGGAAATTCCCCTATCTGCTGGGTTGTTTTTTAAGGTAAAACTATCACGTGAGAAAATCAGAAACCAGATACAATAGAAGATTGAAGCCAGATGCTGCAAATTTGCCACAGATGCCTTCTTCCGTACGTTGGTGTCGCCAGACGGTATCAACGAGCCAGAAATTTCCTGATTCCATTCAGCCCGCGACTGTTAAGAACGAGACAGATCCTCGTGCTCTGAAAAGAACAATCCCATTTGGACCGATCTAGCACGGAAGAGACCAGAAAAGAGACAAGTCAGAAACAGGACAAACCGATGGTTGGTCGCAAGGGACAGCTTTTGACTCACTCAAAGTAATCGCAAAGGAGGAGACTAGACTCCAATGAACGAGAAAAGGCGAAAAAGAGGAAAGGCGAAAGTATCCTGGAAAAAGCCGCTTTGGAGACCGAGGGAGGATGCAGATTCGATAGCTTTTTATCGCCAGCCCCCATCTTTACTCTTCTCCAGTGAGAACCGCGCAGAATGGAAGGTATACAGCTCTTCATGGGACACCCGGAACTCCGAAAGGAGGTGAATTTTGACAATGGCAACATAATTGCACCTTTAGCAGATATACAGAGTTCAAATTTGCCAATGACTCGAAATGCTACATTCGACCATAAAATAGCTAAAGAGCCCCAAAAGCAAAAAAGTTCTAGCATGGCTATGCTCATTTTCATTTTGAAGCAGCATCATTGAGAAGATTGACACGAGGACGGAAACAAAATCATTCAGAAGCATGCATGAAACAAAGGGTCACTAATCACGCACATGAACTGGACAAAGAAAACTAAAAGAACTCAAGTTTCATTTCCAAGAAAAGTTGCACGAGGCAAAAGAACGATGATAGGTACAACATTGAGGACAAGAATTGTCTAAGGAAGGTCTAAACATAACGAAATCTCAACAAAACAAATTGCAGCACTTACAACATTTAGCAATCAAGATTTTCCATTGGAACTATTTTCACCGTTCGACCACCTCCTGAAGGTGCAAGCCACTAAATTCCTACCCGCGAAAAGACCTAGTTTTGCCCTATAGAACATGGACCTCTCATTGCTACCCGATGGCACATCAGAAGCATTCGCAGGAGGAAACTCCACCGCGCTTTCTTGGACTCCGATATCGTCTAAGGCTTCAATTTCGCAAGCATCCAAATTGAAGACCAACGACCCTCTCTGCTCCTTCAACAGCTCCACGACTTGCCCGCTCACTCCTCTGCACTTCCTCACCTTAATCTTCACCAGATTGGGGCACCCCTGAGCAAGGGATTCGATCCCCACATCAGAAACGGGGCAATTCTTGATGCAAAGCTTCTTCAAGGCTTCGCACTTTGCGGCGATGCACGCAATCTCCGTGTCGCTAATCGTGTCGCTCCCACAGAAGGCTAGCCTTTCCAATTTCCTGCAATTGGAAGCGATCAAGCCCAAGCTCGTATGCGTCACACTGACGCCGATCAGGACTAGCTCCTGCAACTGAAGGCACTGCTTGGCAACCTCGACCAGACCCTCGTCGCCTATCCTGTTTATTCTCCACCCATCAATGTGGAGCTTCCTCAATTGCCTGCAATTCTCGGCAATGCTGGAAAGCCCTAAATTCGAACACTCGGGGACCTTCACGACGTGCAGGGTCTCGATACCCTTGCAATTTGCAATCCCAGAAAGACCGCAGTCGCTCACCTGAATTCTCTCCAGATGAACTTCTAATAAACCTGGATTTGAGCCCCCAATTGTTTGGAGAACGTTATCCCAATCGCCCAAACAGCGAATCAACTTCAAAGTCGAGAGCTTTCTCGCTCCAACTAGGAGGGGAGCGAAGCACTGACCATTGATGAGCTCCTTCAAGCAAATGGATCTCAAGGACTTGGCCGCCGCTCCCGGCCCGATCGGCTCGGCCCCGTCGTGGATCCCCCTGAGCCGCTTAATGGACAGCTCCTCCAGATTCACGCAGTGATCGAGCACCGCATTGATGGCTCTGGCGCCGAACGAGCAGGAGCCACAGGAGAGCTTCCTCAGCCGGGTGCAGTTCTTGGCGAAGGTCTCGACCCCGAGATCGGTGAGCTCGCGGCAGCCGCGGAGCTTGAGCCGGGTGAGGCTCCGGCACTTGAGGGAGATGAGGTCGAGCGCCTCGTCGCCGAGGCTGATGGACTTGCGGTCGCACCGGAGGGCGAGCTTCGCGACGGCGTCGAAGCGGGCGAAGACGGAGCCGAGGGAGGGGAGCAGCTCGGCCCGCGCGTGGAGCGAGAGCCGGTGCCGGCTCTCCCCGTCGACGCGGAGCCACCGCCGGCACACGGCGGAGCACCGCTTCCGGTCCCCGGTGCCGAGGAAGTGGAAGACGTGGGCCAGGCACTCGTCGGGCAGGTCGCCGGTGTAGTCGTACCCCCCGCCGGCGGCGGCGGCGGCGGCGGCGGCTCCGTCCTCCTCGTCCTCGTCCTCGCCGTCGAAGGAAGGGATGAGCTGCTCCAGCGAGGGGAGGGAGTCGAGGCGCTGGCTGGACGAGATCCCGCGGTGGCTCGGCTCCGGGGAGGCGGAGGCGAGGGCGGAGGAGGGGACCTGGCCCATTTCGCACGACGGCGCGGGAGTCGGGGCTTGGAATTCTACGGCGCGCGAGAGGAGCAAATGGGGTGCGTCGTCGAAGCGACAAAAAGGTGGGCAACTTTGCGAGATCTCGGTCGGGGGGTTCGTCGAGGAGCGATGAATCGAAGAAGACGGTGGCGGTGGTGGCGGTGGAGGTGGTGCTGGTGGCGCTGAGATGATTATTATATGGTGGAGGTGGTGGAGGTGGTGGGGGAGATTTATTCGCGTCAAAGGTGGGGTGGCGTTTGTTCGCGGTGCGTGTCCACGTCGTCGCGGTCGGCAAGGAGACGAATCATCGCGCACTCTTTCCTTTTCCCCTCTTTTTTTTTATTTTTTTTAATATATTTTTTGTGTTTTTTTTTCCCCTTGGGGGGTGTTGGGGGACGCGTTTTTTGGGAGCGCATGATTGGTGGTGTGGGGCCCCCGCGGATCCGATCTGGGCCGTTCGAATTCCCGAATTCGTGTCGTCTTCCTCTTCTTTTGAACGGACGATGGATGATGCGTCTGGGGATGGGCAAAGGGGGCGGAATTTGATGTGCGGCGGAGAGGAAGGGTTCACTGCTGGGGTGGGGCAGCACCGAACCCTTTCCGATGTTCGTTAAACCGCCTCGACGCTCCCGTATCGTCAACCGTGTGGATCTCCCAAAGATATTAGAAATCCCTTACATCGATTGGCTCCAATTTTCTTAATTTCTTGATTGATTTGAATTTCCGCGACCAACGCAGTTCGACTTTTCTCCTTGATCCGCGATGCCCGAAAATTTTCGCGATTTACAAATTTTCCTGCACCAAAATCTACCCATAAATTCTTTTTTTTTTTTTCGTGGCGTTGTCAAATTTGGACGGCATTTCCAAATATCGACGTCGTGATTTTCCTTGCTTTCTATATGAGCGTGTCAAAGATAGTTGGAGATTTTTTTTTGGATAATTTCATGTATTAAAGATATATATGATAATTATGTCGGTTTTCTGTATCTCTCAAGATTGCGCGTGTATATTGATCGATTCATTATCTTGGATAGTCATCTAATTGAGCTTATAAATAACCCTTGTGTATTCTCTTTCTATATAAATGAAAATATACGGAGATTCCTCAAATCTATTTTCCGCGCTCTTATTCTTGACGGAGCACAGATGAACATGTCCACAAAATTTTATTCTTAGCATGGTGTGGTTTCAAGGGATTTATTCAACTAATCTTATGCTATAAGTCTAGGTGCATGGACATGAGGCCTGTGTATTTATTAAGCGGCTGTTATGTAACTTCTCTGCTGGTTTTAGACCCGTAGCTTTGAAAATCGACGAAAATTAGAAATCTCACAATCTATATAGACCAAAGAAGAATCGATAAAAACCCATCTGCGCATGGCCGAGTTGGTGGGCGCTTTCTTTTCCTCCTTTGAGGTTCTGGATTCGAATCCCTGCTCGGTTCCATAATTTAAGTAAGGAGCCCCGGCAGTGGGTTGCTGGATTAGTCTCTCCCGAGGTATAGGCGCTGGATTAGTCTCTCCCGAGGTATAGGCGCCTCGATTACCTATGCGGGCTCGTCCTCGAGGAATGGTGACAGATCCTCGATTATAAAAAGAAAAAGAATAATCGATAAAAGTCAACCCAAAAATTGAGCAACCATTGAGAAAATTACCTGCATTTGATTTTATCGTTTAATTTCCTTTATATATTTAAAATCCATTTTTGAGTGCCTCATATTAAGTGATATGAGGAGGTCCACACAGTTTTTCTTTTTCTCCGATTATCATTACCTTGGTATGTCACGCTAGCTTGAACATCATTCCGTCTTTTACTTTTTCTCTACAGAGGTGCTCGAGTACGTGGACATTACTCAAGTTAGAATAGAAAAATTTCAACAGATGAAATCAATATGGTGTACATTTCAACCTTCAACTTCACATTTTTCTAAACTTTCGGTAGGGACAGGACGGGAGTTTCCGACACTCCATGACTACACGTGACTTAAACACGATATGAGGCTTAGAGGGATCGGTTACCGTTAATCGTGGTCGCACGTATCAACCCGTTTGACACGATTAATAAACATATCATGTTTAGGGTTCAAGCCGTAATTGGCCATTTTGGCCCGTTTAATAAAATGGGTCGTGTAGACATGATTAGTGACTGACCTAAATTTTCCTATTTAATTTATATTAGTTGATTTTTCAAATTATTTTATTACTGATGACTGCAGTGTGAGCGAATCTTTATATTATAAGCATTGTTAGTTTCCAATAAGGAATTATACTCATGAAGATTTTGTAGACTATTTAAAATGAACATCAAATTTCTCCATAAATTACGGAAAAAAGTTTTATAATTTTCTTTAAAATTTCTTACTGTATTTACATAATCATATTCACTTATTAATCACATTCATTTCATACAAAGTTGTAAAATTTCAATTTTGTCTGATCGATGCCATTCGAGTTTTTCTTCGAAATATTGATTGCTCCATTACGACCCAACTAATGAAATGGGTCTTGCGAGTCGTACTTACGGTATCTGCTTATTTCATTCGTCAAATTCGGATTGAATTTTCTTACACAATTATCCAATGGGGCATGTTTGTCTTGAGCAGATTTAAAAGAGTATATCTTTAAATTGACTAGACAGTTTTATGCGAGTTGCCATCTTTTTTTCTCATATTACTAGAAAAAGGAAAATCTTACGATAAAAAGGGAATGCATTATATCTCACCATAAAAATGTAAGCGTTGACACAAAAGAGTTGGGGACAAAAAAATTAGGAGAATATTTAAACTCTTTAAACTTTCCTTTTAAGGATTATGACCCAAAAAAAAAACAAGAAACAAACTTTCTTTTGTAAGGCGTGGCACAAATGCCCTCCTCATCGATATCTTTTTTCTAAAATTCATGACAAAAAAAGAAAACCATCTTCAAAAGGACAAGTCTGATGCATAACCCGTCCTCTACAAATCAATAAAACTTTTCCTACTACAAATTTCTATAAATCTATATGAACGGGGCATTACCATGAGAACCTCACATTCGTTACGTAATATTCACTTCGAGCTATAGTTGCTCGTCCTCGAAGGTCCGAGGAGAAAAGTATTTAAAAAAATTCTAAACATGTTACATTGGTACCAATTCAGTCTTAAACCTTTTAATTGAATCAATTCAGTCATAAAATTTTTCACATTGCTATCAATTCAGTCCATCCGGGTAATTTAGATAGGAAATCGCTGACGTGGATGCTCGTTGTCCTATATGGCACGGCTAGCGCTGATGTAAATATTTTTTTTATAATATTTTGAATTTTTTAATAAAATTTTCTTTTCTTTTTTTCCTTCTCTTCCCTTTGCATGTGGCTTGTACTCGACCATTGCCGGTGACTTGCCACAGGCGAGGGCCGGCAAGAGCATCACAACCCTCGCCGGCTTAGGCGATGGCCGCCCTCTTGGCCTTTGGCAAGAGATGCCCTCGCTAGCCATCTCCCGTGGCAGGTCGTCGACCATGGTTGAGTACCGGCCACAGGACAAAGCGAAGAGAAGGAAAAAAAAATGGAAAAAAGGGGAAAAAATATTTAAAATATTAAAAATATTATTAAAAATGTCCACGTTAGCACTAACCATCGGCCGGCTATGCCACGTAGAACGGCCGAAGTCCACGTCAGCAATTTCCAGTCTAAATTGACTAGATGAACTAAATTGATACCAATATGAAAAGGTTTAAGAGTAAATAAGTACAATTGAAAAGTTTAAGATTAAATTGTTACTAATGCAATAGGTTTAGGATTTTTTTTTATATATATCCCAAGGTTCGGGTCTTGGTTGACAACTCTGTCGTTGGGCTTCGCTAGCATAATAGATGTAAAGGAAGTTTTTGTACAGGTTGGCACAATTTGGCGAGAAGTCCACTCGCGACATGACCAGAAGTTATGATCTCAGGAAAACGAATCCGAACTGGCTTTTTCACTCCTAAGACCTATACGAAAGACAAACATCGTACGAAATTCGAATCTCCCTCCAATGTTATGTCCCAAAATGAAACTCCGAAACCGTATCGGGGGGATCTGACCAAAAAAAAAAAAAAACCGTATCGGGAGGTGGTCTTTATGAACCTTCCATGAGACATGGACATCGGGAGGCTCGCATGGGGAAAGCGTTTGTGCGGTCGCATATGATTGAAAGGAGCGCTCCCCTTCTGTAGAATTCTCTTATTGAATTCGGCTCTAAGGTGGCCCAATGCACCTTCGTTCGTGTGAATGGGTGTTAGCTTACTATGTTCAGTAAAGGCCGAACTCTCTTTTCCCCCCACACAGCACATGTGCAAAGCTTTGGTTTTACACGGTTTGTTTGTACATAAAGTGAAAAATTTTGATTCCATCTCTCATTTAATGGTCCAGATCACAGAGATTTATGTCCGGAGAGTCCATAAACATTGACCATCTACCAAAAATTAGAAAGCTAGCACCACCGTTGTCCGTGTCGGGCACGGGAGCATATGAATTTTATCTTTCCACGTAAAGGGGATGTAATAATATATTAATTAAATGTACGATTAGATTAGTATGACCACAACATAAGACAAGATATGCTGTTCAATTTTCCTAAAATCACGCAAAGAAACCTAATTTGTCTTTCATTAGTATCGACAAACCCCGCGATCAAAAGAGGAGGGCAAAAAATGAGCACGCTCGCCTAAATGATAAGTATCGATTCTATCCGAATCCAAAGTGGTGGAGATGGGTGGTGCTTTGACCACAGTTTACTTCTTGATGGAATTTTGAAAACCTGTATATAATTACCTTCCGTTTGTTTTGCGAAGAATGAATAAATTAAAAAATATTTTTCCTAAAATGATGGCTCATATCGCTTAAAATAAGTAGTCAATGAGAAATATTTTCATTATCGACAACAATTTGTGTCTATACATTTTCGTAGACGATGAAAATATTTTTTGCTCAAAAGAAAATATTTTCTGGATTATTCATTTTCTGCAAAACAAATACACCCTTAAAATCATTTTTCCGCTAAATATGATATTATGAAAAACAAATAACCCTTTGCTTTTATTTTTTGCCCCTGATTAGTATAATTAATGCATCTGCTTTCGGTCTCGATCGGATCCCACATTGGCCTACTGAAGAGCGACCCCGTATAGCAAGTGCAGGCCGTGCACGACCACGTTCTAGATGCCATTCATTCAACACGAAACATCCCCTGATTTTTTCTTCATTTTTTTTTTTTGGGGGTTTCTGAGGTAGGAAAGAATCGTCAATCCTAGCGATCCATGCGGGACATGCCAAGAGAAGGTCCGACGATGAAGGGCGCACTGCGAAAAGAACGATAGACCGATCCACCGTTCGGGATCCATCCTGGAAGCCCAGTCAAGTACGTTAGGAGCGAGCAGGGGACGGGCCAAAGGTCAAAGGAATCAAAAGCTTCCCCACGTGTTTCCAGGGATCGTTCTCGGTCAAGATGTGGAATGGAGAAGAGCCAAGTTCCAGGGTTTGGCCGTTTCAATGCTTTTGACTGGGATGGTCCTCGGGTGTGCGCTTTTCCGGGCCACGCGAGGGGAAAAAAATTCCTGGTTCGCGGGCTCTCGACAAGCTTGTAATGTGTTAACAGAAGCAAGAACGAACCGAATTGCTTGCCGGGCGAGGAGAGAATAATCTTGGGTTAAGATTGGAAAATTAACTTACAAGATATGTCTTATAGCAATGGCAATTGGGTGGCCTTTTGAGAAAGGATTTATGTACGTCAAAAGACAGGATTGTGAGGTCCGGTATAAGATGGGTCGGAGAGCATGGTACCTCGATAGTTGGTTAAGCCATGAAGTCGAAAAATGACATTAGAGTAGGAATCCCTCTGCTTACTCGAAAGTGATAGCCTGATCGAAAGTGCCCGAGCATGGTGCAATTCCTGACGAGCTTCTAAGATGATACATAGGGCGTCAATGGATCGAATTGTCTACCAAATTGGGGCAAGAGTGTCCTATGGCTGCGTATGTGAAATCGGAATTCACTCACAAGAAGCGCCTTATGATATAACGACATTATTTAACATTGAAAATCTAATATAAAGTGAGCTCAATTTAGAGTACTACCAGAATATTGACCTCTTAAGAACCTGTTCATATATACGCCAAATGACATAACAATAGGACACTCGGCATGTGAGATGGGCCAAATGGAACAAAGCTCCGAGCGACCACGGGGATAAAAGCTAAGTTCATCATGGGTTGTTGTCGTTTGCTCCTTGGATAGTGCCGGTGCATCTCGAGTCGGATTGATTGATTTTCAATCGTAGCAAGTCGCTCTCAGGTCAGCACCAATAGGTTTGCGTCATGGTTTGGCTGTGACCAGTGTTGGTCGATCTGGAGTCGCCTTCAGCGGTCCTTATTTATCATAATCGATCTCGGGTTGCAGTCAATTATAGCCTATACGGCATAGCCATGTCGTATAGGCTATATAATTGACTCACATTATAGGCAAACAGGAAATAATCATCAACCTTTTGGAAATTTTCGGATGTCTGATCATGTACGTTACTTTTGTTCTGTAGAATATGCTAGGCATAGCGAACTAGTAACACAGCTGTAGTTACATGCTGCGCAAAAGAGAAGCGTTTGTCCCCTTTCTTTACCCGAAATCATGTAACATTTCAAGATTCGAAGAGTGTGGAGAAGCTGGTTTTTCATCAACATACCATCACAACTTCAAGTTCAGACATAGAGAGTTCAATATTTTCTCGTGTAGGAGATTAGCAGCAGCTTTGAAAACGACGTGAAGAGCAGTAGCGAATTATCACTGTTTACAGAAGAACATGATTTGTCTTTCTTTTATCTGCTCTAGTCTTTATAATTTGATATGCGTTTCATCTGATTGGGGGAGATTCATCCATAGCTTCAGCTGCTGCATCAATTATGCCTGGAGAACAAAGAATGAAGCATAAATCAGCATCTATCAGTTCCCTCTTTGTAGAATGAAGATTTGGAACAGAAGGGCTAAAGCCAGTGTACACATGACATGTTTCCAGGAGCGGTATTTGCGGTGCGACTAAGTGCACGTATAACGTGAATTTATAGAATGTGGAATGACTGATTATATTTAATTGGAATCCATATGTTTCACTAGAATAAGAATCTTTGGAAAATGATTTTTCTACTGGCGGTCCACGAGACAAAAGTTCTAGAAGAAAAAGCACGGTTCGATTTCGACTTGCCTTGGTGGTTATGTTGCTGGATAACCAATCCAGACCTTCATAGAGTCCTTGGCCATTGGTTGCACAGGCTGCCTGTATGTACCTGAACCAGCCAGTCACCAAAAAGAAGAATGACTGATCAACTATATAGTACAACATCAGGATATGCTTTTAGCATCTGTATTACATACCATTGATAAATGTTAAAGTTGATGTTTCTGAAATCAATCTGCTGCAATGATGGTTTTCCTTGCGAAAACGCATAGCGTGCCAAAAACAGAATAGACCCCATAATTGAACTGGGATGAATACATGAATGAGGACTTCATTCATATTTCATTCAACGAAGACACTCAAAATGTGGTACGAAATTGAAAATTCAAGCCTCTGTCACCCCATTAGAGAAATTATTGAAAATCAGTTGAGGTGTGATACATGTGTCGAGGTACAGGACTTTTCTTTCGTCAGATAGTCAGTATTTACCAGCGGCGCTGTCGGAGTGAGTGCAGGCCCAACTTATCGGTAATCTCGGAAACTTTCATCGCATTTGGAAGGTCTTGCTTATTCGCAAACACAAGCAGTGTCGCATCACGCAACTCGTCCTACAGTTGTTTCACATTGAAAGACTACCGTGTTTAGTTCGCAGCCGTTAGTAGCATGAAATAAGGCAAACCAATTACCAGAAAGAAATGAGTTTAACCTCACTCAGCATCCGATGAAGCTCATCCCTAGCTTCCGATATCCTCTCTCTGTCATTGCTATCAACCACAAAGATAAGTCCCTGGGTGTTCTGAAAATAGTGTCTCCACAGGGGTCGAATCTGCACTTTAGCCGATCCATATGAGGCAACCAAATCTTGCATGAGGCATTAAGCACTTTGCAAAGAACATCACGCTTTTTGAAGGACATATGGATCATGTATCCGTGGAGATATAGTCACAGAGATATCAAGATTATGCTAAAGTATGTAAACTTTCATTTTCTTTGTATAGAAGAAAAAAAAAACAAAAAAGAGTTGAGTACTGCTATATTACCTTGTCCTGTCCACCGACATCCCAGACGGTGAAGCTCACATTCTTGTACTCGACAGTCTCAACATTGAATCCTGCTTACAAAGTTCGTCGTTAATCAAAAAGTTCTGCTGATGTTTACGGTTCAAGTAACTGAGGTCCAAAGTATCATGTTTTTTAGTTATTAGTTAATTGATCGTCAACTATCGCAGGTGGATCAGCTTTGACGCAATTTCATGGCTTCTTCAGTAAAAAATTGATGTACTTGCAAGAAAAATTTACTGCCTAAGCCTTGATACTTTCATTCCAAGTCCTAATGCCTCTCAAGAACGTAGAGAAACTAATCTGAGTCAAGATTGAACTGCAGATATATTTAAGAAAAACACATCTGCGCACATAACCAAACGCCTCAAAAAATTGGAATCGGACACGGTACCAACCGATTGTGGGAATTGTGGTGACGATTTCGCCGAGCTTCAACTTGTAGAGGATGGTTGTTTTCCCGGCGGCATCAAGACCCACCATCAGAATCCTCATCTCCTTCTTGGCAAACAGCATCTTCACGAACCGAGATATCGCCAAACCCATAGTGGCGACTGATGCAGCAAAGAAAGCGTTTGATACAATCAAAAATAATTTAATTCCATCACCTTACACATCAAGAAAGATATCACATGATCTAAATAGAAAAAGGATGAAGCATGGACCTATTAATATTTACTTACTGCGAAAGATGAAAGGAGAAGATGGGAGTTTGTGATGCAAATGGTTGAGCTTAAACAGAGAGCAAGCAGCAAGGAGAAGCAAATGAATGCACTGAGTATAAGTTATAGGAACAAAAAGGAAGGTGCTGAGGACTTGCAAAGGAGGCATAAAGGCAACGGAATCAGATTCGGATGAGTCCTCGAGAGAGAATAAAGTGGAGTCACTGTTTTAATGGAATATCAACTCACGGTTGAAGTAGAATCTGGCAAGTCCATTTGCAAATTATTCTCAATACCAGGTGTGAACTGTGAGAGGATGGAAGACCTCGTCCCGATCTTTTATTTTTTTTTTATTGAAAATGCCTTCGAAGACAATTTTTTATTTTGCCAAAACGACTCAATATTTTTTTGTCCGAAAAAGAAAAAAGCAAACTGCACCTAACTCATTTGTACACCTTTGGTTTTTTTGCAAAAAAAAAGTGTTGTTGCACAAACTTGATTTATAAATTTTTGTCGCTAATGAACCTTGAAACTTTAAATCTCAAGTTCCCGGAAAAAAAAACATCCCATAGGTGTTTGCTCGGCATACTAAATGCAACAAAATGTTCATGCCATTGCAAGATGAACACCTAGATTGATCGCGGATGGTGGAAAGTATTCTAATGAGGCCCTACCACGACTAGGGCAATCCCAGTAGGATGTTATTAGGTGTTGGATATATCTACTATGCTTGGCTAGGACTCTATGAGGTTTGAGGAGAGTTCAAGTTTGTGCCACAAGCATCGGTGCCTAACTTGATTGTAGATATAACTTCTCTTTCGATAACATGGATGTCCAATCTCCGGTTCAAAATTCCTAATGGATACATGTAAATCGCCCCATCCACACGTATCGGATGAGGATAATCAAATGAAGTTTGAAAAAATCTTCAATTGCCTATTTTTACTTCCCTGAGTTTTTCTATTGTAATATTTGTAAAATAACCAATATCGTTTGGGAATATGTCTGAAGATTTCTTTTTTTTATTTATTTTGTAAGTTTAAACTCAAATATTGGAATTGCAGTTGGAAAAAAAGACAAAAAGGCTGTATTACAAAACTTAACGTTTATGAGCTTTCTCCTTATCAGTACTGTTTAAACATAAAATAAAATGCAATTCTTTGTTCATTTTTATTTTTCTGACGCATTGAATCAAATTATTGAATATAATGACCTAAAAATTACCAAACTTAAGTTTGGTTTGCTTTTGTTTAGTTTAAGTGAGTGATTTTGGAGAAGAAAACAGAAATATTCCTATTATGTGTGACAATACCAATGCAATTAATTTAACGAAGGAACATTTTTCTTTATTTCACTTTAACATAATTTTTTTTTCTAGATTAAAGAGATTTTGCTGATTTAATGAATTATATTATTTGAGTGAAGATTTTATCATTGAGTAGTAAATTAGAAATTATATTCCAAATAAGTCGTATCAGTTAAGAGTATAATCGAAGAATCTTTATTTAATTTATCCATTTCTTTTATTAATCTCAATAAAAGATAAAATTTAGCTATACATTTTATTCATACATATTTTAGATCTAAATGTGATAACAGATTAAGTTTGGAGATGACATATCGGTTATCTAAAAGCTTATTAATATTGAACTTTGGGTCATGTGGTAAAAAATACACATTGTATCTAGCTACGCGGCAATCCCGGCGGCAAAATGAAGTGTCATGTGGGTGCACATAATAGTGAACGTTCTCTCGACTCCGACTTTGATAATATGTTATTGAATAGATGTACGATAACTATCAAGTCCATTGAATATCACAAAAGCAAATACAATGGCCACAATGTCAAGACATCTAATTAAGATTCTCCAAGGGAATCACCAAAACAAATCAAGATGCCGTTATTTTGACGATGAAAACAATAAACTAACGGGAATATATCCTAAATTCAGTACAAGGAATTGATTCCATACACTCTAGGGGGACCAACGGCATCTTAGAATTAACTTTCAAGATATTAAAATTTGTGTTAAGGAGAAGAAACTATCTATCTTCTACATCCAATGACCAAACGATTGGCTTCATTTCCCAGTGATGACATCCTTAGCAGATTGAAGGGTAGATTGCACCGCAGCGGCAGCTTTGGCCAATACACCTCCGCTCGACGTGGAATCGTCGCCCTTTGGACGGATTTGGTGTGTTATTTGCACATCCCTTTGTTCTTGGCCTTGCCCCGGTGATGAACGATAATCAATCGTGTCCACGGTGCTTACTTGCTCCTCTCCCGATGCATTTTTTTCGTCGATGACCTGAAGAAAACATCCTCAAATGGAACATGTTAGCGATTTTAGCAATGAAATTCAAACTGCAAAAAAAAAATAGTATGGGGATCGATTCGGGTTTGTGAACAGGGATTTACCCTGCCGGTTGAGGGATCCATGGTGAATTTGTCGCTCAAAAATTTCCTAGTTGACGATCAAAAGCTCTTCCTTCAAAGGAAAAAGAAGGTTCAATAAGCTTTTGCTCAAAAGAGATTGATGAGTTATAGGGCTGATAAGCTATTTGTTCCCATTCGACCAAAAAAAAAAGTTATTTGTTCCCTTAATTCGTGCAAAGTTGAATTGGTCCATAGCCCTTTGATTCTGAAAGGCAAAATTATTTTGCCGCATGTCTTGTTTGGAAATGAAGACAAGTAAGCTGGAGCCACGTCGTTCAATTCTGTTGGTCCGAGTTGGCATAAGTAGTGGCTGCGAATTAATAACGTGTTTAATCTCATGCTTTTTGCCTGACCTTTTGTAATATTGTGTAAATGGTCGAGATAAACTGCTAATTGCTTGACATCTTCTTTAGAGGTCATAATTGTATATCTTAACAAGGTGATGTTTACTTAAATTGTGTTCATTAGGTACCACCTCCTTACACTTTTTTGTTAGATGAAAATCTTGGTGCTTAGTTCGACGGTAAGTTCAATATTATGTTATGTGTAAGAAGAAGGCTAGCGGGCATGAACGTGCCCAACGAGTCTTCATGTCCATGATCAACTATATTCATAAAAATAGTGTACGCTGTTAACATAAGGATGGTCATTGGACTTCGAAAGTGATCAAATGACTGGTGAGCAAGAATTTATTGCCATTATAAAGGGAAATTTTTTTCTATCATGACAACAAAGAGTTGCCTAAACTTGTCCGTAATGAAATTTTGTATAACATTGTAAGGCCAACCCAATCAAGTTGGGTCAGATTTCATAATTAGAAAGTCTTGTCTAAGCCTACTCAAAAGTTGGGGTGATCGGTTTCTCGCCTTGAAACCAGAAAACCACCCACTACGAATTGGTTCCAAAAAATTAGAACCGAGAACCGCCTATTGATTCCATAGACTCACCCAGGAACCATACCATCAGTCCGGTTCGATTCCCGAGTAGATCGATGGAACCGGTCTAAATGTCCCCAACAAAATCACAACATTCTACACAAGCGAACATGAAAAGAGGTTTTCAAAGGATGACACAGAATTTGCATCCCTAATTCCATTTAGGATGAAAGAATGATAAAATGAAGCATATTGGCCATGTTTTGCTTACATGAGAGCCAAAATATTGGAGGAGCTACAAGGCGAGAGATGGAGAGGCAACGAGCAGGAACATACTCAACAATGATCAGGATGATATAATCAAAGTCTCTCATTAATGGAGGTAAATATCTGTGAAGCACAAAATTTTCGATTGCATTAGAATGCAAAAGCTATAAGCAACAAAATCAATTGCACGATTTGGAGAGTTTCGACTTATGATGACAAAGTAGGAAGTGACGAGGAGAAACCCTAAGGGACCAATGGCACACCAGGTGAGAGTCCCCAGGAGGAAAGCTCTCCAATGCTGGACGCGAAGCGGCCGGCAATGAAGATCAGCAGGTTGCCGAAGACGACAAACATCCACTTGGGAGGGGCCAACTGGATCAAGGTCAGGGCCTCTGAGAGAGCTCCTTGCGCCAACATCGTGTCGGCGACTTCTCTAGCTAGGAGGGCCGAGGCTTGAGATGGAGATCCGGAATGAACGGTGGTGTTTGGAGAATCGATGAGGGGAGGAAGAAGTGAGAGGGAGGAATCGTAGGGGATTTAGAATGAAGGAGGAGAGTTGACAAAAAAGACATCTCCGGTGGGTTTTTGAGTGGCATGTGGAGTAATTGCGATGAGCGAGGCGAGAGATGGAGAGAGACAGGTAGGAAACTAGGGTTTTCATCCGCAAACATAAAAATTTAAAGGGTTAATATCACGAAAAATTTCAAATTTGTACACCAGTGATAATTTTACCATAAACTTATTTTTTAACCATAAAAAACTCCAAACTGGTATATCTGTGATAATTTTACCCCAAACTAATTTTTTAACCATAAAAAATCCCAAATCGGTACACATGCGATAAATTTACCCTAAACTAATTTTTTTATCACAAAAAATCCAAAATTGTTACACCTGTGACAATTTAACCTTCCGTTAACTTCCGTCAAATTTTACCATTAAATTTGCTAACGTGGATGATACATGGTGATGTGGTATGGTGACGTGGAAATCCATAGGGTAATTACCACGAAAAACCCCAAATCGGTCTGCTAACGAAGGGTAAATTGTCATAGGATTACCAATTTTAAGTTTTTTGTGGTCAAAAAATTAGTTTGAGATAAATTTGTCACATGTGTACCAGTTTAGGGTTTTTTACAGTCAAAAAAATATTTTGGGGTAAATTTGTCACATGTGTACCAGTTTGAGGTTTTTTGTGGTCAAAATATTAGTTTGAGCTAAATTTGTCACATGTGTACCGGTTTGAATTTTTCGTGATCAAAAAATTAATTTGGGATAAAATTATCACAAGTGTACTAATTTTGTGTTTTTGTGGTATTAACCCAAATTTAAATATATGCGTGTGTATCGGTCACGTCAGGGTGGGTGGTTCAACACCTAGAATCTTGAATTAAACCGATCCCCATGAGAACTTCCAATTCGGTCCAAATCCGAGCGATTCTACGCTCTTTTGCACACCCCTACTCAAAAGTGCCTTTCGAGTCAATATGGAGGCTAGCTCATGGGTTAGCAGCCCATTATCAATTTAAGGTTTTTCGTGGTATTAACCCAAATTTAAATATATGTGTATGTATCGGTCCGGTTAGGGTGGGCGGTTCTATATCTAGAACCGGGAACTAAACTGATCCCCATGAGAACCTTCAGTTCGGTCCAAGTCCAGGCGGTTCTACGTTCTTTTGCACACCCTACTCAAAAGTGCCTTTCGAGTCAATATAGAGGCCAGCTCATGGGTCACCGGCCCATTGTCAAATCTGGTTACCACCTAACATTACTAGGCCCGCTCTTCTTCTCACACCCTCTCTCCTTCATCCTACTTTGGGTGTTATTTATGCGCAAGGCTTAACCCTTTTGAAGCAAAAAGATTTTGGGAGCAAACATTCTCTACGCCATACATTGCATGTGAGTTTTTTTATAAGTAGTTTTAGCATGAGATAGCTCTTTTCTTTTGTGTGTCAACGATCCATGTGTTTCTATTAGAAACCTTTTAACCCACCCTAAGGTGCCCTATTCCTCAAGCAAGAATTTTATGTGTTATCTACACGGCCGACAGGGTCTAGCCGACGACCATTTACATCACGTAGTGCTGTCATTTTTTAATTACTCATTTTTTGTTGACTTGTTATACTACCTAAATACTTGACATTGTCATGTAATTTTACCGTCGTATCAAACCCCTTCTCATTTTCCTCACCCTTGTAACACAAGGGATAAAATAATGAATTAATAACACAAGCTCCGGCTGAGAGGACTCTAATGAGCGATAAAATAATGAATTGATAACAAAAATGGGCTTGACGACTCTGACGGTTATCTGTACTTATAGCCCCGGCCCATGCTTTGCAAACGTTAGCATAATACGAGGATTATAAGTTAACGTGGACTTTTCATTGTTCGTTTTTGTTCTTTCCCTCCTTTGTTCTGACGAAGGTGTTGGGCTTTTTGATTATGAGTTAAAGATTAGTCCCTAATTTTCTTATGCAATTACCTCTAAATTGTTAGATAAAATTTAGGTGTTAACAAAAATCATCCAATAGAACTTTGATGGGAGGGTTAGTATGTCACATAGATATAAATTTAGAAAAAGTTTAGCATAAATGTGTCACAGTGGGCATAATTTGGAATTTTTGATATTACAAAAAAAATTAAGGATAATTGCGTTTTAATGAAAATAGTTTGAGTTTTTTTTATGGCTTTTCTCAAAGAAATATTAGTACATTGATTTCTAAGTCCACAAAGGAATGCTAATTTCTTAGGTTTAGACCTGGAATCTCATGTAATTCCTTTGAAATTAGAATTTCAAGTTTGATGTCTTCCAAATATACGCATATATTTCAGTCAATAAATTGCCAATCTATTAGGAAACATTTCAAAGCATAAATGGCAGAAAAGACAATATCTCTTTGACATGAGACGATAAGGTGATGAGTAGTTTTAAAAAGCCTTATGACAATTAAATAGGAAAACAACGATTTCTGAGCAAAGTAATGTGCAATTTGTATCTATCATTCCTTTTGTCCCATACATTCTTCTCTACAAGTACACGATTTATTATTTCGTTTTAATTGCAAATGTGATCCTCCAAACTCTTGAGGGGCTTAAGATTTCTTGCAATTTTCCGAGCATGAATTCACACAACCTTCAACTTTTTTGGAATCTGCAATAAAAGAAAGTACATAAAAAAATTCTTTACCAAAAAAAAGAAAGTACATAAAAACCCATATTATGCATTTCCAAATATTGAAATACAAAAAAAAATAAAATTAAAAGAATCTTTATTATGTATAATTTTTTCCAAAGTCGATAATCATTCAATATGCACCTACGCTATGGGTGTTCTTTTCCTAGTTTTTCATCATTTATTTCTTTGGGAAAATAGGGCTAGAATAATATTTTTCGTTGTCGATAAAAATAAGATCTATACTTTTAAAAACTAGAATTCATTAAGACCTCAATCATCGTCATTGGCCATTTAAAGCTTGGAAAAAAAGGACTCCAAAAGCAAAATCGAGGTCTTGATGCCCGAAAAAACTATTGTATGGTGTATTAAAGAATATATAGACCAAGTCCATTTGCACCATTAACCATGCGGGACGCACATGATTAACAATATGGTGATTCACTTGATTAATAGTCCAAATGATGTTGGTCTTTATGATTGACAAATCATGTAATAGCTTCTCCTCAATACCCAGACTGGTCCCATAAACCCAACTCTCAAGGACCCATCCCAAGAAAATATGTGAGAAAAAGTTTAGAGTTTCTTGTTAACAAGCATAGAAAACTAATTTCATGTCTAGCGGGAGGACACTAGAAGTGCCAAAAGTTGTGTACGGCGCTTACTTTAGTGTTAAAAGTTTTTTTCGAATCACCTAAATGTCACTTTAAAAAAAAAACATCACTTAAGTGCCAACTCCTATCTAAGTCATCGAAAATCTGACGTGGCCATATTTTATTAATTTCTTAGTCCTACGTGACTCGCCAGCCTGCCCAATCAGCATATAACCCCTAAACGACGTCATTTAAAAGTTGTAAATAGTGATCGTTTGAGTGTTAAATTTTCTTTAAAGTGATCATTTCAGTGCCAGTCGGTGCTAAAAAGAGATCACTTTAGTGCTAGTCGTTGTTAAAAAGTGATCATTTCAGTGCCAAGAATACCTCGTGGATTGGATTTTTTAAATAATATACCATAAAAGACATGTATTATTTTTTGCAGGATATTCTCGCCATTGGCATACTAAGTGATCGTTTTTTCTTTGATTTGGCACTTTAGTGATTCGACGAAAACTTTTGGTACTAAAGTGAGTGACATACATAACTTTTGACACTTCTAGTGTCCTTCTGCCCATGTCCAGCCAAACAAAAGTAAATTCCTTGAAAAATGCAGGCATTTTCTGAAAAAAATCAAGCTGTCTGCCAAGTAGATGGATCCCAAATGTACGAATAATAGAGATAGTAGATTTGTATTCCATGAAACAACAGTAAAATTCTCTTGCTTTTACGAGCAGTCTAATTATCAAACGAAAAGTTAAAGGTTTTAGCCTATCACAATTGATGAACGCAGAAAAACAAACATCTTTTCTATCTAAAAGGTGAAGGTTTTGTTTTCGTACCAGGACGCATTTCAAGACATTTGGACACCATGCAATCGAGGTTGCATTGGCTTTCGAATTTCTCAACCTCCGATGCACCACCGACTCAATGATCGTAGCACTTTCGGAAGCAGGCCTTTACGTTAGAATTTAGAGCACATTTGAACCCGCAAACTCCCTTACAAACGATCGATTTGAATGAATTCACCTTGGTGGCAGATGCCTGCAATGCTATCGTGGCCACCAACATCAGCATGACCAGTTTAGCACAACTCGTAACATCCATGGTTGATTTATTTTCAAATGAGCAATGATTCGTAATTTATTTACTGTATTTTAGTATGAGAATGGTGTGATTTTGTTGTTTATATAGATGCATGAGACTGGGATAATCTTCGTTTATTTATATGGTAATTTGGCTTCAACACTTGCTCATCTGATAGTATTGATGATGTGTAAAAAGAAAATTCTATCCATCTTTATCAAACAAATAATTTGACCACACGGGTCGAGCTTAGTTAATGCCTGTTGATAATTTTTACTTTTTTTTGGATGGAAGGAGAATTATTTGAGGATCTGGTTTTTCCTAGGGTTTCTTTTCTTGGGGGCTACTCCCTATTAGGACTAAATCCTCCATTTTTCATAAAAATTCAAAATTGCCTATAAAAATTAAATATAAATTTACAACGGTGGACCTAATTTATTTATTTTTCCTTATTTTTCCATTTTTACTTTTTCTAGGCAGATAGATTGTGACATAGCTTTTCTCTTATTTCTTAAGTGGGTATTACGGTTCATAGTGAAAGCACCTTGTGATCTTTTTCTTTTTCATTTTCTTTATTATTATTATTATTATTATTATTATTATTATTATTATTATTATTATTATTATTATTATTATACTTTACCTCTATACAGAGAAATTTTCAAAATACCTAATTCTTCTGTAAAAAAAACCACTTTCAAGATTTCCCAAAGTAAAAGCACAATTACATTCCCAACGCGAATATAATAAAGGAAAAAAGCCACTGAAAATCTCGAATTATGTTCACTGTGACATATTTACCTTAAACTTTTTGGACGTTGCTAGGATAATCGTACGGTTATTTTAATCTGGTAACGGTGCAAGGATAGCCACACATTTCACTTTAGATGGAAAGGGCAACCAGCATTTCATCGAAAACAGAAATTAATTATACTCAGCAAATATAGTAGATTGTGGACTTTCGCTTCTTCCACTTTTTTTGGTGTATTTACATACACAACAACAAAAGTTCTTTTTACACATTAAATTCAAATTAATCTTTCTTTCTAAAAAGAAAAGTACCAATCTCTCTTAATTTTCTCAAACAAAAAGAAGAGGTATCTAGCATAGAATTTTAGTTGTAATCTGCCAACATATTTATTTCGTCTTGAAATAAAGATGATAGAACCAATCTTTTCTAATATTTTTCCAATGAAGGAATTCGTTTGATAAAAGTTTAATTGATGAAAGTTGTGTTATCACATACGCTGAGATAAATTATTCAATTGTAGATACTAGTAATCCATGAAAGGGATTGTAATATTAGGACACATCAAATATGCATTCACTTTATATGTGTTATGGAGTCCAGTAACTTATATAATAAGATTTAAAAAATTTATTAGAGTAATTTCTAAGATGGCCTCAGAATTTTGAACTGAGAAAGAAAAATAGCTAAGAGATTGTTTGTATAGTTTTTTTTTTGTGGCCATCAGGTATAAAATCACAATAAACTAATTTTATACAGATAAAAAAACCATAGCTTTTGATCATGTTTATTTTACAGTTTCTCATAATGTAAGATTTAAATTCAACTGGAAGATTGATAGTAGAAAAAGTAATCAAGTTAATCTATCACGCTTTCGACCAAAAAAAAAAATCTATGACGTTGAACCGGAATATATAAACCATCTCGTACTTCTAAGTATGTAAATTGTGATTTTTTTTTCTTTCTTTTCTTTTTCCTTGTTTTCATTGTGTCCAACCTTTTCTAAATAATAAAATTTAAGAAACAGAACTCAGCGGGATTTGCCAACAAGAAACATTGCATCAAGTGGGATTTTAAATTTCTTAAGGAAACCAACTAAACCGAGCAAATATGTAATTTCCGAGCATCGAGATTTCAAGCCTAGCACCAAGGTTGCCGGCCAAGCTTCACTTGGTTTGGGGTGAGGGCATCGCGAACCTCATTGACCACGGGCGAGATTTCAAGCCTAGCACTAAGGTTCAGAGTTGCAAAATCTAGAGCTGCCAATGAAGGTTGATGTCACAGGAACATTTAAATCATTTCTCTTAAAAATAATTTATTTAAAAAACTACTTTCTAGCATCGTCCAATATTTGATGAAAAAAGCGACTCAAAGTGAGAGAACAAGAATTGTAGAATGACTTATTGTGTTTAGGCCGAATGATATGCATCTCTTTTTCTCCTATCTTCTGCCTTAGCGCTTGGGAGCCAATTCAACTCGTTAGCCAGTTGCCTCGAGAGAAACTAGTGGTGCAGAAGGCACCGTCATTCTTTAGAAAAGCAATAGACTGTCACATGAGCATTATCCAAACTTTTTTATCTTATGCCAAAAATTTCAAACTTATATTTATATAACATATTTATCCCTTGTTAAAATTTCGTCAACAAGCATAATTAAAAATTTGCCTAAATGGACGCCGGAATGCAAACGATGTTGACGTGGAGCCCATGTGACTTTAAAGAAATATTCGACCTTGTTTTGACTGAAAAATCATCTCATGAAACTTTGACGGGAGGTAAATATGTCTCATAATTACAAATTTGGAATGTTTTATGTCACGAGAAAAAATTTAGGATAAATATTTGAAAGTGGACATAGTTTGAAGTTTTTGATGTCATAATAAAAAGTTTTGGATAAATGTGTTTCGGAAGGTATAAATTGGGTTTTTTGATGACTTTTTTACTTATGCTTATGCCTGTCTTCAATATTTTGGCAAGCGGGAATCGTTAATTAGCAAGCCTATCACTAAGACCCCAATGTGTATTATCATTCTTTTGCAGGTACCATGACTACTTAGTGGACGATACTCCATTAATTTGTTTGGTGACTCGTTATATTTGTAAATGCATAGTTGCATATATTAAAGTACTTGCATGCAAGACTAAATGGAAAGCTTGTTATAAAATAACAAATCACTCGTTATTGGATTAGGATGCTGATTAGAAATATGGATAATCTTTTACTTATTCTTAAAAAAAGAAAGAAAAAGAAAATGAGTGTTCTAATAGTATTATACAACCACTTGTGATGAATATAGTGGCTGATGGTGGAAGTCCGGCGGTGGCCGTAATGGACGACCGATGAAACGTGGTTCGGCATTGGCCAGTGGCGTCGTTTTTAGACGTGAATCTTCGGCGAAGAGTCCATTTGAAGAAGATGACTCAAGGTGCAGAATCGGGAAGAAGAAGATAAAAACAGGAAATAAAAAATAAAAATAGAAAAGGATATTATTAAAAAAAATACATAGAAATATGGGTTGAAGGTTTTGTGAAGCTGGGGTTGAACGTATGGGCTGACGTAGGTTTTGAGCTTGGATCAATTAAAAGGAAATTAGAAATTTGGGCTTGATTTGTCGGAATAGCCCGAGCCCATTAGACCAAGGTCACATTTGGATCAATCCCGAAAGCCGGTACGAATTTGAGACCCAACCCAGACCTTTAGGGTTCAGACGAGACCCACAAACCGGACCGGGTTCCCTGACCCGGTCCGAAGTCCAATTTTTCTACAATAAAACATATAAAAAAATCAGAAAGTTCAGAAAAAAAATAAAAATGCGGGAAAAGCTAAGAATTGGAATTCACCTAGTGATCACCTTAGGTTTGAACAAATTTTGATTCCAAATTGAATAAGCCTTTAGGGCTAAACCTTAGTGATTTTTTATTATTTTTTTTCTTTCTTTTAGAGATGATGCTAGGTCGTTGTTTGTGCATCTTTATTTTGATTTCAATTGATTGCGCACTTAAAATGCATCGATTGTTGTTTTTCCTTTTAGAATGGTTAGGCCAAAATTTAAAATTCTCGATTAATTATAGACTGCCTCGACAGCTTGGTTAGCAAATAGTCAAGTTTAGGTATCGAAAAGACATTAGTTGAAAAAAACTAGTGTAATCAAGTCCCCAATCCCTAAGAATCTCTGGTTGTGTTCTTTTTTAAGATGACACTCCCGCATCTTGATTAGAGTTTCTAGCCGACCTTTAATCGTGGCTAATGGCGACTCCTATCGAATATGTAGATTTAAACAACCAATGTTATGCAAGGTATGGACTTAGGGAGGGTCCCATAAAATACCTCTAGACCTATTCTCCCGGGACGGCCCTTGAGGGGTAGGTCGCGAAAACAAAAGGCAATATTGTTGGAACATTGTGTTAATGAGTGTTTTAACAATAGAGGGAGTAAAAAAACTGTGGCCCTTTTAAAAAGACCAATGACAATTAATTAGGTAAACAGAGATTTCTGAGCAAAGTAATGTGTACTTTGTATCTTGCATTCCTTTTGTCCCATACATTCTTCTCTTCAAGTACATAATTTATTATTTCGCTTTAATTGCGAATGCGATCCTCCGAACTCTTGAGGGGCCTAAAAATTCTTGCAATTTTTTGGGCATGAATTCACACAGTCTTCGACTTTCTTGGCATCTGCAATAAAAGAAAGTACATAAGAACCCACGTTATGCATTTCCAAATATTTAAATACAAAAAAAAGATAATTAAAAGAATTTTTATTATGTATAATTTTTCCAAAATTGATAATCAATCAATATACACCTTCACTAAGGGTGTTCTTTTCCTAGTTTTTGATCGTTTGTATCTTTGGGAAAATGGGGCTAGAATAAATTTTTTCATTGTCGATAAAAATAAGATCCATGCTTAAATATTAGAATTCATTAAGATCTCAATCATCATCATTGGCCATTCAAAGCTTGGAAAAAGGACTCCAAAGGCAGAAATCGAGGCCTTGATGCTCGAAAAAACTATTGTGTTGGTGTAATAAAGAATATGCTGACCATGCCCATGTGCACCATTAACCATGTGGGACACACATGATTAACAATATGGTGATTCACTTGATTAACAGTCCAAATGATATCGATCTTCATGATTTACGAATCATGTAATATCTTCTCCTCGATGCCCAAACTCGTCCCATAAACCCAACTCTCAAGGACCAATCCCAAGAAAATATGTAAGAAAAAGTTTAGAATTTCTTGTTAACAAACATAGGAAACTAATTTCATTACAGCCAAACAAAAGTAAATTCCTTGAAAAGTGCAGGCATTTTCTGAAAAATTCAAGCTGCCTGCCAAGCAGATGGATCCCAAATGTTGGAATAATAGAGATAGTAGATTTTTATTCCATGAAACAACCGTAAAATTCTCTTGCTTTTATGAGCAGTCCAATTATCAAACAAAAAGTTGAAGGTTTAGCCTATCACAATTGATGAGCGAAGAAAAACGGACATTTTTTTTATCTAAAAGGTAAAGATTTTGTTTTCATACCAGGATGCAGTTCAAGACATTTGGACACCATGCAATCGAGGTTGCATTGGCTTTCGAATTTCTCAACCTTCGATGCTTGATGGACACAACGATCGTAGCAATAGTTAACGCAAGCATCTTTGTGGACCGTCAGAAAACATTTGATCCCGCAATAAATCTTACAAGCGAACGAATCGAATGAATTCACCTCGGTGGCAGATGCCTGTAATGCTATTGTGGCCACCAGCATCAACACCACCGCCACCAATTTAGCACAACTCTTAACATCCATGGTTGATTTGTTTTCAAATGAGCAATGATTTGTAGTCTATTTATTGGATTTTGGTATGAGAATGGTGTGATTCTGCTGTTTATATAGATGCAGGACACTAGGATAATCTTCATTTATTTATATGGCAATTTGGTTTGGGAAAATGAGACAAGCAATCCCTAAACTTTAGCCCAATGTGCAATTTGATATCTGAACTTTTAATTTTTTCAATATAGTCCCTGAACTTTAACTTAATGTTTAATTTGGTTCTCGAACTTTTAATTTATTCAATGCAGTCCCTAGACTTTTGGTACACGTTTAATTTAATTTCTGAACTATATGAAAATGTTCAATGTATTCCCTGAACTTGAATTAATTAAAGGACTACATTAAACATTTTTATTAATTCAGGAACTAAATTGAGCATGCACTAAAAATCTAGGGACCACATTAAATAAATTAAAAGTTCATGGATCAAATTGAACATTCAGCTAAAATTCAGGCACTACATTGAATAAATTAAAAGTTCGTGGATCAAATTGCACATTGGGGCAAAATTTATGGATTATTTGTGTTATTTCCCCATTTGGTTTCAATGCTCGTTCATCTGATTGTATTGATGATGTGTAAAGAGAAAATTCTATCCATCTTTACCAAACAAATAATTGGACCACAAGGGTCGAGTTAATGCCTGTTGATTATTTTTACTATTTTAGGACTAAATCTCCCATTTTTATTAAACAGACAAAATTGCTAATAAAAGCTTTACCATAAAAAAAAGACAAAATTGCTAATAAAAATCCAATAAAAATTTAAAACGGTGGACCTAAATTTAATTTTTTATTTATTTTTCCATTTTTAGTTTTTCTAGGCAGATTCGCATTGCCATTGTTAAGAATGTGACATAGCTTTTCTTTTGTTTCTTAAGTGGGTATTACGATTCATTCAACTTGTAATCTTTTTCTTTTTTATTATTATCATATTATCCTCTATACACTTTATCACTATAGAGGACAGAAATTTTCAAAATACCTAATTCTCCTCTAAAAAAAACTACTTCCAAGATTTCCCAAAGTAAAAGCACACTTACATTCCCAACGAGGATATTGTGACATTCCGAATTTCAGCCCATTTTTTAGATTTATAAAACGTGCATTTTGTCAATGCGCTTATAATAAAATCTCGCCCGGAACTGATCACTCTTGGGTTATTATTTTTAAATTAGAGATTTCGCTAGAATTGCATTCGATCGAATTTGGCCATTATTTAGAGCTCGAACTTTGGTGTCGAATTTCTCGGAGTTTCGTGACGAATTTAATTGGATGGTGTCGATATTATTATGGTCAGCGTCAATATTGCCTGGGATAAATGAAAAGTCAAATTTGGACTGGATGCAGATTTGGATTAGTAGACCTCCCTCGTAGTGTGTTTTATTTGATTATCTTTGGCCCTTTTTTTAATTTATAATTATGATTTTCGTAGATCGTTAGATCATTTTTAGATTCGAACGTAAGCTGTTAGATTGCGATCATTGCATTTACTTTCTTTTTCTCTCACTCTCCTTCCCCCCTCTGCCGCGCCACCTCGCACATGTTTCCCCCCTGCACCTTCTCTCTCTCTCTCTCTCTCTCTCTCTCTCTCTCTCTCTCTCTCCTCCCCCATGCAACGTCCCCTCGCGCACTTGCCCCTGCCATGCAGACTTGCCCCCCTGCCCCTCTCTCTCCTCCTTTTTCTCTTCCTCTTCCTTTTCTTCTTCTTCTTCTTCGTCGTCTTCTTCTTCTCTGGTTTTTCTTCTTTCGCCTCGACTGTGACTGCTTCTGCTTCTGCTTCTACTTGTTGCTCGTCCGGCCAGTCACCGCTGACCGCCCCTCGCTGTCTGCCTCGCGCCGCCGTCACCCAGACCGAGCCGCGCCGCTGCCGTCGCCCGCGACCGTCTGTCGCCGGCCGGCCCACGCTGCACGCGAGCAGCAGCTCGCCGCTCCGTTCGTCGCGGCCAGGCTCCGTCGAGCCGCCAGCCAGCTTGTCCGGCCTTACCTCGTCGTCCGCGACGCCACCATGTCTCCTCCGGCTACTGCGCGACCTCCCCTCAGCCCCAGCTCTCCCTCTCTTGCCACCACCGCCCCAACTTCCCCGACCTCTCCCTGTTCTGGCCGACTCTCTCTCTGCACACGTGCACGTGTGTGCAGTGACTCCATGTGAGCTTTTAACTCCTCCACTTCAAGCACCCTTGTCCAAGCATGTCATTGGCAACAATCCTATCCTCGTGACACAAAATTCAGTCTCATTGATACTCGATTTGACGTACCCTCAAACTATCAAAGAATCACCAAGATATTAGCTAAAGCAAATCAAGGAGAAAATTCATGAAACTATCAATTTCGAATATTTGGTTGTCAGTATACATATTATGAGTATCCTAGAACAATCATTAACTAAAAAGGTGTCAAGATAGTACCACTAAATCATTAGCATGTTATGGCTAAAAAAAGCTGTAGATTGTATTAAGATGAGCAACCATTGTAAAGATAACAAGTATACAGACCTCTAGGCTTTGAACCAATGCAACAGAGCCATTGTAGTGCTATTACTTGTTTGTTGCTCTTCAAAAGAAACAGTGAACTCTCAGGAGAATGTACCGGGTCAAAGTCATTCCGAATTTTGAGCTGCATTGCAGGACCAAAGTTAACCCTCAAAGAAGACAATTAGAACAAAGGAGCATCTAACAGTTCATATTTCTCCAAGGTAAACTATCTAAATGATAGAGCAAATAAGGAAAAATTCACTTAAAATTAAACATTTCGGCCCTATAATCCCAGATTCACTTACATGTGCATGAACAAGATGGGGCTCGATATGCTGTTGGAACATGGGGAAGACAGTCATCATGATCTCATTCTGAGACATGAAACAGCCCATTCTGCTTTTGTCCCTTTGGACTCGAGATATCAAATGTGAATGAAACGGAGTCTTAGTCCTAACGCTACGAGCCAGATAGACACTTAATCCAGATCGAAACAATAAGTACCCGACTGAGGTGAGCCAACAACCGATCCTTAGCCGCGCTGCTCGACCCACTCGACTTCAACAACGGCTTCAATCTCTCATCCGCGCGGTAGGCCCCAACCACTTGCATATCCAGCGCCTGCAGAACCCTATCCTCCCGATCGCTCCGCTGCATCAACAGATCTCCGTCGCCTCTGTCACGCCCCGCACCCCACGGCGCGCCACATCCCTCACCAAGGGTCGATTCAATGTGCGACGTCCCAGCACATGTCGCCGACCCAACGTCCGAATCTCAAAGAACACAAAGCACAGCGGAAATAACCAAACACCTGGACAATTTAAAATCACATAATCAAGGATAGCCACACAGTAAACAACATGAACAAATATACACTTGCATTGATATGGTAAACATATACAATATTCATTTACAGCCCACGCTCAAAAGTCAAAAGCGGGTCAATGGCCACCACCATCAAAAGGGGGTACATGGCTCGGCGGTCAGGCACTATATCTAACCGGGGCTCCTCCCAAACGTATCGGTACGCCTGCCATCCTCAAGGCTGGGGGTCTGAAAAATTGGGTTTCAACAACAGTGAGAATAAATCTCAGCGAGTAGGTTCCCTAAACCTAAGCTAGGCTAACATGCACCTCCTGACGAGTAACAAACATCACACAGTTTAAACCATAAATGACTTAGGCCCTCGGGCCCAAATCCAACGCTTAACTGACCCTGCAGGTTAGACACTTTATAAATAAGAGCATTAATGGCACAGAACTCAATCACGGCACATATACGCATATCACTTAGTAACGATGCATGTCATGCATATGCTCGTGCTCACACTCATGCTCATGCCTCATCAATGCATTGTCGCACACGTGCACTCTTGGACACTTGCCATTTACCAAATTCACCGACCCGCGTAAAACGCATCAGGTCTATCACTTTCAGATCGATCTCTAGCCCGCGTAAAACGCATCAGGCTCATGGCACAACACCCGCGTAAAACGCATCAGGTTTGGCCGTCTTCTGGTAGTCTGGGCATCGTCCCGCGTAACACGCATCATGACGGGTTCACTACCCCGCGTAAAACGCATCAGGTTTCATGTGATCACACATTCACACACACCAGTTATTATCTGAACCCCGCGTAAAACGCATCAGGGCGATTAGGTGATCACATGCTCATGTCATTCGTGCACACTCGTATATGTACATGTGATGCCAATGTTCAAAGTGCACACTCATGGCCATAACGTTCACACTTGGGCATTCAAGAAGTTCACAGTGAGCAATCAATTGCATGCACCACGTATTCAATCCATGATGCAACATGCTCAATTCAATATATAATAAGCCCAACTCATCAAATCATCCAGTCCAGCCATGGCACAAACTTGGCACACGAAAACACGGAATTAAATTAACACGAACTTGTGCACTTGAAGCCCGCCAAGGTAATCCAACCTTGTCACACTAGGCACATGGCACGACATCACAAAAATCAGTCACAACCATGGCCAATTCAGCCAACCAACCAGTCGATCTAAACCTTCCCGGTAATTACACAATTAAACCTCGAATTGATCGCGCCTTGTCCAATTAAATCCCGATATGGCCAGCCACTAAACAGATCACTCTGGGCCTATAAATATCCTCAAAATACTCCATTTGGCTTCCCAAAACATCACCCAAATCAGCCACCATGAGGATCAAAGTAGGCGCACACTATAATCCATAATTGAACCCGAACTTAACCGAACTCATGCCAATTTGATCCAATACTTCCAGCCATCGCATAACACCATACGGGCCACTAAACCTCAATTAAATTATCCCTAGGCCATGAAATCAGCCACATTATCAGCCCCTAATGTTCTCCATAATTTAACCCCTAAATTACCCTAATTAACCCCTAAAACCTATCTAGAAATGTAAATTAGCCTAATTAGGGTTTAGGGTTGTACTCACTCGAAATCCTAAGCTCTAGACAAGACCGAACAAGAGGCGAGGACGGCTGGACAACGGCGGTCCCGTGCCGGAACAGTGGTGGTGAGCGGCGGCTCCGGCGAACGGCGCGAGCGACGGCGGCGATCTAGCTAATGCGAGGGAGAGAGAGACACGGCCAGAGAGAGAGAGAGAGAGAGAGAGGGGAATGAAATGGTGGTGGTGATGAGGCGTGGGGCGGTGGCCCCGGCGGCGACAGTGGCGGCACTCCGGCGAGCGGCGGCGGCGTGAGGCCGGGAGGGGGAGCTCGCGGGAGAGGGAGAGGAGAGGTGGCCGGCTGACTTGAGGGGGAGGAAATAAAGAGGAGAGAGAGAGAGAGAGAGAGAGGCTAGAGAGTATATAGCTTGGCTTAGTGGGAGTTGGTGACTAACCTTCAATATTGACAACTTTGCCCCTAATCAAAAGGCTAAGACCAAATCTAGAACAAACACCTAGGGACACAAATGTCCAACATACCACACATTATTGGGCTGACATAACTAATACAAAATCCCAAAAATATCTCTGAAAATTCGGAACCCTAAATTAGGCTTAGGAGCAAAACGGTAATTTTTCGGTCCCGGGTCAATTTTCTAATTTTTTGACTCCACTGATCCCAAATATAAATGGCCATATAAAATGACGTCGTCCTTGCAAAAATAGTCGCACACGCCCACGAAACTCGACACCGAAGTTCGAACTCAATTCCATGATCGTTTTCACTCAATTTGCGATTTTAGCGTCTTTCACTAACGAGCGGCTGTTTAGGGGTGACGCGTATCAACCTAAGGCTACTCGAGTCATGAAGGTCCCGATTTCCCAAAGAACACGAGGATTTATCTCTAGTCCTAGGGGTCGCGGTCGTCCGAAATAAGTTCGGGATCGTTTGCCGCGTGTACTCTCGGTCGTACGGAATCACCCGCTATCCGATCGAACGTCGTCGGTCGAACCAAATCCGTCACTCTCCTTGGACCGGTCCATATCGGCACAAAATATTTCCTCGTCGCTTCTCGGAATCGGACTCGATTCACGGTCGAGTTCTTAGGTCCACGTACCATGTCACGCCCCGTACCCCACGAAGGCTGAACATCCGCGTTTTGGTCGACTTGAGGTGCGACGCTCCCAGGATTATTGCGTCACCGACCCTAAACCCAAATCAGAGAAAATACACGCCACATGCGGAAACAACGTGTATATATATATATATATATATATATATATATACACCCAGACATGCAAATATAACCATGAATAGTAATAGACATTAATATGCTAAAGAAATACTAACATATATGCACCCTTTTAAAAACTTATACAAACTATTTATTTACAACCAAAAAGAATACATCAAGAGGCCACTAAACAAAAAGGATCGGTGGCCTAGGGTTATCAGCTTACTACCTGGGAGAGGGTTACAATCCAAAAAGGGGGTTAGATTTGACTCCTAACACGGGAATCTACTCTAAGGCTCCCAGCCTGGATCAGACGGTGCTGCAGATTCCTCCGAAGAGTCTTCCTCCGATCTCACTTCCTCATCTGATCCAACTTCTTCCACTTCCCCAGCTGCCTCAGCATTCTCTCCTACCACTTCCAAATTCAGTTCTTCGTCTTCCTCCTCGATCACATCGTCAGCTATAACTTGCTCATCTCCTTGCCCCTCGTCCATGGCTATCGGTCCGTCCACGGTATCACCTACGCTACTCACGCTAAGAGAGGCTGGAGGATCAGAAACTTCTCCACTCACTATCTGGGGAATCATAACGCCATTTATATCTATCGGAACGTCAAAGGTCCTGAGCGGAGGTCCGGTTACGCCATCAGCTCCCCTATAACACCAGGCTACGTACTCCTGTGTCTCGGGGTAAGCCTCTCCCACATTCACATGCACAACAGATAGATACCTAACGTATGCTGACCCGTCTCCACAGGGATGCACACTAACATCTCGCTGAATCCGCTGCGGAAATCCAAAAAGAGGAGCTTTCCTCGGCATTCTATGGACGGGGGTCTGAAAATCGGTTTTACCACAACCGTGAGATAAACTCAGCAAGTAATAACCCCTAATTCTAAACTAGGCTAAAGTACACCTCCAGAGATAATTGAAATGCATGAATTACTGAACCAGTAAATAAATCACATTAAAATCACTCGGGCCCTCAGCCCTAATTCTTTTGCTACTTCCGCTCTGCAGGTTAGGCTTTCAGTATCATTATAATCCATAGGCAATATATCAACCCGAAGGCCATGACGCAGAGGTCATCAACAGTTTAAATCGACCCGAAGGCCATGACTCAATGGTCATTACAATTAAATCGACCCGAAGGCCCGACCCGAAGGCCCATAATTGTATAAATCGACCCGAAGGCCATGACCCAATGGTCATAAATCATTCGACCCGAAGGCCCGACCCGAAGGCCCACAGTTGTATAAAGCGACCCGTAGGCCATGACCCAATGGTCATCACAATTCAATCGACCCGAAGGCCTGACCCGTCGGTCACAATTATATTCGACCCGTAGGCCTGACCCGTCGGTCACAATTATATTCGATTTCAACCACACCAAAGCCTAACATGTAATTTCACATGTCTCGGGACTCAATTTAATTACCGTGCCACGATGTGCCAAGCATCATGAATCACAAATTCAATTCCTATAGAGCATTATTGGCACGTCTAACTCGTTATACTATAGTCAATTGGGAATTCAACGTGACCAATCGATCTCAAGTAATAATTCCGCAAACATGGCATCATCCCATAGCCTTCCAACAAATTCTAATGGGCCTCAAACAAGTCCAATTCAAGTCCTCACTCAAAAGCCCATTTACCTCTCAATTTGGGCCATTTGTGCAAATTCGGATCCCTTGAGGCCCACCCCAAAACAGCAATCATTTCCTCTCTAAATCACCATTAAACCACTATAATTAGTCCTAATTAGGTCCACTAATCATCCCTTGCACAAAACACACCCAATTAGGACCTAATTTAGCCTAATTACCCTAATCAAACCCCTAATCTAGCACAATTAGACTAATTCAAGGATTAGGGATTTTACTCGCCTATTAACGACGCGAGACGACGGAAGCGAGCGGCCGATGACCGACAAGCGGCGCAATCGACGGCGGCGCTCCAATGCAAGCCGGCGGCTTACGGCGGCTCCGGCGAGGCCCTAGGCCACTCGGCCAAAACAGGGGAGGTTGGACGGCGGCTGAGGGTGACGGAAAGGAAGGTGGGAAAGGGCTAGGCTGGTCGGTGAGGTGGCACACGGCGGCGTAGCCCGGCGGGACAAGCCCGGCGACGGCGACGGCGTCTTCTACGATCCGGCTGGAGCGGCTGCCACGGGCGGCGGGAGCGGGGGAAAATGGTGCGACAAGGCTGGGGACGGCACCAGGGGACTGTGCACGGCGGCTAGTGACCAGCAGCTCCGGCGAGGACAACTATTCCGGCGTGAACAGTGGCCGACGGTGCTGATCGGTGAAGGAGACGTGAAGCAGCCGAGAGAAAGAGAGAGAATCGGGAGAAGAGAGAGAGAGACGCGGGGAGTGAGAGCTGAGGAGAGAGAGAGGGGGTCAAAGGGTAGTCAACAAAGTGGGGAGTGGGATCCACTTGTCAAGATCCTAGCCATTATGACCAAAATGCCCTTAATCCTAGGGCTAAAATTGCTTCTAGGCCAATAATGCAAGGGTAAAAAGGTCATTTGTCCTTAACCATGGTTAACCAACCCTAGTTAACCTTAACCAACCTTGATTAATTCCAAAATTTCCCCCAAAATTCGAAATAAATCAAAAATGGCCTAGGGGCATTTCCGTCATTTTTCCGTCCCGAACCAAAATTCCAATTTTCGCTCATACCGGTCCTAAATATTCATGTGAGACCTAATCCAGAGTCAGAATCGCGAAATTCACTTTCTAAGCCCTCGAAAATCGACTGCGAAGATTTCGGGAATAAAATAATATTATTTTCTAATTTTTGTCGAAATTCCCCTTTTTGTCCAGAATCACTCCAAATGAGCTTGGCTACCCCAAAATGACCTTGGCCGCGAAAAATAACTTGAAACGGCCTCCGAATTCGGCCTCGGTATTCCCAGGGGCAAAATTGTCCTTTTTCTCAAATTCTGTCAAAACTTCAGTTTTCAACCATTTTAATCCCAAACATGAATGGTCATTCCAAATTGACGTCCGTCTTGCAAAATAGTCGTAATTACCCTTGAAATTTTGATATCGAAGTCCGGGTCCAATATCGCGATCTAATTTACTCGATTTGTCGTTTTAGGGTCTCTCACTAACATGCGGCTGTTTAGGCGTTACGCGTATCGACCTAAGATTGTCCAAATCGTGAGGGTCTCAATATCGAGAGAACGAGAGGAATATCACTAGCACCTGAGGTCACGATCTTTTGGATTAGAGTCGGGTTTCCTTTGTCAGGCGCACTTTCGGTCATGCGAAATCACTCGCGATCCGATCTTGCGTTGCTGACAATATCAACCTGTCATTTTCCTGAGATCGGCCTATAATGGTTCAAAATATTTCCTCAACGTTCGTTGAAATCGGCGCCCTATCACGATTGGGTTCTCGGTCCACGTACCTGATCCTATTTAGCCTTTCCCATTTGGTTAGTATCCCGTGATTGATCAATTCCGGGCGAGACTTACTAAAATTACACGAGAATCAATATACACTTTATTGGTCCCGATAACGGGTCAAAATTCAGGATGTTACATACCATTTTTCCTAGATAGCCATTCCCTATTGGTCAGTATCCCGAGAATAATCAGTTCCGAGCGAGACGTACTAAAATGAAATAAGAAATACATCAATTTTATTGATCACGAAAGTGAGTCGAATTTCAGGACGTTAGAGCCTCCCCCGACGAAGACGTTCGTCAGCCTCTCCGCCATCCAATCTCCTCGGGTGCCCCCCTCAAAACCCTTGAGCTCGGCCAAATTCGATTGAGTACGATTCTAGTGAAATCTCTACTTTAAAAATACCCAAGAGTGATCAATTTCGGGCGAGATTTTACTACAAGCATACTAACGAAATACATGCTTTATAAATTCCAAAAATGGATCGAAATTCGGAATATCACAAAACTGGCCACCATACAATAGGTTTAGGACTTTTTGGATAATTATCAATCCTATCTTGTATGGAGGGTCACGGACCGTTGACGCACGCTTGTGGGACTAGAATGATGGGTTCGCGTATCCTTGGACACTCAATTGGGGTCTCGCTTAACAACTGTGGTCCAAATCCAACGTCCTGTAATCCTCGTAAGATTCTTAAGATTAACTTTGGTAGCTTAACCACCCTTTTAGTTGACAGAAAAATCCAAACGTATGAAGAAAAAAACATGCATGAATGCACACTTGCACTAAAAGAATGGTCGGAGAATCGGACTATACTTGCATGGCTTCGCTTGACTTTACCTTTACTTACAACTTCCATTTCTATAATTCAAAACTCTATACTTGCATCTGAGATTTCATTCTTAATTTGAATCTTTGACTCCATTAAGTGGAAATTGAGGGCAACCGAGGTGTTAAATCGCATGGTTTTGGACCTAAATGGTCTCAAAGAGTTTTTGGTTATGGGGTATAGTTTTCTCTAACCATGTCTCTAATTGGTGAATAAAAACTTAGGAAATTCACCTAACATGTTTTAACTAAGTATAAACATTGGCGACGTCATGTCTGTAACCCAACAACAGAAGACTGGTCAAATCTTAGGGTGCAAAGTTGATTTTTCTTCAAATCTTGAGATACATGTGCAATTTTTTGAAAGGAAAATGATACAAACGGTCCATGAACTTTGGCCTAATGTGCAATATGATCCCTGAGCTTTTAATTTGCTCAATGTCGTCCCTGAATTTTTGGTATATGTTCAATTTAGTCCCTGAATTATATAAAAATATTCAATGTAGTCCTTCCATTATTCAAGTTCAGGGATATTGAACATTTTGCGCACAGTTCAGATATTACATTGAATACGTACCAAAAGTTCAGGGACCATATTAAATAAATCAAAAGTTCATGAACCAAATTATATATCGGGCTAAAGTTTAAGGACTGTTTGTGTCCTTATCCTTTTTTTTGAAATCGGAAGGTCCAAATTATGAGGGTAAAGTTGAGGATAGTTTTATAATTGTGAAAGAAAAGCTATAGTATTAGCACTAACAATATATCCTTCCACTACATGCCAAAACTATATATATATATATATATATATGTATGTATGTATATATGTTTATCTTAAAATTTGTACTATAGCTTTCTAATTAAGGCAAGACGCAAGCACTCTAATTAGCTTCATAAGGTAATTAATAGTCCTTAACCATGCACCCTCATTATTGTGAACTATGGTGAACGGAGAATTAGTTAGAAATGAGACTCCGCTTATTTTGCGGATGACAAATGGTTTCAAAATCATATTTCTAAAAATGATCACTTGTATTATTTGAAATAATTAGTTAATAAAAAATGTTTTCATCATCAATAAAAATTTATATCTAAACATTTTCGTGAAAGAAAAAAAAAGGTCATTCATTTTTATAAGGAATATAAACGATTATTATTGAGAAAATATTTTTCAAATCATTTAATTTTTGCAAAATAAACGGAGTTGATAATATCCCATCTTTATTTTCCAAATAGATATCAAAACACGAAATCAATCGATCACATACACATGTCTTGTTTGAAATGAAGACATGCCTGGTTCAATGCTATTAAGTAGTGGCTGTGAATTTATAACGTGTTTAATCTCATCCTTTTTACCTGACCTGTTGTAATATTGTGTAAATGGTAGAGATCAACGGCTACTTGCGTGACATCTTCTCTAGAGGTCATAATTGTAGGTCTTAACAAGGTGATTTTTGCTTAAATTGTGTTCATTGGGAACCACCTCCCTAAACTTTTTCGTTAGATGAAAAGCTTGGCACTAGTCCGACAAAATGTAATACCATGTTACACGAAAGAAGACGACTAGTGGGCATGAAAGTGCCCAATGATTCGTCGTATCCATCATCAGCTATATTTTTATAAATAGTGTATGTTGTTAACATACGGATGGTCATTGGACTTCCAAAGCCATCAAACTACTCATGAACGGGAATTCATTGCTATTCTAAAGGGGGAAAATCGTACTTTTTCCGCCACGACCACAAGGTGTTGCTCAAATCTGCCTATAATAACAAAAATTACGTATATCATTGTCGGGCCAACTCAATCAAACCGTATCAGATTTCATAATTAGAAAGTCTTGTCCAAGCCTAAGCAAAAATGCCTTTCAAGCCAATGTGGCTCAGGCGGGCTGATGGAACACTCCGTCATCAAATCTACCTACCACCTAACATTCAAGTTTACTAGGGCCGTTCCTCTTCTCATGCCTTATGTACTTCCTACATTGGGTGTTATTAATCTGCAAACAAAAGGACTCTGGGAGAAAACCTTCTCTACACCGTACACTACAGTTGAGTTTTTTTTCCAATAGTTTTAGCATGAGATAGCTCTTCTCTATGGGTCGATAATCCGAATGCATGGTTTTCCATAAGAAACCTTTTAACCCACCCTATGGTGACCTACTCCTCAAGAAAGTATTTTTATGTGTTATTTACAGAGTTTATGTGGTATAACGGACATCCATTCATATCATCCGCATGATATACGTCTCATCCAGCATGGTGCTAAAATTTTTAAGTTACTCATTTTTAATTGACTTTTTACGCTACCTGATTACTTGTCGTTATCACGCAGTCTAAACGTCATGTCAAATCCCTTCTCCTTTTCCACACTTTTGGGATACAAGAAAAATGGCATTGAATCACAAGCTCTAGCTGAGACGACTCTCACTAGCAATAAACGAAAGAATTAATAACAAAAAAAAATGGGAGCCAGCCATACTTGCAAACATAACATATTACGAACGTTATTGGTTATATCTAGACTGCAAGCTAAACCAGCAAAGGGGCTTCGAGTAAAATGGGCTTTTAATCAAGTTCTTGATCCCGACTGGCGCAAAAAGAAAAAGTTCAGCACTTCTTTTCTCCCTCATCTTGGCAAGGCTGTACTCGTTGCAGGTGAGCCCAACTCAAGAGAATGATGCGCACAAATTGGTCACTTTAACGCTTCCTTTTGATCCTAAAAAACATCTCATGAGAAAACCTTCTGCAAGATAGCAAGCAATGGGGAAAGTACGATAAGTATGATACATAATTTTGAGTGTGGTCGAACACCGAAAATTAGAAATCGACATAGTGGCTTGGGATGCTATGGTAGATTTGTCGAATTTCTTAATAGGGAAGCACTACTGTCGCCAATCCATCGGAAGGAGGCAATGCCAAATGCAAATGTTGACCTATGGGTTCTCCCTTTTGCTATAGGGTCATGTTACATCTTTTTCATGACCCGTCTAAGCATTACATCATACAAACAAATAGTTCTCCTTTTGCTCCGGTATCCAGTAGTATCTGATTTTTTGCTGTTTTAAGATTTTTGAAAACTCTTTTGCAAAAAATCCAAATTGCCTCGTATTAACCTCTTGAGATCACTATAAGCTATTGAAGTAATTGACCGATGACCATCTAATAATCATAAAATGGAAATCTGAAGTATATAATATCTACTCTAACAGTTCAAGCATTTGAAGTAAACAATTGCATTTATAAACTTTTAAGTTAGTTTTAGAGTTAGAGGCCTCGAGTTCGATTCCTCTCTCTCCCCATTCATTGATTTATGGGTCAACCTCCTGTTATACATTTTGGGTCTTCTAACAAAAATCATTTCACGTGCATTAGGCTTTCGTCATACTATCAGCCTTCACATGAAGGGGGTGTTATGTAAACATTGTAAAGTATGTTATGTACGGCACTGTAGTAGCTTAAGTTTTGTATGTAAACGATTGAACACATAATTTGAAGTAAGTTAACCGAGAAATGATAGACTTGCAGAAACTTTAAACCTATTAAAAGATCACTTATATATATCATAATGTTGGTTGTAACGAATGGTAAATTTTGGCCACCCAAAAAATGGAGAATCAATGTCATATGCTCATAAACACATCCCCCAATCCAAAATGAAAATGACCCAATACACTTGGTGGCGAAATGACCTAATTCCCTTATCAAAATACCGATTACTACCGTATCATCTCGATTCATAAGAAATAAAATTTTCATGAAAATTCAAGGGATTTTCTTTGCTTTGCTGATGATAACCTAAAACCACCCAACAGTAATCGTACATGGAAACATGACTAGTACTTGTCTTGCATTCATATGTCTTATGTGGATGCGTAGAGTTCATTCAACTGTTCATCTACGATGCCCCATTGTCATGACACGACAAATGCCTGAAACTGGTTGATGTCTATGATCCAAAGAGAGGCGACTTTAGGACTTGCACTTCGTGAATCACCTTAGAAAAGAAGCCATTGATGTCCTGCGATGAGGTACCTAGAAATGAGAAACCAGTGCTCCCAACAGGAGGTCGAATCGTCACTACAGCGAGCGGCTTGAGTGGAGAATTTGTTGGGACCATCCCTTCTTTGATCCAAACCTAGAAGAGTACAACCTTGTCATTCTTGATTAAATGAAGATTGGTCGAGAGTCCCCTCGAGTAAGCGAGAGATAGACGGACAGAGATAGAGAATACATGATTGGTGAAGAGACTTCTTTCGTTTGCATTTGAATTCACTGGTTTTGTCATCCGAAATATTGCGAAAAGAGTGAACTTATCTTTGTTACGTTATATATAATTAACTTGGAAAATAGAATAAAATGTTTTACAGTAAAATTCGTATAAAGTTTGCGTTACAGCACAAGCATTTAAAGTACGCGCGTTTGAACTCATAATGAGTGAATTTACTTTAATAAATGATTTTCTTTTCGAATACAATAACATATATTCAAGAATATATGTCTTCTTATAGGCCACATATATACAAAACAACAGTCCATTTGAAAAATCAATAGAATGCGTTTCTCAAGTATCTAGTGACGTAAACAAATCATTACAATTAGAACAAAAGTCACCAAAAATCTTAAGGTATGCCCATTGTGATACATTTACCTTAACTTTTTTTTGTGACACCAAAAATTCCAAACTTTTACCCGTGTAATACATTTACCCTCCCTCCGTCAAAGTTTTATCAATAAAAAACGTTAAAACTTTGCCTACATAGACATCATAAAGCAAATAATGTTGATATGACACCCACGTTACTTAAATCAAATCCAACGGGTAAGTATGTTGAATAAACACAAGTTTAGGGTTTTTGTCACAAGAAAAAGTTTAGGGTAAACGTATCACAATGAGTGTCACAAAAAAAAAGTTCAAGCTAAATTTGTCACAGTGAGAATAGTATGGGGCTTTTTGTGACTTTTTCCCGAAGAAATATGGGCAACTTCATTCTAAGCCCACAAAGGAATGCTATTTTCTTAGGTTTAGGCCTGGAATCTCATGTAATTTCATTGAAATTAGAATCTTCTTTGACATGAAACAATAAGAAGATGAGTAATTATAAGATGCACAATGACAATAAATTAGGTAAACAATGATTTCTGAGCAAAGTAACGTGCACTTTGTATCTATTATTCCTTTTGTCCTCTACATTCTTCTCTACAAGTACTCGATTTATTATTTCGCTTTAATTGCAAATGCGATCCTCCAAACTCTTGAGGGGCTTAAGATTTCTTGCAATTTTCCGAGCACGAATTCACACAACCATCGACTTTCTTGGCATCTGCAATAAAAGAAAGTACATTAAAACCCATAGTATGCATTTCCAAATATTGGAATACCAAAAAAAAAAAGATAATTAAAAGAACCTTTATTAGCTATTTTTTTTTCCAAAGTCGATAATCAATCAATATGCCCCTACATTAAGGGTGTTCTTTTCCTAGTTTTTCATCGTTTGATTCTTCGGGAAAATGGGGATATAATAATATTTTTCGTCGTTGATAAAAATAAGATCCATGCTTTTAAAAACTAGAATTCATTAAGACCTCAATCATCGTCATTGGCCATCAAAGCTTGGAAAAAAGGACTGCAGAGGACAAATCGAGGTCTTGATGCCCGAAAAAACTATTTTATGGTTTAATAAAGAATATGTAGACCAAGCTCATCTGCACATGATTAATAATAATATGGTGATCCACTTGATCAATATTCAAAATGATATTGATCTTTGTGATTTACAAACCAGGTGATAACGTCTCCTCAATGCCCGGACTTATCGCATAAACCCAACTCTCAAGGACCAGTCCCAAGAATATATATGTAAGAAAAAATTTATAGTTTCTTGCTAACAAGCGCAGGAAACTAATTTCATGTCCAGCCAAATAAAAGTAAACTCCTTGAAAGTAAAATCAAGCTGTCTGCCAAGCAGACGGATCCCAAATGTACAAATAATAGGAAAAATGTCAAAAAAGTTCTAAATCTTTGGTAATGATGCCAATTCAGTCCTAAACTTTTTGTTTTTATGTCAATTCAATCCTTCCGGTAAATTTTAACCAGATTTTGCTAACATGGACGCCGGCCGGCCGGCAGCATATCACCGGTACTAACGTGGATAACTTTTAATAATATTTTTCTTTTCTTTATTTTTTCTCTCCCCTCCCTCCTTCCTCTAGCTGGTCGTCGGACCAGCAACTAGCCAGAGGCCAGAGGCCGGCAAGGTTAACCTCGCTGGCCACTGGCGAGGCTTGCCCTCACTAGCGACAACGAAGGCAAGCCTCGCCATGGCTGAGCGAGGCTAGACCTTGCCAGATCTAGCGAGGTCGTGCCTCACCCAACCGCTGGCGAGGCTCAAGCCCTTACCAAAGGCCTTCGACCTCACAGCCTCCGGCGAGGGATCGAGCCATGCTTGAGGTTAGGTGAGGCTCGACCTCACCGGAGGCCGCGAGGTCGAAGGCCTCTAGCAAAAGCTTGAGCCTCGCACACCCAGCACGAGGCCACCCTCGCAACCATCCGGCGAGGGTGAGCCTCGCCGGCCTCTGGCCTATGGCCGATCGCCGATCCAGCGACTGGTTGGAGGAAGGAGGGAGGGGAGGAAAACAAATAAATAAATAAATATTCAAAAAATATTAAAAATATTATTAAAAGTTGTCCACATTAGTGTCGGTGGCCGGTCGACGTCCCCGTCAGCAAAATCCAGTCAAAATTGGCTGGAATGACTAAATTGGCATAAAGACAAAAGGTTTAGACTGAATTTGCACAAATGCAAAAAGTTTAGGACTGAATTGGCACAAAAAAGGGTTTATGACTAAATTGGCACCAATACAAAAGGTTTATGACTTTTTTTACACTTTTCCCTACGAATAATAGAGATAGTAGATTTTTATTCCATGAAACAATAGTAAAATTCTCTTGCTTTTACGAGCAGTCTAGTTATCAAACAAAAAGTTGAAGGTTATAACTTATCACAATTGATGAACGAAGAAAAAACATACATCTTTTTCTATTCTAAAAGGTGAAGGTTTTGTTTTCGTACTAGGATGCAGTTCAGGACATCTGGACACCATGCAATCAAGGTTGCATTGGCTTTCGAACGTCACAACCTCTGATACCCCTATGCAATTCCTGTAGCACGTGAGATAGCAAGCCCTTTGGTTAGGGATCACAGAACATTCAGCCAAGCATTGGACCTTACACAAGTCCGATTTAAATCGGTTCCCCTCAGTGAGGGATGCCTGCAACGCTATCATGGCCACGAGCATCAGCAACACAAATTTACCACAACTCTTGACATCCATGTCTGATTTGTTTTCAAACGAGTAATGATTCACGGTCTATTTATTGTATTTTGGTATAAGAGCAATGTGATTCTACTATATATATATATATATATAGATGCAGGATACTGGGATAATCTTCATTTGTTTATAATGATAATGCTTATCTATGGATTATTTCTACTTTCTTTGTATGGAGGGTGAGTATATGGATTTTTCGGGAAAGATTTATAGTCAAATCCCAAAATCTCATTACAATAAGTTTAAGATTTTTTGTTCAAAAAAAGAAGTTAAGATTTTCTTTCCTTGTGGGGCCACAACCACTCCCATTTTGACTAAATCCCCATTTTCCCTAAAGAGACAAAATTGCCTAAAAAAATCCAATAGAAGTTTAAAATGGTGGGCCTAATATTTTTTTTCCTTGTTTTTCCGTTTTTCTCTAACAGATTCTCATGGCTTTTCTTTTCTTTCTTAAGTGGGTATCACCATTCATACTAAAAGCACCTTGCAATCGTTTTCTTTATTATTATTATACTTTACCTCTATACGCTTTAGCACTATGGAAGAGAGAAAGTTTCAAAATACTTAATTCTCACGTAAAAAAACTACTTTAAAGATTTCCCAAAGTAAAAGCACAGTTACATTCCAAAATACGCCGACTGTGATATGTTATCTTAAACTTTTTTCTGTGATATTAAAAATCTCAAAGTTATATCTATGTAACACATTTATACTCCGTCAAGATTCCGTCAATGGATATCGTTAAAAATTTGCCTAAATGGACGTCAGAAGGTAAACGGTGTTGACAGGGCATTCGCATGACTTAAATGAAATAAAAACGACGTAGTTTTAGTTGAAAAGTCATCTGACAGGAATTTGATTGAAAGTAAATATGTCACATTAGTACAAGTTTTAGGTTTTTTATGTCACAAGAACAAATTTAGGACAAATATGTTCACAGTGGGTATAGTTTTGAATTTTTGAGGTCACAATAAAAAAAAATTCAGGATAAAAGTGTCTCAATGAATATTTGGTGGCTTTTTCCCTTATGCTTATGTCCGTTTTCAATAATTTAGAGCGCGCGAATCCCGTGCTAATTAGTGGACCACACTCCATTAATTTGTTTGGTGACTCGTTACATTTTTTTGTGACTCGCTACATTTGTAAATGGATAGTTGCATATATTAAAGTACTTGCATGCAAGACGAAATGAAAGGCTTCTGGTGGTGCTGAATCCCAATATATAATAACAAATCACTCATTATTGGACTATGATACGGAATAGATATATGGATAACCTCTTACTTATTCTTTAAAAAAAGGAAAAAAAGAAAAATCACTGTTCTACTAGTATTATTCAACCACTTGTGAGGTTGATGCTTAAGGAACCTTTAAGCATTATCATAGAGCAACACAATTTTTCTTCAAATTTTTAATCACTTATTGTTACATATGATTATCAAGAGATGTATACTTGGCTACCTCCACTTAGGTTGCATGTTTTTCTATGGAACTATCCTTTTAGCTAATATGAATGAATGGCGTGCTATTTTTTTTTTTTTGGAGGATTAGTTTTGAAATACCTCTGGACCTACTCTCCCAGGGAGGCCCTCAAGAGGTAGGTCGTGAAAACAAAAGGCAATATTGTTAGATCATTGTGTTAATGAGTTTTAACAATAGAGGGAGTAAAAAAACCATGGCCCTTTTAAAAAGACCAATGACAATTAATTAGGTAAACAACGATTTCTGAGCAAAGTAATGTGCACTTTATATCTTGCATTCCTTTTGTCCCATACATTCTTCTCTTCAAGTACATGATTTATTATTTCTCTTTAATTGCGAATGCGATCCTCCAAACTCTTGAGGGGCTTAAGAATTCTTGCAATTTTCCAAGCATGAATTCACACAGCCTTTGACTTTCTTGGCATCTGCAATAAAAGAAAGTACATAAAAACCCACATTATGCATTTCCAAATATTTAAATACATAAAAAAGATAATTAAAAGAATCTTTATTATGTATAATTTTTTCCAAAGTCGATAATCGATCAATATACACCTTCACTAAGGGTGTTGTTTTCCTAGTTTTTCATCGTTTGTATCTTTGGTAAAATGGGGCTAGAATAATTTTTTTCGTTGTCGATAGAAATAAGATTTATGCTTTTAAATATTAGAATTCCTTAAGACCTCAATCATCATCATTGGCCATTCAAAGCTTGGAAAAAAGACTTCAAAGGCAGGAATCGAGGTCTTGATGCTCGAAAAAACTATCGTGCTGGTGTATTAAAGAATATGTAGACCAAGCCCATGTGCACCATTAACCATGTGAGACCCGCATGATTAACAATATGGTGATTCACTTGATTAATAGTCCAAAAGATGTTCTTCTTTATGATTTACAAATCATGTAATATCTTCTCCTCGATGCCTAGACTCGTCCCATAAACCCAACTCTCAAGGACCAATCCCAAGAAAATATGTAAGACAAAGTTTAGGATTTCTTGTTAACAAACATAGGAAACTAATTTCATTACAGCCAAACAAAAGTAAATTCCTTGAAAAACGCAGGCATTTTCTGAAAGAAAAAAATCAAGCTGTCTATCAAGCAGATGGATCCCAAATTGTACGAATAATAGAGATAGTAGATTTTTATTTCATGAAACAACAGTAAAATTCTTTTGCTTTTACGAGCAGTCTAATTATCAAACAAAAAGTTAAAGGTTTTAGCCTATCACAATTGATGAACAAAGAAAAACGGACGTCTTTCTATCTAAAAGGTGAAGATTTTGTTTTCGTACCAAGATGCAGCCTAAGACATTTGGACACCGTGCAATCGAGGTTGCATTGGCTTTTGAATTTCTCAACTTCCGATGCACCACCGACACAATGATTGTAGCACTTTCGAAAGCAGGCCTTCCTGTGAAAATTCAGAGCACATTTGAACCCACAAGTTCCCTTACAAACGATCGATTTGAATGAATTCACCTCGGTGGCAGATGCTTGCAATGCTATCGTGGCCACCAACATCAACATTATTAGCACAACTCTTAGCATCCATGGTTGATTTATTTTCAAATGAGCAATGATTCGTATTTTATTTACTCTATTTTGGTATGAGAGTGGTGTGATTCTGATGTTTATGTAGATGCAGGAGACTAGGATGATCTTCATTTATTTATAGGGTAATTTGGCTTCAACACTTGTTCATCCGATAGTATTGATGATGTGTAAAGATAAAATTCTATCCATCTTTATTAAACAAATAATTTGACCACACGGGTCGAGCTCAGTTAATGCCTATTGATAATTTTTACTTTTTTTGGATGGAATGAGAATTATTTGAGGATCTGGTTTTTTCTAGGATTTCTTTTCTTGGGGGCTACTCCCTATTAGGACTAAATCCTCCATTTTCAGAAAAAGACAAATTTGCCTATAAAAATTAAATATATATTTAAAATGGTGGACCTAAATTTATTTATTTTTCCTTATTTTTCCATTTTTACTTTTTCTAGGCAGATAGATTGTGACATAGCTTTTCTTTTATTTCTTAAGTGGGTACTACGATTCATACTGAAAGCACCTTGTAATCTTTTTCTTTTTCGTTTTCTTTATTATTATTATTATTATTATACTTTACCTCTATACAGAGAAATTTTCAAAATACCTAATTCTCCAGTAAAAAACACTACTTTCAAGATTTCCCAAAGTAAAAGCACAATTACATTCCCAATTTGAATATAATAAAGGAAAAAAGCCACCAAAAATCTCGAATTATGTCAACGGTGACATATTTACCCTAAACTTTTTGGATACCGCTAATATAACTGTACATTTATTTTAATTTGGTAACGGTGCAAGGATAGCCACACATTTCACTTTAGATGGAAAGGGCAACCGGCATTTCACCGAAAACAAAAATTGATAATACCCAGCAAAGATAGTAGATTGTGGACTTTCACTTCTTCTTCTTTTTTTGGTGTATTTACATACACAACAACAAAAGTTCTTTTTACACATTAAATTCAAATTAATCTTTCTTTCTAAAAAGAAAAGTACCATTCTCTTAATTTTCTCAAACAAAAATAAGAAGTATCTAGCGTCGAATTTTCATTGTAATCTGTCCACATATTTATTTCGTCTTGAAATAAAGATTATAAAACCGACCTTTTATAATATTTTTCAAATGAAGGAATTCGTCTGGCAATAGATTAATTGATGAAAGTTGTGTTATCACAGATGTTGAGATAAATTATTCAATTGTAGATACTAGTAATCCATGAAAGGGATTGTAATATTAGGACACATCAAATATGCATTCACTTTACACGTGTCATGGAGTCCATTAACTTATATAATGAGATTTAAAAAATTTGTTAGAGCAATTTCTAAGATGGCCTCAGAATTTTGAACTCAAAAAGAAAAAATAGCTAAGAGATTTTTTGTATAGTTTTTTTTTGTGGCCATCAGGTATAAAATCACAATAAATGAATTTTATACAGATAAAAAAATCATAGCTTTTGATCATGTTTATTTTACAGTTTCTCATAATGTAAGATTTAAATCCAATTGGAAGATTTGATAGTAGAAAAAGTAATCAAGTTAATCTATCACGCTTTCGACCAAAAAAAAAAAACCTATGACGCTGAACCCGAATAAATAAACCATCTCGTACTTCTAAGTATGTAAATTGTGATTGTTTTCTCCTTCTTTTCTTTTTCCTTGTTTTCATTGTGGCCAACCTTTTCTAAATAATAAAATTTAAGCAATAGAACTCAGCGGGATTTGCCAACAAGAAACATTGCATCAAGTGGGATTCTAAATTTCTTAAGGAAACCGACTAAACCGGCAACCACGTAATTTCCGAGCATCAAGATTTCAAGCCTAGCACTAAGGTCGCTGGCCGAGCTTCACTTGGTTTGGGGTGAGGGCATCGCGAACCTCATTGACCACGGGCGAGATTTCAAGCCTAGCACTAAGGTTCAGAGTTCCAAAATCTAGAGGTGCCAATGAAGGTTGAGGACATAGGAACATTTAAATCATCTCTCTTAAAAATAATTTATCTAAAAAAAATACTTTCTAGCAACGTCCAATATTTGATGAAAAAAAGCGACTCAAAGTGAGAGAATAAGAGTTGTAGAATGACTTATTGTGTTTAGGCCGAATGATATGCGTCTCTTTTTCTCCTATCTTCTGCCTTAACGCTTGGGAACCAATTAAACTCGTTAACCGGCTGCCTCAAGGGAAACTAGTGGTGCAGAAGGCACCATCATTCTTTAAAAAAGTAACAAACAGTCACACGAGCATTATACAAACTTTTTTATTTGATACCAAGAAGATCAAATTTGTATATATGTGACACATTTATCATTTGTCAAGATTTTATCAGTATTAACACATAATTTTTAGCTCATTTTTGTTATATTTTCAAAAATTTCAAAATTAGGTCTAGAGATCTTGGCCAAGCCTAGAAACCTATTTCTAAACCAAAAAATAATTTTTTAGCATTTTTCTGCATTTTTTCTTAATTTCTTAGTCAAAATAAGCAAGAAAATTAAGAAAAATAGTAAATGGAATCAATAAATTCCATAAAAATAGTCATTAGTCTTATTTTAAATCCAATTTCATAAATTCACTGTCAATTTTAGAAAATCTCAATCGGATATATGTTTTTCCCAAAATTGGGCAAAATTAAACCCGAATTGAACCAAAAATGAAATTAAATTTTTTCTAGACATTTTTAAGTCATAGTATCTTCACAACAATTGATTTTGGGACCTTTAATTGCATAATGGTCTGTCCAATTGCATAATTTGACATAAAAACAAAAAATCCCCAAAATTTGATTGAAAATTAAAAATTTTGAACCCAAATTGGGAATCGTGCCCAAAATGAAATTGTCGAAATGTGAGACTATCATTTCTAAGGTTAATCAGGGGTGGGTAATTCAATTTTGGCATCAATTTTGCCTAATCAGGTCATTATGACATCAAATTAAACAAAAACCTATTAACCCGAATATAAAAATGAGAAAATCTTGGGCACAATTATAATAAAAGTTGGGGAAAATTATATGTTTGGGTTTGGAATAGGATGGGAAATTCAATTTTGGGATCGAATTTCGAAAATTTGGTGGAAATCGGACTTAATTTGCGAATTTATGCAAAACCAGAACTATCGGGTCGGGCGGGTCGGCCTAACCCGACCCCGAACAGTTCATCTTCTTCACCTGGTTCGTTAAACACAATGAAACCCAAAAAAAACGACTAAATCCCAGAACTTTGCTGATCATTTCCCGTTAATTCAGCACGTGGAAATTGATTAGGCCAGCTGGAAAATGTCTAGCTGGCACCGGTTAACAACCCAAAACCGATTGGAGTTCGGTTCCAATGGAATTTGAGCGTGAAATCGCATAACAAAAAAGAAGAAAAACTGAAGAATGGTGAACAGAAAGTGTTCGACTATTTTCCTGAGAGAGAGAGGAGAAAGAAATAGGTAAGAACAACGGATAATCTAGAGAGAGAGAGAGGGTTAAGGATCCCCTCACGAGTGTCCGGCGCCGCCATATATGACGGAGCGCCGGCGAATCGTGAAGAAGCTGTGATCTTCCCCTCACGGCTTGAACCAGACAAAGCTTGCCGCGAAGGCCTGAAAATCGGTCTCGACCGGCGCATCCAGACTTGTTCCAACGAGTCCAAAAGCACTACGAGGACGCCTAAACATCAAGGAACAATTCTCAGATCGCCGATCAACTTGACAATCTCGTTTGAAGATTGAACGAAGCAGGTAAAGTCGGCCGAGAACCAGTTTTTTCAAAATTTTCCAGAATTCAATTTCAATATTGATATGCATGTTTGTGTGTTTTCTTTCGCAAATTTGAGTTCGTTGATGCTTATAACTAGGTTCTAATCATTTTTTGTGTTGATTGATTGTATTTTGGGCATCAAAAAACATATAAACCAAGTCGGGCTCCCATGTAAACCCCCTCGCCGGAGCTCCGACGACCTTGCCGGAGCATTGCCGTGGCCGTAAGGCCATTCAGGTTAGTTCTTTGACCTTTGTTTGATGATTTGATAGTTGTTAGAACCGATTTAGATGGCTAGGACAGCTTGTTTTAGAGTTAGTGTTCTGGAAAATATTGTTTAGGTTAGTGTTAGGTTTGGATTTTCCTATCGGTTTTTCGCTGGCCGGTGAACAACTGGAGATGATGTGATTGGGCTAGATGGAAAATAGAACATATAGACTTGATGATAGTACCAATGGAATGGCAAAATAACCACCGGAAGGTCACCGGCGAGGAACCTGAACCAGCGACCTTGAGAATATCAAGTCAAAAATCATGCATACCACCTATTCGACATATTGCCCCAATGAAAAGGGCCCGAAACGGTGCCGTTTTGGCACCGTGCCCGCTGGAAACGATGATCGGCGACCGGCGCCGTTGACGCCCGGTTCGGCTGAACCGATCAGGTCTGGTTCATCCCTCGGCGGGAAAATTCAAAAATAAAAAATAAATAAAAATCAACAAAAAATAAAAATTAGAAAATTCTAAAAAATATAAAAATCATAAAAATAAAAAAATCACAAAATTCATAAAAAATAGATTTTCTTAAAAAAATTCGAAAAATTGCAGCAAATTTATAAAAATAAAAAAAATTACAGAAAATTTAGAAAAATACAAAAATTTTCAGAAAATCCATAAAAATTTCGAAAATTCGGAAAAGACAAATAAAAAATTTTGAAAATTTTGGAAAAATAAAAAAATTGAAGAATTGGAAAATTCACAAAAAAATTCCAGAAAATCATAAAAAAATCATTTCTCGGTTTAAAGAAATTTTTCCAAAAAAAATCGAAAAATTCAAAAAATTCAAAAAATTTGAAAATTTACAGAAAGGTCCAAAATCATCGTGGCCAGCCATAAAAAGTGAAATTTGAATTTTTGAAGTGCCCAAATGGCACTTAAAAAAAATTTAAAATCCACAGAATGATTCAAAATCATTGTGGTCAGTCATAAAAAGTGAAATTTGAGTTTTCCGAAATGCCTAAGTGGCATTTTTTGGAAAATTCCAATTTTAGGGATAAAACCCCTAAAAAGCCCTAAACCCTAAAAATGTATAAATCATGAAATGAATAAGCTATTAGAGTTTCGTTAGGGTTTGGGTGTTTTGTTTGATCTCCATTTTTAGTGGCCAATTTAGGATTGCTATGATTGATTTGCCATTGGATGTGCATTTAATTCTTGGGTGCTTAACTGTCTGTTCATGATTAGATTAGTGAATTGACATTAGGGATCCGTGTGACACGTTAGACAAGTTATATCGTTCTTAGGTACCGAAAGGGCGTTAATGGTCTCAATTTGGGATCGTTAACGTAACCAAGTCCCTTATTCAGAATCGCTGGATCCTAGGATTGCGGTACTTCTCTCGTACCCCAATTAGGTTTCTAGTCAACCTACCGTAAATGACTAATGGCGATTTCAAGTTCAAATTTAGATCAAATAAACCTTACTGTCACGTGAGATATTGTCTGGGAGAGGCCCGTATAGAAAAATACCTCTATTCTAGCACGCGAGAGCGTGGTGCGACAATCAACGAGCATCATTAAAATTTGCCCTAGATGGACGCGGGAAGGCAAATGGTGTTGACTTGGAGCCCACGTGACTTCAATGAAATAAATCGACCTTATTTTGCTTAAAAAATCATCTCATGAAACTTTGACGAGAGTAAATGTGTCTCATAGTCACAAATTTGGAATGTTTTGTGTCACGAGAAAAAATTTAGGATAAGTGTTTGAAAGTGGACATAATTTGGAGTTTTTGATGACATAATAAAAAGTTTAGGATAAATGTGTTTCGGAAGGTATAAATTAGGCTTTTTGATGACTTTTTTACTTACAGTTATGTCTATCTTCAATATTTTGGTGGCCGCGAATCATTAATTAGCAAGCCTATCACTAAGCCCCGAATGTGTATTATCATTCTTTTGCAGTCACTATGACTACTTAGTGGACGACACTCCATTAATTTGTTTGGTGACTCGTTACATTTGTAAATGCGTAGTTGCATATATTAAAGTACTTGCATGCAAGACTAAACGAAAAGCTTGTTATAAAATAATAAATCACTCGTTATTGGACTAGGATGCTGATTAGAAATATGGATAATCTCTCGCTTATTCTTAAAAAAAGAAAGAAAAAGAAAATGAGTGTTCTAATAGTATTACACAAGCACTTGTGATGAATATAGTGGCTGATGGTGGAAGTCCGGCGGCGGCCATAATGGACGACCGATGAAAAGTGGTTCGGCATTGGCCAGTGACATCGTTTTTAGACGTGAATCTCCGGCGAAGAGTCCATTTGAAGAAGATGACTCAAGGTGCAGATTCGGGAAGAAGAAGATAAAGACAGGAAATAAGAAAATAAAAATAGAAAAGGATATTATTAAAAAAAATATACATAAAAATATGGGCTGAAGGTTTTGTGAAGCTAGGGTTGAACATATGGGCTGAAGTAGGTTTTGGGCTTGGATCAATTAAAAGGAAATCAGAAATTTGGGCTTGATTTGTCGGAATAGCCCGAGCCCATTAGACCAAGGTCACATTTGGATCAGTCCCGAAAGCCGGTACGAATTTGAGACCCAACTCAGACCTTTAGGGTCCGGACGAGACCCACAAACCGGACCGGGTTCCCTGACCCGGTCCGAAGTCCAATTTTTCTACAATAAAACATATAAAAAAATCAGAAAGTTCAGAAAAAAAAAATAAAAATGTGGGAAAAGCTAAGAATTGGAATTCACCTAGTGATCACCTTAGGTTTGAACAAATTTTGATTCCAAATTGAATAAGCCTTTAGGGCTAAACCTTAGTGATTTTTTTATTATTTTTTTTCTTTCTTTTAGAGATAATGCTAGGTCGTTGTTTGTGCATCTTTATTTTGATTTCAATTGATTGCGCACTTAAAATGCATCGATTGTTGTTTTTCCTTTTAGAATGGTTAGGCCAAAATTTAAAATTCTCGATTAATTATAGACTGCCTCGACAGCTTGGTTAGCAAATAGTCAAGTTTAGGTATCGAAAAGACATTAGTTGAAAAAAACTAGTGTAATCAAGTCCCCAATCCCTAAGAATCTCTGGTTGTGTTTTTTTTTAAGATGACACTCCCGCATCTTGATTAGAGTTTCTAGCCGACCTTTAATCGTGGCTAATGGCGACTCCTATCGAATATGTAGATTTAAACAACCAATGTTATGCAAGGTATGGACTTAGGGAGGGTCCCATAAAATACCTCTAGACCTATTCTCTCAGGGCGGCCCTTGAGGGGTAGGTCGCGAAAACAAAAGGCAATATTGTTGGAACATTGTGTTAATGAGTGTTTTAACAATAGAAGGAGTAAAAAAACTGTGGCCCTTTTAAAAAGACCAATGACAATTAATTAGGTAAACAGAGATTTCTGAGCAAAGTAATGTGTACTTTGTATCTTGCATTCCTTTTGTCCCATACATTCTTCTCTTCAAGTACATAATTTGTTATTTCTCTTTAATTGCGAATGCGATCCTCCGAACTCTTGAGGGGCCTAAAAATTCTTGCAATTTTTTGGGCATGAATTCACACAGCCTTCGACTTTCTTGGCATCTGCAATAAAAGAAAATACATAAGAACCCACGTTATGCATTTCCAAATATTTAAATACAAAAAAAAGATAATTAAAAGAATTTTTATTATGTATAATTTTGCCAAAATTGATAATCAATCAATATACACCTTCACTAAGGGTGTTCTTTTCCTAGTTTTTCATCGTTTGTATCTTTGGGAAAATGGGGCTAGAATAAATTTTTTCATTGTCGATAAAAATAAGATCCATGCTTAAATATTAGAATTCATTAAGATCTCAATCATCATCATTGGCCATTCAAAGCTTGGAAAAAGGACTCCAAAGGCAGAAATCGAGGCCTTGATGCTCGAAAAAACTATTGTGTTGGTGTAATAAAGAATATGCTGACCATGCCCATGTGCACCATTATCCATGTGGGACACACATGATTAACAATATGGTGATTCACTTGATTAACAGTCCAAATGATATGGATCTTCATGATTTACGAATCATGTAATATCTTCTCCTCGATGCCCAAACTCGTCCCATAAACCCAACTCTCAAGGACCAATCCCAAGAAAATATGTAAGAAAAAGTTTAGAATTTCTTGTTAACAAACATAGGAAACTAATTTCATTACAGCCAAACAAAAGTAAATTCCTTGAAAAGTGCAGGCATTTTCTGAAAAATTCAAGCTGCCTGCCAAGCAGATGGATCCCAAATGTTGGAATAATAGAGATAGTAGATTTTTATTCCATGAAACAACCGTAAAATTCTCTTGCTTTTATGAGCAGTCCAATTATCAAACAAAAAGTTGAAGGTTTAGCCTATCACGATTGATGAACGAAGAAAAATGGACATCTTTTTTATCTAAAAGCACTACAAAAAAACTGTTTTTTTCCAACAAAATTTCCAACGAAAAATTTGGAAAAATTCGTTGGAAAACGAATTTCCAACGAATTTTCCAACGAAAAAAAATTCGTTGGTAATAGGTCGTTGGAAATTTTTCCAACGAAAAATTTCAATTTTCGTTGGAAATTTGCGACGAATTTTATTTCGTTGGAAAATTCGTTGGAAAACTTGTGGCTAAATTCGTTGGAAAAATTACAAAAAAAAAATTTTTGGTCGAAAAATCGTGGAAATTTTTTTTCCAACGAAAAATTTTTCGTTGGAAAAATTACAAAAAAAAATTTTTTGGTTGAAAAATCGTGGAAATTTTTTTTCCAACGAAAAATTTTTCGTTGGAAAAATAACAAAAAAATTTTTTTGGTCAAAAAATCGTGGAAATTTTTTTTCCAACGAAAAATTTTTCGTTGGAAAAATTAAAAAAAAAATTTTTTGGTCGAAAAATCGTGGAAATTTTTTTTCCAACGAAAAATTTTTCGTTGGAAAAATTACAAAAAAAATTTTTTGGTCGAAAAATCGTGGAAATTTTTTTTCCAACGAAAAATTTTTCGTTGGAAAAATTAAAAGAAAAATTTTTTTGTTCAAAAAATTATGGAAATTTTTTTTCCAACGAAAAATTTTTCGTTGGAAAAATTGCAAAATTTTTTTTGTTCGAAAAATCGTGGAAATTTTTTTCCAACGAAATTTTTTTTTTGAATTTTTTTTTTCGAATTTTTTTTTTGAATTTTTTTTTTCGGAAATTTTATTTCAAAAAATGGCCCTCGCCGCCGGCGAGGGCCAGCCTCGTCGCCGGCGAGGGCCAGCCTCGTCGCCGGCGAGGGCCGAGCTCGCCGCCGGCGAGGGCCAGCCTCGTCGCCGGCCATGGCGAGCTCGGCCCTCGCCATGGCCGGCGAGGGCCAGCCTCGTCGCCGGCGAGCGCCGAGCTCGCCCAGATCTGGGCGAGCTCGGCCCGCGCCGGCGACGAGCTCGAGCTCGGCCCGCGCCGGCGACGAGCTCGAGCTCGCCCAGATCTGGGCAAGCTCGACCCTCGCCGGCGACGAGGCTTGGTGGCGTCGGGGGCGTCGGGGGCGGCCCATGGTGGCCTCGGGGGCGTCGGGGCGTTGGGGGCGTCGGGGGCGTCGGGGGCGTCGAGGGCGGCCCTGGATGGCGGCGGCGGCGCCTTTGGGGAGGGAGCTGACGTCGCGGAGGAGGAGGGGGGCGGCGGAGTCTTGGTGTCCATGGCGCTGGAGCCGGAGCCGAAGCCGGAGGAGGAGGGGGCGCAGCGGGGGAGGAGGCGGAGGGGGAGACAGAGGGGGCAGCGGGCGAAGGAGAAGGGGGCGGCGAAGGAGAAGGGGGCAGCGGGGGAGACAGAGGAGGCGGAGGGGGAGGCAGAGGGAGGCGGAGGGGGAGAGGGAGAAGGAGAGAGCGGGGGAGACAGAGGGAGGCGGAGGGGGAGAGGGAGAAGGAGAGAGGCGGGGGAGACAGAGAGAGAGAGAGAGAGAGAGAGAGAGAGAGAGAGAGAGAGAGAGAGAGAGAGAGAGAATGAATTTTAAAATTGAACGAGCGCGAAAATGTAGTAGGGTTTTTCGTTGCAAAATTCGTTGGAAAATTATACACACTAAAATAATTGCCGGAAAATTAAAATTCGTTGGAAAATTCGTTGGAAATTTCCAACGAAAATGTTTTCGTTGGAAATTTCCAACGAATTTGCCAACGAAAATTGTACACTATGAAAAAATTACCGAAAAATTCAAATTCGTTGGAAAATTCGTTGGAAATTTCCAACGAAAATTGTACAATATGAAAAAATTGCCGAAAAATTGAAATTCGTTGGAAATTTCGTTGGAAATTTCCAACGAATTTTCCAACGAATATAAAAAATGCCGAATTAAATCAAATTTTTTAAAATCGTGGGAAATTTCGTTGGAAATTTCCAACGAATTTTTTTTCGTTGGAAATTTCCAACGAATTTTGCGACGAAAATTGTACAATATGAAAAAATTGCCGAAAAATTGAAATTCGTTGGAAATTTTGTTGGAAATTTCCAACGAATTTTCCAACGAATATAAAAAAGCCGAATTAAATCAATTTTTTTAAAATCGTGGGAAATTTCGTTGGAAATTTCCAACGAATTTTTTTTCGTTGGAAATTTCCAACGAATTTTCCAACGAAAATTGTACAATATGAAAAAATTGCCGAAAAATTGTAATTCGTTGGAAATTTCGTTGGAAATTTCCAACGAATTTTCCAACGAATATAAAAAATGCCGAATTAAATCAAATTTTTTAAAATCGTGGGAAATTTCGTTGGAAATTTCCAACGAATTTTTTTTTCGTTGGAAATTTCCAACGAATTTTCCAACTAAAATTGTACAATATGAAAAAATTGCCGAAAAATTGAAATTCGTTGGAAATTTCGTTGGAAATTTCCAACGAATTTTCCAACGAATATAAAAAATGCCGAATTAAATCAAATTTTTTAAAATCGTGGGAAATTTCGTTGGAAATTTCCAACGAATTTTTTTTCGTTGGAAATTTCCAACGAATTTTCCAACGAAAATTGTACAATATGAAAAAATTGCCGAAAAATTGAAATTCATTGGAAATTTCGTTGGAAATTTCCAACGAATTTTCCAACGAATATAAAAAATGCCGAATTAAATCAAATTTTTTAAAATCGTGGGAAATTTCGTTGGAAATTTCCAACGAATTTTTTTTCGTTGGAAATTTCCAACGAATTTTCCAACGAAAATTGTACAATATGAAAAAATTGCCGAAAAATTGAAATTCGTTGGAAATTTCGTTGGAAATTTCCAACGAATTTTCCCACGAAAATTGTACAATATGAAAAAATTGCCGAAAAATTGTACACTTGAAATAGCCAACATGCATGATTTGGTCTCATCTATAGTGCCAAGATAGATAATGCAGAGAACTAGGGTTTATTCATTATATTGCCGTCCGGAATCAAACAACGAGCAACCTTGTAAGTATAGTTGAGAGAGAGAGAGAGAGAGAGACTTTGTTCAAAGAGAAGATTTACACTAATTTGGATTGTAGCTTGTAATTAATTGTGAAATCTGCATTAACTTCCGGGTTTGGCAGAAACCATTTACCGGGGAAAATAAAAAATTCATTTCGCGAGATTCAAAAGATCTTGCCTGTCTACTTACCCAAAAAAAAAAAAAAGATCTGGCTTGTCTTAATAGTTCGTATTCCCCTCATAATGCCGAGATTCATGTCCCATCCTTTTTTGACTATGTCAAAGAGAAATTTAACTTTTAAGAGCACTTGTGAACACAATTTTAAGGGATCTTGAAAATTCTTATTTCCACTTTTAATTAACTAAACTAATGTCCTAAGAGAACTTATTAACAAAACCCTTCATTTTGATCATGTTCACAGTCAATATTGTATCGACCGACCAAAAAAAAAGTCAATATTGTATCTACCCTTGATATTAATGAATTGCTGGTGTTTAGGTTCACAATAAGCAATCACGTATGAGTTACTCATAGGATTTGTTTAATTAAATGAGTCGTACGTACCCAATCAATCATGACACAACCTATATTGACCACTTTGCTTGGACTTGCAACTTTTTTCCTTCAAGGCTTCGTTTGTTACTCAAAAAATAAATTATTTAGAAAATATTTTCCTAAAAATGAACGTTTGTATCGCTTGAAATAATTAAATCAATGAAAAATACTTTCATTATCGATAATAATTTATATGTAAATATTTTCGTGGACGATAAAAATATCTTTTTCATTTCATTTTTGTAAGTGATACAAATGATCTATTTCTAGGGAAATGTTTTCCAAATCATTTATATTCCGCAAAACAAACACACCATATATTTATGAAGATAGCACAAATGGATATAATACGCTCACAAATTTATTTTAACTTAAGTAACTCAAAAATTTTTCTAAATTTAGATATTTTCATAAAATAAAAAAAATTATTAGTTTTCTTACTTTTCCCCTAAAATTAGTTTTTTTATGTAAATAATCACTTTTAGAATGTGATTTTTGTGAATAAGGGCCCCGTAAAACTGAATGTTATATAAAGGAATATAAAAAATGCCGAATTAAATCAATTTTTTTAAAATCGTGGGAAATTTCGTTGGAAATTTCCAACGAATTTTTTTCGTTGGAAATTTCCAACGAATTTTCCAACGAAAATTGTACAATATGAAAAAATTGCCGAAAAAATGAAATTCGTTGGAAATTTCGTTGGAAATTTCCAACGAATTTTCCAACGAATATAAAAAATGCCGAATTAAATCAATTTTTTTTAAAATCGTGGGAAAATTCGTTGGAAATTTCCAACGAAAAATTTTTCGTTGGAAATTACCAACGAATTTTGCGACGAAAATTGTACAATATGAAAAAATTGCCGAAACATTGAAATTCGTTGGAAATTTCGTTGGAAATTTCCAACGAATTTTCCAACGAATATAAAAAATGCCGAATTAAATCAATTTTTTAAAATCGTTGGAAAATTCGTTGGAAATTTCCAACGAAAAATTTTTCGTTGGAAATTACTAACGAAATTTGCGACGAAAATTTTTCGTTGGAAATTTCCAACGAATTTTGAGATTCATTAGAAAATTTGTCGCAAATTTGCGACGAAAATTTTTCGTTGGAAAATTTTCGTGGCAAAAATCCGTTTTTTTTGTAGTGAAGGTAAAGATTTTGTTTTCGTACCAGGATGCAGTTCAAGACATTTGGACACCATGCAATCGAGGTTGCATTGGCTTTCGAATTTCTCAACCTTGGATGCGTGATGGGCACAACGATCGTAGCAATATTTAACGCAGGCATCTTTGTGGACCGTCAGAGCACATTTGAACCCACAATAAACGTTACAAACGAACGAAAACTAGGACACATCAAATATGTATTACGGTTCATAGTGAAAGCACCTTGTAATCTTTTTCATTTTCATTTTCTTTATTATTATTATTATTATTATACTTTACCTTTATACAGAGAAATTTTCAAAATACCTAATTCTTCTGGAAAAAAAACTATTTTCAAGATTTCCCAAAGTAAAAGCACAATTACATTCCCAATGCGAATATAATAAAGGAAAAAAGCCACCGAAAATCTCGAATTATGTTCACTGTGACATATTTACCTTAAACTTTTTGGACGCTGCTAGTATAACCGTACGGTTATTTTAATCTGGTAACGGTGCAAGGATAGCCACACATTTCACTTTAGATGGAAAGGGCAACCAGCATTTCACCGAAAACAAAAATTAGTTATACTCAGCAAATATAGTAGACTGTGGACTTTCACTTCTTCCTCTTTTGTTGGTGTATTTACATACACAACAACAAAAGTTCTTTTTACACATTAAATTCAAATTAATCTTTCTTTCTAAAAGGAAAAGTACCAGTCTCTCTTAATTTTCTCAAACAAAAATAAGAGGTATCTACCATAGAATTTTAATTGTAATCTGTCTGTTGGATTTTATTATGGCCCACGTGATTAATGGCCTGGCCCATTCTGTGATTTAAGTTTAACAATTATTATGTGCTAAATTCCTATTGGTCAATAGAGAGGTGTATTTTAATTACCGTACACCCTGATGGATGGTGTAACTATAAAGACCCAATTAGAAACTGGTCCTCTCTCAACCCTCGAACAGAACGACGGTTTTCTTTTCCATCAAGAACGTCAGAAAGCGAAAAGGGGTCAAGAGAGAGAAACCTATTTCTTCTACTTCACAAGGAATCATAATGGATCAAGGTATGTCTTTCGTCTCCGATGATGATGTGAAAATCACCTTGTTCTAAGGTTTTTGGGAATTATGTCTTGTGCAAATATTAGGGCTTGATTTGCATAGAACTCAACGAATTTTAACATGTGGTATCAGAGCCCGGTTTGAGAACTGGTGATTTTCCATTGATTGTTTGATTGATGAGAAAAGTTTATTGATGTTTGTTGTAAATATAAGATTTTGACAAATATGATAAACTATACCTCTTGTGAACCAAGATTTCTTCTTTTCGGTTTTTCAAGATCGTATGCGGAAAACGTATTAGTTAGAGTTTGCGTTTTGCTTGATTTGGGGCAATTTCTTGGCTGGTTGCGTTGATTCTTTGATCTATATGATCGCGCCGACATGTTGTCAAAAACCCACAAATTATTTAAGTTTAACGTGGGTTGCTGAAGTAGAATCGTGCGAACGGAGGCGCAGCGGAAGAAGGATCGCACACCTGCAATTCGCGCATGAAGCAGGCGCGTGTGAGACACGCGCTCCGCGTGAAGGGCAGGTGCGTGCAACCATGCGCCCGCATCAACGGCAGGTGCGTGTACTGCACGCGCTCGCACACTGTGCCAGGCGCGTGAGCGACACGCGCCCACACGGATTAAGGGGCGCGTGTCACGCACACACCTATGAGGACCCGCGGCTCCGTTCGAAATTACAATTCTGCCTCGTCTGATTAATTTACCGTTTTTCCCTTTGTTCGCATTGAAAAAACTTCATGTTTTGTCCTTACAGCATGAATTTTACTGTTTTGTTTTTATATTATATAAGTTTTGGATGACATATAGTAAACGGACATTAATTGTATTTCATTCAATTGAAATAATTATTGATATGATTATTTAATTTGATATCTATATTATGTATAATTCGTTAGTCACCAAAGTGACCGAATTAGAAAGTTTCTCATAGACGTCAAATTAAATAAAATTCAATTACCCATGTTATGTGATGCTACTAATGAGATGACATGATGTTATATATGTATTGTTTGTCATGGGTAATTTGAAGTTCATTGATTATAAAATATTTAAAGATCACCCAAAGGTTGATCGGTTAATTTTACGATCATGAACATAATAGTGGTTAATTAGTATACTTGGTTAGATATGTTTAGCATATCCAAAGATAGCAAGCGTGTCTAATTGGAGTATATATAATTATCAATTATGTGAACTTAAATTTAAGCATCAATTATAACTTACCAAAAAAAAAAAATTTAAGCATCAATTATGTTTTAGGATTGTACATTGTTGTATCACCCAAAGGAGAACTTCAATGTACAGTTAATGTTATGTGTTTAATTTATGACTCAAAGCATTAATATATGAGCATTCGATATATTTTGCAGCATCTGTTTCTGTTTCTCTTCATTCGCAAGCTTCGTCTATTATGAAGTTCAATGGGCTTAACTTTTCTGAATGGAGTGAACAAGTCAAGTTTCACCTAGGTGTTCTTGATCTTGATTTAGCACTCATGAATGACAAGCCCGAAGTTCTTACTGCTTCTAGCAGCATTGAAGAAAGGTCCTTCCATAAGGCTTGGGAAAGATCAAACAGACTGAGCTTAATGTTCATGCGGATGACAGTAGTAAACAACATCAAGTCAACCATTCCTGAAACTGACAATGCTAAGGAATTTATGAAGTTAGTGGAAAGTCGTTCTCAGTCTGATTCTGCTGATAAGTCAGTTGCTGGGACATTAATGGGTACATTAACCACCATGAAGTTTGATGGTTCTCGTACTATGCATGAGCATGTCACTGAAATGGCAAATATAGCAGCAAGATTGAGTTCCATGGGAATGAAAGTGGATGAAAGTTTTCTTGTGCAGTTTATCATAAATTCCTTGCCTCATGAGTATGGTCCATTCCAAATAAATTATAATACTATAAAGGATAAGTGGAATGTGACTGAATTGCAAAGTATGCTCATTCAAGAGGAAGCAAGGCTTAAGAAGCAAGGAATCCACTCCGTCAACCTCATGGGTCATCCAGGAGCTAAAAGAAAACCAGGAAGGAAGAATGGAAAGGGCTATAAAGGACCGCTAAAGATTAATGAGTCATCTGTCCACATCCATAAGAAGGAACAAAAGAATGATAAGTGTCATTTCTGCAAAAAATCTGGACACTATCAGAAAGACTGCCTGAAATGTAAGGCATGGTTCGAAAAGAAAGGTAAGCCTAGTGCTTTTGTATGTTTCGAATCATACTTGGCAGAAGTTCCTTATAATACTTGGTGGATTGATTCTGGTTGTACCACTCATGTTTCGAATACGATGCAGGGATTCCTTACGACCCAAACCATAAGTCCAAATGAAAAGTTTATTTTCATGGGGAATAGAGTCAAAGCTCCAGTTGAAGCCATTGGAACGTACCGTTTGATTTTGGACACTGGACATCATTTAGATCTTTTTCAAACTTTTTATGTTCCTTCTGTTTCTAGAAATTTAGTTTCATTATCGAAACTTGATACAGCTGGATATTCTTTTAAGTTTGGAAATGGATGTTTCAGTTTATTTAAACATAATTATTTTATTGGTTCTGGTGTGCTTTGTGATGGTTTGTACAAATTAAAACTTGATAATTTGTTTGCTGAGACTCTATTGACCTTGCATCATAATGTTGGTTCGAAACGTGGCTTAGTGGATGAAAACTCAGCTTACTTGTGGCATAAACGTTTGGGTCATATATCCAAAGATAGAATACAAAGATTAGTAAAGAATGAAATCCTTCATGATTTGGATTTTACTGATCTTGGTATTTGTGTGGATTGTATTAAAGGAAAGCACACAAAACACACAATTAAGAAAGCAGCTACAAGAAGCACACAGCTCCTTGAAGTAATACACACTGATATATGTGGACCTTTTGATGTTCCATCGTTTGGTAGAGAAAAGTACTTTATCACCTTTATTGATGATTTTTCACGTTATGGTTATATATATCTGTTGCATGAAAAATCTCAATCGGTAGACACATTAGAGGTGTTTATTAGTGAGGTTGAAAGGCAGTTAGACAGAAAGGTGAAAATTATCAGATCTGATAGAGGTGGTGAGTATTATGGAAGGTATGAAGAAACTGGACAATGCCCTGGTCCATTTGCTAAATTCCTTGAAAGGCGTGGTATTTGTGCTCAATACACTATGCCAGGAACACCGCAACAAAATGGTGTTGCAGAAAGGCGTAACCGTACATTAATGGATATGGTTAGGAGTATGTTAAGTAATTCTTCTGTACCCTTATCATTATGGATGTATGCTTTGAAGACCGCCATGTATTTATTAAATAGGGTTCCTAGTAAGGCAGTTCTAAAGACTCCTTTTGAACTGTGGACCGGAAGGAAACCTAGTTTGAGGCACCTGCATGTTTGGGGTTGCCCAGCGGAAGTAAGGATTTATAATCCTCATGAAAAGAAACTGGACTCAAGAACAACCAGTGGTTTCTTTATTGGTTATCCAGAAAAATCGAAAGGGTATAGATTTTACTGTCCTACCCATAGTACAAGAATTGTTGAAACTGGAAATGCTAGGTTCATTGAAAATGGTGAAACTAGTGGGAGTGTAGAACCACCAAAAGTGGAAATTCAAGAAGTTAGGGTACAAGTACCTTTACCCATAACTCATTCTCAAGTTGTTGTTCCCACAGTTGTCGAACTGCTTGACAACATACAAGAACAACAAATAAATGACCAAACACTCTATGATGAAGTTGTTACGAATGAACCTGTAGTAGATGAACCACATGAAGTGGCATTAAGAAGGTCTCAAAGGCAAAGAAGATCTGCCGTTTCTGATGATTATGTGGTTTATTTACATGAATCTGAATTTGACTTAGGAATTGATGAAGATCCAGTTTCATTTTCACAAGCCATGGAAAGTGTTAATTCTGCTAAGTGGTTTGACGCCATGAAGGAAGAGTTAAAATCAATGGATCACAATGAAGTCTGGGAACTTGTTGATTTGCCTTAAGGTTGTAAAAGAGTCGGCTGTAAATGGGTCTATAAGACCAAACGCGACTCAAGTGGCAATATTGAAAGATACAAGGCTAGACTCGTTGCCAAAGGTTTTACTCAGAAAGATGGTGTTGATTATAAAGAGACCTTCTCTCCTGTATCTAAGAAGGACTCTCTGAGAATTATGATGGCTATGGTGGCTCATTACGATTTAGAGTTACACCAAATGGATGTGAAAACTGCCTTTTTGAATGGGAATTTAGATGAAGAAGTTTATATGAACCAACCAGAGGGGTTTTCAGTTAAAGGAAAGGAACACATGGTATGTAAACTTAAGAAGTCAATATACGGACTTAAACAAGCTTCCCGACAATGGTATCTTAAGTTCAATGATACTATCACCTCCTTTGGATTTAAGGAAAACACTGTTGATCGGTGTATATATCTGAAGGTCAGTGGAAGCAAGTTCATATTTCTAATTTTGTATGTTGACGATATCTTGCTTGCTACTAATGATCTTGGTTTGTTACATGAGACCAAGAAATTCCTTTCTAAGAACTTTGAAATGAAAGATATGGGTGAGGCATCCTATGTGATTGGAATTGAAATATTCCGTGATAGATCACAAGGATTGTTAGGGTTGTCTCAGAAAGCATATATTAATAAAGTTCTAGAGAGATTCAAGATGGAAAAGTGCTCTACAAGTGTTGTTCCAATTCAGAAAGGAGATAAATTGGGCCTTATGCAATGTCCAAAGAATGAATTGGAACGCAAACAAATGGAACAAATTCCTTATGCATCTATTGTTGGGAGCTTAATGTATGCTCAGACTTGTACCAGGCCAGACATTAGTTTTGCTGTCGGAATGCTAGGCAGGTATCAAAGTAATCCAGGATTGGATCATTGGAAAGCTGCAAAGAAAGTATTGAGATACTTGCAAGGGACAAAAGATCATATGCTCACATTTAGAAGGTCTGATCACCTTGAGGTGATGGGTTATTCAGATTCGGACTGGGCTGGGTGTGTGGATACCAGAAAATCCACGTATGGATATTTGTTCCTTTTAGCTGGAGGAGCAATTTCATGGAAAAGTGCGAAGCAGTCTGTCATTGCTACATCCACTATGGAAGCTGAGTTTGTGGCATGCTTTGAGGCCACTGTTCATGGATTATGGCTGCGAAACTTTATTTCAGGACTTGGAATTGTCGACAGTATTGCCAAGCCGCTGAAAATTTATTGTGATAATGCAGCAGCAGTCTTCTTCTCTAAAAACGACAAGTATTCAAAGGGTGCTAAACACATGGAATTGAAATATTTTGCCGTTAAAGAAGAAGTTCGGAAACAAAGAGTGTCAGTTGAGCACATTAGCACCAATTTTATGGTTGCGGATCCGTTAACTAAAGGGTTGCCACCAAAGACATTTAGTGAACATGTCGAAAGAATGGGCATTATTGAAAAATCATCATTGACATTATGTTAAATATTTATGCTCTTTATGTACTTGACACTTCGATATCATTTATGTATTGTTTCTGATACACTTATGCATCCTGTTTCCTTATGTTGGTATATACATGAATGAATTATGTGAATGTTAACAGGATTTGTTTCTGAAAAGAAACATTATTGCTGGACCATTATGTTGTCTCTCATTATTGATCATGTTAAGTATAGGACTGATACTGTGATACATGGAAGGGACTGTGTCGAACTAATGACAGACAACCGCCATGATCCTTATAAGTTCTTACTTAATGATGATTAATGAGTTGGCCAATTTGAGAAAGGATTTAGTTTATACTTTGCGCATTACGTTTTATTGTTAAACCTTAAAGTTGAATAATATCACATGGGCCAAGTGGGAGAATGTTGGATTTTATTATGGCCCACGTGATTAATGGCCTGGCCCATTCTGTGATTTAAGTTTAACAATTATTATGTGCTAAATTCCTATTGGTCAATAGAGAGGTGTATTTTAATTACCGTACACCCTGATGGATGGTGTAACTATAAAGACCCAATTAGAAACTGGTCCTCTCTCAACCCTCGAACAGAACGACGGTTTTCTTTTCCATCAAGAACGTCAGAAAGCGAAAAGGGGTCAAGAGAGAGAAACCTATTTCTTCTACTTCACAAGGAATCATAATGGATCAAGGTATGTCTTTCGTCTCCGATGATGATGTGAAAATCACCTTGTTCTAAGGTTTTTGGGAATTATGTCTTGTGCAAATATTAGGGCTTGATTTGCATAGAACTCAACGAATTTTAACACTGTCAACATATTTATTTCGTCTTGAAATAAAGATGATAGAACCGATCTTTTCTAATATTTTTCAAATGAAGGAATTCGTCTGATAAAAGTTTAATTGTTGAAAGTTGTGTTATCACAGACGCTGAGATAAATTATTCAATTGTAGATACTAGTAATCCATGAAAGGGATTGTAATATTAGGACACATCAAATATGCATTCACTTTACATGTGTTATGTAGTCCAGTAACTTATATAATAAGATTTAAAAAATTTATTAGAGTAATTTCTAAGATGGCCTCAGAATTTTGAACTGAGAAAGAAAAATAGCTAAGAGATTTTTTGTATAGTTTTTTTTTGTGGCCGTCAGGTATAAAATCACAATAAACTAATTTTATACAGATAAAAAAATCATAGCTTTTGATCATGTTTATTTTACAGTTTCTCATAATGTAAGATTTAAATTCAACTGGAAGATCGATAGTAGAAAAAGTAATCAAGTTAATCTATCACGCTTTCGACCAAAAAAAAAAAATCTATGACGTTGAACCGGAATATATAAACCATCTCGTACTTCTAAGTATGTAAATTGTGATCGTTTTTTCTTTCTTTTCTTTTTCCTTGTTTTCACTGTGGCCAACCTTTTCTAAATAATAAAATTTAAGAAACAGAACTCAGCGGGACTTGCCAACAAGAAACATTGCATCAAGTGGGATTTTAAATTTCTTAAGGAAACCATCTAAACCGAGCAAATATGTAATTTCCGAGCATCGAGATTTCAAGCCTAGCACTAAGGTCGCCGGCCAAGCTTCACTTGGTTTGGGGTGAGGGCATCACGAACCTCATTGACCACGGGCGAGATTTCAAGCCTAGCACTAAGGTTCAGAGTGTTCCAAAATCTAGAGGTGCCAATGAAGGTTGAGGTCACAGGAACATTTAAATCATTTCTCTTAAAAATAATTTATTTAAAAAACTACTTTCTAGCAACGTCCAATATTTGATGAAAAAAAGCGACTCAAAGTGAGAGAACAAGAATTGTAGAATGACTTATTGTGTTTAGGCCAAATGATATGCGTCTCTTTTTCTCCTATCTTCTGCCTTAACGCTTGGGAGCCAATTAAACTCGTTAACCAGTTGCCTCGAGGGAAACTAGTGGTGCAGAAGGCACCGTCATTCTTTAAAAAAGCAACACACTGTCACATGAGCATTATCCAAACTTTTTTATATTATGCCAAAAATTTCAAACTTATATTTATATAACATATTTATCCCCTGTCAAAATTTCGTCAACAAGCATCATTAAAAATTTGCCTAAATGGATGCCGGAATGCAAACGATGTTGACGTGGAGCCCACGTGACTTCAAAGAAATAAATCGACATTGTTTCGACTGAAAAATCGTCTCACGAAACTTTGACGGGGAGTAAATATGTCTCATAGTTACAAATTTGGAATGTTTTATGTCACGAAAAAAAATTTAGGATAAATATTTGAAAGTGGATATAGTTTGGAGTTTTTGATGTCATAATAAAAAGTTTTGGATAAATGTGTTTCGGAAGGTATAAATTGGGTTTTTTGATGACTTTTTTACTTACGCTTATGCCTGTCTTCAATATTTTGGCGAGCGTGAATCGTTAATTAGCAAGCCTATCACTAAGACCCGAATGTATATTATCATTCTTTTGCAGGTACCATGACTACTTAGTGGACGACACTCCATTAATTTGTTTGGTGACTCGTTACATTTGTAAATGCGTAGTTGCATATATTAAAGTACTTGCATGCAAGACTAAATGGAAAGCTTGTTATAAAATAACAAATCACTCGTTATTGGATTAGGATGCTGATTAGAAATATGGATAATCTTTTACTTATTCTTAAAAAAAGAAAGAAAAAGAAAATGAGTGTTCTAATAGTATTATACAACCACTTGTGATGAATATAGTGGCTGATGGTGGAAGTCCGGCGGTGGCCGTAATGGACGACCGATGAAACGTGGTTCGGCATTGGCCAGTGGCGTCGTTTTTAGACGTGAATCTCCGGCGAAGAGTCCATTTGAAGAAGATGACTCAAGGTGCAGAATCGGGAAGAAGAAGATAAAAACAGGAAATAAAAAATAAAAATAGAAAAGGATATTATTAAAAAAAATACATAGAAATATGGGTTGAAGGTTTTGTGAAGCTGGGGTTGAACGTATGGGCTGACGTAGGTTTTGAGCTTGGATCAATTAAAAGGAAATTAGAAATTTGGGCTTGATTTGTCGGAATAGCCCGAGCCCATTAGACCAAGGTCACATTTGGATCAATCCCGAAAGCCGGTACGAATTTGAGACCCAACTCGGACCTTTAGGGTCCGGACGAGACCCACAAACCGGACCGGGTTCCCTGACCCGGTCCGAAGTCCAATTTTTCTACAATAAAACATATAAAAAAATCAGAAAGTTCAGAAAAAAAATAAAAATGTGGGAAAAGCTAAGAATTGGAATTCACCTAGTGATCACCTTAGGTTTGAACAAAATTTGATTCCAAATTGAATAAGCCTTTAGGGCTAAACCTTAGTGATTTTTTATTATTTTTTTTCTTTCTTTTAGAGATGATGCTAGGTCGCTGTTTGTGCATCTTTATTTTGATTTCAATTGATTGCGCACTTAAAATGCATCGATTGTTGTTTTTCCTTTTAGAATGGTTAGGCCAAAATTTAAAATTCTCGATTAATTATAGACTGCCTCGACAGCTTGGTTAGCAAATAGTCAAGTTTAGGTATCGAAAAGACATTAGTTGAAAAAAACTAGTGTAATCAAGTCCCCAATCCCTAAGAATCTCTGGTTGTGTTTTTTTTCAAGATGACACTCCAGCATCTTGATTAGAGTTTCTAGCCGACCTTTAATCGTGGCTAATGGCGACTCCTATCGAATACGTAGATTTAAACAACCAATGTTATGCAAGGTATGGACTTAGGGAGGGTCCCATAAAATACCTCTAGACCTATTCTCCCGGGGCGGCCCTTGAGGGGTAGGTCGCGAAAACAAAAGGCAATATTGTTGGAACATTGTGTTAATGAGTGTTTTAACAATAGAGGGAGTAAAAAACCTGTGGCCCTTTTAAAAAGACCAATGACAATTAATTAGGTAAACAGAGATTTCTGAGCAAAGTAATGTGTACTTTGTATCTTGCATTCCTTTTGTCCCATACATTCTTCTCTTCAAGTACACAATTTATTATTTCGCGTTAATTGCGAATGCGATCCTCCGAACTCTTGAGGGGCCTAAAAATTCTTGCAATTTTTTGGGCATGAATTCACACAGCCTTCGACTTTCTTGGCATCTGCAATAAAAGAAAGTACATAAGAACCCACGTTATGCATTTCCAAATATTTAAATACAAAAAAAAGATAATTAAAAGAATTTTTATTATGTATAATTTTTCCAAAATTGATAATCAATCAATATACACCTTCACTAAGGGTGTTCTTTTCCTAGTTTTTCATCGTTTGTATCTTTGGGAAAATGGGGCTAGAATAAATTTTTTCATTGTCGATAAAAATAAGATCCATGCTTAAATATTAGAATTCATTAAGATCTCAATCATCATCATTGGCCATTCAAAGCTTGGAAAAAGGACTCCAAAGGCAGAAATCGAGGCCTTGATGCTCGAAAAAACTATTGTGTTGGTGTAATAAAGAATATGCTGACCAAGCCCATGTGCACCATTAACCATGTGGGACACACATGATTAACAATATGGTGATTCACTTGATTAACAGTCCAAATGATATTGATCTTTATGATTTACGAATCATGTAATATCTTCTCCTCGATGCCCAAACTCGTCCCATAAACCCAACTCTCAAGGACCAATCCCAAGAAAATATGTAAGAAAAAGTTTAGAATTTCTTGTTAACAAACATAGGAAACTAATTTCATTACAGCCAAACAAAAGTAAATTCCTTGAAAAGTGCAGGCATTTTCTGAAAAATTCAAGCTGCCTGCCAAGCAGATGGATCCCAAATGTTGGAATAATAGAGATAGTAGATTTTTATTCCATGAAACAACCGTAAAATTCTCTTGCTTTTATGAGCAGTCCAATTATCAAACAAAAAGTTGAAGGTTTAGCCTATCACGATTGATGAACGAAGAAAAATGGACATCTTTTTTATCTAAAAGGTAAAGATTTTGTTTTCGTACCAGGATGCAGTTCAAGACATTTGGACACCATGCAATCGAGGTTGCATTGGCTTTCGAATTTCTCAACCTTGGATGCGTGATGGGCACAGCGATCGTAGCAATATTTAACGCAGGCATCTTTGTGGACCGTCAGAGCACATTTGAACCCGCAATAAACCTTACAAACGAACGAATCGAATGAATTCACCTCGGTGGCAGATGCCTGTAATGCTATTGTGGCCACCAGCATCAACACCACCGCCACCAATTTAGCACAACTCTTAACATCCATGGTTGATTTGTTTTCAAATGAGCAATGATTTGTAGTCTATTTATTGGATTTTGGTATAAGAATGGTGTGATTCTGCTGTTTATATAGATGCAGGACACTAGGATAATCTTCATTTATTTATATGGCAATTTGGTTTGGGAAAATGAGACAAGCAATCCTTGAACATTAGCCCAATGTGCAATTTGATATCTGAACTTTTAATTTTTTCAATATAGTCCATGAACTTTAACTTAATGTTTAATTTGGTCCTCGAACTTTTAATTTATTCAATGCAGTCCCTGGACTTTTGGTACACGTTCAATTTAATTTCTGAACTATATGAAAATGTTCAATGTATTCCCTGAACTTGAATTAATTAAAGGACTACATTGAACATTTTTATTAATTTAGGAACTAAATTGAGCATGCACTAAAAGTCTAGGGACCACATTAAATAAATTAAAAGTTCATGGATCAAATTGAACATTCGGCTAAACTTCAGGCACTACATTGAATAAATTAAAAGTTCATAGATCAAATTGCACATTGGGGCAAAATTTATGGATTATTTGTGTTATTTTCCCATTTGGTTTCAATGCTCGTTCATCTGATTGTATTGATGATGTGTAAAGAGAAAATTCTTTCCATCTTTATCAAACAAATAATTGGACCACAAGGGTCGAGTTAATGCCTGTTGATTATTTTTACTATTTTTAGGACTAAAACTCCCATTTTTATTAAACAGACAAAATTGCTAATAAAAGCTTTACCAAAAAAAAAAGACAAAATTGCTAATAAAAATCCAATAAAAATTTAAAACGGTGGACGTAAATTTAATTTTTTATTTATTTTTCCATTTTTAGTTTTTCTAGGCAGATTCGCATTGCCATTGTTAAGAATGTGACATAGCTTTTCTTTTATTTCTTAAGTGGGTATTACGATTCATTCACCTTGTAATCTTTTTCTTTTTTATTATTATCATATTATCCTCTATACACTTTATCACTATAGAGGAGAGAAATTTTCAAAATACCTAATTCTCCTCTAAAAAAAACTACTTCCAAGATTTCCCAAAGTAAAAGCACACTTACATTCCCAACGAGGATATTGTGACATTCCGAATTTCAGCCCATTTTTTGGATTTATAAAGCGTGCATTTTGTCAATGCGCTTATATTAAAATCTCGCCCGGAACTGATCACTCTTGGGTTATTATTTTTAAATTAGAGATTTCGCTAGAATTGCATTCGATCGAATTTGGCCGTTATTTAGAGCCCGAATTTTAGTGTCGAATTTCTCGGAGTTTCGTGACGAATTTAATTGGATGGTGTCGATATTATTATGGTCAGCGTCAATATTGCCTGGGATAAATGAAAAGTCAAATTTGGACTGGGTGCAAATTTGGATTAGTAGACCTCCCTCGTAGTGTGTTTTATTTGATTATCTTTGGCCTTTTTTTTAATTTATAATTAGGATTTTCGTAGATCGTTAGATCATTTTTAGATTCGAACGTGAGCCGTTAGATTGCGATCATTGCGTTGACTTTCTTTTTCTCTCACTCGTCGACTTAACGACAACTTCAATTCATAGCCTGATGGGGCACCTTCTCTCTCTCTCTCTCTCTCTCTCTCTCTCTCTCTCTCTCTCTCTCTCTCTCTCTCTCTCTCTCTCTCTCTCTCTCTCTCTCTCTCTCATGCAACACATGCACATGCAACGTCCCCTCGCGCACTTGCCCCTGCCATGCAGACTTGCCCCCCTGCCCCTCTCTCTCCTCCTTTTTCTCTTCCTCTTCCTTTTCTTCTTCTTCTTCTTCTTCTTCTTCTTCTTCTTCATCGTCTTCTTCTTCTTCTTTTCTGGTTTTCTTCTTTCGCCTCGACTGTGACTGCTTCTGCTTCTGCTTCTACTTGTTGCTCGCCCGGCCAGTCACCGCTGACCGCCCCTCGCCGTCTGCCTCGCACCGCCGTCACCCCGACTGAGCCGCGCCGCTGCCGTTGCCCGCGACCTCCTGTCGCCGGCTGGCCCACGTTGCACGCGAGCAGCAGCTCGCCGCTCCGTTCGTCGCGGCCAGGCTCCGTCGAGCCGCCAGCCAGCTTGTCCGGCCTTACCTCGTCGTCCGCGACGCCACCATGTCTCCTCCGGCTACCGCGCGACCTCCCTTTAGCCCCAGCTCTCCCTCTCTCGCCACTACCGCCCCAACTTCCCCGACCTCTCCCTGTTCTGGCCGACTCTCTCTCTCTGCACACGTGCACGTGTGTGCAGTGACTCCATGTGAGCTTTTAACTCCTCCACTTCAAGCGCCCTTGTCCAAGCATGTCATTGGCAACAATCCTATCCTCGTGACACAAATTCAGTCTCATTGATACTCGGTTTGACGTACCCTCAAACTATCAAAGAATCACCAAGATATTAGCTAAAGCAAATCAAGGAGAAAATTCATGAAACTATCAATTTCGAGTATTTGGTTGTCAGTATACATATTATGAGTATCCTAGAACAATCATTAACTAAAAAGGTGTCAAGATAGTACCACTAAATCATTAGCATGTTATGGCTAAAAAAAGCTGTAGATTGTATTAAGATGAGCAACCATTGTAAAGATAACAAGTATACAGACCTCTAGGCTTTGAACCAATGCAACAGAGCCATTGTAGTGCTATTTTTGTTTGTTGCTCTTCAAAAGAAACAGTGAACTCTCAGGAGCAAGTACCGGGTCAAAGTCATTCCAAATTTTGAGCTGCAATGCAAGACCAAAGTTAACCCTCAAAGAAGACAATTAGAACAAAGGAGCATCTAACAGTTCATATTTCTCCAAGGTAAACTATCTAAATGATAGAGCAAATAAGGAAAAATTCACTTAAAATTAAACATTTCGGCCTTATAATCCCAGATTCACTTACATGTGCATGAACAAGATGGGGCTCGATATGCTGTTAGAACATGGGGAAGACAGTCATCATGATCTCATTCTGAGACATGAAACAGCCCACTCTGCTTTTGTCCCTTTGGACTCAAGATATCAAATGTGAATGAAACGGAGTCTTAGTCCTAACGCTACGAGCCAGATAGACACTTAATCCAGATCGAAACAATAAGTACCCGACTGAGGTGAGCCAACAACCGATCCTTAGCCGCGCTGCTCGACCCACTCGACTTCAACAACGGCTTCAATCTCTCATCCGCGCGGTAGGCCCCAACCACTTGCATATCCAGCGCCTGCAGAACCATATCCTCCCGATCGCTCCGCTTCATCAACAGATCTCCGTCGCCTCTGTCACGCCCCGCACCCCACGGCGCGCCACATCCCTCGCCAAGGGTCGATTCAATGTGTGACGTCCCAGGACGTGTCGCCGACCCAATGTCCGAATCTCAAAGAACACAAAGCACAGCGGAAATAACCAAACACCCGGACAATTTAAAATCACATAATCAAGGATAGCCACACAGTAAACAACATGAACAAATATACACTTGCATTGATATGGTAAACATATACAATATTCATTTACAGCCCACGCTCAAAAGTCAAAAGCGGGTCAATGGCCACCACCATCAAAAGGGGGTACATGGCTCGGCGGTCAGGCACTATATCTAACCGAGGCTCCTCCCAAACGTATCGGTACGCCTGCCATCCTCAAGGATGGGGGTCTGAAAAATTGGGTTTCAACAACAGTGAGAATAAATCTCAGCGAATAGGTTCCCTAAACCTAAGCTAGGCTAACATGCACCTCCTGACGAGTACCAAACAACACACAGTCTAAACCATAAATGACTTAGGCCCTCGGGCCCAAATCCAACGCTTAACTGACCCTGCAGGTTAGATACTTTATAAATAAGAGCATTAATGGCACAGAACTCAATCACGGCACATATACACATATCACTTAGTAACGATGCATGTCATGCATATGCTCGTGCTCACACTCATGCTCATGCCTCATCAATGCATTGTCGCAAACGTACACTCTTGGACACTTGCCATTTACCAAATTCACCGACCCGCGTAAAACGCATCAGGTCTGACCCGCGTAAAACGCATCAGGTCTATCACTTCGAGATCGATCTCTAGCCCGCGTAAAACGCATCAGGCTCATGGCACAACACTTGTGTAAAACACATCATGTTTGGCCATCTTCCGGTAGTCCGGGCATCGTCCCACGTAACACGCATCAGGACGGGTTCACTACTCCGCGTAAAACACATCAGGGTTTCATGTGATCATACATTCACACACACCAGTTATTATCTGAACCCCGCGTAAAACGCATCAGGGCGATTAGGTGATCACATGCTCATGTCATTCGCGCACACTCGTATATGTACATGTGATGTCAATGTTCAAAGTGCACACTCATGGCCATAACGTTCACACTTGGGCATTCAAGAAGTTCACAGTGAGCAATCAATTGCACGCACCACGTATTCAATCCATGATGCAACATGCTCAATTCAATATATAATAAGCCCAACTCATCAAATCATCCAGTCCAGCCATGGCACAAACTTGGCACACGAAAACACGGAATTAAATTAACACGAACTTGCGCACTTGAAGCCCGCCAAGCTACTCCAACCTTGTCACACTAGGCACATGGCACGGCATCACAAAAATCAATCACAACCATGGCCAATTCAGCCAACCAACCGGTCGATCTAAACCTTCCCGGTAATTACACAATTAAACCTCGAATTGATCGCGCCTTGTCCAATTAAATCCTGATATGGCCAGCCACTAAACAGATCATTCTGGGCCTATAAATATCCTCAAAATACTCCATTTGGCTTCCCAAAATATCACCCAAATCAGCTACCATGAGGACCAAACTGGGCGCGCACTATAATCCACAATTGAACCCGAACTTAACCGAACTCAGACCAATTCGATCCAATACTTCCAGCCATTGCACAACACCATACGGGCCACTAAACCTCAATTAAATTATCACCCTAGGTCATGAAATCAGCCACATTATCAGTCCCTAATGTTCTTCACAATTTAACCCCTAAATTACCCTAATTAACCCCTAAAACCCATCTAGAAATGTAAATTAGCCTAATTAGGGTTTAGGGTTGTACTCACTCGAAATCCTAAGCTCTAGACAAGGCCGAACAAGAGGCGAGGATGGCTGGACAACAGCGGTCCCGCGCCGGAACAGTGGTGGTGAGCGGCGGCTCAGGCGAACGGTGCGAGCGGCAGCGGCAATCCGGCTAACGCAAGGGAGAGAGAGACACGGCCAGAGAGGGAGAGAGAGGGGAACGGAATGGTGGTGGTGATGAGGCGTGGGGCGATGGCCCCGGCGGCGACACCGGCGGCGGCACCGGCGGGCAGCGACGGTACTCCGGCGAGTAGCGGTGGCGTGAGGCCGGGAGGGGGAAGCTCGCGGGAGAGGGGAGAGGAGAGCTGGCCGACTGACTTGAGGGGGAGGAAATGAAGAGGAGAGAGAGAGAGGCTAGAGAGTATATAGCTTGGCTTAGTGAGAGTTGATGACCAACCTTCAATATTGACAACTTTGCCCCTAATCCAAAGGCTAAGATCAAATCTAGAACAAACACCTAGGGGCACAAATGTCCAACATACCACACATTATTGGGCTGACATAACTAATATAAAACCCCAAAAATATCTCTCAAAATTCGGAACCCTAAATTAGGCCTAGAAGCAAAACGGTAATTTTCCGGTCCCGGGTCAATTTTCCAATTTTTTGACTCCACTGATCCCAAATATGAATGGCCATATAAAAATGACATCGTCCTTGCAAAAATAGTCGCACATGCCCACGAAACTCGACACCGAAGTTCGTACTCAATTCCATGATCGTTTTCACTCAATTTGCGATTTTAGCGTCTCTCACTAACGGGCGGCTATTTAGGGGTGACGCGTATCGACCTAAGGCTACTCGAGTCATGACGGTCCCGATTTCCCAGAGAACATGAGTATTTATCGCTAGTCCCAGGGGTCGCGGTCGTCCGAAATAAGATCAGGATCGTTTGCCGCGTGTACTTTCGGTCGTACGGAATCACCCGCTATCCGATCGAACGTCGTCGGTCGAACCAAATCCGTCACTCTCCTTGGACCGGCCCATATCGGCACAAAATATTTCCTCGTCGCTTCTCGGAATCGGACTCGATTCACGGTCGAGTTCTTAGGTCCACGTACCATTTTTCCTAGATAGCCATTCCCTATTGGTCAGTATCCCGAGAATAATCAGTTCCGAGCGAGACGTACTAAAATGAAATAAGAAATACATCAATTTTATTGATCACGAAAGTGAGTCGAATTTCAGGACGTTAGAGCCTCCCCCGACGAAGACGTTCGTCAGCCTCTCCGCCATCCAATCTCCTCGGCTGCCCCCCTCAAAACCCTCGAGCTCGGCCAAATTCGATTGAGATTCTAGTGAAATCTCTACTTTAAAAATACCCAAGAGTGATCAATTTCGGGCGAGATTTTACTACAAGCATACTAACGAAATACATGCTTTATAAATTCCAAAAATGGATCGAAATTCGGAATATCACAAAACTGGCCACCATATAATAGGTTTAGGACTTTTTGGATAATTATCAATCCTATCTTGTATGGAGGGTCACGGACCGTTGACGCACGCTTCTGGGACTAGAATGATGGGTTCGCGTATCCTTGGACACTCAATTGGGGTCTCGCTTAACAACTGTGGTCCAAATCCAACGTCCTGTAATCCTCGTAAGATTCTTAAGATTAACTTTGGTAGCTTAACCACCCTTTTAGTTGACAGAAAAATCCAAACGTATGAAGAAAAAAACATGCATGAATGCACACTTGCACTAAAAGAATGGTCGGAGAATCGGACTATACTTGCATGGCTTCGCTTGACTTTACCTTTACTTACAACTTCCATTTCTATAATTCAAAACTCTATACTTGCATCTAAGATTTCATTCTTAATTTGAATCTTTGACTCCATTAAGTGGAAATTGAGGGCAACCGAGGTGTTAAACCGCATGGTTTTGGACCTAAATGGTCTCAAAGAGTTTTTGGTTATGGGGTATAGTTTTCTCTAACCATGTCTCTAATTGGTGAATAAAAACTTAGGAAATTCACCTAATATGTTTTAACTAAGTATAAACATTGGCGACGTCATGTCTGTAACCCAACAACAGAAGACTGGTCCAATCTTAGGGTGCAAAGTTGATTTTTCTTCAAATCTTGAGATACATGTGCAATTTTTTGAAAGGAAAATGACACAAACGGTCCATGAACTTTGGCCCAATGTGCAATGTGATCCCTGAGCTTTTAATTTGCTCAATGTCGTCCCTAAATTTTTGTACATGTTCAATTTAGTCCCTGAATTATATGAAAATATTCAATGTAGTCCTTCCATTAATTCAAGTTCAGGGATATTGAACATTTTGCACACAGTTCAAGTATTACATTGAATACGTACCAAAAGTTCATGGACCATATTAAATAAATCAAAAGTTCATGAACCAAATTATATATCGGGCTAAAGTTTAAGGACTGTTTGTGTCCTTATCCTTTTTTTTGAAATCGGAAGGTCCAAATTATGAGGGTAAAGTTGAGGATAGTTTTATAATTGTGAAAGAAAAGATATAGTATTAGCACTAACAATATATCCTTCCACTACATGCCAAAACTATATATATATATATATATATATATATATATGTATGTATGTATGTATGTATGTATGTTTATCTTAAAATTTGTACTATAGCTTTCTAATTAAGGCAAGACGCAAGCACTCTAATTAGCTTCATAAGGTAATTAATAGTCCTTAACCATGCACCCTCATTATTGTGAACTATGGTGAGCGGAGAATTAGTTAGAAATGAGACTCCGTTTATTTTGCGGATGACAAATGGTTTCAAAATCATATTTCTAAAAATGATCACTTGTATTATTTGAAATAATTAGTTAATAAAAAATATTTTCATCATTAATAACAATTTATATCTAAACATTTTCGTGAAAGAAAAAAAAATCATTCATTTTTATAAGGAATATAAACGATTATTATTAGGAAAATATTTTTCAAATCATTTAATTTTTGCAAAACAAACGGAGTTGATAATATCCCATCTTTATTTTCCAAATAGATATCAAAACACGAAATCAATCGATCACGTACACATGTCTTGTTTGAAATGAAGACATGCCTGGTTCAATACTATTGGTCTGAGTTGGCATAAGTAGTGGCTGTGAATTTATAACGTGTTTAATCTCATCCTTTTTACCTGACCTGTTGTAATATTGTGTAAATGGTAGAGATCAACGGCTACTTGCGTGACATCTTCTCTGGAGGTCATAATTGTAGGTCTTAACAAGGTGATTTTTGCTTAAATTGTGCTCATTGGGAACCACCTCCTTAAACTTTTTCGTTAGATGAAAAGCTTGGCACTTAGTCCGACAAAATGTAATACCATGTTACACGAAAGAAGACGACTAGTGGGCATGAAAGTGCCCAATGATTCGTCGTATCCATCATCAGCTATATTTTTATAAATAGTGTATGTTGTTAACATACGGATGGTCATTGGACTTCCAAAGCCATCAAACTACTCATGAACGAGAATTCATTGCTATTCTAAAGGGGGAAAATCGTACTTTTTCCACCACGACCACAAGGTGTTGCTCAAATCTGCCTATAATAAAAAAAAATTACGTATAACATTGTCGGGCCAACTCAATCAAACCGTATCAGATTTCATAATTAGAAAGTCTTGTCCAAGCCTAAGCAAAAATGCCTTTCAAGCCAATGTGGCTCAGGCGGGCTGATGGAACACTCCGTCATCAAATCTACCTACCACCTAACATTCAAGTTTACTAGGGCCGTTCCTCTTCTCATGCCTTATGTACTTCCTACATTGGGTGTTATTAATCTGCAAACAAAAGGACTTTGGGAGAAAACCTTCTCTACACCGTACACTACAGTTGAGTTTTTTTTCCAATAGTTTTAGCATGAGATAGCTCTTCTCTATGGGTCGATAATCCGAATGGTTTTCCATAAGAAACCTTTTAACCCACCCTATGGTGACCTATTCCTCAAGAAAGTATTTTTATGTGTTATTTACAGAGTTTATGTGGTATAACGGACATCCATTCATATCATCCGCATGATGTACGTCTCATCCAGCATGGTGCTAAAATTTTTAAGTTACTCATTTTTAATTGACTTTTTACGATACCTGATTACTTGTCGTTGTCACGCGGTCTAAACGGCATGTCAAACCCCTTCTCCTTTTCCACACTTTTGGGATACAAGAAAAATGGCATTGAATCACAAGCTCTGGCTGAGACGACTCTCACTAGCAATAAACGAAAGAATTAATAACAAAAAAAAATGGGAGCCAGCCATACTCGCAAACATAACATATTACGAACGTTATTGGTTATATCTAGACTGCAAGCTAAACCAGCAAAGGGGGTTCGAGTAAAATGGGCTTTTAATCCAGTTCTTGATCCCGACTGGCCCAAAAAGAAAAAGTTCAGCACTTCTTTTCTCCCTCATCTTGGAAAGGCTGTACTCGATGCAGGTGAGCCCAACTCATGAGAATGATACGCACAAATTGGTCACTTTAACGCTTCCTTTTGATCCTAAAAAACATCTTATGAGAAAACCTTCTGCAAGATAGCAAGCAATGGGGAAAGTACGATAAGTATGATACATAATTTTGAGTGTGGTCGAACACCGAAAATTAGAAATCGACATAGTGGCTTGGGATGCTATGCTAGATTTGTCGAATTTCTTAATAGGGAAGCACTACTGTCGCCAATCCATCGGAAGGAGGCAATGCCAAATGCAAATGTTGACCTATGGGTTCTCCCTTTTGCTGTAGGGTCATGTTACATCTTTTTCATGACCCGTCTAAGCATTACATCATACAAACAAATAGTTCTCCTTTTGCTCCGGTATCCAGTAGTATCTGATTTTTTGCTGTTTTAAGATTTTTGAAAACTCTTTTGCAAAAAATCCAAATTGCCTCGTATTAACCTCTTGAGATCACTATAAGCTATTGAAGTAATTGACCGATGACCATCTAATAATCATAAAATGGAAATCTGAAGTATATAATATCTACTCTAACAGTTCAAGCATTTGAAGTAAACAATTGCATTTATAAACTTTTAAGTTAGTTTTAGAGTTAGAGGCCTCGAGTTCGATTCCTCTCTCTCCCCATTCATTGATTTATGGGTCAACCTCCTGTTATACATTTTGGGTCTTCTAACAAAAATCCTTTCACGTGCATTAGGCTTTCGTCATACTATCAGCTAGCCTTCACATGAAGGGGGTGTTATGTAAACATTGTAAAGTATGTTATGTACGGCACTGTAGTAGCTTAAGTTTTGTATGTAAACGATTGAACACATAATTTGAAGTAAGTTAACCGACAAATGATAGACTTGCAGAAACTTTAAACCTATTAAAAGATCACTTATATATGTCATAATGTTGATTGTAACGAATGGTAAATTTTGGCCACCCAAAAAATGGAGAATCAATGTCATTTGCTCATAAACACATCCCCCAATCCAAAATGAAAATGACCCAATACACTTGGTGGCGAAATGACCTAATTCCCTTATCAAAATACCGATTACTACTGTATCATCTCGATTCATAAGAAATAAAATTTTCATGAAAATTCAAGGGATTTTCTTTGCTTTGCTGATGATAACCTAAAACCACCCAACAGTAATCGTACATGGAAACATGACTTGTACTTGTCTTGCATTCATATGTCTTATGTGGATGCGTAGAGTTCATTCGACTGTTCATCTACGATGCCCCATTGTCATGACACGACAAATGCCTGAAACTGGTTGATGTCTATGATCCAAAGAGAGGCGACTTTAGGATTTGCACTTCGTGAATCATCTTAGGAAAGAAGCCATTGATGTCCTGCGATGAGGTACCTAGAAATGAGAAACCAGTGCTCCCAACAGGAGGTCGAATCGTCACTACAGCGAGCGGCTTGAGTGGAGAATTTGTTGGGACCATCCCTTCTTTGATCCAAACCTAGAAGAGTACAACCTTGTCATTCTTGATTAAATGAAGATTGGTCGAGAGTCCCCTCGAGTAAGCGAGAGATAGACGGACAGAGATAGAGAATACATGATTGGTGAAGAGACTTCTTTCGTTTGCATTTGAATTCACTGGTTTTGTCATCCGAAATATTGCGAAAAGAGTGAACTTATCTTTGTTACGTTATATATAATTAACTTGGAAAATAGAATAAAATGTTTTACAGTAAAATTCGTATAAAGTTTGCGTTACAGCACAAGCATTTAAAGTACGCGCGTTTGAACTCATAATGAGTGAATTTACTTTAATAAATGATTTGCTTTTCGAATACAATGACATATATTCAAGAATATATGTCTTCTTATAGGCCACATATATACAAAACAACAGCCCATTTGAAAAATCAATAGAATGCGTTTCTCAAGTATCTAGTGACGTAAACAAATCATTACAATTAGAACAAAAGTCACCAAAAATCTTAAGGTATGCCCATTGTGATACATTTACCTTAACTTTTTTTTGTGATACCAAAAATTCCAAACTTGTACCCGTGTAATGCATTTACCCTCCCTCCGTCAAAGTTTTATCAATAAAAAACGTTAAAACTCTGCCTACATAGACATCATAAAGTAAATAATGTTGATATGACACCCACGTTACTTAAATCAAATCCAACAGAACCTTAATGTAGGGTAAGTATGTTGAATAAACACAAGTTTAGGGTTTTTGTCACAAGAAAAAGTTTAGGGTAAACGTGTCACAATGAGTGTCACAAAAAAAAAGTTCAAGCTAAATTTGTCATAGTGAGAATAGTATGGGGTTTTTTGTGACCTTTTCCCGAAGAAATATGGGCAACTTCATTTCTAAGCCCACAAAGGAATGCTATTTTCTTAGGTTTAGGCCTGGAATCTCATGTAATTTCATTGAAATTAGAATCTTCTTTGACATGAAACGATAAGAAGATGAGTAATTTTAAGATGCCCAATGACAATTAATTAGGTAAACAATGATTTCTGAGCAAAGTAACGTGCACTTTGTATCTATTATTCCTTTTGTCCCCTACATTCTTCTCTACAAGTACACGATTTATTATTTCGCTTTAATTGCAAATGCGATCCTCCAAACTCTTGAGGGGCTTAAGATTTCTTGCAATTTTCTGAGCACAAATTCACACAACCATCGACTTTCTTGGCATCTGCAACAAAAGAAAGTACATTAAAACCCATAGTATGCATTTCCAAATATTGGAATACCAAAAAAAAGATAATTAAAAGAACCTTTATTAGCTATTTTTTTTCCAAAGTCGATAATCAATCAATATGCCCCTACACTAAGGGTGTTCTTTTCCTAGTTTTTCATCGTTTGATTCTTCGGGAAAATGGGGCTATAATAATATTTTTCGTCGTTGATAAAAATAAGATCCATGCTTTTAAAAACTAGAATTCATTAAGACCTCAATCATCGTCATTGGCCATCAAAGGACTGCAGAGGACAAATCGAGGTCATGATGCCCGAAAAAACTATTTTATGGTTTAATAAAGAATATGTAGACCAAGCTCATCTGCACATGATTAATAATAATATGGTGATCCACTTGATCAATATTCAAAATGATAATGATCTTTGTGATTTACAAACCAGGTAATAACGTCTCCTCAATGCCCAGACTTATCGCATAAACCCAACTCTCAAGGACCAGTCCCAAGAATATATATGTAAGAAAAGGTTTATAGTTTCTTGTTAACAAGCGCAGGAAACTAATTTCATGTCCAGCCAAATAAAAGTAAACTCCTTGAAAGTAAAATCAAGCTGTCTGCCAAGCAGACGGATCCCAAATGTACAAATAATAGGAAAAGTGTAAAAAAAGTTCTAAATCTTTGGTATTTGTGCCAATTCAGTCCTAAACATTTTGTCTTTGTGCCAATTCAGTCCTTCCGGTCAATTTTAACCAGATTTTGCTAACACGGACGCCAGCCGGCCGGCAGCAAATCACCGGTACTAACGTGGATAACTTTTAATAATATTTTTTTTCTTTTTTTTTTCCCTCCCCTCCCTCCTTCCTCTAGCTGGTCGTCGAACCAGCAACCAACCAGAGGCCAGAGGCCGGCAAGGTTAACCTCGCTGGCCACTGGCGAGGCTTGCCCTCGCTAGCGACAGCGAAGGCGAGCCTCGCCATGGCTGAGCGAGGCTAGACCTTGCCAGATCTAGCGAGGTCATGCCTCACCCAACCGCTGGCGAGGCTCAAGCCCTTACCAAAGGCCTTCGACCTCACAGCCTCCGGCGAGGGCTCGAGCCATGCTTGAGGTTAGGTGAGGCTCGACCTCACCGGAGGCCGCGAGGTCGAAGGCCTCTAGCAAAAGGTTGAGCCTCGCGCACCCAGCACGAGGCCACCCTCGCAACCATCCGGCGATGGCGAGCCTCGCCGGCCTCTGGCCTATGGCCGATCGCCGATCCGGCGACTGGTTGGAGGAAGGAGGGAGGGGAGGAAAACAAATAAATAAATAAAAATTCAAAAAATATTAAAATATTATTAAAAGTTGTCCACATTAGCGTCGATGGCCGGTCGGCGTCCCCGTCAGCAAAATCTAGTCAAAATTGACCGGAATGACTAAATTGGCATAAAAACAAAAGGTTTAGACTGAATTTGCACAAATGCAAAAGGTTTAGGACTGAATTGACACAAAAAAAAAGGTTTATGACTAAATTGGCATCAATACAAAAGGTTTATGATTTTTTTTACACTTTTCCCTACGAATAATAGAGATAGTAGATTTTTATTCCATGAAACAACAGTAAAATTCTCTTGCTTTTACGAGCAGTCTAGTTATCAAACAAAAAGTTGAAGGTTTTAGCTTATCACAATTGATGAACGAAGAAAAAACATACACCTTTTTCGGTAAAAGGACACTATAAGTGCCATAACTTGTGTACGGTGCTCACTTTGGTGCCATAACTTTTTTTCGGATCACTTTGGTGCCAAGTCGGAGGAAAAACGATCACTTAAGTGTCATAACTTTTTTTTGGATCACTTTAGTGCGAAAATTTTTGAAAAACGATCACTTCAGTGCTAAAATTTTTGAAAAACGATCATTTAAGTGCTAAAATTTTTGAAAAACGATCACTTAAGTGCCAATCTCCGGCGAGACTCTGGTGAGCCACGTCAGCTTCAGAAATTAATAAAAAAATGCCACGTCAGATTTCTGGCGAAAAATTGTGTACGGCACCGGAGTTGGCACTTAAGTGATCGTTTTTTAAAAATTTTAGCACTTAAGTGATCGTTTTTTAAAAATTTTAGCACTAAAATGATCCAAAAAAAAGTTATGGCACTAAAGTGAGTGCCGTACACAAGTTATGGCACTTGTAGTGTACTTTTGCCCATCTTTTTCTATTCTAAAAGGTGAAGGTTTTGTTTTCGTACTAGGATGCAGTTCAAGACATCTGGACACCACGCAATCAAGGTTGCATTGGCTTTCGAACGTCACAACCTCTGATACCCCTATGCAATTCCTGTAGCACGTGAGATAGCAAGCCCTTTGGTTAGGGATCACAGAACATTCAGCCAAGCATTGGACCTTACACAAGTCCGATTTAAATCGGTTCCCCTCAGTGAGGGATGCCTGCAACGCTATCATGGCCACGAGCATCAGCAACACAAATTTACCACAACTCTTGACATCCATGTCTGATTTGTTTTCAAACGAGTAATGATTCACGGTCTATTTATTGTATTTTGGTATAAGAGCAATGTGATTCTACTATATATATAGATGCAGGATACTGGGATAATCTTCATTTGCTTATAATGATAATGCTTATCTATGGATTATTTCTACTTTCTTTGTATGGAGGGTGAGTATATGGATTTTTCGGGAAAGATTTATAGTCAAATCCCAAAATCTCATTACAGTAAGTTAAGATTTTTTGTTCAAAAAAAAGAAGTTAAGATTTTCTTTCCTTGCGGGGTCACTACCACTCCCATTTTGACTAAATCCCCATTTTCCCTAAAGAGACAAAATTGCCTAAAAAAATCCAATAGAAGTTTAAAATGGCGGGCCTAATATTGTTTTTCCTTGTTTTTCCGTTTTTCTCTAACAGATTCTCATGGCTTTTCTTTTCTTTCTTAAGTGGGTATCACCATTCATACTAAAAGCACCTTGCAATCTTTTTCTTTATTATTATCATACTTTACCTCTATACGCTTTAGCACTATGGAAGAGAGAAAGTTTCAAAATACTTAATTCTCACGTAAAAAAACTACTTTAAAGATTTCCCAAAGTAAAAGCACAGTTACATTCCAAAATACGCCCACTGTGATATGTTATCTTAAACTTTTTTCTGTGATATTAAAAATCCCAAAGTTATATCTATGTAACACATTTATACTCCGTCAAGATTCCGTCAATGGATATCGTTAAAAATTTGCCTAAATGGACGTCAGAAGGTAAACGGTGTTGACAGGGCACCCGCATGACTTAAATGAAATAAAAACGACGTAGTTTTAGCTGAAAAGTCATCTGACAGGAATTTGATTGAAAGTAAATATGTCACATTAGTACAAGTTTTAGGTTTTTTATGTCACAAGAAAAAATTTAGGACAAATATGTTCACAGCGGGTATAGTTTTGAATTTTTGAGGTCACAATAAAAAAAAATTCAGGATAAATGTGTCTCAATGAATATTTGGTGGCTTTTTCCCTTATGCTTATGTCCGTTTTCAATAATTTAGAGTGCGCGAATCCCATGCTAATTAGTGGACCACACTCCATTAATTTGTTTGGTGACTCGTTACATTTTTTTGTGACTCGCTACATTTGTAAATGGATAGTTGCATATATTAAAGTACTTGCATGCAAGACGAAATGAAAGGCTTCTGGTGGTGCTGAATCCCAATATATAATAACAAATCACTCATTATTGGACTATGATACGGAATAGATATATGGATAACCTCTTACTTATTCTTTAAAAAAAGGAAAAAAAGAAAAATCACTGTTCTACTAGTATTATTCAACCACTTGTGAGGTTGATGCTTATGGAACCTTTAAGCATTATCATAGAGCAACACAATTTTTCTTCAAATTTTTAATCACTTATTGTTACATATGATTATCAAGAGATGTCTACTTGGCTACCTCCACTTAGGTTGCATGTTTTTCTATGGAACTATCCTTTTAGCTAATATGAATGAATGGCGTGCTTTTTTTTTTTTTTGGAGGATTAGTTTTGAAATACCTCTGGACCTACTCTCCCAGGGAGGCCCTCAAGAGGTAGGTCGTGAAAACAAAGGGCAATATTGTTAGATCATTGTGTTAATGAGTTTTAACAATAGAGGGAGTAAAAAAACCATGGCCCTTTTATAAAGACCAATGACAATTAATTAGGTAAACAACGATTTTTGAGCAAAGTAATGTGCACTTTGTATCTCGCATTCCTTTTGTCCCATACATTCTTCTCTTCAAGTACACGATTTATTATTTCTCTTTAATTGCGAATGCGATCCTCCAAACTCTTGAGGGGCTTAAGAATTCTTGCAATTTTCCAAGCATGAATTCACACAGCCTTTGACTTTCTTGGCATCTGCAATAAAAGAAAGTACATAAAAACCCACATTATGCATTTCCAAATATTTAAATACAAAAAAAAGATAATTAAAAGAATCTTTATTATGTATAATTTTTTCCAAAGTCGATAATCGATCAATATACACCTTCGCTAAGGGTGTTGTTTTCCTAGTTTTTTGTCGTTTGTATCTTTGGGAAAATGGGGCTAGAATAATTTTTTTCGTTGTCGATAGAAATAAGATCTATGCTTTTAAATATTAGAATTCCTTAAGACCTCAATCATCATCATTGGCCATTCAAAGCTTGGAAAAAAGACTTCAAAGGCAGGAATCGAGGTCTTGGTGCTCGAAAAAACTATCGTGCTGGTGTATTAAAGAATATGTAGACCAAGCCCATGTGCACCATTAACCATGTGAGACCCGCATGATTAACAATATGGTGATTCACTTGATTAATAGTCCAAATGATATTCTTCTTTATGATTTACAAATCATGTAATATCTTCTCCTCGATGCCTAGACTCGTCCCATAAACCCAACTCTCAAGGACCAATCCCAAGAAAATATGTAAGAAAAAGTTTAGGATTTATTGTTAACAAACATAGGAAACTAATTTCATTACAGCCAAACAAAAGTAAATTCCTTGAAAAACGCAGGCATTTTCTGAAAAAAAAAAAATCAAGCTGTCTGTCAAGCAGATGGATCCCAAATTGTACGAATAATAGAGATAGTAGATTTTTATTTCATGAAACAACAGTAAAATTCTTTTGCTTTTACAAGCAGTCTAATTATCAAACAAAAAGTTGAAGGTTTTAGCCTATCACAATTGATGAACAAAGAAAAACGGACGTCTTTCTATCTAAAAGGTGAAGATTTTGTTTTCGTACCAAGATGCAGCCTAAGACATTTGGACACCGTGCAATCGAGGTTGCATTGGCTTTTGAATTTCTCAACTTCCGATGCACCACCGACACAATGATTGTAGCACTTTCGAAAGCAGGCCTTCCTGTGAAAATTCAGAGCACATTTGAACCCGCAAGTTCCCTTACAAACGATCGATTTGAATGAATTCACCTCGGTGGCAGATGCTTGCAATGCTATCGTGGCCACCAACATCAACATTACCAATTTAGCACAACTCTTAGCATCCATGGTTGATTTATTTTCAAATAAGCAATGATTCGTATTTTATTTACTCTATTTTGGTATGAGAGTGGTGTGATTCTGATGTTTATGTAGATGCAGGAGACTAGGATGATCTTCATTTATTTATAGGGTAATTTGGCTTCAACGCTTGTTCATCCGATAGTATTGATGATGTGTAAAGATAAAATTCTATCCATCTTTATTAAACAAATAATTTGGCCACACAGGTCGAGCTCAGTTAATGCCTATTGATAATTTTTACTTTTTTTGGATGGAATGAGAATTATTTGAGGATCTGGTTTTTTCAAGGATTTCTTTTCTTGGGGGCTACTCCCTATTAGGACTAAATCCTCCATTTTCAGAAAAAGACAAATTTGCCTATAAAAATTAAATATATATTTAAAATGGTGGACCTAAATTTATTTATTTTTCCTTATTTTTCCATTTTTACTTTTTCTAGGCAGATAGATTGTGACATAGCTTTTCTTTTATTTCTTAAGTGGGTATTACGATTCATACTGAAAGCACCTTGTAATCTTTTTCTTTTTCGTTTTCTTTATTATTATTATTATTATTATACTTTACCTCTATACAGAGAAATTTTCAAAATACCTAATTCTCCAGTAAAAAACACTACTTTCAAGATTTCCCAAAGTAAAAGCACAATTACATTCCCAATTTGAATATAATAAAGAAAAAAAGCCACCAAAAATCTCGAATTATGTCAACTGTGACATATTTACCCTAAACTTTTTGGATACCGCTAATATAACTGTACATTTATTTTAATTTGATAACGGTGCAAGGATAGCCACACATTTCACTTTAGATGGAAAGGGCAACCGGCATTTCACCGAAAACAAAAATTGATAATACCCAGCAAAGATAGTAGATTGTGGACTTTCACTTCTTCTTCTTTTTTTGGTGTATTTACATACACAACAACAAAAGTTCTTTTTACACATTAAATTCAAATTAATCTTTCTTTCTAAAAAGAAAAGTACCATTCTCTTAATTTTCTCAAACAAAAATAAGAAGTATCTAGCGTCGAATTTTCGTTGTAATCTGTCCACATATTTATTTCGTCTTGAAATAAAGATTATAAAACCGACCTTTTATAATATTTTTCAAATGAAGGAATTCGTCTGGCAATAGATTAATTGATGAAAGTTGTGTTATCACAGATGTTGAGATAAATTATTCAATTGTAGATACTAGTAATCCATGAAAGGGATTGTAATATTAGGACACATCAAATATGCATTCACTTTACACGTGTTATGGAGTCCATTATATAATGAGATTTAAAAAATTTGTTAGAGCAATTTCTAAGATGGCCTCAGAATTTTGAACTCAAAAAGAAAAAATAGCTAAGAGATTTTTTGTATAGTTTTTTTTTGTGGCCATCAGGTATAAAATCACAATAAATGAATTTTATACAGATAAAAAAAATCATAGCTTTTGATCATGTTTATTTTACAGTTTCTCATAATGTAAGATTTAAATCCAATTGGAAGATTTGATAGTAGAAAAAGTAATCAAGTTAATCTATCACGCTTTCGACCAAAAAAAAAACCTATGACGCTGAACCCGAATAAATAAACCATCTCGTACTTCTAAGTATGTAAATTGTGATTGTTTTCTCCTTCTTTTCTTTTTCCTTGTTTTCATTGTGGCCAACCTTTTCTAAATAATAAAATTTAAGCAATAGAACTCAGCGGGATTTGCCAACAAGAAACATTGCATCAAGTGGGATTCTAAATTTCTTAAGGAAACCGACTAAACCGAGCAACCACGTAATTTCCGAGCATCAAGATTTCAAGCCTAGCACTAAGGTCGCTGGCCGAGCTTCACTTGGTTTGGGGTGAGGGCATCGCGAACCTCATTGACCACGGGCGAGATTTCAAGCCTAGCACTAAGGTTCAAAGTTCCAAAATCTAGAGGTGCCAATGAAGGTTGAGGACATAGGAACATTTAAATCATCTCTCTTAAAAATAATTTATCTAAAAAAAATACTTTCTAGCAACGTCCAATATTTGATGGAAAAAAGCGACTCAAAGTGAGAGAATAAGAGTTGTAGAATGACTTATTGTGTTTAGGCCGAATGATATGCGTCTCTTTTTCTCCTATCTTCTGCCTTAACGCTTGGGAACCAATTAAACTCGTTAACCGGCTGCCTCAAGGGAAACTAGTGGTGCAGAAGGCACCGTCATTCTTTAAAAAAGTAACAAACAGTCACACGAGCATTATACAAACTTTTTTATTTGATACCAAGAAGATCAAATTTGTATATATGTGACACATTTATCATTTGTCAAGATTTTATCAGTATTAACACATAATTTTTAGCTCATTTTTGTTATATTTTCAAAAATTTCAAAATTAGGTCTAGAGATCTTGGCCAAGCCTAGAAACCTATTTCTAAACCAAAAAATAATTTTTTAGCATTTTTCTGCATTTTTTCTTAATTTCTTAGTCAAAATAAGCAAGAAAATTAAGAAAAATAGTAAATGGAATCAGAAAATTCCATAAAAATAGTCATTAGTCTTCTTTTAAATCCAATTTCACAAATTCACTGTCAATTTTAGAAAATCTCAATCGGATATATGTTTTTCCCAAAATTGGGCAAAATTAAACCCGAATTGAACCAAAAATGAAATTAAATTTTTTCTAGACATTTTTAAGTCATAGTATCTTCACAACAATTGATTTTGGGACCTTTAATTGCATAATGGTCTGTCCAATTGCATAATTTGACATAAAAACAAAAAATCCCCAAAATTTGATTGAAAATTAAAAATTTTGAACCCAAATTGGGAATCGTGCCCAAAATGAAATTGTCGAAATGTGAGACTATCATTTCTAAGGTTAATCAGGGGTGGGTAATTCAATTTTGGCATCAATTTTGCCTAATCAGGTCATTATGACATCAAATTAAACAAAAACCTATTAACCCGAATATAAAAATGAGAAAATCTTGGGCACAATTATAATAAAAGTTGGGGAAAATTATATGTTTGGGTTTGGAATAGGATGGGAAATTCAATTTTGGGATCGAATTTCGAAAATTTGGTGGAAATCGGACTTAATTTGCGAATTTATGCAAAACCAGAACTATCGGGTCGGGCGGGTCGACCTAACCCGACCCGAACAGTTCATCTTCTTCACCTGGTTCGTTAAACACAATGAAACCCAAAAAAACGACTAAATCCCAGAACTTTGCTGATCATTTCCCGTTAATTCAGCATGTGGAAATTGATTAGGCCAGCTGGAAAATGTCTAGCTGGCACCGGTTAACAACCCAAAACCGATTGGAGTTCGGTTCCAATGGAATTTGAGCATGAAATCGCATAACAAAAAAGAAGAAAAACTGAAGAATGGTGAACAGAAAGTGTTCGACGATTTTCCTGAGAGAGAGAGGAGAAAGAAATAGGTAAGAACAACGGAAAATCTAGAGAGAGAGAGAGAGAGGGTTAAGGATCCCCTCACGAGTGTCCGGCGCCACCATATATGACGGAGCGCCGGCGAATCGTGAAGAAGCTGTGATCTTCCCCTCACGGCTTGAACCAGACAAAGCTTGCCGCGAAGGCCTGAAAATCGGTCTCGACCGGCGCATCCAGACTTGTTCCAACGAATCCAAAAGCACTACGAGGACGCCTAAACATCAAGGAACAATTCTCAAATCGCCGATCAACTTGACAATCTCGTTTGAAGATTGAACGAAGCAGGTAAAGTCGGCCGAGAACCAGTTTTTTCAAAATTTTCCAGAATTCAATTTCAATATTGATATGCATGTTTGTGTGTTTTCTTTCGCAAATTTGAGTTCGTTAATGCTTATAACTAAGTTCTAATCATTTTTTGTGTTGATTGATTGTATTTTGGGCATCAAAAAACATATAAACCAAGTTGGGCTCCCATGTAAACCCCCTCGCCGGAGCTCCGACGACCTTGCCGGAGCATTGCCGTGGCCGTAAGGCCATTCAGGTTAGTTCTTTGACCTTTGTTTGATGATTTGATAGTTGTTAGAACCGATTTAGATGGCTAGGACAGCTTGTTTTAGAGTTAGTGTTCTGGAAAATATTGTTTAGGTTAGTGTTAGGTTTGGATTTTCCTATCGGTTTTTCGCTGGCCGATGAACAACTGGAGATGATGTGATTGGGCTAGATTGAAAATAGAACATATAGACTTGATGATAGTACCAATGGAATGGCAAAATAACCACCGGAAGGTCACCGGCGATGAACCTGAACCGGCGACCTTGAGAATATCAAGTCAAAAATCATGCATACCACCTATTCGACATATTGCCCCGGTGAAAAGGGCCCGAAACGGTGCCGTTTTGGCACCGTGCCCGCTGGAAACGATGACCGGCGACCGGCGCCGTTGACGCCCGGTTCGGCCCAGCCGAACCGGGTTGAACCGATCAGGTCTGGTTCATCCCTCGGCGGGAAAATTCAAAAATAAAGAATAAATAAAAATAAACAAAAAATAAAAATTAGAAAATTCTAAAAAATATAAAAATCATAAAAATAAAAAAATCACAAAATTCATAAAAAAATAGATTTTCTTAAAAAAATTCGAAAATTTGCAGCAAATTTATAAAAATAAAAAAAATTACAGAAAATTTAGAAAAATACAAAAATTTTCAGAAAATCCATAAAAATTTCGAAAATTCCGAAAAGGCAAATAAAAAATTTTGAAAATTTTGGAAAAATAAAAAAATTGAAGAATTGGAAAATTCACAAAAAAATTCCAGAAAATCATAAAAAAAATCATTTCTCGGTTTAAAGAAATTTTTCCAAAAAAAATCGAAAAATTCAAAAAATTCAAAAAATTTGAAAATTCACAGAAAGGTCCAAAATCATCGTGGCCAGCCACAAAAAGTGAAATTTAAATTTTTGAAGTGCCCAAATGGCACTTAAAAAAAAATTTAAAATCCACAGAATGATTCAAAATCATTGTGGTCAGTCATAAAAAGTGAAATTTGAGTTTTCCGAAATGCCTAAGTGGCATTTTTTGGAAAATTCCAAATTTAGGGATAAAACCCCTAAAAAGCCCTAAACCCTAAAAATGTATAAATCATGAAATGAATAAGCTATTAGAGTTTCGTTAGGGTTTGGGTGTTTTGTTTGATCTCCATTTTTAGTGGCCAATTTAGGATTGCTATGATTGATTTGCCATTGGATGTGCATTTAATTCTTGGGTGCTTAACTATCTGTTCATGATTAGATTAGTGAATTGACATTAGGGATCCGTGTGACACGTTGACAAGTTATATCGTTCTTAGGTACCGAAAGGGCGTTAATGGTCTCAATTTGGGATCGTTAACGTAACCAAGTCCCTTATTCAGAATCTCTGGATCCTAGGATTGCGGTACTTCTCTCGTACCCCAATTAGGTTTCTAGTCAACCTACCGTAAATGACTAATGGCGATTTCAAGTTCAAATTTAGATCAAATAAACCTTACTGTCACGTGAGGTATTGTCTGGGAGAGGCCCGTATAGAAAAATACCTCTATTCTAGCACGCGAGAGCGTGGCGCGACAATCAGCGAGCATCATTAAAATTTGCCCTAGATGGACGCGGGAAGGCAAGTGGTGTTGACTTGGAGCCCACGTGACTTCAATGAAATAAATCGACCTTGTTTTGCTTAAAAAATCATCTCATGAAACTTTGACGAGAGTAAATGTGTCTCATAGTCACAAATTTGGAATGTTTTGTGTCACGAGAAAAAATTTAGGATAAGTGTTTGAAAGTGGACATAATTTGGAGTTTTTGATGTCATAATAAAAAGTTTAGGATAAATGTGTTTCGGAAGGTATAAATTAGGCTTTTTGATGACTTTTTTACTTACAGTTATGTCTATCTTCAATATTTTGGTGGCCGCGAATCATTAATTAGCAAGCCTATCACTAAGGCCCGAATGTGTATTATCATTCTTTTGCAGTCACTATGACTACTTAGTGGACGACACTCCATTAATTTGTTTGGTGACTCGTTACACTTGTAAATGCGTAGTTGCATATATTAAAGTACTTGCATGCAAGACTAAACGAAAAGCTTGTTATAAAATAATAAATCACTCGTTATTGGACTAGGATGCTGATTAGAAATATGGATAATCTCTCGCTTATTCTTAAAAAAAGAAAGAAAAAGAAAATGAGTGTTCTAATAGTATTACACAAGCACTTGTGATGAATATAGTGGCCGATGGTGGAAGTCCGGCGGCGGCCATAATGGACGACCGATGAAAAGTGGTTCGGCATTGGCCAGTGACATCGTTTTTAGACGTGAATCTCCGGCGAAGAGTCCATTTGAAGAAGATGACTCAAGGTGCAGATTCGGGAAGAAGAAGATAAAGACAGGAAATAAAAAAATAAAAATAGAAAAGGATATTATTAAAAAAAATATACATAAAAATATGGGCTGAAGGTTTTGTGAAGCTAGGGTTGAACATATGGGCTGAAGTAGGTTTTGGGCTTGGATCAATTGAAAGGAAATCAGAAATTTGGGCTTGATTTGTCGGAATAGCCCGAGCCCATTAGACTAGGGTCGCATTTGGATCAGTCCCGAAAGCCGGTACGAATTTGAGACCCAACCCGAACCTTTAGGGTCCGGATGAGACCCACAAACCAGACCGGGTTCCCTGACCCGGTCCGAAGTCCAATTTTTCTACAATAAAACATTAAAAAAAATCAGAAAATTCAGAAAAAAAAAAAACAAAAAACAAAAAATGTGGGAAAAGCTAAGAATTGGAATTCACCTAGTGATCACCTTAGGTTTGAACAAATTCTGATTCCAAATTGAATAAGCCTTTAGGGCTAAACCTGAGTGATTTTTTATTGTCTTTTTTTTTCTTTTAGAGATGATACTAGGTCGTTGTTTGTGCATCTTTATTTTGATTTCAATTGATTGCATACTTTAAATTCATCTATTGTTGTTTTTCCTTTTAGAATGATTAGGACGAAATTATTTTGTTTTAATTGCGAATGCAATCCTCCAAATTCTTGAGGGGCTTAAGAATTCTTGCAATTTTCCAAGCATGAATTCACAAAGCCTTCGTCTTTCTTAGCATCTGCAATAAAAGAAAGTACATAAAAACCCAAATTATGCAATCAATCAATATACACCTACACTAAGGGTGTTCTTTTCCTAGTTTTTCATCATTTGTTTCTTTGGGAAAATGGGGCTCGAAAAATATTTTTCGTTGTCGATAAAAATAAGATATATGCTTTCAAAAACTTGAATTCATTTCTCAGAATTTATTTTTTAACCACCAAAAACCTGAAACTAGTACACACATGACAAATATACTCAAAAATAATTTGTTTACCACCAAAAACCCCAAACTGGTACATTTGTGACAATTTTACCCTCCATTAGTTTCCAATAAATTAGATTAATGTCACAAAAAATCACAATCGGTACACCTATGATAAACGGAGGGTAAAACCCCAAACCAATACACCTATCAAGTGTCACATATCATCCAACTCTGCAATTTGACAGTAAAATTTAACGGTAACTAACGGAGGGTAAAATTGTCAAAAATATACGAGTTTGGGGTTTTTAGTGATGAAAAAATTAGTTTTGAATAAATTTGTCACAAGTGCACCAATTTTGAATTTTTTGTGGTATTAACCATCAAAAGAAACATGTCATACAATGTAGATGAAAAACTTTGTCAAATATAGTACAACACTTCACAACTATGACAATAATTTCTTCAATATTCATTGGGATGCATCATGCATGGACCATTATTAGGTGCTCCTTAATCATCACCTGACCTTCTTCCAAATATTCATGATGAACCGATTTAAGAACTTCATTTACTTTCAATTTTTTTAGATCAAGCCTTCATTAGAGGAATCCAATGTATGCGCAAGAAATTTTATGTGATTAATGGGAAAATTTTATGCGAGTCGTTTAGACCATCTCTCATGCAAGGCAACATTCACGCAGCCTTAGTCATTAACAAAGTACCACTAACAGATGGCTGCACAGCTATCGCCATGGTAGAGCGAGGGTTTGCGTGACCCTCGCCTTGGCAGCACAATGATCTCTTGGCCTCCTATCCAATCTCAACAACACCCAATCGTGCTCACCAACCACTACTTCCCATCCCCCTTCTTCCATTAAATTTTTTAACTATTTTTTAAATTTTATTTAATTTAGATATTTTGCATTTATGTCAAACTCGATGTAGGTTGGTAAAAATCTTGGGATGCATCGTAAACATGTGAACTAGATCCGGGTGCAGGCAATACCCGCTCCTGAAGATTATGGCCAGCGACAGTGAGTCCCCACAAGTCGTCGCAAAACTACAATCGGCCCCATTTTTCTGACGAACTCCATTACATGGTGGTGCAAAGCGGAGGTCCGTCATGACTTAGGCCTCTTAAGCTGAACCATCAATTTGTTGCCCACATGTCGGTTCGTATTTTGTAGCCTTCGCAAGCTATTTGCTTGGAAGCTTTCTCTTGACAACCGTCCACATTGTCTGATTACGAGAATTTTGCCCTAGTGGTACACCAAATTCCAGCTTACGCTTGTTGGACTTATGCATAGCGATAGCATCTAAGCTAATTCCGAACAAGACCACTGACCACTCGATGTATATTTTGCATGGATTAATATGCAACATTATGATTCTACGAGAGCGACCATTGCTATCTTATCATCACAAGGGATGTAGCCACAAGGCTTTTGTTCTTATCAACGTAACAGGTCCAAGATTACGGAGACCAAAAGAGCCGATTGCTTATGAGACTGAGCCTACTCAGAAATAATCTAGAAATAGAAAAACCATCTAGCTTGGTTGGCCCAATAGTCGCGTGCTCAACCTGTCTCCCATGAAATTGCAAAGTTTGAGTCAATGGCGAGTGACCGACCGACCGACTTTTGTACATAGATCCTCCTATCTCGGCGAAAATTATCCAAAAAGTCCTAAATTTATTGTATGCGGTCACTTTAGTCCTAAACCTTTCGATTATGCCAATTTAGCCTTAAACCTTTTGATGATTTACCAATTTAGCCCTAAACTTTTCAACTATGCAAATAATTGGAAAACTTACAAAAGATTGAGAACTAAATTGACACAATTGAAAAGTTTAGAATTAAATTGGCACAATTGAAAGATTTAAGACCGAACTTGTCACGCCCCGACTCCTAACGAGCTCGTGACACCCCTACAGCGGTCGTATCAAACGCGATGTCCTAGGACTCGTCGCCAATCCAAATTAAATACCTACATAAATACGCAAGCGGAAGCGAAATAAAACAACCCAGACAAAAGACAATGACATAGGGATAGTAATAGTACAAAACAATAATTTCATAACAATGGAAAGCAATCAGACATTAGGCTCCTAGGGTTAATATCCACCATTATCATAAAAAAGGGACAGGTGGTAGGGTAAGCTAGCTAGCTGCACAAAAATGGCTCTACCAAAAAGCTTCTAAGCCCAGTATCCAAACACTCGTACGGTGCCCAATATGAATGAGACCCTAAAGACTCTGACTCCGTGTCAAAATTGATCTCGATCGGCTCTTCCTCGTGCTCGGACTCCAAGGGCTCTGGCACGGGCTCTGGCATAGGCTCGGGCTCTTCAAATTTCTCTTCGAGCTCGAGATCCTCAGGCGCTACGGGTTTTGGTACGAGCTCAGGTTCGGGACCAGGGTTCTCCGAGGGATCTTCAGCATCCAAAATCTCATCATCAGGAGCCTACACGTCCCCAGGCTCCCAATCCACGGCATCCTCGTTGCCGTGCTGCTGTCCCTCAAAACCCCGGACTGGGCCAACTAGCTCCAACCTATCACGATAGAACCAGGCCAGGTAAGTGTGGTGCTGCAAGTCCTCTAAGCCCACATCTATCCAGACGGTAGTGAGATGCCTAATGTATTTAACGCCCTTACCTCACCTCGATCACGCCACGCCCAAGACCGTAACCTGAAGCTTATTTTGTGACGTCCCGTTCATTATTTTCTTTCTTTAAACACAAGAGGAAGTATAATTTCGGAACAATCATATTAAGAACAACAGCGAGATTAAGACAAACAGCATCATAACAAACCTTATATAACAGCTTGAAATCAAGGGAAGCACAATAGGCATAACATGCTATTTCCATTTTACCTAAACAGATTTTACAAGCCCTTTTTTCACTCGCCGTTCCTCGTACAAATCATATTACAAGCGGAGGCCAAGGTTAATTCTAGCTCCTCTATGTCATCCTTCATCTTACAGACCTGAAAAGGAAAACAATAGGAGATGAGTCGGGGAGACTCAATGAGTAAATTCACTAATACTCGTGCAGGATGATGCCTCGTCGTTGTACTAACGCATGTAAATACTTTCCCCATCTTATGTTGATGGCAAATCAATAGCAAAGACTTTGACCTTGCCCTTGTTATGTTTACATGAAAATTCACCTGTAAATACACATCTCAGCACACATATAGAATTCATTTATCACATACCGACACATATATAAGAATCATTTACCATCATCCTATCTCAACCAGGGCACCCGACTCAACTGAGGCATCCCGGGGCTAGCTCACCTGAGGCATCCGGGCTAAATCAAGACATCATAGCTTAACTAGGGCATCCCGACACTAGTTTACGGAGGCATCCAGGCTCAATGTAGGCATCCTAACTCAATTAGGGCATCCCAGTGCTAGTTTACCCAGGCATTGCCGCCAACGCGACGGTCTTCTTCTTTCCTTTAGTGATCACACGTCATGAGTCACACAAGCCGGTTTATTATCTTGATTTCATTAGTCCATGCAATTGAGCCTAAAGGCGTGCCGTGCTCGTGTAATCATGATCTCTATGACATTCGCCTAACATGCGAGGCACGGTCAAGGGTACGTGACTCGGTCCGCTATGTCAAGCGCCAACTCGGAGCCGAACTTGGCACGGATCTACACACCTCAATGTAAACCCGTGCCAAGCCGAACTCGTCCCGTGACGCCACAATAGAGATGGCCACGGTTCGGAACCGGCGGTTCCGGTTCGTGGCCAAGAATGAACCTGAACCGTCCGGTTCCGGTTCCGATTCCGGTTCAGAACCGGACGGTTCCGGTTCAGAACCGGACGGTTCCGGTTCGGAACCGGAACATTTTTTTTTCTTCGGTTCTCTTCTCACTTCTCAGGGCCGGCCGGCGGAGCCGCGGGCGGAGGTCGCCGGCCTCAGGCGAGCCTCGCCGGCGTCGGGCGAGGCTCGCCCTCGCCTGGGCCAGCGATGGCGAGCCTCGCCCGACGCCGGCGAGGCTCGCCCTCGCCTGGGCGAGCGAGGGCGAGCCTCGCCCGACGCCGGCGAGGCTCGCCCTCGCCGACGTCGGGCGAGGCTCGCCCTCGCCAAACGTCGGGCGAGGCTCGCCCTCGCCCGACGCCGGTGAAGGCGGCCTCGCCTGAGGCCGGCGACCTCGGTCGGCCCCGGCTAGGGCCGGCGGAGGAAGATAAAACAAAAAAGAAAAAACAGAAAAGAAAATTAAAAAATTAAAAAATTATTATTCCGGTGGCGGTGACGAAACATTATTCAATATAAATTGTAATTAAAATGTAAATTGTAATTAAATTTGAGGACAAAAAGACAAGACAGGGCTTGAACTTAATAAATTATCATTAAGCACATTACAATTCGTTACAACGATCTACAAAAAAAAAGGAGCACAATATATATGCTCTAAAATGATCCCAAAACCTAAACATTCCGTGCACAGGGGATCAGAGGTCACATGTCGTCGGATTATACTTGGGTTTTCCTAAGTTCATGTGGGCGTACCCGATATGAGAAACAAGGGTTCCCAAAATATTTGCCAACTCTAATAGTTCTTTTACCCTCAATCGTCACTACCCGTTCCAGTACCGGTAGCGGTAGTATCTCCATCGTTAAAGAATTCGGATTCAGTATTGCGATCTATCTCTTGTTGCCGGTATTGAGCCTTCGTCCAATCAGCAACACAAGCTTGCATATCCACTGATTCTGGATCTAATCTTGAACGATGTTCATCCAAAATATTACCTCCGGCACTAAATGCTTGTTCGACCGCAACTGTGGAACAAGGGGTTGAAAAAATCTATTTTGCAATAAGAGAAAGGATTGGGTATTGGCTTGCGTGCCTCTTCCACTAATCCAAAATTAAAAAATCTGTACCACCTTCGGATTCAGTAAACTCAAATGAAACGCTTAGATAACTCTCTAATTCAGAAATATTTCCTATTACTCCCTTTTGTTTTTTTTTTCTATGTAATAAAAGTTAGTACTCTCTACTAATTTTACCTGTACTGTCATTTTGTATCTCCATAGATTGAGAAGATCCAATATCACCTAAATTATATTTAGTATAAAATTCATTATATAATTCTATTACTACGTTTTTAACATTACGTACTATAGTTGTAACATTTATCTCATCACAATGTAAACATTGATAATACACACCCAAAAACTCATTTAAGCCATCCAATTTGCAACGCGGATCAAAAACACAAGCAACTAAATAAATGATGAGAATTTCCATATAATAATGTAGCCACTTCATTTTCATTGCAAGTATAGTATGTTGTAATTCAACATCATTTGCACATTCATCAAAAATTCCGACAATATTAGTACACTCTACTAAAAATAAATGTGTAGTAGGATAATAAACACCGGACAAAGTATAAGTTGCATCATTAAAAACCTTTAAAACATCTAAATTTTTTTGGCAAATATCCCACTTTTGTGGGTATAAATTAATTTGAGGTACATTATTAGAAATGAATGCACATAATAAATCTTTATATGCTAAAGATTCAGCAAGCAAGTGGAAAGTAGAATTCCAACGAGTTGGAACATCTTTTGGAAATCTTTTTGGCTTTTTGCCATTTTCTCTACAAAATCTACCCCATTCTTTCATTTTTTGGGGATGTTTCCATAAAAATTGAATCGCCGTTTTTATTGGTTGAAGAAAAATATCGAGAGTTTTCAAACCATCTTGTACACATAAATTTAAAACATTACAAGCACATCTAACGTGAAAAAATTTTCCGCCAAAAGCGGGTTTACAGATATTTTCTAACTCGGCAATTGAAGCGGTATTTGCTACAGCATTATCAAAACCAATTGAAAAAATTTTGTTAAGCAAATAATATTCTTCTAAAATTTGCCTAATTATTCTATAAATATTATTTACCGTATGATTATCATCGAAAACTCTAAATGCAATAACTCTTTTTTTAATACTCCACTCATTATCTATCCAATGACATGTTATGCCCATGTAAGAATGATTTTGCCAAGAATCACTCCAAATATCACTACCTATATGCACGCATCCATTAAATTGCATAAAAAAATTTTGTAAATCTTTTTTTCCTTTTCTGTAAAGATCTTTAATTACTCGTTTAGTTGAATTTCTAGGAACACGTTTTGCTTGTGGAGCACATGCTTTTTGTACAAATTCATTAAAACCAAATCTTTCTCCAAAATTAAATGCTAAATGCTCAACGCAAATAAATTTGCCTAATTCTTCCTTATAAGTTTTGTCATTAAAACGAAATAAAGGGGAAGTGTTAGGATTGACGTACCCGGAAATTTGTTGTTGCCCGATATCGATTCCCGTTTCGGTTGGATGTTTGCTCCTAAGATGTCGTTTAAATGTTCCATATCCTTGTCCACATGTATATTTATATATTTTCCCACAATATTTGCAAATTATATTATACCTTTTTTCACCAATATCAAACCTTTCCATTTTCGTGAAGTGATTCCAAATGTCAGATGTAAATTCTCGTTCCGCTTCCTTTGTTGTAGATATTTCGCCAGGAGGATGAAAACTTTCTTGAGTCGGGACGCGCTCCATATCGGGAAAAATGTTGATTTCATCATCTTGAAAATCTGCATATTCACGAGGATCAAAAGAATGATGGGATTCCGTCGCGATATTCTTACCTTTACCAGATGGCACTCGACTTTCACTTGCCATTTTTCGAGTGGATTGAGATAATTGAGCGGACTAATTGGGAGAATTAAGAAAGAATTGTGTGAATTGAGAAAATTGAGAGAATTTAAGAGAATTTCGAGTATTCAGAAAATTTGAGACTTGAGAGAAGAGAATTTGAGAGAATTTGTGAGAATTGAGAGAATTTGGGAGAATTTATAGGAAAAAATTGAGAAGAAAATTTTTAAAAAAAGGAGATAACCGTTGCAATTGCAACGGTTATCTCCTTCTTTTTTTTTTACTTTTTTGCCCGTTGGGGCTTTTGCCCGTTGGGAGTTGGGACCGTTGGGGCTTTTACCCGTTGGGAATGGGCCCGCTGCGAGGAAATTTTTTTTTTTTCCGTTGCTAATGCCGGCAACGGGCGGCCAACTGGCCAAGGCCAACGGCCGCCATCGCCGGCGAGGCCGCCATCGCCGGCATCAGGCGAGGGCCGGCCTCGCCTGGGCTGGGCGAGGCCGGCCTCGCCCGACGCCGGCAAGGCTCGACCTCGCCAGTTGCAGGCGAGGCCGGCCTCGCCCAACACCGGCGAGGTCGAGCCTCGCCGGCGTCGGGCGAGGTCGAGCCTCGTCGGCGTCGGGCGAGGCCGGCCTCGCCAGTTGCAGGCGAGGTCAGGCCTCGCCGGCGTGCAGGCGAGGCCGGCCTCGCCAGTTGCAGGCGAGGCTCGACCTCGCCGGCGTCGGGCAAGGCCGGCCTCGCCGGCCGGATGCGCAGGCTGTTTTTTTTTTTTTGGAACCGGGCCCGGAACTGGCGGTTCCGGGCCGGTTCATAAATTTCGGGAACCGAAACCGGGCCCGTAGGGCACGGGCCGGTTCCGGTTTCGAACCGCGGGCTCGGTCAACGGGCCGGGTCCAGGTTTGACCGGGCCGGTTCCGGGCCAAAACCGGCCCGTGGCCATGTCTACGCCACAACATTAGTACGAGATCATACGACACCCCGTTCCGTGACTCATACGTACCTTGACTTACGATCATGAAGCAGAATAACAACCACTCATGCAAACATTGAGCATCACAAACACAGTTACTACTCGAGCCAAACATGTAATACCACATCTTATCCTCTTATAAATCAAAAAGCATGGATGAGAACATCAAGCATGGTAACAAACAATGTGTGCAACATCGAGACAAACAACAACAAACAAGTCCCAACAAAGGCTCGAGTGAGAACTCAAGCCAACAACGCATCATAACTTTCTATCCCGAGATTAGGGAATCAACTTACATGCGCGTTCCAACCACGTAACACATCGCCCTATCCGAGTGTTAGGGAATTCACTCACCTATAAACAACTATAATCACAAGAAAATGTCTACGGCGGTCGGCAGCGGCAAACGGCGAGAGAGAGATGATTGGCGTGATTATGAGAGAGAGAGGTGATGGCAGAAATGGTGAGAAATGAAGGAGTGGTGCCGCTATTTATAGGCTCCACTTATTTCTTCCCCAAGCCACATCTTCTTGCCATCATTACCAAATCTTCCTAGATTTTGTCTTCATTACCAAATCTTCCTTTATTAATATCTAGATTTAGCCATCATTACCAAATCTTCTAAGATTTTGTCGTCATTACTTTGATTTTGGAAATCCTGGCTATTAATGAAGAAAGGCCAAAATGTCATGATGAAAACTTGATTTTGGAAATCTTAGCATTTAATGAATAAGAGCCAAAAGCCATGAGAAATGCCATTAATAACTTGATTTTGGAAATCTTGGCATTAATGAATAAGAGCCAAAAGCCATGATGAAATGTCATTAATAACTTGATTTTAGAAATCCTGGCATTTAATGAATAAGAGCCAAAATAACATGATGAAATGCCCCTAAAGTCTTAGCCATTAACGTGGCTTCTTGAGCAAGATTTAATCTTAGCCACATAACCTAAACTTGGGCCCTAAGTTCAATCTAGGTTTCATGATGACCTAGAGGAGCAATTAAGATCCTAAAACTTGGTCTCCAAGTTGCAATAAACATTCTTTCTTTCTCTCTCTTCCTCTCTCTCGGCTTCTCCCTTGGCCGACCTCCAATCAAAGCTTAGCATAATTCATATGAAAGCTTAGAAAGAGCACATTAAATCACCAGAAGATATCAAGTTTAGAGTCCAACGTTCCCGTATAGAAAATGATGATTCTTTGAAATCTGACAAAACCGGACAGTTTTGCACTGTTCACGAAATCGGACTTGAAAACATAGTAATTGGACTCATAAAATGCCCAAATTTGAATATGTTATACAAAAGACCTTAATAAACATTTTCATGAAGAACATAAAATCTGAATCGTTCTATAAATACAATTTTTGATAGTTCAAAGACTGACTAAAAATAATTTGCTCGAACAGAATTATTGCTTCTAAAAGTAAGCTCTTTTAAGAATCCAAATCATCTCCAAAAATTATGAAATTAAAGTATAAGGTGTTTGGACAAACTTTTAAGAATGAAGTGTTTAGAAATTAGGATCACAAAAGTCTCCACAAAAATAACAAAACGAAGTGGTACTAGGGACTCGAAACTAGGTTTTCCAGAATAAGAGTAAAAATTGGCTCCGATTGGAAAACTACCAAACTTAAACCACAGCCAATTCCTAGGGACTGAAATTGAGAATGTTACAATATAAGTCTGATTTGGACCTACTGGATACTCGATCTCCTCATGCACCGTATGCATAGGGACCCCAAAATGCCGAAGTGACTACGTGATCAAAGTTGGGGTCGGGGATCTGAAATGGTTTATACTACAGCAATGAGAATAAATCTCAATAAGCAGACAACCTATACCCCACCTAGGCCAATGCATACCCCGATGAGTCTCAACATGCAATTTAGCAATCGACATAATAGAATTCTCATGCACACTTACCTCGCCTCAAATCACCCGCCAACTCTGCGCATTAGTCAAATCACAATAATGCAATAATAGTCCAAGAACATAATATAAACACTCAAGCATCATAACCACGTACATTCACCCAATTCAACCAAACACATTTCGCATGCATGTCCAACCAACTATCCATGACCCGCATCAACACGCCTCAGGTCCAGCCCTCCAATCAATTCGGGCTCAGTCCCGCATAACAATGCCTCAGGACATTTCTCTCAACCCGCATAACCACGCCTCAGGTCATTTTTTGCCTTTCTAACCACACCCGCGTAACCACGCCTCAGGTTGGTAGCCCTCCGATCAATCTGAGCTTAGCCCCGCGTAATCAAGCCTCAGGACATTTTTCTCAACCCGCATAACCACACCTCAGGTTATTCATTGCTTTTCTAGCCACACCAGTGTAACCACGCCTCAGGTTGGCAGCACTCCAATCAATCCGGGTTCAATCACGCGTAACCACGCCTCAGGACATTTCTCTCGACCCGCATAACCACACCTCAGGTCATTTCTTGCCTTTCTAGCCACACCCGCATAACCACATCTCAAGTTGGCAGCCCTCCGATCAATTCGGGCTCAATCCCGCGTAACCACGCCTCAGGACATTTCTCTTGACCCGCGTAACTACACCTCAGGTTGGCAACCCTCTTATCAATCCGGGCTCAATTCCGTATAACCACGCCTCAGGACATTTCTCATGCACATACACCATAACACAATTTGCCAATACCAATCTAACACGTCATACGATTTAAATTCAAGTCATGCTCACCACATTAGCCTACCAATTCAACCTTCAAGTCGGCTACATTCAAACACTGATTTCACCCACAAATGCCACTACAATTTAGTCGTTAAACTCATCTTGATCGATCACTAATTTAGCACAAAATCACCACCACAATAAATTATAAACTAATCACATCCAATTAACTAATCTCTACCTAATTTAGTCACTAAACCAATACTAATCATCCCTAAACAAGCTTAATAATACCTAAAGTACTAAATAGGGTTTAGGGAGTCACTTACTTAAGTTTTGGTCCAAGGAAAACTGGCAAGGGGCCAAAATGGCCCAGTGGAACAGTGGCGGGCTCAGTGCAGCACGGGCGCAACGGGCAAGATGGCTAGCCACGGCTCGGCACAGCCCTTGGCCACGGCCCGAGACTCTCGGCCACGGCCGAGCGAGCAGCCAGGCGAGTGGGCGACGGCTGGGCAACACCGGGCGAGCGATTGGGCGAGCTCGGCCACGGCAGGGACGGCGGCCAGGCGAGCTTGGCCAAGGCCTGGGCAACGGCTAGGCGACACAGCTGGCGAGCTGGGGCGGCGGTCGGATAGCGACGACGAGCTAGTGACGACGACGACGGCGATGGCAATAGTGACGGCGACGGCGACGGGCTCGACCAAGCGAGCTGGAGAGCGGCTGGCGATCTGGGCTGGCGGTCGGCGACGGGCAGCCGAGGCGACGATAGGCAAGAGGGGGAGCTGGGATGGTGATAGCAAGCCGGTGAGAGCGGCAGTGGCCAGTAGCAACGATGGTGGCTGGTGGCGGGCAGCCGGGTCGGTGATGGGCGAGAGGAGGAGCTGGGGTGGCGGGGGACTCGGCCAGAACAGGGGGAAGGGGAGGAGAGGGGGGAGGGTGTCGCGGCGAAGATGGAGCGGCCGGTGGTGGCACGGCGGGACTACAGGCGCCTGGGTAAAACTAGGCTGGCCGGCAGACGGTTGGGCAGTGCCAGGTTGCGGCAAACGCGGCGGTGAGCAAACTGCTGCTCGTGCAAAGAGACGAGGAGAGTAGCCGGGTTGGGGGAGTCAGCTGGACGAACGACGGCCCTGGCGGCGACGGACGATCGGACGGCGACGCACGGCGATCAGGCGGACGGTGTGCGGTGGTCGGGTGTTAGCGAGCGATGGGCAAACGGTGGAAGGGAGGAGAGGACGGTCGGGCAAAGAGAGTGAAGGAGGGGGAAAGGAGAGAGCGGGAAAGAGAGAAGGAAAGAGAGAGAGTGAGGGGGGAACATGCAGAGAGAGAAGGGACGTGAGCGTAAGGGAGGGAGGGGATGTGCATGCAGGGGGGAGGGGACGCGCGTAGGGGAGGGGCACGGCAGCGGAGAGAGAGAAAAAGAGAGAGAGAGAGAGAGAGAGAGAGAGAGAGTCAAAAAATTAATCGAGTGCAATCCAATAACCCACGTTCAAACTCGAAGTCGATCCGATGGTCCACGAAAAATCCTAATTATAAATTAGGATTAGGCTAAAAGACACTAACTAAAAATACCCTAATATGGAGGTTTACTAGTCAAAATTCACACCCAGTCCAAATTTCACTTTTTACCAATTTCGGACAATATCTATGCTAGCCATAATAATATCGACACCATCCAATTAAATTCGTCACGAAACTCCGAGAAATTCGACACCAAAATTCAAGCTCTAAATAATGGCCAAAGTCGATCGAGTGCGATTCTAGTTAAATCTCTACTTTAAAAATACACAAAAGTGATCAGTTCAGGGCGAGATTTTACTACAAGCACACTGATGAAATACACGCTTTATAAATCCCCAAAATGAATCAAAATTCGGAATATCACAGAACTGGCCACCATATAATAGGCTTAGGATTTTTTGGATAATTATCAATCCTATCTTGTATGGAGGGTCACGGACCATTGACGCACGCTTGTGGGACTAGAATAACGGGTTCGAGTACCCTTGGACACTCAAGTGGGGTCTCGCTAAACAACTATGGTCCAAATCCAATGTCCTATAATCATCATAAGATTCTTAAGATTAACTTTGGTAGCTTAACCACCCTTTTTGTTGACAGAAAAATCTAAACGTATGAAGAAAAAAACATGCATGAATGGACACTTGCACTAAAAGAATGGTCGAAGAATCGGACTATACTTGTATGGCTTGGCTTGACTTTACCATTACTTACAACTTCCATTTCTATAATTCAAAACTCTATACTTGCATCTAAGATTTCATTCTTAATTGAAATCTTTGACTCCATTAAGTGGAAATTAAGGGCAACCGAGGTGTTAAACCGCATGGTTTTGGACCTAAATGGTCTCAAAGAGTTTTTGGTTATAGGGTATAGTTTTATCTAACCATGTCTCTATTTGGTGAATAAAAACTTAGGAAATTCACCTAACATGTTTTAACTAAATATAAACATTGGTGACGTCATGTCTGTAACCCAACAACAGAAGACTGGTCAAATCTTAGGGTGTAAAGTTGATTTTTCTTCAAATCTTGAGATACATGTGCAATTTTTTGAAAGAAAAATGACACAAACGGTCCATGAACTTTGGCCAAATGTACAATGTGATCCCTAAACTTTTAATTTGCTCAATGTCGTCCCTGAATTTTTGGTACATGTTCGATTTAGTCCATGAATTATATGAAAATATTTAATGTAGTCCTTCCATTAATTTAAGTTCAGGGACATTGAATATTTTGCACACAGTTCAGGTATTACATTAAATACGTACCAAAAGTTCATGGACCATATTAAAAAAATCAAAAGTTCATGAACCAAATTTTATATCGGGCTAAAGTTTAAGAACTATTTGTGTCCTTATCCTTTTTTTTGAAATCGGAAGGTCCAAATTATGTGGGTAAAGTTCAGGATAGTTTTATAATTGTGAAAGAAAAGCTATAGTATTAGCACTAACAATATATCCTTCCACTACATGCCAAAACTGTATGTATGTATGTATGTATGTATGTATGTATGTATGTATGTATGTATGTATGTATGTATGTATGTATGTATGTATATCTTATAATTTGTACTATAGCTTCCTAATTAAGGCAAGATGCAAGCATTCTAATTAGCTTCATAAGGTAATTAATAGTCCTTAACCATGCACCCTCATTATTGTGAACTGTGGTGAGTGGAGAATTAGTTAGAAATGAGACTTCGTTTATTTTGCGGATGACAAATGGTTTCAAAATTATATTTCTAAAAATGATCACTTGTATTATTTGAAATAATTAGTTAATGAAAAATGTTTTCATCATCAATAACAATTTATATCTAAACATTTTCGTGAAAGAAAAAAAATTCATTCATTTTTATAAGGGATATAAACGATTATTATTGAGACAATATTTTTCAAATCATTTAATTTTTGCAAAACAAACGGAGTTGATAATATCCCATCTTTATTTTCCAAATAGATATCAAAACACGAAATCAATCGATCACAGACACATGTCTTGTTTGAAATGAAGACCTGTCTGGTTCAATTCTATTGGTCTGAGTTGGCATAAGTAGTGGCTGTGAATTTATAACGTGTTTAATATCAGCCTTTTTACCTGACCTATCGTAATATTGTGTAAATGGTAGAGATCAATGGCTACTTGCGTGACATCGTCTCTGGAGGTCATAATTGTAGGTCTTAACAAGGTGATTTTTGCTTAAATTGTGTTCATTGGGGACCACCTCCTTAAACTTTTTCGTTACATGAAAATCTTGGCACTTAGTTCGACAAAATTCAATACCATGTTACACGAAAGAAGACGACTAGGGGGCATGAAAGTGCCCGATGAGTCGTCGTATCCATGATCAGCTATATTTTTATAAATAGTGTATGTTGTTAACATACGGATAGTCATTGGACATCAAAAGCCATCAAACTACTCATGAACGAGAATTCATTGCTATTCTAAAGGGAATATCGTACTTTTTCCACCACGACCACAAGGTGTTGCTCAAATCTGCCTATAATAAAAAAAAATTACGTATAACATTGTCGGGCCAACTCAATCAAACCGTATCAGATTTCATAATTAGAAAGTCTTGTCCAAGCCTAAGCAAAGGTGCCTTTCAAGCCAATGTGGCTCAGGCGGGCTGATGGGCCACCCCGTCATCAAATCTACCTACCACCTAACATTCAAGTTTACTAGGCCCGTTCCTCTTCTCATGCCCTATGTATTTCCTACATTGGGTGTTATTAATCTGCAAACAAAAGGACTTTGGGAGCAAACCTTCTCTACACCATACACTACACTTGATTTTTTTTTTCCAATAGTTTTAGCATGAGATAGCTCTTCTCTATGTGACGATAATCCGAATGGTTTTCTATAAGAAACCTTTTAACCACCCTATAGTGACCTATTCCTCAAGAAAGTATTTTTTATGTATTATTTACAGAGTTTATGTGGTATAACCGACAACCATTCATATCATCCGCATGATGTACATCTCATCCAGCATGGCGCTAAAAACTTTTAAGTTACTCATTTTTAATTGATTGTTTACGCTACCTGATTACTTGTCGTTGTCACCCAGTCTAACTGTCATGTCAAACCCCTTCTCCTTTTCCTCACTTTTGGGATACAAGAAAAATGGCACTGAATCACAAGCTCTGGCTGAGACGAATCTCACTAGCAATAACTGAATGAATTAATGACAAAAAAAATGGGAGCCATCCCATACTTGCGAACATAACATATTATGAACGTTATCGGTTATATCTAGACTGCAAGCTAAACCAGCAAAGGGGGTTCGAGTAAAATGGGCTTTTAATCAAGTTCTTGATCCTGACTGGCCCAAAAAGAAAAAGTTCAGCACTTCTTTTCTCCCTTGTCTTGGAAAGGCTGTACCCGATGCAGGTGAGCCCAACTCAAGAGAATGATACACACGAATTGGTCATTATAGCGCTTCCTCATGATCCTAGAAAACATCTTATGAGAAAACCTTCTGCACGATAGCAAGCACTGGGGAAAGTACGATAAGTAAGATACATAATTTTGAGTGTGGTCGAACAACGGAAATTAGAAATCGACAGAGTGGCATGGGATGATATGCTAGATTTGTCGAATTTCTTAAGATGGAAGCACTACTGTCGCCAATCCATCGGCAGGAGGCAATGCCAAATGCAGATGCTGACCTATGGGTTCTCCCTTTTGCTATAGGGTCATGTTACCATCGTTTTCATGACCCGTCTAAGCATTACATCATACAAACAAATAGTTATACTTTTGCTCCGATATCCAGTAATATCTGATTTTTTGCCGTTTTTAGATTTTTGAAGACTCTTTTGCAAAAAGTCCAAATTGCCTCGAATTAACCTCTTGAGATCACAATAAGCTATTGAAGTAACTGACTGATAACCGTCTAATAATGGTAAAATGGTAATCTGAAATATATAATATCTACTCTAACATTTCAAGCTTTTGAAGTAGACAATTGCATATATAAACTTTTAAGTTAGTATTAGAGTTAGAGGTCTCGAGTTCGATTCCTCTCTCTCCCCATTCATTGATTTATGGGTTAACCTCCTGTTATACATTTTGGGTCTTCTAACAAAAATCCTTTCACGTGCATTAGGCTTTCGTCATACTGTCAGCCTTCACATGAAGGGGGCTGTTATGTAAACATTGTAAAGTATGTTATGTACAGCACTGTAGTAGCTTAAGTTTTGTATGTAAACGATTGAACACATAATTTGAAGTAAGTTAACCGAGAAATGATAAACTTGCAGAAACTTTAAACCTATTTAAAGATCACTTAGATATGTCATAATGTTGGTTGTAATGAATTGTAAATTTTGGCCAGCCAAAAAATGGAGGATCAATGTCATATGCTCATAAACACATCCCCCCAATCCAAAATGAAAATGACCCAATACACTTGGTGACGAAATGACCTAATTCCCTTATCAAAATATCGATTACTACCATATCATCTCGATTCATAACAAATAAAATTTTCATGAAAATTCAAGGGATTTTCTTTGCTCTGCTGATGATAACCTAAAACCACCCAACAGTAATCTTACGTGGAAACATTGACTTGTCTTGCATTCATATGTCTTATGAGGATGCGTAGAGTTCATTCAACTGTTCATCTACGATGCCCCGTTGTCATGACACGACAAATGCCTGAAACTGGTTGATGTCTATGATCCAAAGAGAGGCGACTTTAGGACTTGCACTTCGTGAATCACCTTAGGAAAGAAGCCAATGATGTCCTGCGATGAGGTACCTAGAAATGAGAAGCCAGTGCTCCCAACAGAAGGTCGAATCGTCACTACAGCGAGCGGCTTGAGTGGAGAATTTGTTGGGGCCAACCCTTCTTTGATCCAAACCTAGAAGAGCCCAACCTTGTCATTCTTGATTAAAATGACGATTGGTCGAGAGTCCCTTCGAGCAAGCGAGACAGAGATAGAGAGTATGTGAACGGTGAAGAGACTTCATTCGTTTGCATTTGGATTCACCGGTTTTGTCACCCGAAATATTGCGAAAAAAGTAAACTTATCTTAGTTACGTTTTATATAATTAACTTGGAAAATAGAATAAAATGTTTTACAGTAAAATTCGCGTAAAGTTTGCGTTACAGCACAAGCATTTAAAGTACGCGCGTTTGAACTCATAATGAGTGAATTTACTTTAATAAATGATTTTCTTTTCGAATACAATGACATATATTCAAGAATATATGTCTTCTTATAGGCCACATATATACAAAACAACAACGCATTTGAAAAATCAATAGAATGCGTTTCTCAAGTATCTTGTGACCTAACAACTCATTACAATTAGAGCAAAAGTCACCAAAAATCTTAAGGTGTGCCCATTGTGACACATTTATCTTAACTTTTTTTGTGACATCAAAAATTCCAAACTTATACCTGTATAATATATTTACCCTTCCTCTGTCAAAGTTTTATCAATGAAAAACGTTAAAAATTTGCCTACATGGACATCATAAAGCAAATAATGTTGATATGACAACCACGTTGCTTAAATCAAATCCAACATAACCTTAACGGAGGGTAAGTATATCAAATAAATACAAGTTTGGGCTTTTTGTCACAAGAAAATGTTTAGGGTAAATGTATCGCAATGAGTGTCACAAAAAAAAAATTCAAGCTAAATTTGTCACAGTGAGAATAGTACGGGGCTTTTTATGACTTTTTCCCGAAAAAATATGGGCACCTTCATTTCCAAGCCCACGAAGGGATGCTATTTTCTTAGGTTTAGGCCTGGAATCTCATGTAATTTCACTGAAATTAGAATCTTCTTTGACATGAAACGATAAGAAGATGAGTAATTTTAAGATGCCCAATGACAATTAATTAGGCAAACAACGATTTCTGAGAAAAGTAACGTGCACTTTGTATCTATTATTCCTTTTGTCCCGTACATTCTTCTCTACAAGTACACGATTTATTGTTTCGCTTTAATTGCAAATGGGATCCTCCAAACTCTTGAGGGGCTTAAGATTTCTTGCAATTTTCCGAGCATGAATTCACACAACCATCGACTTTCTTCGCATCTGCAATAAAAGAAAGTACATAAAAACTCATAGTATGCATTTCCAAATATTGGAATACCAAAAAAAAAAGATAATTAAAAGAACCTTTATTAGCTATAATTTTTTCCAAAGTCGATAATCAATCAATATGCACCTACACTAAGGGTGTTCTTTTCCTAGTTTTTCATCGTTTGATTCTTCGGGAAAATGGGGCTAGAATAATATTTTTCGTTGTTGATAAAAATAAGATCCATGCTTTTAAAAACTAGAATTCATTAAGACCTGAATCATTGTCATCGGCCATCAAAGCTTGGAAAAAAGGACTACAGAGGACAAATCGAGGTCTCGATGCTTGAAAAAACTATTTTATGGTTTAATAAAGAATATGTAGCCCAAGCTCATCTGCACATGATTAATAATAATATGGTGATCCACTTGATTAATATTCAAAATGATATTGATCTTTGTGATTTACAAACCGGGTAATAACTTCTCCTCAATGCCCAGACTTATCGCATAAACCCAACTCTCAAGGACCAGTCCCAAGAATATCTATGTAAGAAAAAGTTTATAGTTTCCTGTTAACAAGCGCAGGAAACTAATTTCATGTCCAACCAAATAAAAGTAAACTCCTTGAAAATCGAAGGCATTTTCTGGAAAAATCAAGCTGTCTGCTAAGTAGATGGATCCCAAATGTACGAATAATGAGAAAAGTATCAAAAAAGTCCTAAACATTTGGTAATGGTGCCAATTTAATCATAAACCTTTTTTTATGCCAATTCAATCCTAAATCTTTTGCATTTGTGCCAATTTAGTTCTAAATCATGTTTTTGTGCTAATTCGGTCCTAAACATTTTGTATTGATTCCTTACCAAAAAAAAAACATTTTGTATTGATATCAATTCAGTCCGAAACCTTTTGTCTTAATGCCAATTCAATTTTTCCAGCCAATTTTGGCCAAATTTTGCTAACGTGGATGCCGGCCGGCCAGCAGCCGATTACCGGTGCTGACGTTGACAACTTTTTAATGATATTTTTTGAATTTTTATGTATTTTTTTCTTTTCTTTTTTTTTCCCTCCCCTCCCTCCTTCCTCCAGTCGATCGCCGGTGAGGGTGAGCCTTAGCAATGGCGAAGGCGAGCCTCGCCATGGCTGGACAAGGCTGGACCTTGCCAGATCTGGCGAGGTCATGCCTCACACAACCGCCGGCAAGGTCGGGCCTCGCCTAGCCACTAGTGAGGCTCAAGCCTCGCTCGCCCAGCGTGAGGCCGCCCTCTCGGCCATCCAGCAAGGGCGAATCTCACCGGCCTCTGGCTGGTTGCTATTCCAGCGACTAGTTTGAGGAAGAGAGTAGAGGAGGAAAACAAAAAGAAAAAATAAATAAATATTCAAAAAATATTAAAATATTATTAAAAATTATCCACGTCAGCAAAATCCAGCCAAAATTGGCTGGATTGACTGAATTGATACAAAGACAAAAGGTTTAAAACTAAATTGGCACCAATACAAAAGGTTTACAACTGAATTGACACCAAAAAAAGGTTTAAAACTAAATTGGCATAAATGCAAAAAGTTTAGGACTTTTTCTACACTTTTCCCTACGAATAATAGAGATAGTATATTTTTATTCCATGAAACAATAGTAAAATTCTCTTGCTTTTACGAGCGGTCTAATTATCAAACAAAAAGTTGAAGGTTTTAGCCTATCACAATTGATGAACGAAGAAAAACATACATCTTTTCTATCTAAAAGGTGAAGGTTTTGTTTTCGTACCAGGATGCAGTTCAAGACATGTGGACACCATGCAATCGAGGTTGCATTGGCTTTCGAATGTCACAACCTCCGATGCCCCTATACAATTCTTGTAGCATTGGAGATAGCAGGCCCTTTGGTTAGGGATCACAGAACATTTAGCCAAGCATTCGACCTTACACAAGTCCGATTTAAATCTGTCCCCCTCAGTGAGGGATGTCTGCAACGCTATCGTGGCCACGAGCATCAGCAACACAAATTTAGCACAACTCTTGACATCCATGTTTGATTTGTTTTCAAACGAGTAATGATTCGCGGACTATTTACTGTATTTTGGTATAAGAGCAATGTGATTCTACTATATATATAGACGCAGGATACTGGGATAATCTTCATTTGTTTATATTGTAACGCTTATCTATGGATTATTTCTACTTTCTTTATACGGAGGGTGAGTATATGGTTTTTTCCGGAAAAATTTATAGTCAAATCCCAAAATCTCATTACAATAAGTTAAGATTTTTTGTTCAAAAAAAAGACGTTAAGATTGTCTTTCCTTGAGGGGCCACTACCACTCCCATTTTGACTAAATCCCCATTTTCCCTAAAGAGACAAAATTGCCTAAAAAAATCCAATAGAAGTTTAAAATGGTGGGCCTAAATTTATTGTTTTTCCTTGTTCTTCCGTTTTTCTCTTGCAGATTCTCATTGCCATTGTTAAGAATGTAACATGGCTTTTCTTTTCTTTGGGTATCGCCATTCATACTAAAAGCACCTTGCAATCTTTTTCTTTATTATTATCATATTTTACCTCTATACACTTTAGCACTATAGAAGAGAGAAAGTTTCAAAATATCTAATTCTCACGTAAAAAAACTACTTTAAAGATTTCCCAAAGTAAAAGCACAGTTACATTCCAAAATATACCCCGTGATACATTATCTTAAACTTTTTTCTGTGATATCAAAAATTCCAAAATTATATCTATGTAACATATTTATACTTCGTCAAGATTTCGTCAATAGATATCATTAAAAATCTACCTAAATGAATGTCAGAAGGCAAACGGTATTGACAGGGCATCCACATGACTTAAATGAAATAAAAACGACATAGTTTTAGCTAAAAAGTCATCTGACGAGAATTTAATTGAGAGTAAATGTGTCATATGGGTATAAGTTTTAGGTTTTTTATGTCACAAGAGAAAATTTAGGATAAATGTGTTCACAGTGGGTATAGTTTTGGATTTTTGAGGTCACAATAAAAAAATTTAGGATAAATGTGTCTCAATGAATATTTGGTGGCTTTTTCCGTTATGCATATGTCCGTTTTCAATAATTTAGAGTGCGCGAATCCCATGACTAATTAGTGGACCACACTCCATTAATTTGTATGGTGACCCGTTACATTTTTTTGTGACTCGTTACATTTGTAAACGCATTGTTGCCTATATTAAAGTACTTGCATTGAAGGCGAAGTGAAAGGCTTGTTAGTGGTGGCAAATCGCAATATATAATAACAAATCACTCATTATTGGACTAGGATACTGAATAGATATATGGATAACCTCTTACTTATCCTTAAAAAAAAGGAAAAAAAGAAAAATGACTGTTCTACTAGTATTATTCAACCACTTGTGAGGTTGATGCTTTTGGAACCTTTAAGAATTATCATAGAGCAACGCATAATTCTGCTTCAAATTTTTTATCACTTATTGTTACCTATGATTATCAAGAGATGTCTACTTGGCTACCTCCACTTAGGTTGCATGTTTTTCTATGGAATTATCCTTTTAGCTAATACGAGTGAATCGAGTGCTTTTCTCTTTTTGGAGGATTAGTTTTGAAATTTGAATCGATTTTTTGGCACCGTTTGAGATTTATGAAGAATAGTGTGATCTAATGATCACAAATTCAAAAACTAATTATAAAAAATTGCGAAAAATAAATGATTTAGAAAATATTTTCCTGAAAATAATCGCCTGTATCTCTTGAAATAATTAATTAATGAAAAATATTTTCCTTATTTATAACAAATTTATATCTAAACATTTTCGTCTACGATGAAAAAAACTTCCACGTACCAACTAGTTGCTCTTAAACTAGAGATTCATCATGTAGGTGGGAGAAAAAAAATACAAAAATTTTGGATTAAAACTTATATGGAATTTATTTATGTATAGCTATAAAGTTGTTGCGCAAGAAAGGTATAATATTACTGTTTAAATTAGACATTCAAAAGAAACAAGTAATACAATGTAGATAGAAAACTTTGTCAAATATAGTACATCAATTGATGACTATGACAATAATTTCTTCGATCTTCATTGGGATGCATCATGTCATGGAACATTATTGAGCGCTTCTTAATCATCACATGACCTTCCAAATATTCGTGTTGAACCGATTTAAGAACTTCATTTACTTTCAATATTTTTAGATCAAGCCTTCATTAGGCCAATCCAATGTATATGCAAGAAATTTTATATGATAAACAGGGCAAGTTCAATAAAAGGTCTAAGGTGGGACATTATTCTTAAAAGAAGGCTCATAGTGAACATTATCTCAAATAAGCCCCTCAAATGGCCAACTTAGTCTTAAATAAAGACCCGAGCTTCCTTGCCAATCAAATTTTCCTCGGCCGGCAAGTCCGTGCATCTCATTTGCATCTTTTGTATGAACAAAAGATGCACATGAGATGTCATACAAAAGATGCACATGAGATGCAAATGAGATGCACGGGCTCGCCAGTCAGCAAAGATTTGGTCGTCCGGTGAGCTCAAGGCCTTATTTGACACTAAGTTGGCAACTTAAAGACCTTATGTAAGACATGGACTCTTCTAGAGAAAACGGCTCCACTTACCTTTATTTGAATTTTCCCCTATGACAAGCATATGAAGAGATGATTTGCCGATATGTACTAAATGCAATGTTAGTTATTCACTACTATCCTAACTTTGTTTTGGTGGTCAACTTGCCTTTGTAAGGTGTTAAATTATCTTACATCGCTAACTTGTGGAGTTTATATGTCCTTTGTCAGTGTCAACAGTAGGATTGAGCACGGCAAATTGCAGTGCTCAAAGCAATTGGACTGCGGAACGAGCCCTTTAAGATTAGGATTAATTAAGTTTATATGCACCAGGGAACAAGGGAGTTTGTGTAACAATGGCGACATTAATATTCAATGCCAATCTTTGCTCTAGGAGAAATACCCAGCGATGGGTAGTCATTATGTCAAAAGAAGATACAAATAATGCAAATTGCAAATGCTGAACAGCCCCAGATGAACAAGAGGAAACCACCCTAATGTAGGTAGACCTCACATGTCCCGCCAATAGAAAAGAAAGTGGTTAGGAAAATGGTAAAAGAGACCGTTGATTATGTCCACTCCCGTCGCCCACACGCCCAAACTCCACCGGTTTGGAGTTTTTCTTCAAACCGGTATGATGAGAGCACGACTGGAGGGACCAAGCAGAGATCCTTGAAGCAAACTGTAAATTACTCGGTCTTAGATAACACTTCTGTGCCCTGTTTCACTCAAAAACCGATCCCTTCAAGTTGTCAGTCGGAGAAAATTAAACTATTTTCATATATTAGAGCTAATTAGAATATTTCTATAGTTTTTCTATGTCTCTTCAAATTGTACAATATCTTTTTAATTGTGCATATCTTGATTGATATATGTTACATTTGATAGTCTCTCATAAAGCCTATATAGTATCTCTTCACATTTTACTACCATATCATCTCGATTCATAAGAAATAAAATTTCATGAAAATTCAAGGGATTTTCTGTGCTCCGCTGATGACAACCTAAAACACCCAACATTAATCGTACATGGAAACATGACTTGGACTTACCTTGCATTCAAATGTCTTCTGTGGATGCGTAGAGTTCACTCAATTGTTCATCTACGGTGCCCCATTGTCATGACACGACAAATGCCTGAACTGGTTGATGTCTATGATCCAAAGAGAGGCGACTTTAGGACTTGCATTTCGTGAATCATCTTAGGAAAGAAGCCAATGATGTCCTGCGATGAGGTACCTAGAAATGACGAAGAGAAGGGCGAATCGTCACTACAGCGAGCAGCTTGAGTGGAGAATTTGTTGGGACTACCCCTTCTTTGATCCAAACCTAGAAGAGCCCAACCTTGTCGTTCTTGGTTGAATGATGATCGTTTGAGAGTCCCTTCAAGCAAGCGGGAGACAGACGCACAGAGATAGAGAGTATATGATTAGCGAAGAGACTTCTTTCGTTTGCATTTGGATTCACCGGTTTTGTTACCCGAAATATTGCGAAAAGAGTAAACTTATCTTAGTTACGTTCTATATAATTAACTTGGAAAATAGAATAAAATTTTTTACAGTAAATTCGTGTAAAGTTTGTGTTACAGCACATGCATTTAATGTACGCGAGTTCGAACTCATAATGAGTGATTTTACTTTAAAAAACAATTTGCTTTTCGAATACAATAACAGATATTCAAGAATATATGTCTTCTTATAGGCCACATATATACAGAAAAACAACCCATTAGAAAAAAATTAATAGATTGCGTTTCTCAAGTATCTTGTGACGTGACAAATCATTACAATTAGGACAAAAGTCACCAAAAATCTTAAAGTATACCCATTGTGATACATTTACTCTAAATTATTTTTTGAAACACCAAAAATCTTAAATTTGTACTTGTGTAACACATTTACCCTCCGTCAAAGTTTTATCAATGAAAAAAGTTAAAAGAAACCTTGATGGAGGGTAAGTATGTCAAATAAATACAAGTTTGGGATTTTTATATCACAGGAAAAGATTTAGGGCAAATGTGTCACAATTGATATAGTTTGGAGTTTTTTATGTTACAAAAAAAAAGTTCAAACTAAATGTGTTACGATAGGTATAGTTTGAGGCTCTTTGTGACTTATTCCCAAAGAAATATTGGCACCTTGATTTCTAAGCCCACAAAGGAATGTTATTTTCTTAGGTTGAGGCCTGCAATCTCATGTAATTCCTCTGAAATTAGAACTTCGAGATTAATGTCTTCCATATATTGGTGTATATTTCAGTTAATGAATTATCATTATATTTAGAAACATATCAACTACATCAATGGCCGGAAAGACAATATCTCTTCGACATGAAACGATAAGAAGATGAGTAATTTTATGATGCCCAATGACAATTAATTAAGTAAACAATGATTTCCGAGCAAAGTAATATGCACTTTGTATCTATTATTCCACGTGTCCCATACATTCTTCTCTACATGTACACGATTTATTATTTTGCTTTAATTGCAAGTGCGATCCTCCAAACTCTTGAGGGGTTTAAGATTTCTTGCAATTTTGCAAGCATGAATTCACACAACCATCGACTTCCTTGGCATCTACAATAAAAGAGAGTACATCAAAACCCATATTATGCATTTCCAAACATTGGAAAACAAAAAAAAAGATAATTAAAAAAACCTTTAATAGGTATAATTTTTTCCAAAGTCAATAAGCAATCAATAAGTACCTACATTGAGGTTGCGTTTGGTTGTCTGGATTTCTAGCCAAGATAGGATTGGATAAGGTAAGATATGAAATCCAGGGAATTTGCTATATCGTATCTCTTGTTTAGTGAATTGCAATAATAAAGCCGGAGATTTTCACATCTTACCATTTCCATTATTTGCTATCAACATCATATTAATGTAAATAAACCTAAATATTGTACAAACGGAGATGATAAAAATCTCTCACGACACTCTTACCTACTTCATTTTTATTTGCTTATTTTTTATTATTTTTCCCTCTCTTTTGTAATTAATTTCTTTTTTTATTTCTTTTTCCCCTTCCATCATTCCCGAATAAATTTTATTAAATAGTAAATTATACTAATATACCTAAAATATTAATAAATATTAATAATAAATATATTTATTTATATATATGAAATTTATATCATATGATAGGAAGAAATTTGAATATTTAAATAAAAATAAGAATGAATAAAAACGAAATTATTTTGTGTTTTTGTTATTTTGAATTTTTTATATTAAAATTTGAATATTATTTATATTCAAACATTATTTTAATTTTGTTAATTTAACAAGTTTGTTATTCGAGAAAAATAACTTTTATATTATGGAAATTAGAAATCATATCCACCACTATCCCGCCTCCCCCATGGGATAATATTATCCGCACTATATCCCTCATATATCCGACTTTATCATATATTGGGCAGACGTCAAACACAAGATAGGATAAAACATATCACATCTTGAATTTTATCCCAACTACCAAACGGTGTTTTTTTCCTAGTTTTTCATTGTTTGTTTCTTTGGGAAATTGGGGCTAGAATAGTACTTTTCGTTGTCGATAAAAATAAGATCCATGCTTTTAAAAACTAGAGTTCTTTTTTTCTATCTTACCCTAACTATCAATTCACTCTCATACGTTTGCCCTACCTCTTGCAGGACGTGAAAGTCGAAACTCAGATCTGAAACTACACAGCCCCACCCTTGCCCCCTTGAGAAGGTGTGGATTCGAACTCCCTACTTCCCCCTTCCCAAGTAGAAAGGGTGGCCACTAGGGCAAACTCCAGTGATTAAAAAAACTAGAATTCATTAAGACCTCAATCATCGTCATTGCCCATCAAAGCTTGGAAAAAAAGACTACAAAGGACAAATCGAGGTCTTGATGCCCGAAAAAATTATTGTATGGTGTAATAAAGAATATGTAGACCAAGCTCATCTGCCCATGATTAATAATAATATGGTGATCCACTTGATTAATAGTCCAAATGATATTGATCTTTGTGATCTACAAACCGTGCAATAACTTCTCCTCAATGCCCAGACTTATCGCACAAACCCAACTCTCAAGGACCAGTCCCAAGAATATGTATGTAAGAAAAAGTTTATAGTTTCTTGCTAACAAGCGTAGGAAACTGATCTCATGTCCAGCCAAACAAAAGTAAATTCCTTGAAAAACAAAGGCATTTTCTGGAAAAATCAATCTGTCTGCCAAGCAGATGGATCCCAAATGTGCGAATAATAGAAATAGTAGATTTGTATTCCGTGAAACAACAGTAAAAATCTTATGATTTTATGAGAAGTCTAATTATCAAACAAAAAGTTGATGGTTTTTAGCCTATCACAATTGATGAACGAAGAAAAACGGACATCTTTTCTATCTAAAAGGTGAATGGTTTTTTTAACACTAGGATGCATGTCAAGTCACTTGGACACCTAGCAATCGAGGTTGCATTGGCTTTCGAATGTCACAGCCTCCTATGCCCTATACAATTCCTGTAGCACGCGACATAGCAGGCCCTTGGGTCAGCGATCACAGAACATTCAGCCAAGCATTGGACCTTACACAAGTCCGATTTAAATCGGTTCCCCTCGGTGACAGATGCCTACAATGCTATCGTGGCTACGAGCATCAGCACCACTAATTTAGCACAACCGTTGACAACCATGTCTGATTTGTTTTCAAACGAGTAGTGATTCGCGGTCTAGTTGCTGTATTTTGGTATAAGAGCGATGTGATTCTACTGTACATATAGATGCAGGATACTGGGATAATCTTTATATGGTAATGCTTATCTGTTGATTATTTCTACTTTCCTTATATGGAGGGTGAGGATACGTTTTTTTTGGGAAAGATATAGAGTCAAATACCAAAATCTCATTATAATAAGTTAAGAGTTTCTTTCCTTGAGGGGCTACTAAGTCTCCCATTATGACTAAATCCCCATTTTCCCTAAAGAGACAAAATTGCCTAAAAAAATCCAATAGAAATTTAAAATGGTGGGCCTAAATTTATTGTTTTTCCTTGTTTTTCCTTTTTTCTCTTACAGATTCTCATTGCCATAGTTAAGAATGTAACATGGCTTTTCTTTTCTTTCTTAAGTGGGTATCACCATTCATACTAAAAGCACCTTGCAATCTTTTTCTTTATTATTATCATATTTTACCTCTATACACTTTGGCACTATAAAAGAGAGAAAGTTTCAAAATACCTAATTCTCACGTAAAAAAATTATTTTAAAGATTTCCCAAAGTAAAAAAGCACAATTACATTCCAAAACACGCCCACTGTGATACATTACCTTAAAATTTTTTCTGTGATATCAAAAATCCGAAAATTATATCTATGTAACACATTTATACTTCGTCAAGAATTCCGTCGATGGATATCGTTAAAAATATGCTTAAATGGACACCAGAAAGAAAAACGACATAGTTTTAGCTAAAAAGTCATCTGACGAGAATTTGATGGAGGGTAAATATGTTAAATGAGTACAAGTTTTATGTTTCTTATGTCACGAGAAAAAATTTAGGGCAAATGTGTTCACTGTGGGTATAGTTTTGGATTTTTGAGGTCACAATAAAAAAGTTCAAGGTAAATGTGCCACAATGAGTATTTGGTGGCTTTTTCCCTTATGCTTATGTCTGTTTTCAATAATTTAGGGAGCGTGAATCCCATGACTAATTAGTGGACCACACTCCATTAATTTGTTTGGTGACTCGTTACAGTTGTAAACGCATAGTTGCCTATATTAAAGTACTTGCATGCAAGGCGAAGTGAAAGGCTTGTTAGTGGTGGCGAATCGCAATATATAATAACAAATCACTCATTATTGTGCTACGATACTGAATAGATGTATGGATAACCTCTTACTTATTCTTAAAAAAAAGGAAAAAAAGAAAAATGACTGTTCTACTAGTATTATTCAACCGCTTGTGAGGTTGATGCTTTTGGAACCTTTAAGCATTATCATAGAGCAACACACAATTCTGCTTCAAATTTTTAATCACTTTTTGTTACATATGATTATCAAGAGATGTCTACTTGGCTATCTCCACTTAATTAGGTTGCATGTTTTTCTATGGAACTATCCTTTTAGCTAATATGAATGAATGGCGTGCTTTTTTTTGTGGAGGATTAGTTTTGAAATATGAACCGATTTTTTGGCACCATTTGTTTTGCGAAAAATAAGTGATTTAGAAAATATTTTCCTCAAAATGATCGCCTGTATTGCTTGAAATAATTAGTTAATGAAAAATATTTTCCTTATCGATAACAAATTTATATTTAAATATTTTCGTCTACAATGAAAAAATTTTCCATGTATTAACTAGTTGCTCTTAAACTAGAAGATTCATCTTGTAGGAGGGAGAAAAAAATACATAAATTTTGGATTAAAATTTATAAGGAATTTTATGTATGTATAGCTGTAAATTTGTTGCGCAAGAAAGGTATAATATTACTGTTTAAATTAGACATTCAAAAGAAAAAATAATACAATGTAGATAAAAAAAAAACTTTGTCAAATATAGTACAACAACACTTGACGACTACGAAAATAATTTCTTCGATCTTCATTGGGATGCATCATGTCATGGAAAATTATTAGGCGCTTCTTAATCATCTCATGACCTTCTTCCAAATTTTCGTGATGAACCAATATGAGAGCTTCATTTACTTTCAAAATTTTTAGATAAAGTCTTTATCAGGCCAATCCAATGTATACGCAAGAAATTTTATATGATAAACAGGGCAATTTCAATAAAGGGTCTAAGGTGGGACATTTTTTTTAAAAGAAGGCTCATAATGGATATTATCTCAAATAAGGCCCTAAAATGGTCAAAATGTCTTAAATAAAAACCCGAGCTAACCGGCCAGTCAAATTTTCCTCGGTCGGGGAGTCTGTGCATCTCATCTGCATCTTTTGTGCATAAGATGCAAATGAGATGCTCGGGCTCGCCAGTCAACGAAGATTTGGTTGGTTAGTGAGCTCGAGGCCTTTTTTGACGTTAAGTCGGCAACTTAAGGACCTTATTTGGGTCATGGACTCTATTAGAGAAAACGGCTCCACTTACCTTTATTTGAAATTTCCCCTATGACTAGCATATGAAGAGAGGATTTGCTGAATACGTACTAAATGCAATGTTAGTTATTCACTACTATCCTAACTTGTTTTGGTGGGTCAACTTGCCTGTGTAAGGTGTCAAACTATCTTACATCGCTAACTTGTGTGGTTTATATGTCCTTTGTCGGTGTCAACATTAGGATTGAGCACGGCAAATTGCAATGCTCAAAGCGATTGGACCGCGGAACGAGCCCTTTAAGATTAGGATTAATTAAGTTTATATGCGCCGGGGAAGAAGGGAGTTTGTTTAACAATGGCGACATTAATATTCCATGCCAATCTTTGCTCTAGGAGAAAGACCTAGCGATCGGTAGTCATTATGTCAAAAGAAGATACAAATAATGCCAATTGCAAATGCTAACAGCCCCAGATGAACAAGGGGAAACCACCCTAATGTAGGTAGACCTCAAATGTCCCGCCGATATAAAAGAAAGAGGTTAGGAAACTGATAAAAGAGACGGTTGATTATGTCCACTCCCTTCAAGTTGTCTGTCAGAGAAAATTATGATATTTTCCTATATTATAGCTAATTAGAATATTTCTATTGTTTTCCTGTATCTCTCCAAATTTTGCGATATCTTTTTTGATTTTGTATATCTTGATTAATATACGTTAGCTTTGATAAATCTATAAATAGACTGATATACTCTTTATTATGATACATCGAAATATACAAAAAATTCTCTAACATCTCTAATATAGGAAAATATCCTAATTTTCTGTAACATTGTCAACTCGATAATAAGAATCATTGAAGTTTGACTAATCAACGATACTGGTCAAACATCTGAGTCCTCGTACTTCAAATTGACAAGCAACTGGGCATTGAGGAAGGAATACGAACTTGATGAATGGATTCTAAAACTGATAAAATGGATTCACTAATGACAACACAAATCTTTATATTTTCACAATGAATATTATTAATCGAAATTCGAGAAAAAGAAAGCCTCGCAACTAAATTCAAATGAACAAATCAAAAATTTAGAAAGGGGTCACTTCTCGTAAGAGAGAGGGTCGCGTAGACCCTTGCTTGCAAGCCATGACGCTCATCTCAATTCGAGCCACCAATTCAACGATTAGATAAATGGAGACGCTGATTAGATATAGCACCCAAGAGACAACATCCCTTCATCTGGCAGAGCGAGAGTCGCTCAGGCCATCTCCAACGAAAGGTAACGTTCACGCAGCCTTAGTTGTTGCTAAAGCACCACTAACAAATGGCTGCACAGCCACCGCCATGGCGGAGCGAGGGTTTGCACTACCTTCGCCTTGGCAGCACAATGAACTCTAGGCCCCCATCCAATCTCAACAACACCAGGCGGTGCTCGCCAACCACCACTTCCTATCCCCCTTCTTCTATTAAATTTTTTTAACTATTATTTAATTTCATCTAATTTTGATAGTTTGCATTTATGTCAACCTCAATAAAAATGGCGATCTAATACTTAGTACCTGAATGTCTAAAACTCTTAACGGAATATTTATGTTGACTCGATGCATATAAAAAGCTTATAGGATGTTGTTGTCAGTGTGTAGATTGATAAAAATCTTAGCGTGCATCGGTAACATGCAAACTAGATCCGGGTGCAGTCAATACCCGCTCCCGAAGGTTATGGCCGGTGACAGTGAGGCCCCGCAAGTCATCGCGAAACGACAATCGGCCCCGTTTTTCTAACGAACTCCATTACATGGCGGTGCAAAAGCGGAGGTCAGTCATGATCTTAGGCCTTAGAGGTTGAACCATCAATTTTCCTGCCGATATGTCGGTTGGTAGCATCCGCAAGCTATTTGCTTGGAAGCTTTTCTTCACGACCGCCCATATTGTCCGATTACGAGAATATTGCCCTAGCGGTACACCCAATTGCAGCTTACGCTTCTTGGACTTATGCACACCAATAGCATCTGAGCTAATTCCAAACAGGACCGCTAACCACTCAATGTATGTTTTGCATGGATTAACATGCAACCTTATGATTTCACGGGAGCGACCATTGCACTCTTATCACCAAAAGGGATGTAGAAATAGAAAAACCATCTAGTTTGGTTGGCTCAATAGCCGCGTGCTCAATTTGTCTCCCATGAAATTACGAAGTTCGAGTCGATTGTGAGTGACTGACTGACTTTTGCTCATGGGTGCTCCTATGTTGTATGGAGGGTTATGGACCATTGACGCGCGCATGGGACTAGAATGATGGGGTCGCGTACCCTTGGACCCTCGAGTGGGCTGTAGCTAAATAAATATGGTTCAAATCCAACATCTTGTAATGTTTGTAAGATTCTCAGGATTAACTTTGGTCATTTTAACCCTCCTTTTTGCTGATAAATAATCCGAATATATGAAGAAAAAACATGCATGAATGCATACTTGCACTAAAAGAATGGCCGCAGAATCGGACTATACTTGAGTGGCTTCACTCAACTTCAGCTTTACTTACAACTTGCATCCTCTACTTTCAACACCCTATACTTTGGATCTAAGATTTCAATCTACGCTTGAAATCTTCAAGCTTAATGCCATTAACTGGGACTTGAGGGCAATTAAGGTGTTAAACTGCATGGTTTTCGACCTAAATGGTCTGAAAGAGTTTTTAGGGTTACCATATCCCTAATTGGTGAATTACAACTTAGGAAAATCACCAACATGTTTCGACTAAATATAAACACAGGCGACGTCATGTCCGTAACCCAACAATAAAGACTGGTCAAATCTTAAGGTGCAAAGTTGATTTTTCTTCAAAACTTGAGATACATGCGCAATTTTTTTGAAACCGGAAGGTACAAATTATGAGGGTAAAGTTAAGGATAGTTTTATAACTGTGAAAGAAAAGCTATAGTATTAGCACTAACAACATATCCTTCCACTACATGCCAAAACAGTATATATCTCCAAAAATTTGTACTATAGCTTCCTAATTTAGGCAAGACGCAAGCACTGTAATTTGCTTCCTAAGGTAATCCATACTCCTTAACCATCCATTGCACCCTCATTATTGTGAACTATGGTGAGTGGAGAATTAGATAGAATCGAGAATATCCCATCTTTTTTATTTTCCAAATAGATGTCAAAACACGAAATAATCAATCACGGACACTTTCAAACCCTAAATCACCAATCGATTGATGATTGGTGAAGAGACCCTTCTTTTGTTGGCATCAGCACCACCAGCACCATGGTGTGAAATGTTGTTGAATTTCGAGGACTCACCGGATTCAAGACTGCACCTTAGGCGACAAGAAATCCCCCAGCTATGTGGAGCCCCTTTGCTTTGATTATGTTCGGTGAATTATTGCTCTTGTCACTAACTACTTATTCGTATGTTATTTGTCCTAAGTTCGATATTATATGAACGAAAGGATGAGATCAAAGGCTCTGGTAGTGCTGGCCAGAACTCAATGACATGATAGCAACCCACCACTTATTTTTTGGGCTGAGATGGTCAATTATAAGGTTTGATTAAAGTATTAGTTGCTCCAAATTCTTTGCTTTCTTAAAAGAGAATTTCAGCATTCTCACTCCGCAATCACTTTCGATGTTGATAGTTTTGGAAGCTTTGGTCAATTATTGAATTGATGAGTGAGACAATTTTGCTTTTGGCACTTGGATTTAACAAAACCAATGTTCCCTTTTTCCTATAACTATTTGATACACAAAACTTTCTGTGTGATTTACTCGATTTTTCCCCTCAAAAAATCACACTCGTGTTTCATTACCACGTCATAATTATTCCAATGATCCGTCGGGAAACTAATTTACCCATCCTAATTTTTTCTGCCACGTTATTTACTACACTTAATTTTGTAAATTAATCTTAATGTATCTAGCATCATTCCAACGCATGAACACGCGATCCGAATTTGATTACATAAAACGAAGTGCCAGCCCTGGTGTAGAATCACTATAAATTCTCTTATTCAACTCCTTCAATTGAACATTGTACTTGTTCGTGTGCATGTATAATTAGACATTAGTAGTTTTAGATAAATAAATTTTTAAAAAAAGCCATTGGCAGAAGCATGAGAACTATTTTGGAATCCGCTAAAAACTGAGACAGAAGCACAACACTCTAGACAATCAAATACTTAGGGATAAACAAAATTATCTTAATTGCGCCTTATCCCCTCGGAGGTTTCTTTCTTTCTTTTTTATTTTTTCTTTTTTTTGGGAAGAATTAACTCCTTTGGTGAGTTATTGGTCAAACTTCAAATTTTCATCACCTCCTGTACAACTTGGTTGACCAATTGAGGTATGTACATGTGACCGTATGAAGACGGCAGCCCAAAACAAAACCAAAACACATAAGATTACGCAATGAATAATTCATAGATTAGGATATCGTTCACGATTCACGAAAAGCTAACCTACAATTCAATCAAACAAATAGGGGCGACCAAAAATTAATTATTGGTGATCCATAGTCATGAAGGATCCATTTATTTCATTTTCCTAAAACTAATCGCTTATATCGCTTGTAAAAATAAACGAACAAAGAAAAATTCATCGTCCACGAAAATTTTTAGACACAATTTTTTATCGATAATGAAATATTTTTCATCGACTAATTTTTCCAAGCGACACGAGCAATTATTTTTTAAGAAAATACTTTTCAAATGATTTATTTTTCACGAAATAAACAGAGCCGAAATGTCATTAATCTCTCTCTCTTGCAACGTCCGGAAGTCCAACTACCTTTGAAGCTGTATGGACTCGAAGTACCTTTCAATCACTTCGATCTGCCGAGGGGCCCACTTTTGAAATTAAATCTTCGAGGCCCATTCATCCTTGCCGATGTCGTCATTAGAGCATTTTTGATGAATTTCTAGTATACTTTATAGACCCGACTTGCACTTATGCGGAATCTACATTTAGATATTCGTGCTTTTAAAATGATAGACTATTATCATATTTTGATTTCATAGAAAATAAAGAAAAGAGAGCAGTACGTGCGGTTGAAGAATTAGATGTTTATTGCGCAATTTGGAGGACTTTAGTCGCATAAGATTCATATTCCACTAGTGTCACGGAATGGCTGTTCACGTAAGAAACTCTTGCTCTCGAAAATCGATTTTTATATGTCGAGATCGATGCATGCATCATAAACAGGTGATTAGCAATCGATCAAATATCTCCACACGTGCTACCTAGTTTAGAAGATTCTATAATGTTAATTACGACAATCGGTAAAAAAAAAAAAACAATACACAACTGTTAACCTATTTTTGTTGTAGAATTAACACAACCTTTTAAATGTCTAGGAAAAATAATACAACATTTTACCATTGTTGTGAATTTACAACGAAACTTTTAAACGTCTCGAGAAAATAACCGAACTTTTATCACTATTGACAAATTCAGCATCCGCCGATGTTCCATCCATTCTCGTCGCCGCCTCTCCCTCGGGGTTAGATATGAATCGGTACGAATTTATCATATAGCGCAATTAACGAAAAGGGTGTTTTGAATTACACGACTTCACATGATCGCAAACCGCAAATATGACGGGCGAACACGAATCGCCGGCCCTAATTTTTACCATCATTTGATATGGAAGTAAACTTTAACTCACAACAAACCCCCAAAACCCTCAACAGCTCGACTCTCTTGTCCTCCTCAGCCCTAAATTTCAAATTAATTTCGATGAGAAAGAGTTGCACAATGTCATTATGAAGGGGTAACATTCCGTATGTGCATGTTAGCACAACAACAAACACGTTGTTTGACAACAGCAAAACGTCGCGTATGTTTTTTTTCCCTTGGAAACGTTTGACGGTTCACAATTGATTTACAATAATGTTAAAAAAAAAATTTGGGTATGTTTGAGAATTCAGTGTTGATCATGCAACAAATGGTTGAAGGTTGTGTACAACTGTTGCTCATAATGTTTCGGGAAATTCCGGTTGGACCGGCGCGGAGATTGAGGACGCCAAAAACGGGCCCCCCATCAAACGCGCAGTTCCATCTGGGCTTTCATGCCTTACGTGATTTCCCTCCGGATTATTCTGTCGATAAACATCCTTAAATCGCTAATTAAGGTAATAAATCTGATTCGCAACTCGTTCAATTTCCCTTTCGTAAGCAGGTCGCAAGTTAAAAGATTAAATTTTTCAAAACAATTAGCAAGTCAATGATTTCTCCAGTGCTTCCCAATATTCCCTTTGGACAGTCCCATGCGACCTCAAAAGGAGGGTCTAAAACGCCACACACTGTCGACTTTTAGAGGCTATTATTACGCCTGGCTGGCATTCAATTTCAGTCGACTTTCCCGAGAAAACTCTTATCCTCCGAATCTGGCACTTGAATTCGTAGCGTGAATCATGTGAGGATAAGTTTTCCATCTGGGTTCAACCCAAAATCCGAAAAGCCACAGGAAAACAGCACAGCAAACTTTCCTTAAAAGACACGGTTTTTGTCCTCATTTTACCAAAAACTCGACAAATTTTGTAATCTGTTAACTCTCTAATTTTCCTCTCCAAAGAAAGTGAATCGTCACTTGCTTAAAAGAGAACATCACAGCAAAAGGATCTGGCGAGAATGAAAAGACTGGACAATCATAGAGCTTCGGAATTGAACTCATGAAGTTCGTTCTTCTTCATTTTTTTCGGGTTTTTTCAAGTTTGAGATTTTCACAATTTTTTTTTTCTGCCCCTTCGTCTTCTGCTGGACCCAAAGGCCTGAAGGGACACAGATCAGAGGTGTTCTTCCACGTCTCGCTCGAGTCTCTCTCTCTCTCTCTCTCTGGTTCTTTCCCCACTGTACATCGCGGCCAAAATTATTTGTTTTTTTTTAAACTCTACTTAAGATTAAAAATAAAGAAAATAAAAAAGGGAGGAAAAAACGGAGTCCCAGTTTTTTCCCATTTGATTTTTTATCCCTTCCTTCTTCTTCCGCGTCTGTCTTCACTCGATCTTGCCGATCCCGATTCGCTTCGCGACGGCGTTCCTTATGTCGGCCGCCGCGGCCTGCGAGCACATCCCCGCCATGTAGTTCCTCACCTCCGCCCTTATCATATCCTGCATCACCGCCATGAACTCCGCCCTGAACGGCGAGAAGTCGGTTCCGACCAGCGGGGCGGGAGGCGGGTAAGGGAAGATGTTGATGCCGCCGCCGCCGTACCCGCTGGGGTTCTCCGGCAGCGGCACCGCCTGCGGCGGAGCGGCCGCCGGCGTCGGGGCGGGATCCGGCGCTGCGGGCAGTAGGGAGATCGGGTGGGTCGGCTGAGTCGGCTCGGGGGCGACCCGGGTGGAGACCTCGCACGGGTCGGCGACCCCCGGGAGCGACAGGCTCAGCGACGTCGGCGGATCTTCTGTTGACGGGGCCGCCTCGACCGGCGGCGGCACCACCGGGCCGGTCCTCGCGACGGGCCTGTACACGAAGTAGACGCTGGAGTCGCTCATGCCGGACCACGACGGGCTCCCGGGGCTCGGGCAAGGCCCGGCGGAGGCCGACCGCTTCGCCGGCCGCTCCCGGGGGCTCAGGTCAGCGCCGGCGCCGCCGTCCTCGTGGGGGAGGAGGGGGGGCGGCGGGGGGGCGGCGGAGCACTTGCGCTTGAGGGTGGAGTTCCAGTGGTTCTTGATGGCATTGTCGGTGCGGCCGGAGAGGAGGCGGGCGATGGTGGCCCACTTGTTGCCGAAGCGGGCGTGGGCCCGGGCGATGATGGCGTCCTCGTCGGGGGAGAAGGGGCGGTGCTCGACCCGGGGGGAGAGCTGGTTGCACCAGCGGAGGCGGCAGGACTTGCCGGAGCGGCCGGGGACGGAGCGGCTGATGAGGGACCAGTTGCGAGGGCCGTGACGCTGGACGAGGAGGCGGAGGGCCTCGTCCTCCTCGGGGCTCCACGGTCCCTTGATCCGATCCACCTCTTTCCTCGAAGCCATCGAACGAACGCCACCCGCGACGACGGCTCACCCGCCCAAAAAGGAACGATCTTTAGCTCGGATGCACGGCTCGCGAATTGGTGCGTGGGTGAAGAAGAAGGTGGGTTTCGGGCTGGGGGAGAGAGAGAGAGAGAGAGACTAGAGAAGAGCGAGGGGAGGGGGGGTATATGAAGGTGGGAAGGGGAGGGTGGGTGGGGGGGTGACCGGTTGGGCCGGTTGGGCCGGTGGAAGGGGGAAGCGGTTGGGGTTGGGATACAGCTGGCGAGGGGAGGGGGGACACGCGTCGGATCTGAGTGTTGCACTGATTTACACAAGTCGCTCTCTCTCTTTTTTACTTTTCTTCAATCTTCTCTCTTTCTCTCTCGTGGGGGGAGCGTCTGCTGCACTCTCTCTCCCTCTCTCTCTCGTAAGTAAATTGAGAGTCGTTCGGAGGGCGAATGATTGGGGCCCCTTTTGACCTTCTTGGCCCCCTTCTTTGGAGCGCGTCCCTCCTCTCTCCTTCCTCCTCCTCCCTCTTTTTTTTTTCTTTTTTTTTTAATTTTTTCGTCTCGGTTAAATTCGATGACCCAACGGTTTCGTGGTTTCGATGGAAAAGCACGGACTCGATTAGGAATTTGAATCTCCCAGACGAGCTTTCGTCGCGAAATTCGACAAAAAGAAAGGCCGCTCCTTTTTATTTGTTACTTAAGATGTTGGCATGGGCGGAAATCGTCATTTGATTGATCGAAGTTTAAATTTTTTCAAAGCAGCATTTTCCAGAATATCTCCCTGTTTAAGTAAGTTGTTCTTCTTTTGATAATCTCTTTCGGGGTTACAGATGGGTAGTTCCCGCTTGTGCTGACTGGATGGGTGGGTGTATATTCCACTTTTGAATTTCAAAACGGGCAGTTTCCAATTTAGTTCGTTGCGTTTTGTGGATTTTTCCTTTTCGGGGGGACATGAAGTGTAATCTTTATCCTGGTTAATTTGACGAACAGCACAGATAACATTTCCTTCTTGGGAGAGTTGATCCGGTACACGACTGCTTGCCTATTGTATCTTTTGAGCAAAAGAAGTACCCTTGTTATTTCACTGCTTGAATTGTTCTTGCACCAAAGACAGCATTTAATTACATCCGGAGTCATTTCGATGCCGATAGACCCGTGACATGGTCGGGTCGGATTTAAGTCGGGTCAAAAATAGTCCAACCCGAATTGACTCGTTTAATCCGTTGGACTCATTTTTATGCAATACAAATCTAGTGAATTTTATTCGACTCAATTCATATCATGTTCATATTGCTAAAACACCTCTATATTTAACTAAATTTAGGATAGTTTATACCCAAATTGAGGTGAGAGACTATGACCAAAAAAAAAACCTACGATGAGAGCACGGAGTGAGCGAACGCAAGTTCGAGATAAAGTCATAAAGGTAGGTTAGGTCCAAGTAAATTGTAAACCCATTTAATACTCATTATTTTGGGTTTTACCATTTTAAATTCATTCATAACCTATTTACTGAATATAACAAACTAAATAACAACTAAATAAGCAGCTACCCACATTTTCTAGGGTTTTCAGCTCCCTATGTTTCTTCCTGACGATATGCCAAAATTACATTATTTCACCCTTTAGAAAAATTAGGATTTAAATGAATTATTGAAAAGCTTTAGTTTTTAGTGTCCTTTTCCCCAATGGAAAATAGTCTTGATTCTAAACTTTGAGGTTTGTTTAGTTTCATTTATTGCGGCTTTGAAAAATTGCACGCGCGCCAAACAAGTTGTTTCAATATTTTCATGACAATTTTATGACCGAAAACTCTTAAAATTACATCAAAATTGTACATCGAAACTTGATCAATTTGATTAGATCCTCATCAATACACTTAATTTCCCATAGTGATCTCTTTTCGATGCATATCGGAAGAAGGGCCTCTCGATTCCATACCTTATACCGAGTATTTGTTGTTAGTCGTTAAGTTAACAATTATTATTCGGAAAAAAAAAACTAGACTGTTGCATTGGTAAATCATATCTTAAATTTTCTACTCTCAATGACCCGATACCCGTTAGGCGTCGAAATTATGCGAGGATTTGGCATTATATGAATAATGTCACAATCGAGAAGACATAAAAAAAATCGAGGTAAAGGTTATCAAGACAAGTCTAGAAAAAACGATCAAATCGCACGTTCCAAAAATAAATTAGACATGCACATTGAAAATGCATTCCAGGTCAAGAATAATTTCGAGCACAATCCAGAACTTTTGTGGGGGGTCAAATCACACAATTCACAAAATCTCCGGGTCAAAAGTGAAAAGAGCTCCAGAAGGAGGACTCCCCAAACAATAAAACGGTTCGAGTGGGACGGAAAAAAAAACACAAAAGAAGAAGAAGCACAAATCCAAGGCACAAAGGGACACGGGGAAAGTCCCACATCACCCACTGCATCGCCATCACTTCAACATGATATGCATGGGCCGGTGGAGGCGAGTGCCCGACACGCTCCCACGCGAGCGCGTGCCCCAACAAACCACGGGCCTCGCCTCCCCGCAGCGGTAACAGCAGCAGCAGCGAGCAGCGAGCAAACCGGCACTGTTCTGGAAGTTAATGGAAACCGAAACACCTAACATAACCATAATTAATTAATGACAAAACAAAGAATATCGCGAGACCAAAAACACGTCATTAAATAATTTAATGATTTTTTTTTCCGAGCGGATAATAACTAACGGTTAAGCCTGCGGGGTCCGACTTTGACCGGAGACTTCTTCCAGGCTGTCGAGCATTATCGCTGCTGTCCTGTCCGTTCTGTGTCGCGTATAAGATAATATATATAAATATTTATTTATTTATTTATTTTATCATCAAAGAAGGAACCAACCTTAAATGCGATTAAGGAAAAATGGAGAACCAACGGCAGCACGGAACTGCTGAGCTGGCGCAAAACGACAAGAGCGGTCGCCGATTCGGAGGGCGAAGTGCCGGATGCCGATGCCACCCTGTCAGGTCTAGCCTGGGGGATCTCCCACCGTAACGTAACGGCCTTTTCCTCCCACCCCCCCCTGCCCCGACCCGACCCGACCCGACCCGAATCCTCCCACCGACACCTGCCCGTCACCCGTGCTCCCCACCCAACGGCCCCCCGTACGACCGAAACCGCCTCGTCCGGTCATGCATGTTTAGCTCTCTTCTTTTTGGTGAGGACCGTTCCTCCTCTTATGTGTGTACTTGTCGATGGGTCGATTTTGAAACGTTGATTATACACGAGGCAAGGAAAGCAAATTATTTGAAACTTATGAACTTCTTTTTTTCTTTTTAACTAGTTGACAAATGCTTTGTTAACGAAGCCACGCATGCCCTCGAAATACTACTTAATCGCATTCGATGTGGTTCGAAGGCATAAGATTAGGGCTTATTTATACTGATAGCACAGAACACGAGGGTAGCCAGTACGGTGAGACCTCATCAAGGTATTGCTCGAGAGGTCGCTCAATATGTGCCTCCGGAACACTAGCTAACAAAAACCCCTTTTTTCTGTAACGCAATTAGCATACTTGGGCATATAATTAAAACGCTCGTTAAAAGCACGGTCAAAGATATTATAAGTCGACGCGCACGCTCCCCCACGGAGAGGAGGGGACCTTCCACGGAGCTTCGTGGGGACAAGATCTCGAGACCCAATTAATCAAAGGGGAACCCAGTATTTAAGGTCAATCAATTGAGGATTTTGGGAGAGCTAGGGATGGGGATTAGGATTAGGGGAATAAAGAGGATATTTTCGATCTGATTAAATTAATACCTTTTTTTTGGGACAAAAATTAAATTAATAATTAAAAAAAAGGGGAGAAGTTGGGTGGGAGGATGGTTTCGTATTAAACGAGGAGGAGATGTCCGGATCCGGTTTTCTGTTACAGGGTACGACGTACATGCTCGCACCTAAAATGCCCGCCGTTTGGTACGGGGGGAAGAAAGACCGAAGAAAAGTTATGTCTTTGTTAGGATGATTCTTCGTGTCGCTCGAACCCTCTTTTTGAATGCCATGTATGTTTGGCATTGAAGATTTGGCCATGTCGTGAACGTGAAATTATGCTGGGCATTCAATGCAATTCCCAAACCAACTGCCCCCCTTTATTTTGTTTTCTTTTTTTCTTTTTTTTTCGCCCTTTTGGGTTGTTACGAAATTGGAGGCGCGTTCTCATTTGCAGCTTAGGATGGAGCACTCTAGGTTTCTTGTAGAATTTTATTTTTTTTTACTAAAGGAAAAAAAATTAGAATATCGGTTACTATAAATATTAGTGTCCGTATAATTTTTTAAATTTTTTAGAAGCGTTTGATAGTAAAAAGGATGTAAATTTACCAGAACGTACAAATCTTTGAAGGCTTTTAAATGTGTTATATTATTCGATCGCTTAGTTCGATTAAAACTAGAGGCATTCTGATTGCTTGATAGCCATCTGGTTCTAATGACAGTCGATCGAAACGCAAACATCTCGCGCTGTGGTTCGTCGTTTTTGTGTTATGTTCGGGAAATTACTAAAGCGTGTATCTCTTTGGTGTAAACTATTCGATTTAAGTGATTCGTGTGTTTTCAGAAAGTTTAATTTTTAAGTGTTCTTAAAACACATATGACATCACAATTTCTTGCAGTTTGACAAATTTAACTAATGAACACAAACCAACCGTAGCATCAGTCCAAAACAATAGGAGTTAGCGAGCATTTAGCTTGGTGACTCGCCCTTATTTCGACTCATTTTATTGTTTAGGGTTCTTGTTAAGTTCCAAATTTTGTCCGGACAAAACTTTCATACTTTGTCTTATTCCAATGCCTCTTTTATTAGTTAATGAGAACTCTGATCAAATTTGGCTGTTGATCACCCGATCGATCCGATTCTTAATGCACCAAAAATCTTGTTACTTGCATTTCATGAGAATGCTATATGATTAGGAAAACTTACAAAACTTTTCTACATTGTCAAGATCGAATGATCCGATTAGAAAAATATAATATCTTAAAATTCTTTGGTCAAATATAAATGTTGAAAGAAAGCTCTTCACGAGAATTGTCAAAATTTTACTCTTAATCCCGAGATCACATTTGTACAAAAACGATGAAGGAAAAGAACCAAAAGTGAATTCGGACCAAAATATATGGACCATTTTAATAATGTATCCAAGAAAAAATTAAACCAAATCATACAAGTTTAGACCATATCTAGAATATATCACCGGGATATGCTAGATATCGAAGGACGCCTAATTAACTACTATGCCTTAATGAAATTTTTGTAATATCAATTATCTTACTAGTATGATAGGGAATTGGTAGGGAGTAACGTGGAGGCTGTGAAGACAATGGTGACGATAACAACGAGCTAGACTTTGACGTCTAAATGCTAAGCTGAGTTGATTAGAGTTTTCTAATTGCAAGATTTTTTTTATGGTTAGGATATGTAGAATGATTATAGAGGCATTTTGAGAAGAAAAGTGGGCATCGCGCAAATTCAACATTTAATGTGAAAATTCGCGGTAAAAAGCTTGTGATTTGAGATATAAAGGAGGGGCAAAGCAAAGTTAGTCTAAACCGCGATGAGGATTTTCACTATTTTCCCGTTAGATAATCCACGGTATGCAATTACAAAATGGTGAAATATAAGTAGTAATTTCGATTTGTGTCAAAAAGATTTAAAAAAGAAAAAAGAAAAGAGAGAGCTGTAAAATCGGCCGTTACTTTTCCTCAGCAGGTGCAAAAGTTTTACCCGGCATCGGAGAGCTGGCTTTGACTCTTGACCCGTCTTTCCGGAGATTTTTTCCTCAGAAAAAAGGCTTGATAAAATATTTACAATTATTACCTTATAAAAAAAGATAAAGAACAAAAAAAATAAATAAATAAAAACGAGATATGGGCGGAAGGGAGAATCCTACTTTAAAGCCCTCGCAACCGTCGGATGACGACACCTGTCAGGCGATCCCACGGCCCTGATGTTTTTCCCCGCATTGATCTCATCTCTCCTCCGCGTGGGGTGAAGCGAAGGCATGTGCGGGGGGGGCGGACGACTTTATCACGTGCCCGGGCCCGGCATAAAGGAGACACACGTGCGACTTGCGCCCTCCCAGAGCAGCAGGCGAATTTTCAGACAATAACCTCAAATTATTATTAAAAAAAAAACTAAAAATGAGGAGAGGTTAATCAATTGAAAAAGCAAATTACAGCTCTCCCCTCAGATGAGCCCCTTTTGGCGAATAATCCAAAGGTAGGCAGCGGACAGCGGAAAATTAATTTTATAAAAAAAAACAGAAAAAAAAAGAGAAAAGGAAAAACGAAGCGAAAACGGGGGGAGTACGATCTAGGCAACCGTGTCGTACGATTCCGTGAATAAAGTAGGGGGCGGGTTGGATCGCACGTGATGGGGAAGGATCGCCGGGGGTTTCCTTTCGCGCCGATCGAGTGAGTGGTGTTGGGTGGGTGGGTGGTGGGTTGAGTTGTATTCGGGTTCCCTTCCTCGTTCCTTCCTTCAGGATCTGATTATTATTGACGTTTTTGGTGAACTTTTCTAATTATGTGTCAATTATTGGGAAGAAGGTGGCTCTTTTTTGGGCGTTCATGAATTTTTTTTTCTCGAATATTATTTGTATGAGAATTTGTGATTTCGGGGATTCTGAGCTCACGGAAGAAGTCGTGTCCGTTCGGCTATAGTCAATTACTGATATATCGGTTTTGGGAAAAGAGCTGCTCGCTTCCTAAACGAGCCTCTGATTGATGGGTGACGCACTTAAGTAACATCCTACACGACTTTTACTTATGTGCATCAGACGATATTAGAATATATGTGATTGGTGAATTGGAGTTAAGGGGCGTTGGAACTTAAGAATTGTTTCTTTAAAGCCCCATCTGTGTGTGATATTTGAGTAACTTTTTTTTTTTCTTTTACATCTGGACTTACATAATGCATGTTGAATAGAACGACTTGAATGTATCCATATAGGGATTGATTGAGTTAAGACTTGCGATGAAATCTTACCTATCACACATGGACAGGGAGGTCAATTTTGAAGTCGACAATGGAAATTATTACGACGTGAATTGATCATCGACCAGCTATTAACCATGGACAGGTATTGTACAAGCTAACTCTCAAGTGGATGGCTCGGCCATGAGATATTCAAATATGATGTGGTAGTGTACTACGTAGGATGATCGGCGATGATTAGACTACAACGATTTCCATTGAAAATTGAACGGAAAAGCTACACTATAAATTCCGTATAAAAGTTTAAGACTAAATTGACAAAATTAAAAAGTTGAGGACGAAATTGATATCCGTATAATAATTTTATGATTTTCTCTTCTCTTCTTTTGCATGCATCTAATATTCAGGAAAAGAAAAGAATGCTGCATGGATAAGAACAATAAAATCAAGCAGTTGATTTTTGGGATTCAGTTTGAAGTGATCGTTGAAAGGACCTCGATCACGGAAATGCATCAAGAAGTCACGGTATCTATCTCAACTGCGATTTCTTTTAGATTATCTCCCCAGAGCTTCATTGGATATTCCCTTTCCGAAAATTAAAGCTGATAATTTGCAGGCCTAAATATTTCGTTCGTGTCTGATGGAAAAAAGAAAAGAAAAGAAAAGAAAAAGAAAAAGAAAACACGATTCGTTCGGAAATATATGCGTGCCCAGATGCTTTTTGATCGGCAAAAAAGGGTGGAAAGAAATGACCGGCGTCCATGTTCCCCCCGAACGTTTATCACACGAGCTCGACATCTGCGACGAAAGATTCGATTTGAGCTATAACTGCCGTGCGTTTCTGAGAAAGCATGCACTTGTCTGTACTTTGCAAGGACAAAAGAGGTCTTTCAAGAAAAAGAAGTAACGGGAGGCAAGAGTTTTGGCGTCCTGTTAATGTGGATTTGCTCTTCCACATGTTAGATTTGGTTGTTTCCGGTACGGCGATGGTATTGAGGAGTCGAACTTAGGCGCACATCGCCAACTGGCAACGCCGTTGTTATTGGAGTAGGAATTTTTGGTGTGTGCTCATCGCTAACGAATATACGACATCAGTGATTTTGCTTGACAGATCCATTCACGTGGAACGAATGCTTGTTTAACCATACTGGTGCTCCGTTGATCCTCTTTATTTTCTAGGTTTTGCTTTGTTTTGCAGTATTTTGGACTTTGTTTGTCGCGAGTTGCTTTGTCATGAAGTCTATGTACTTCTCATGTATCATCTAAATACAATTTCTTTCGACAAAAAAGAAGAGGAAATCAATGTTATGGGCTGTGTAAATAATAACCATTACTCGGAATTAGTGTTTGAAAAAGCAAACGATTTTCCCCCTTAATCAATTAGCCATAATCAAACCAATCATACAAACTGGCGATCATTTCGAGGTACACGTTACCTTATCAATCAATTAACTGGGTATCTCGTAAGTCATATCCAACACGGGACATTAGGATGTCATACTTTATTTATCCATTTTGCCATTTGATGGATACGGATTAAACTTTGAATGCCAGGAAAAATTCGATTCAAATAATGGTGTGAGTATTACCGCGAGTTCATCACTAATTAGATATCTTGTCTCGTCTTTATACACAGTATAATTTTGGAAAGCTTTCTTGTTTTTCCTTGAATTTTTCCATATGACAAATTCAAATGATGGGCACGAGTAATGACAATAAAACAGCTGCCAACAGAAAACGACCCATCGGTAGAACAATCAATCTCGAGCCAAAAGAGATGTATGCATCAATAAATCGAATTTGCTATTTGATTTTAGAACAATAAAACATGTAATTGCAATCCTATAATTATTTAAGTAAATGATGTAAACCCAAATGAAAAACCATTTGTTTTTTTTTGTCCCAAAGAAACAAAACATATAGTTATTCTTTAGTGAACTTAATATCCAATTAAGACATAACGTTAAAAGCATAATGAGTAGTAAACTTTAAACGAGCTGAATTATTCGATAGGCTTTCACGTTGATACCACAATTGAGCTCTACATCAGAGATTAAAACATGGATCAGTTAATTCTCGATACCCACTTTATTATCTCGACTACAATCCAAAAGCCAAAATTAAAATTGAAACTTATATTAGAAACTAAATAAAAATAAATCGAAAGTATCGTTTTTTCTTCGGATTATTTTATATAAATTAATCATGTTTGCGTACTTGATATGACATATATTCCTGTTTTTGTTAGTCGGACTACCGGTTCAATGGCTGCGTGATTATTATTTACTCGAAATGATTTTATTTATTTATTTATTTTGCTTATGGTGTTCTGAAAGTGATATGAACCGAGAAAAATTCACAATAAAGAAAACGAGACGTAACTAGCTGAGGTTGGGCCTTATAGCGACCCTTCAACTAATCTGCACGACTTATTAATAGAGCGGTAACTGTCTCAACTTCCGTGCATTTGTCCTGGGAGTTTCTTAATGAAAAGAATGGACATGAACCTAATCGCCGATAATGTTGAGATTAGCTTATAAAATTAATTTATTAAATTGCATGGCGCAACTTTTCCACCGGATATAGACTTGCCCTGCCTATAGAAAAATATATTGGATATTGAAATTCATTAGGTAGGTTGCTTTGGTAAGCAGTTCGGAATCACGTCAACGAGGTTCTCAGGGTATTTATTAAACATACTTAGTCAAGAAGGATTCGATTTTCTGAATATTGATTATGCACGACGCATCACAAGCAAAATGATTAAAAAATTTAAAAATATATTATTTCAAATCGAGTGAACTTATAAAGAGGGTATATTAGTCCATTTCCAAAATGGGTTAGCAAGTGTTTTCCTCTACTTTTAATTTAACTCAACTAATTCCCCGAGGGCACTTGCTAAAACGACCTTTTCCAATACTCTGAAATTCTGTATAAACATGGGTAATCAACATGTTCTCACAACAAATATATTTACAATCCATTATTTTCTCACTCAGTCTCTTGAGAGTTTATCTTTGCTCCTAGCAAACCGTACTTAAATTTATTTTCTTATAATTCTCATACGAAATATGGACAATACTACGAAAAGCCCCAAATTAGTACATTTGTGACAAATTTATCCTAAACTAATTTTTGAGTACCAAAAACTCCAAACCGATACGTTTATAATAAATTTATCCCAAACTAATTTTTTAACCACATAAAATCCCAAACCGGTATATTCGTGACAAATTTATCCTCAATTAGTTTTCGTTAAATTGGTTGAATATCACGAAAAATTACAAATTGATGTACCTAACTGGTATACATGTTAACTGCTATAAGTCATTCGACTTAGCAATTTGACACTAAAATTTAACGAAAACTAACGAAGATCGGTGCATCAATTCAGAATTTTCGATGATCAAAAGGTTAATTCGAGATAAATTTATCGCAAGTACATTAATTTGAGCCTTTTCGTGTTATTAGTCATTTTCAACCGATGGAATAATGTTATGGTATGGAATTTCGCGTCCTAGAGATTTCCATAAGACGGATTCGGGGACCACGGCGCTCCAAATCAATGAGAAAAACGACAAAGAGAAGAAGGAAGGCCCTCGAGCATTATTCATTTCTCTCTCTCTCTCTCCTGCATTATTGGTCTCCGCCGCACGCGGAAAACGTGCGGTTATTTGCAACCGTGCCCTCGAGCAACACGACAACCTCCGACAGTTGTAAAATTGGAAAAAGAGAGAGAGAGAAAGGAGGGGGGGGGGGGTTGGTTTCCTGCCGCTCTTCCCAACGCACCCCGCACACGCGGTCAATTCCGGTAGCCGCCACGTCGGCGCGCGGCCCCCCCCAACCGAAAAACGGCTCCTCGTCATCATCCCCCCCGGCCCGAATGGGGCCGAGCCGCGGTCGGACCCCTCGGGTTCGCGCCACGTCGTCACGGGGCCGTTGGTCGCTTCCGCCCCGCCGGTGGGCCCCCACCGCTGTCCTTCTTTTGTCGTCTTCCCGGCTGACGTGGCGGCCGAGCGAGCATCCCCTCCCTCACTCCCTCCCTCCCTCCCCAGCCCGACCCCACCGGCCATGAACCCCTTTCGCCCCCGGGGAAGAATAATAATAATTAAGAAAACGATTTTATTTTTATTTTTTTTTATTTTTGAAAATTCGTTAAAGGCACTTTTTTGAAAAATATAGGATTATAGAATTGGGTTCGGTTTCCAAAGCGATGATGGAGTGTTTTTCTCTTTCTACGTTTTTTTCTTGTGGGGTCGGAGAAGATGATGGAGTTGAAATAGAGGATAAATGAACGGGCTACTATATATAAATATATATAATTTTAGATCCATCATGAATTTATATCATTCTTTTTGTGAAAACCTTACCTTTGATAAAGACTTTTGTTTATCTGGATATTTTAACAATACCCCTTTTTTTTCAACAGGACCTGCTTTATATTACTAAGACATCTTTAATTTTTTTAGTTAATACCATAAACAACGTCAAACTGGTACACTTCTGATAAATTTATCCACAGCTAATTTTTTGACTAAAAAAAATTTAAAACTGATATATTTGCGATAAATTTACCCTATGATAATTTTCGGTAAATTTTACCGTCAAATTGCTATTGGTGTGCCAATTTGGGGATTTACCTTTCGTTTATCGCAATGTACCAATTTTTGATTTTTTTGTGATATTAATATAATTTAATGGAAACTAACATAGGGTAGATTTGTCATAAATGTATCAGTTTCGGATTTTTGGTAGTAAAAAAATTATTTTAGGTTAAATTTATCACCGGTGTACAAAAAATTAATTTAGAGTAAATTTGTCACAAGGGTACTAGTTTGGGTATTTCATGATTTACCGATTTGAGATTTATAATGACATTACATATAAAAAAAGTTTCAATTTAGATTTATAATGATATTACACATAAAAAAAGTTATCAATAACGTAACCAACTCTGAAGACGCATCGATTCGTAAAGGGTACGTGCCTAACCTTTCGTATCATCGAAGGAAGGCTCTAACCAAAACATCTCGTTTTTTTTTTTGGCTAAAACAACAAAAACATCTCGTTAATGATAAAAAAGAAATTATTTTTTTTTCTTTTTTAATCTCCTTTTTCCGGGTGGAATTTCAGGAATAAAGAAACGCTGCTGTCGGCTTTCGAAGCGTCAAACCGATGGATAAGCGAAGGGCACGCGACGTCGCGCTCGGGGGGGAGGAGGGAAGTTCTTTGCTTTTTCTTTGCCAGCTATAAGGCACTTCGCATCGGGGTTATCAAATTATTTTTTTTTTCAGAATATTATTATGAAAAGAAAGAATTGATTTATGAGGCTTAGTTTGATCGAATATTATTATTATTAGTTTCTTTTGCTTGGAAAAGAATTATGAAAAAAAGCGAAAATAATTGGGGGGGTGAGCTTTTGGAAAGGGACAGCATCTGCAGCAATTGCGTGGGGGATCGCAACCCATGATTCCCGCCCATCACCCAAAAGCCGTATGCATCCGTCGTACTGTGTAAGCTTGTACCCTCAAACTCTACTCTTCTTCTCTCTCTCTCTCTCTCTATCTCTATCTTGCCCTCGTGCGCATTCTTTTCTTCTTTCTTTTTTTTTTAACAGGATAAGATAAGATTGCACCAGGAGATGGATGGTGTCTGATTGATTTTGGCGTTTTATCTTTTGGTCATGTTGCTATGTTTAACTATTGTGAAGCCACGGTCACTGAACATATGAAACGTGGAGATAAAAAGGTGTTCTGAGCAAAAATGTCGTGAGGGAAAGTAGAATGGAAGTCGAGTTGATTTTAATTGTTAGTCGTTTGGTTACTTAACGGGCATGTCCGGAGAAATGTTTTTGACGGAAATTTCGATTGTGACGAATGGTTGGAGATGTATGAGCGTAGAAACTCGTAGATATTTAATGGAGTTTATGAATAAATTTGAAGGACGGAGGAGGAGAAGATGAGTATGGCTTTCATTGAGATTTTTTCGACATTTGTTTTGTGGCTTTTGACTTCGGCTTTATTCGAATGGCTTGAGACCATCCGGAAAAGGACCGTCCTAGCGGTCCTTAAATTCTCTTATTTGGTTTGATGCGGGGCGACAATGTGTACCTTTCCAGTTCTCAAACTTCCCCCCCAATTATGGAATATCATCTTGAGAAGTACTGGGATGGAGTTGAATGCCGACCACAACGGTTTGCGGATTTTGGTCTTTGGAGACCTGATCAACCCATTGAGATTGAACTAAACAGTACAAGTCAGTTTGAAGATTCAAGGCCCACCGGAATTGATTTACGCAATGGTTGAATCACGTGGTAATAATGCATTCGAAATATTTAGCAACGAGAGAAGAAAATTTCGAAACCCAAAAACGTAAAATCTAATTGGGATACATTTCACGTGAACGTCATGATTGATCTATTAAGTCACTCGATCGCGTGGTTAATGCTTCAAATACTTTTTTCTAAGGATGTAAAACGAGGAAGCAACCTCTAGGAATTCACTAGGTCCAGCGGCCATGGGGTCGGGATCTAGCTAAAGAGGACGGGATCAAATCTCAGAAATAGGAAGAAGAACGAGAGCAGTAGAAGTTAAGAGAACTGCAAAATTAGAGGGAGAAAACAAAGGGGTTCTGAGAGCCAGAGCACATGTTGGGTAATGAGGGGACAAACTTATCTCGAGCAGATTCATGAAACTTTAGGTATAAACGCATCAACAAAATGGGCGTCCATAGGCGAAATACCAAGGTACTTAGCAGATGCAAGATTTCTTTATTTACTCGTATACATATATGTGTATCGTAAGTCTGCAAATTTTAAAGTTAGGTAGCACAACTTCTGGAAAGTTTCCGTGAGCTGCTCCAATTAGGGCTGTGCAACTGGTCTAATTCTTGACCGCCTATAGAAATAGGTCCGGTCGGAACCTATACCGTGTGAGTAGGTTTCCAAATTGTGGGCGCTAGAACCCCACTCACTTGGGAGCTTGTTAGAACTTGCCTTATGAGATTGGAAAAGAATGATTTACCTTTTTTAAATGAGCTTAACTTCCTTATCGCTATGCATTTCTATTTATTTTATATTAATATTTTATTTTGAGCTGTTTTGTTACTCACATTATTTTGTCTTGATTTTTTTTTAAAAAATGAAGCAAAAAGGAAAAGAAAAAGAAAAAAGAAGCCAGTTTCCGGATAGACTCTAGAGCCAAACTGTACAAGCAAGGTAGGTTCCTGGACAAATAGTAAGGTCCAATTTTCAAAAACCGGGAACAGGGTAGGTTCCGCATCTGGATCCTACTCACTTACGAACAATCACACACTCCTAGCTCCAATAATGGGAGGCACTGCCAGTGTGGGATGTCTGCAAAGTATAAAGGCCACAACATCCTTTTCGCGGATTACTACCTGAAACTGTACCCAAGTTAACCATGACCCAAAGGACTTGCGTAACATGTAACATGGACATCAATCTGTAGAGTCGCTGTTTGTAAGTTAAGCTTTTCTTTCTTCTGGCCGGAAAAAAAGGGGCTAAAAGAAATGAACAAAAAGAAAAGAAGAAGAAAAAAAGGAACATTTTCACCTACTCAAAAGGGATAAAATGAACTTCTTTAATTCCTCTCTGTTCCTCCATGGGCTTGAATAACACCGCACACGAGTACGCTTCTCTTTGAATTTCTTTATGCACAGACCATGCACAACTCTTTCAAATTCCTCGTTCTTCCAGGGCTCCCTGACCAGGGTAAATGCCTCATTTTAGGTTTTTCCGACCATTTATTGCACTTTAAATAGTTTAATAACGTCCAAGCTCGTTGACAGAAAAGGGATTTTTTTCGCTTTTAATCGCAACAGTTCATAATATACAATGAAAATACAGAAAAAAGAATAAAATCAATAAGGGGAGAGAGAAAGAAGATACTAGCTCTGGTAGCTGCTAATTATGCCGATCCCCTAATTTTACAAGATATACACTTTGATGTTGCAAGTGCTCCTTCACGTTCGAATCCACAAGGAGATGATGAGCAAGGAGATGATAGCTAGTTAAAGGAACTTCACAAATGTGTAGCCTGGATTATGGTCGAGTCGAGGTTTGATTTCAACCAGGTCTCAAATCTTCCTTTCAGTTCACCAAGCAGGTGCGACAAATCCTGCCTCCATGACCAAGTAGGATTATTAAGGGCGCGAATGGAATTAAGACAGACGAGGAGGGTACCACCTTCATGCAAAAGGACCTGCATTTTGGTCAAAACAACCGAGTTATATGTACCCAGAACAAAGGCCAGGGATGCAATTGGAATGTGACATTGGGTCAATGTGAAGACTTAAGGAGGCATTGCAAGAAAGTATGCATAGTGTTCTTCTAATGAATTGTGGTCATTGGACATGTACTTAGCGTCAGTAACTCCGTGATGCCCCAGTCAACTAAGAAAAACATCTCTGTCACACCTTAATCTAATCGTATGTAACTGTAGGAAATAATAGAATGACAGTTCCATATGCACATGGAAGTTACACTATGCACCCTATTGCAATGGGGTGACAATGTGAGAGAAACTGCACTATGCCCCAAGCTGCAGCGGTTAGGATCAACAGAAGCCCAACGAACAAGCAAAGACGGACACATCACCGATGTGAGTTAATTTGGTCAAGGACATATTGCCATTATCAACTCACAAGGTAGACTGAGGAAATATCGAGAATGGCTCAGAGCAAAATGATCAGAATGAATCATACCGTCAGCCACAAGGGAAGAAAACCCAATACAGATGGTAAGGAGGCCAAAAATATGCAAGATAAAGCAAGAGCCACATTCTGCTTAACCTGCAAGTAGATACTGTCAGAAACCATGACATGGATGTCCATACGGGAGATACAAGGGACAAGCATTCTTAGAAGACATAGACAAGAATAAATGATCATGCATCGAAGTACCAGGGACGTCGTGTGCCGTGACTTGGCAATAGAGAATGGAACACCCGATATGTTATCTCGCAGCAACAGCACGTCAGCAACAGCGACAGCGGTTGCACTAGCACGTTGAGCAAGCACGATGCCCACCGTAGCAGCAGCAAGAGCAGGTGCATCATTAATACCCTCACCAACCATAATAAGGCCTCCCCCTGTAAACAAATTCCAAAATACTTTACCTTACGGTGACATATTGTGCAAATACATTATGAAGGAAGAATCAAACTTTATCCCCAATAACAAATCCAGTTGTAGAGTATGTGGCTCAAAAGATGCGAAAGGAAGGGAGAAACTAAACCGGTATTCCAATAAACACAATGGAAGCCTATCGAGCAATAGCAATAAAACTGGCGCACCAACTCCATTTTGGAAAGCAGATATCTTGAGTTTAGCCATTAAAATGAGTAATCAATCCAACGGAGAAAAAGCATCAAGAAGAAGAGGAACTTGCAACTACTAATTCGTTTAATATTTGATACAGAAGAATCATCAAACAAGTATGTAGAAACCAGGGGTCAATATGCATCTGATGGTTTCCATGAGCGTAGGCAACAGTTGAAAAATTGAGTGTGAATGGAAAGATGCTTCTCGGTAGAGTGGAAGCAACCAACACAAGACATCATGTGTCAAACCTTTTCTGTTCTGAATTGTCAAGAACACCAAACGTGCGTCCATTTTGGACCTTGATAGTCCATGTCTATGAATAATCAGTTAAAGCCAACTCATGGACCCCAAGGATGCCATTGTATTCACCCAAAAAATATAAACTAAAAAATTCAGGGGAAACGGTCAATAAAATTAATAATTAGCAGATTCGAAATGAAGAACACAAAAAAAGCAATTGCTACTCATGGAAACAAACTACATATCCATAAGCACAAAAACCTATTGTAGAATGTGATGAATCCAAGAGAGTTAACAGGTCAATTGCTACTTATCAAACAAACTTTGTGTTTATAAGCACAAAGCCACAGCAGTCATCATTCATCAAGAGTGACTTTAACTTCAGGTTGGAAGATCACCTGTATCTCTTGAGATGCTTCTTATGTAATTAAGCTTATCCTCAGGCTTCAGGCCACAATAAACTTCATCAATACCTACAGAATTTGCTACTCTCCATGCACTTGACTCATGGTCACCAGTCAACATTATTACACGCAGATTGGCTTCATCTTTCAATGCCGCAATCACTTCTGCAACCCCTTGCCGAGGTCTGTCCTCAAGATGAATGAGTGTTATCTGCATAAACTTATAAGCAAGCTGAGTATAGTACTTCAATTTTGCCAAAAGTAGAGCTATTGAACGCGTAGTTTCAATCCATAATATCTATACAAGCCACATAAGTCAGATTCGAAGAGTGGGTGTCAGGTGTCAACATGTATCCCAACATCTTAGCCGTCCATTTTCCAATTTATGGTATATGTAGACCCACCAGCATATAAATATACACGACCTTTGCTGTACAACTTCGTTGAAAGTAAACACATTTTACTAACACAACAAGGAATAACAGCATCACTTGAGCATTACCTTTTTATTAACAATAAGAGCAGCATGAACTAAATCCCTTCCATAAGAAGATGCAGTAACAGCCTCCTTTATCTTCTTTGATTCATTTTCAGATTTAACAAATGAAGTTATAAAGTCGATGGAACCCAGTGATGCCTTCAAACTTTTGCCACCTCCACTTCCTGCCTATGGTGAAACAGAGAAAACACACTCTGATATCAGTGAAATGCAAGTTAAGGGATACAAACAACTCCCTCTCAGTCTAGGATTTGTTGTACCATCCATGTGATGATAAAGGCAGAAAACTGACATTTGTGAGACATACAGATGCCAAAGGAATATAATATAAAATTATGTTCAGTGAAGATAAGAATCATGTTGCAATGGAAGAAAATGGCATTGTTATGTGACTCACGCCATTGTACTTTGCTCGAGCAGGCATCTAGAACAATGAACTGCATCTCATTTGATTATGCTAGTGAAAAATTGAGATGATTAAAGTTGCTGAGAAAATATCCATTGAGTAGAGGTTCTTTAAAGCTCATAACATTTGTGAGAAAGCTCGTCTTCATAATAAATGTTCACCAGCTGCAAATCTCCAGATCAGTGTCCTTGATCACCATATTTTGCAGATGAAAACTTTCAGTTTGAATAAGCCAGAAATAGTTTGGCTCTCCAAAACCAAGAGGCCAAAATGCTTGAATCAAGCACAAAGTGAATGTTAAGAGGCCCACGCTTAGCCCATCAGCATATCATAATAATAGGTGATAGTTGCCTGAAAATAATAGATTGAGAAACAGATGATACTGTAACTATAATCAAGCTCAGAAGTGAGAACTAGAGAGGGAAACTCTTTCCTCCCTGTAAAACTAATGGCCAACGCCTGAAGGTTCCAGCTGACACGATCGTACGTCTAGGTTGGAAATCATCTGTGGCTGTTGTTTGGGTTGTTAATGAATGCTTAGGAAGATGATTGAAAGAAAAAGTGAGGATAGACCCATGCTCAATTTTTCACCATCCCTTATGCTCTTTTTCCACAACTCAATTGATAAAAATGAGCATAATGATCGAAAATAAATCTCTGCGGTTAACTTTGCTTGGACTTTCCATCAGACTAGACCTATTAAAGGAAACCTCAGAATGGTAAATAAAAACAACATCCATTGTGATGTTCTTTTACAATCGAAATGAAAACAATTGTCAGTAATTTAGACAACCTGAAAGCTCTAAACTTCACAAGATCAAGCATTTGATCCAATTAGAGCTAAACTTTCTTAAGATTGGAAGTTTATCCTTTAAAATGATCTATGGCCCTCAACTTATGCTCCAAACTTTGTGAAGTCCTTTTAGGATCAAATGAACACATTTATAAGTAAGTTAGACAATTAGAAAATTCTTCACCTTAAAGTCAAGCATTTGACCCCAATTATAGCTAAACTTTTTTAGGATTCAAAGTTCGTCCTCTAGTATGAACTATAATCCTCAACTTGTGCTTGTGAAATTCTTTTTAGGATAAGGGGACAAACACACTAAAAATTCTTAAGTGTAGCATGAATAGATTTCTGTGGCAGCAGAGAACTATGCCAACGGCTTTATGGAAGTATTTTAGAGGCAAAGGTCATGTAAGCCCCTGGTAAGGTTTAATAAGTTCAAGTTCATTTCAGGTGGACAATAGCTTAGTTGCTGGGTGCTTGGACTAGCAATAGCACGACCAATGCATTGGCCGGCACCAATTGTCATGTTAAACAGTAAGTAGATACTTAAACAACAGATCGCAAAGTGGTCTAATTAGTAACTCGCATCTTGATATTGATTTTGAGAATACACTTTCTAACCATATCAATACCGCTTCCTAATTAAGGGTTCTTCAAGCTATTACAAAGCTAAATGGTTTGCTCAATAAGATACAGATTTCTATTCAAGGGTTCTTCAAGCTATTACAAAACTAAACGGTTTGCTCAATAAGTCTTTCAAAAGATGTCAACTTTTGCTATTTCCCGTTGTCCTTCATTAATTTCCTTACAACCTAACTGCTTTGACAATTTCTTACCTTTGAAGCCCTCAATGAAGCTGTTGGTTCAGCGCCGCTTCAAGCAGTGTGAGAGCCACTCAGAAATACTGAAGTAGTGGCTGCTCTCACCTTCTGAACTAATCTAGTTGACAAATAGTATCAAAATTGCAGGGAATTCCTCATAGGACATTTATAGGATGATACCACTTATATTAGTACTAGGAGGTACATCAATTGATTTCACCAAATATGATCATTTAGGTTTATTCAATGCAACTGCTCCATCACCCAGGAACATTTTGTGCATCACAATGAGGAGATGTATTTGATACTTGAATCTTGAAGTAGATGCCTACACAGTTGGTACTTAGCCTTCAGAGACTATAAATGTAGCAGGAGATGGCTATGCAGAACGATTCAATTCTCAGGCAAAGGAAATCTTGAATCAAACCATTTGTGCCAACTTCGACAAAGGAAACCAAATTCTGCTGTGCAATCTCCAAATTTGAAATGGATTGTCCTACAGCCATCAAAATAGCACATGGCTAATTTATCTCCTATTAGGCAGCATAATTATGTGGTGTTGATAGTTAAAAATTACTTATTCGACAGTTGGCCTATTAGACTTGATGCACCCAAGGGATCTGCAGAGAAGCTGAGGTCTTCTGGAATTAATTAATCCTACAGAGGTCTTGACCTCTCAAACTTCTGTCACTGTTAGTTATATACTATAATCTCATCCTTGATGACAATACTGTCACACCAGCAGGATGTAGGACTGTAGTGATTGAAGAAACTCATAGCTAAGACATCCTCTTGAATATACCACAGAATTCAACCAAGTGGCATTTACTCAGAGGAAAACTCAATCCATGTGTTGCCAATATTAAAGCTTCTAACAGATCTAGGGGGGTATAGAATGAGACTGCACATTGAAAAATAATAATGAAGCTGTGAAGCAAAAATTTGCGAACAAAAATTTTGGTGTTTGTGGAAACTCTACCTCCGTATTGTTCAGAGTGGCAATAAGACCTCTACCAGGAAAATACTCAAAACTCTCAACGGAAATGGAAGGAAGGTCCTTCCCCACACAATGATCTACGACAGCTCTGCAACAAACAAAAAAGGCAAGTTCTTTCATAAGTAGAGCAAAAAGTGTATATCAATATTCAAGAGACAATAAGCACACCACTTCAATAAAAATACAAGCAATTTCATATTTCAGACCAATTGAACCAGTGCGTATAGCAGTACAGAACACTAAAATAGAGTACTTTTTCGTCTTGAACAAGGATGGGTATCTTCAACAGCCTGAGGCTTTAAAGAAAGAAAGCTGTTTTCTTATCGAATGTCAAAGAACTTATAACAAAATCTCGTTTTAACAGAGTATAGTAGTAGCCGATACATTCACTCTTATGCACAATAAGTAAATTTTTTCGGACACACATGTTCAAGAAAACTATTCCCTAAAGAAAAGGAACTCCAATGTCATTTAGTTTACAACAGAAAAGAGAAAAAGACAATCAGGGTTCTGCTCAGTATCAGCAGTGGACCATGGCCGTATTAATCACGTTGCCAATGTTCTAATTTATCCCTATGCAAAAACTTTTTTTAGCCACCTCTCGTAATAACGTGGCAATCTTATTATTGAGAACTGATATACTTGTCTAGTGCACCAAATGGAGCTTTTCACTCTAGCACATTTTACAATGTTAGAAAACTACAATAGAGCACATAAATGTATTGATTGATTTACAGAGGTTCTCCTGTTAGGTGATGCTCATATGTGTACACGATGGACAATATTCACTGGAGATGGACTTTTTAATCAGACCTTGATTATCAAACTAGAGAATGAAAGAATATATTTTCTACCCTTCTTTAATGATCTAGATTGTCAACTAGTAGCACTCGATTACTACAACTACTATATATGGATGTCATAATGAGTAACATGTAAGGGAATACTCTAGAACTTGTTTTTTTATAATTGAATGAGGATGCCAAGGTTTTTTTTTAGCAATAAAATGATGGCTGTTGATCCATCCATCAACTTAAACATACAAATGTCAAGATGAGGTAGAGCCAAATGTGACTAAGGCATAAGAAGTCAAATGAGAAAAGTCCATAAAACTGTGTCATGTTTACCTGACTAGTATCCTAACATCCTGTCCAAAAGATTTCCTCTTTATTATTTTGAAATTTTCAAACTCTGCAAAGAAGGAGGTGCCTCAATCTGCTGAAACCACTCCTGAAACTTTATAAGAAGCTTGCTCTTTCGACCCAATTCGTATTTCACTGCTGGTAAATCTATGGGTGATATGCAAAGAGACTTATGACCTTCCTCATATGTTAACAGATCTGTAATACACTAGTTCTAAACCGTTTCTACAGATTACAACCATATGTCATCAATCTGTAAGATCGAGCAATGAACCCACCACAAATGTTCACAAACGACTATTCATAGCCTGCAACCTCAGTCATTCATATCCTTATGCCTAATCAATTAGGAATTTGGGCCCTTCATATACCATCAACTAACCATAGAAAACCTTGCTCTATAAATTATGGTCTTTTGAGATCTTGCTGACCTGTGTCATATATCTTAGCATTAGCACATTAAAGAACAACTAGTAGAAATGCTATATCACAGTAAGTTTCTGACAAAGAATATCTGTAAGGAAAGAATGTCAACATTCAACAGAAGTCTGCTTCATATAGCCAGAAGTCTGGCAAAAACATGAAAAATCAAGCAAAGTACCTTCCAATAGGATGTGTGGTACCCTTCTCCATTGCAGCTGCTACAGCAAGAGCTTCTTCTTCACAGCTTGGATTGCAACAAGAAACAATTTTTGATTTGTCTTCTCTTTTCCCATGACCATAGATTGGTTCTACTGCTTTGAACACTAGCCCGCCAGTGGTCAATGTCCCAGTTTTATCAAATGCTACAGTGCGGCAAGAAGCTAGAGCATCTAAGACGTGCCCACCTTTCAGCAATATCCCCTAGTAAAATTAAGATAGTATTATACATTATCATAATCACGAGCAACTTATGTACTTCTCCCACTTGTACAGGTGACAAGAGAAATGACCGGTATCAAAATAACGACTCTAAAAAAAGTAAAGGCACAGAACTGTATATACTGCAGTATAGTTTAATGCAAACATGTGCAAAGTATCTTATGAAATGGTATACAAAGCCATGTTTATCTATCTGTTGAGCTTTGCACCCAACTTCAGATATTTTACCAAAAGATAGTGAATTCACTTGTAATAAAAAGACCATATTCAAAGATGCCAAGTATAAGGTCATGATGCTCATCAACCGAATTGCTAAATTTCAAGAATTTACCAGTAATTGTGCTAAACAGAAATGGAGAGCCAACACTTAATCAGAAAAGAAAATAATTTTATTGGAGTTAGTTGACAAGTACCTTTCTTGCACAGGAACTAATTGCAGTAGCATAGGCCAGCGGAGCTACGGCTAAGGCACAGGGCGATGCTGCTACCAAAAGGCCCAATGCTCTATATATTGACCCTCGACAATCTGAATGATCATGAAATCGGAAGGCTAGAATTAAAAGTGCAATTGTAAACTTGCTGCAAGAAAAAGAGGTTATCTGAGGATGTCTCCAGAGTCATGACCCAAGAGTAGGCCTAATTCCAAACAATGATCGATTATTTCCGATTAATGCTCCTCATGAAAATTCTGACGATCTCCTCAATTTAGTCAGAACGTTCCAAGTTTCTATAGAGATCTTTCGTTATATCTCGGATGTATTTAGTGTGGTCTTATTGATCGGTTCCGGTAATTAAGGTGTAAGAATGTTTTGACTTAATCAAGCGATTTGGTACATTCTTCAACAATGAACACTCGTTAGCTCAAATTGATCATTACTAGATTGGTAAGGCCTAATTTCAGGCAATGACAATATGCGTGTGCATCCTTACTAATTGCTCCACAGACAATTATAGAATGAGAAACAAGAGAGAATAATTGTTCCTATGAATAACCTAAGTCGTACTTAGTATAAGGAGATCTTTGTGGGCGCGCGTCCGCGAGAGAGAGAGAGAGAGAGAGAGAGAGAGAGAGAGAGAGAGAGAGAGAGAGAGAGAACTCAAGCATCGCCTTTCTTAGGCAGCTCAAGACTTTCATGTACCTATCAAGAATGGCAAACCTCCTATATACAGCTTGTCCACCATATGTCTGAATAAAGCGTGACTATACAACAGCAGCATCTCCCTAAAGCTAATATTTTGCATATTCTAGTTTAATATTCTATTATTCCAGCATGATAATTTGCTATTCATAGAGAAGGGATTGCTTTTCAGTGTAAAGTATCAATCACGTGCAGAAGATTTCCACAACCAGACAATCCATGCACAATGGTTTGTCCACCTATATTGTCAGGATCATACCAGAATACTTGTTAATTGCTAAAAAAAGGAGCCAACCAATGGTTAGGGTGTATGGAGTTTTCCTACACTTGTCAATCTAGTTAAAACCACACTTCCTCTCTTATGAACAATTAGAATGAAAACTATGGCCATTTACCCAATAAAGCTGGTTACTTTACAAGCATAAAAAGACTTAGATGGACACTTTTCACAAAAGTAATTCTGTACTGACGTCATACCTGAGGTGCTAAAAAATGGCCATTTGAACAAGAGCGGGCCAACAATGGCAACTGCAATTGATAGAACTACAACCACCTTGCTGTAATGCTCACCAAATTCATCAAGCCATCTTTGAAGCTTGGGCTTATTGAGTTGTGCTTCTTCTGTCAACTGTACGATTTTGTTCAGAGTTGATTCTTTCCAGGTCTTTGTTGCCTAAATGAAAGTTGAAAATATACTTTAAAGAAAGAGAGTGCATACACAAGTTACGTTGAGCACCTTATAGGCAGCATCATAGTAGGTACATTCTCTTGTAAAAGTACCAGGGAGTACTCAAAGGTAATCCGTACATGGTACTTATGTGGTACATATACCAATTGCTGGATATCCATGCTTCGTAGATTAAATCATTAATATGTAAGATTGAGAGAGCTTATACTAATTACTGAAAAAGCAAGCAACAAAGCTCAGTCATACAATTCAGCTCATACTCCAACATCCAAGAATTCAAATTTTGAAGTGCAAGTTTTTAAGGACATTTCACTTTACTATACCTCAGGGTTATTAAATAACGAATCCACATTTCACAAAACATTCGAAAGTAAGCAGAGCTGAAATTGGCAAAGGGAAAAGCAGATAACACTATTAACAAGAAGATAGCTTCATGACATTTTTTAATATTCTGAAAAGGTTAGAAATTATCGGTAGGACACGGTACATACCTTTACAACTATTCTACCATCCAAGTTCCTTGCGCCGCTGGGAATCCTATCTCCACATTTAGCCTCTAATGGTTTGACTTCTCCAGTCAAGTGCTCAATGGTTATGGTTGCACTACCCTGGAGAACTTCACAATCTACAGGCACAGACTAACCACAACACCAGCGTTATTCTCAGATGTTAGGAACTTTCAAGACATAAAAAAAATAGTAAAAGAAAAATCATGAACTTTCAAGAAGAAAAAAAAGAAAAATGTGGGAAGTACTGGAAGTGTAAAAAAGTCTCGGCATCATTCACAGGACTAACTAATACACAAAAAAGTCAAACTTCTCTCGACCAAGATTTGTTTGACAAAAATTTTGAGGAAACATGATGGTTCAAAGATGAATAAGTGAGGCAATTGGCCTTTGCTGACCTCTCCAGCTCCAACCAAGATATAGGAGCCGACTGCCACATTTTGCACGGGAACACTTCTATATGCTAAATCAGAGAATTTAGGTGATTCCTCATCATCCACATCCAAGACAAGCGCAAAATCAGGATAATTTTCCTTCAGCTCTCTCACATCAATCATTGAACGGCTGGTGAAGTACTCCTCAGCTGCAAATTATACGAATTAGCTGGGACATTCCCAACTTGTATTAGGTGCATCAGAATCAGAATAGCTAGCTCTGCTCACCAATATGAGCCAGATTAAACATCGCCAGAAGTAAGCCCCCTTCCAAGGGGTTACCCATGAACGTTGATGCAAAACCCGCAAGAGCCATCAACACATGGATGTTTACTGTTCCAGCCGCAATATCAGTGAGTGCATCAAGGGAAGCCGATACCTAAGATAAACCACAAGATGGGGGATCTTTATCACATTGAATAAATTTTGGAAAAATGACAGAGACACACTCGAAGTTGTGTAGAACTAGACAGCGTGCCCCATATTCATCTAACAGTACAGCTGATTTTGGAATTACTTTGTGTATCACAGCAAGAACTGAGGCCTAATTCAGGAACATATCCTTTCCTTTTCTAATAAATCCTCCCTTTGAAACAAATGTAGGCCAGAAAGCACAATCCTCCTAAAACATGTCTCCACGGTGCTAAGTTCCATTGTTTAACTTCAATTACATAACTTAAATAACCCTTCCACAGGAACTGACAGTCCTGTAATCAGAAAAAATCTAATCCGATTAATTTCATCAGATAATGCCTCAACTTTCCCGCTTGATTTTCTTAAGACAGACCATACAATGTAGGAAAGCACAACGAAACTGACAAAATCCAGGAACAAAGGCTCCACATTGGGTCGCAAACTAACAAGTAACATGAAAAGCCAGATAAAATTCTCACTCCAACGAGGGGAAATGCGAGGAGCATCAAAGAGTTCTGAAACGGCTTCACCACCGGCTTCGGAATCAGGTAAGGGCAAGCAGCAGCGGCTAGAAACAAAGCCACCGAGCAACAGCACGTCTGCAGATTCTCCCTCAACAAATTCGCCAAGTCCACCCATCCAACTGCTCTGGCGAACTCGTCCAGCGCCCTCTGCGGTCCAGTCGGCTTCGCATCGCCTCCGTGATGGTGGTGGCCGTGGCCGTGGTGGTGGCCGTGGTGGTCGTGATCGTGGTCGTGATCGTGGTGGTGGTGGTGGTGGTGGTGATGGCCGTGGCCGTGGTCGTGATCGCTAGCTTTGGCCACGGGACGAGATCGCCAATCGCGAGGACCACCCGAGAATCGGATTCGGAGCAACGAATCGGGGAAGCCGCGGTCGCCGGAAACGCGGGGCAGCGGCCGGGAGGCAACGATTCGCGGCGGCGGCGCGACGACGGCGCGGGAGGTCGGGGACCGGAATTTGCAGAGATCGACCGCGCGAGGGAGGGCGTCCATCGGTGAAGCGCCGAGGCGGAGAGCTCAGCTCAGGCCATGAACTGAAGGAGGAGGAGAAGGTGGTTGGTTCGTCAGTTGGAATCAGCGCTCGGTCGTTTTGTCGAAGGAGAAGGGGAGAGACGACAAAAGTTGGAAAAGTCGGGCAGGCGGGGAGGGATGGAGTTATGGTATCCACACCGTGTGCTCATACTCGGCGACGCGACGGGCCTGCCGTTTCGCTCCTGTGACTTGGAGAAGGCCCTTTGACCCTCGCACGAGGAACAATGACATCATAACCGCATGAACTTCCGCACGTTTTGCAATCGAATCCCTTGGCTCGATTATTTTCTGGCATTTAGTCTGTTTGGAAAAATGAGTAGGTATCGACGCTTTGACTCGAAAGTATATATTTTCTAAAAAATAATTAGGTATCGACGCTTCGACTCGAAAGTATATATTTGGATACGGAAGCCCTAACATTGGCTCCTAGGTTCTTGCCACTCACAAGTCTTCGATGACCGGGCCTGAGTGCATAATCTCGGTGCTTGAGCCTGGGCCCCCAATGCCCATGCTCAGGTCCATCGAGGCCAAGCCCGAACCCCCGATGCGCGTGCCCAATGCTTCGACATCGAGCCCCGATCCATGTTGGTCATGCTCGAGTCCTTGATGCTCGAGCTTTGATCCTGACTCTTAGGCTTAGGTCCATAAAGACCATGCGTGAGTTCACGGTACTTGGGTCTTTAGTTAATGAAACGTTTGTTCTTATAAAAATATTTTTGAAAATTCAAATATTTTTTTTTTAAATTAGAATTTTTTTGAAACAAATTGAATTGTTTTTATTTTATTTTTGCCTTTTCTTGCTTTTTATTTTTGCTTCTTCCTCTGTCGGCCATGGGCAAGGTTGCCGGCCTTAGGCGAGCTCGCGGCCTTTGGTGGTGAGGCTTGAGCTCACTTGAGGCTAGCGAACTTGGGCCTCGCCAGATTGGGCGAGGCCTCCGGCGACGAGGCTCGAACTCGCCTGAGGTTGGCAAACCTTAAGCTTGCTCGAGGCCAGCGACCAACCAAGGAAGAAGAAGAAAAAATCTATAATAAAAAATAATTGAAAATATTAAAAAACGCAAATTTTTTGATAATTTTCTTCCTCAGATTTTCCTTATATACTTTCCCAGTTTTTTTTTTTTTTCAGGTTTCAGCCAAATACCGAAATATAAAGTCATTTTACTTTTCTAGAAAGTATTTTCCAGAAGTGGTACATTTTTTACGAAATAAACTGGCCCTTAATTTGGCTTTGAATGTGGGTCAACGAGAGGTCTCCCTTATAATCACAACTCGAAAATGCCAACTTAGACATTAACGCTCGTAAATAGTCATTAAGTGTCGACGTTGGCATCTAATGCGTTTTCTTGAGATGATGCCGTGGTAGATACATATTAGACGACTAAACTGTTCGAAGACAACACATTCTCTCTCTCTCCTCATCACCTCACATCTGAATAGAGATGGCATAATTTTTGCTAAGTAAGCAACTCTTGTAAGGATTTGTACATAAACTTTGTCAAGTAAGCGAACCACGTCAACACAATCAAGTCACATGAGTAATTTGAAAGATTTAGGTAATTGATTGAACAAAGACAACTTTAGGTACTCAAAGTATCATTGCCAAAGAAGAAAACTCAAAGACTTCAACTCAAAAATTTGTAATGCTACTTTAGGATGTTTTTCTGATTTGCCTGTAAGTTTATCTAGAACTTCATTTCTATTTCCTACATATATATAAGTATATATATATATTTATTTATTGATCACATCTTTTATTATTGTTTAGAATTTGTAGTTCCTTAGCACAAAGGCATTGTCCTTATCAATTTTCTCCATATTTTTAATTTTTTTCCTTTCACTACAAAAAAACTGTTTTTTTCCGACGAATTTTCCAACGAAAAATTTGAAAAAATTCGTTGGAAAAAGAATTTCCAACGAATTTTCCAACGAAAAAAAATTCGTTGGTAATAGGTCGTTGGAAATTTTTCCAACGAAAAATTTCAATTTTCGTTGGAAATTTGCGACGAATTTTGTTTCGTTGGAAAATTCGTTGGAAAACTCGTAGCTAAATTCGTTGGAAAAATTACAAAAAAAATTTTTTGGTCGAAAAATCGTGGAAATTTTTTTTCCAACGAAAAATTTTTCGTTGGAAAAATTACAAAAAAAATTTTTTTGGTCGAAAAATCGTAGAAATTTTGTTTCCAACGAAATTTTTTTCGTTGGAAAAATTTTTAAAAAAAAAAATTTCGTCGAAAAATGGTGGAAATTTTTTTTCCAACGAAAAATTTTTCGTTGGAAAAATTACCAAAAAAAATTTTTGGTAAAAAAATGGAGGAAATTTTTTTTCCAACGAAAAATTTTTCGTTGGAATAATAAAAAAAAAAATTTTTGGTCGAAAAATCGTGGAAATTTTTTTCCAACGAAAAATTTTTCGTTGGAAAAATAACAAAAAAAAAATTTTTGGTAGAAAAATCGTAGAAATTTTTTTTCCAACGAAAAATTTTTCGTTGGAAAAATTTTTAAAAAATTTTTTTGGTCGAAAAATCGTAGAAATTTTTTTTCCAACGAAATTTTTTTCGTTGGAAAAATTACAAAATTTTTTATTTTCAAAAAATCGTGCAAAATTTTTTCCAACGAAAATTATTTTTTCGAATTTTTTTTTCGAATTTTTTTTTCGCATTTTTTTTTGAATTTTTTTTTTCGGAAAATAGCCCTCGCCGCCGGCGAGGGCCAGCCTCGTCGCCGGCGAGGGCCGAGCTCGCCCGGATCTGGGCGAGCTCGAGCTCGCCGGCCATGGCGAGCTCGGCCCTCGCCATGGCCGGCGAGGGCCAGCCTCGTCGCCGGATCTGGGCGAGCTCGAGCTCGTCGCCGGCGAGGGCCGAGCTCGCCCGGATCTGGGCGAGCTCGAGCTCGCCGGCCATGGCGAGCTCGGCCCTCGCCATGGCCGGCGAGGGCCAGCCTCGCTGGGCGAGCTCGGCCCTCGCCGGCGACGAGCTCGAGCTCGCCCAGATCCGGGCGAGCTCGGCCATCGCCGGCGACGAGCTCGAGCTCGCCCAGATCCGGGCGAGCTCGACCCTCGCCGGCGACGAGGCTTGGTGGCGTCGGGGGCGTCGGGGGCGGCCCATGGTGGCCTCGGGGGCGTCGGGGGCGTTGGGGCCGTCGGGGCCGTCGGGGGCGTTGGGGCGTCGGGGGCGGCCCTGGATGGCCGCGGCGGAGGAGGAGGGGGGGCGCCGGAGCCGGAGCCGCAGCCGGAGGAGGAGGGGGCGCAGCGGGGAAGGAGGCGCAGCGGGAGACAGAGGTAGAAGGAGATGGGGGCAGCGGGGGAGGAGGCGTAGGAGGAGAGAGAGAGAGAGAGAGAGAGAGAAAGAGAAAGAGAGAGAGAGAGAGAGTGAGAGTGTGAATGAATTTTGAAATTGAACCCGCGAAAATATAGTAGGGTTTTTCGTTGGAAAATTCGTTGGAAAATTACCAACGAAAAAATTTTCGTTGGAAATTTCCAACGAATTTTCCAACGAATATTTTACAAACTGAAATAATTGCCCGGGAAATTAAAATTCGTGGAAAAATTCGTTGGAAATTCCAACGAATTTTCCCACGAATATAAAAATGCCGAATAGTATCGGGTTTTTTTTCATTCGTTGGAAAATTCGTTGGAAATTTCCAACGAAAAAAAAATTCGTTGGAAATTTCCAACGAATTTTCCAACGAAAATTGTATACACTAAAATAATTTCCCGGAAATTAAAATTCGTTGGAAAATTCGTTGGAAATTTCCAACGAATTTTTTTTCGTTGGAAATTTCCAACGAATTTTTTTTCGTTGGAAATTTCCAACGAATTTTCCAACGAATATAAAAAATGCAAAATAAAATTAATATTTTTTTAAATCGTTGGAAATTTCGTTGGAAATTTCCAACGAATTTTCCAACGAAAAATGTACACTATGAAAAAATTGCCGGAAAATTCAAATTCGTTGGGAAATTCGTTGGAAATTTCCAACGAATTTTCCAACGAATATAAAAAATGCAAAATAAAATTAATATTTTTTTAAATCGTTGGAAAATTGGTTGGAAATTTCCAACGAAAAATATTTCGTTGGAAATTTCCAACGAATTTTCCAACGAATATAAAAAATCCCAAATAAAATTAATATTTTTTAAATCGTGGGAAAATTCGTTGGAAATTTCCAACGAAAAATATTTCGTTGGAAATTTCCAACGAATTTTCCCACGAAAATTGTAAACTATAAAAAAATTACCGGAAAATTAAAATTCGTTGGAAAATTCGTTGGAAATTACCAACGAATTTTCCAACGAATATTAAAAAATGCCAAATAAAATTAATATTTTCTAAATCGTGGGAAAATTCGTTGGAAATTTTCAACGAATTTTCCGACGAAAATTGTACACTATAAAAAAATTGCCGGTAAATTAAAATTCGTTGGAAAATTAGTTGGAAATTTCCAACGAATTTTCCAACGAATATAAAAAATCCCAAATAAAATTAATATTTTTTAAATTTGTTGGAAAATTCGTTGGAAATTTCCAACGAAAAATATTTCGTTGGAAATTTCCAACGAATTTTTCCACGAAAATTGTACACTATAAAAAAATGCCGGAAAATTGAAATTCGTTGGAAAATTCGTTGGAAATTTCCAACGAATTTTCCAACGAATATAAAAAATGCCAAATAAAATTAATATTTTTTAAATCGTGGGAAAATTCGTTGGAAATTTCCAACGAAATATTTTTCGTTGGAAATTTCCAACGAATTTTCCCACGAAAATTGTAAACTATAAAAAAATTGCCGGAAAATTGAAATTCGTTGGAAAATTCGTTGGAAATTACCAACTAATTTTCCAACGAATATTAAAAAATATAAAATAAAATTAATATTTTTAAATCGTTGGAAAATTCGTTGGAAATTTCCAACGAAAAATATTTCGTTGGAAATTTCCAACGAATTTTGCGACGAAAATTGTACACTATAAAAAAATTGCCGCAAAATTAAAATTCGTTGGAAAATTCGTTGGAAATTACCAACGAATTTTCCAACGAATATTAAAAAATGCAAAATAAAATTAATATTTTTTAAATTCGTGGGAAAATTCGTTGGAAATTTCCAACGAAAAATATTTCGTTGGAAATTTCCAACGAGTTTTGCGACGAAAATTGTACACTATAAAAAAATTGCCCGAAAATTAAATTTCGTTGGAAAATTCGTTGGAAATTTCCAACGAATTTTCCAACGAATATAAAAAATGCCAGATAAAATTAATATTTTTTAAATTCGTTGGAAAATTCGTTGGAAATTTCCAACGAATTTTCCAACAAATATAAAAAATGTCGAATAAAATCAAATTTTTTTTAAATCGTTGGAAAATTCGTTGATCATTTTTATTGCGGGAAAATGTACAAATGGTAATTATCCATCGAGGCATGTTATTGCGGGAAAAGGTACAAATGGTCATGTGACTTTGATCATTTTTAGGTGACAGAATTCTATCCATGTCCAATAATACGAAATTTTCCTCATGTTGATTCAGTAAGTGTTGGTAATTATTGAAAAAATCATTGGTAAAAAAATGGCCGATGACTTGTTTTCGAGTAACTTGTTAGTAACTTACTAGATTACCAAATTGTTTTTATAGCTTGTAAATTACCAATTTTTATTTGCATAACTTACTGACACTTTTAATTACTAAGTCTTGCGTGTAATTAACAACCTAAATTAGAGAGACTTACCAAATTTGTTCAAATTAAATAATCAATTAGTTTTGGTTCACCAACTCTTTGTTGAGTTACTTATTAATTCTTAATTTTTTTATTGGTTAATTTTTCTCTTGAATTACCAACTTTTCTATTAAAGAATCACATAGTATCGAGTTACCAACTCTTATTTGAGTTGCTCATTGATATTTATTTAGTTCTTTTATTTGCCAAATTTTCTCATCATTTACACTCTCTATTTGCATTTCTTAGTAACGTCTTCAATTTACCAACTCTTTTTAGATATTACATACCTTTATTAGAGTGACTTACCAACTTTTCTCTAATTATGTTATCAAATAGTTTTGGGTTACCAGCTTTTATTTGAGTTACTTACCAAGTTTATTTTTCTTTTAAAGTTTAAAATCTCATATCAGCCTTTTTTTATTTACTATGCCTTAAACTTACCGATGCTTATATAACACTACTAATTTCAATTTAAGTGATTTGTCAACTTCTCTTCGAGTGGGATGTTAACTAGATCTAAGATACCAATTATGATTTGAGTTAGCTAACGCGGTTTATTTCTTTCTTTTCAATTTACAAAATTTTCTATTGGGTTATTTAATCGATAGTTAATCACCTAAATAAAGGTTGGTAATTTCATATGATAGTTGGTAAACTTAAAGCAATGGTAAGAAAGGTAAACAAAAGTTGGTAAAAGAAAAGAAAAGTGTTTTCTTCTTAGATATAAAAAAGTTGGTAATTTAAAAAGAGATAAACATATAAAACTAGGATTGGTAAAGCAAGGCACATAAAAGTGGTAATTTCCAACGAATTTTCCCACGAAAATTGTAAACTATAAAAAAATTGCCGAAAAATTGAAATTCGTTGGAAAATTCGTTGGAAATTTCCAACGAAAAATATTTCGTTGGAAATTTCCAACGAATTTTGCGACGAAAATTGTACATTATAAAAAAATTTCCGGAAAATTAAAATTCGTTGGAAAATTCGTTGGAAATTTCCAACGAATTTTCCAACGAATATTAAAAAATGCCAAATAAAATTAATATTTTTTAAATCGTTGAAAAATTCGTTGGAAATTTCCAACGGAAAATTTTTCGTTGGAAATTACCAACGAATTTTCCAACGAATATTGTACACTATGAAAAAATTGCCGAAAAATTGAAATTCGTTGGAAAATTCGTTGGTAATTTCCAACGAATTTTCCAACAAATATAAAAATGTCGAATAAAATCAATTTTTTTTAAATCGTTGGAAAATTCGTTGGAAATTTCCAACGAATTTTCCAACGAAAATTGTACCCTATGAAAAAATGGCCGAAAAATTGAAATTCGTTGGAAATTTCGTTGGAAATTTCCAACGAATTTTCCAACGAATATAAAAAATGCCAAATAAAATCAATTTTTTTAAATCGTTGGAAAATTCGTTGGAAATTTCCAACGAAATATTTTTTCGTTGGAAATTTCCAACGAATTTTCCAACGAAAATTGTCCACTATGAAAAAATTGCCGGAAAATTCAAATTCGTTGGAAAATTCGTTGGAAATTTCCAACGAATTTTCCAACGAATATAAAAAATGTGGAATAAAAATGAATTTTTTTAAATCGTTGGAAAATTCGTTGGAAATTTCCAACGGAAAAAAAATTCGTTGGAAATTTCCAACGAATTTTCCAACGATTATAAAAAATGTGGAATAAAAATGATTTTTTTTAAATCGTTGGAAAATTCGTTGGAAATTTCCAACGAAAAAAAATTCGTTGGAAATTTCCAACGAATTTTCCAACGAATATAAAAAATGCCCAATAAAAATGAATTTTTTTTAAATCGTTGGAAATTTCGTTGGAAATTTCCAACGAATTTTCCAACGAATATAAAAAATGTCGAATAAAATCGATTATTTTTCAAATCGTTGGAAAATTCGTTGGAAATTTCCAACGAATTTTTTTTTCGTTGGAAATTTCCAACGAATTTTCCAACGAATATAAAAAATGCCGAATAAAAATGAATTTTTTTTAAATCGTTGGAAAATTCGTTGGAAATTTCCAACGAAAAAAATTCGTTGGAAATTTCCAACGAATTTTCCAACGAATATAAAAAATGCCGAATAAAAATGAATTTTTTTAAATCGTTGGAAATTTCGTTGGAACTTTCCAACGAAAAAAAAATTCGTTGGAAATTTCCAACGAATTTTCCAACGAAAATTGTCAAGTATGAAAAAATTGCCGGAAAATTGAAATTCGTTGGAAAATTCGTTGGAAATTTCCAATGAATTTTCCAACGAATATAAAAAATGCCGAATAAAAATGAATTTTTTTTAAATCGTTGGAAAATTCGTTGGAAATTTCCAACGAAAAAAAATTCGTTGGAAATTTCCAACGAATTTTCCAACGAATATAAAAAATGCCGAATAAAAATTAATTTTTTTTAAATCGTTGGAAAATTCGTTGGAAATTTCCAACGAAAAAAAATTCGTTGGAAATTTCCAACGAATTTTCCAACGAATATAAAAAATGCCGAATAAAAATTAATTTTTTTTAAATCGTTGGAAAATTCGTTGGAAATTTCCAACGAAAAAAAAATTCGTTGGAAATTTCCAACGAATTTTCCAACGAATATAAAAAATGCCGAATAAAATCGATTTTTTTTAAATCGTTGGAAAATTCGTTGGAAATTTCCAACGAAAAAAAATTCGTTGGAAATTTCCAACGAAAAGAAAATTCGTTGGAAATTTCCAACGAATTTTGCGACAAAAAATTTTTCGTTGGAAATTACCAACGAATTTTCCAACGAAAATTTTTCGTTGGAAATTACCAACGAATTTTCCGACGAAAAAATTTTCGTGGGAAATTTCCAACGAATTTTGTAATTCGTTGGAAAATTTGTCGCAAATTTGCGACGAAAATTTTTCGTTGGAAAATTTTCGTGGCAAAAATCCGTTTTTTTTGTAGTGTTTTCCTCGTCCATAGAACATAACACAATATAATTTTCTATCCTCTTCATATTCTTTTTTTTCTTGTTGTCAATCCTTCTATTTTCTTTTCCTCTACCCCCAAACATAGTATAAAATAAGAGAAAGTGTGTAGTGTACAATTATGCTCCTTCGAGGAAGGGGGAAGCGTTCCGAACCTATTTTTAATCTAGATAATTCTATCCCATCGGGTTCTATTTATTTTTATTCTTAAATTCATACTTTTGTGTTTGGATAATGCCAATATGTCGAGACAAATATTTCGGTGGATGTCATGAAGACGATTAGAAGATATTGTTCACGTAATTCCGCGAGTCTCGTCCAAATAGATCATACGGTCGACTTATATTGATGATTTTTCGTCCAAACCGATCACGCTCCGAATTAGGAAATTTCATGGCATGAAGGTCGAGATTTTTGTGTTTAGGATAACTATGAGTTTCAGGGTCCATGTCAAGTCAAATCAGTTTTGGATTCTTCTCACTATTTAGAGTACTTCAATTATGGTTAATTATCAAAGTAATCTTCCAATTACAGGCTACAAGGACGAAAAAGATGGAAAATGAGATGGCAATGGTCCGTTGTTGGCGATACGAGCAATGAACCATCGTCCACCGCCCACTTTCAATAGTAACCCGACATACTTGTTGCATCGGTCTTCGATTTCTTACCCTTGCTGAATACACACTGCCAATTGTTGCTGGTTGCCGATCATTTGGGAAAGGGAGTTTGTGATCGAAAAGGCACCGTTATTTCTAGAGAATAGAGGTACTGTGACCTTAGCATGCTTCCAAAAAGATAGCTCTTAACTCATCAATTTAACATTATAGGAGGATGAACAATAGTTGCACCAGCTTTACCAAAAAAAAAACAATAGTTGCACCAGAAGCTTTATGGTATATCTGATCCTCTCTTTTCAATTAATCCCTCAAGCCAGCTTAAAAAATTCATGATAGTTGCAGAACTACGTGATGATCACAGAGGATTTAATGTAATATAACACATAACAATGTCCCTTTCTACTTTCAATATTTGTGAATAATTCGAATGACAGGTTGACGTGAGTCTTTCCAATTTGACATAGACACATTCGACAAAACAAGTTAAATGATACTGGCCTAATGGCCTTGCTAGCCAGCAAAAAACCCTTTTCTTCCAAACTCAAACTCGAACCCCAATGAATGGCAACAGCATGTAACTTTTGATATTGCAAAAAATAGAAATTAAATAACCAAATAATGAAAGGAACCATAAAATATTCTTAGTTTCAGCTGGCAATCGAAGTTCGGTCATCACGGTTTCGTGCCGGTGACGTGCCCGTGTCCTTCGCCGGGGCTCGGGCCCGAGTCCTTAATCCCTCCGAGCGTCTCCGAGTTGGTGAACTTGTTCCCCTCACCCGGGCTCGGCCCAGATTGCTTGATGGCCCCAAGCGAAAGCCCATCGAAGAACCCTCCGCGGGCAACTCCCACCGGAGCTTTCGTCTCCATCACATTGAAGGGTCGAGCTTCGTTCGCAACGAAGATGGCGCTGAGCATCGCCAGGACCAAGAAAACGTGGAGAGCCCTTGTTGCAGTCCTCATGTTCGCTGAAATTACTGACAGAGGCAATAGAGCGCAAATTTTTTTGTTTGTTTGAAGGCGAGCTTGTGATGGGGAGGCTGTGGCCGAGCGGGTGCTTTATAGTGCAATCTACGAGGAGTTTTGTTTGACCGGCTCTTCTTGATGGTCCCGATTTCCCCCTTCTCCTTCCCCCTTTTCTTCACAAGTTAATTCGTAGTTTCCTGTTCAAAGGCAACGTGAGGATTGCATTTCTGCATGCAAGCAGCTCGAGGAAGCAACGAGGGAGCTTCTGTTATAGACCAGAAGAGCGCACATGCAAGTTGGGGAAGAAGGAAGAATGTAGCGCACGACTGATTGACCGTTTACCGAAACGTGTCTGCACTCGTCTAAAAGGCTAGATACATTTTATATTTCTCCATTTCACACAAGTAGAGAGAGAGAGAGAGAGAGAGAGAGAGAGAGAGAGAGAGAGAGAGAGGGGGGAGAGAGAGCAAGTTTGAAGGTCTAGAAGGGAGACAGAAGTTGGACTGTAAATTCCGTGGCTAGTTTTTCAGCGGCCGAGCTCGCATAGTCTAAGCAGCCACGGAGAAGCATGGTTTTACCCCGAACCGAAGACCAAAGACCACGGGGATGGAGGTGTATTTCGAAGACTATTTTGGGCCGATCGCTTGAATTTTCGCAAGCAGACAATAATGGAACTGTCGGAGTAATCTCCGGAACGTCTTCGTCTGCGATGTGTATGTTCATCCCAACCAAAAGAGGTATTGACTTGACTTTGAATCACCGGACTAACGCATTCCTCGAAAATCGTCTCCAGGAGCAAAAGTTGGGGAAACTCCAGAATCATCGAAGTTTAGTGATCGGTTGTTTTCATTAGCAAAATAAAATGACAATGTTCGATAAACCATTTTCCCGCGAAAGTTTAAGTTATATAGAAACGTGCCGACAATATATTTAAAGCATATTTCTTAACACTCCTTCTCATCGGTCCCTTACACGCGCACGACCGGATGAGCAAGAAAACAAGCGGAATAACATCGATAATAGACAACAAATATTCATAGGAGGTGCTAGAATTGAAATTTTAAACTTGTGCTTTGTCGTTAGACATTCAATATTTTATTAAAAAAACGTGTCAATAATGTGTTTATAGCATATTCCTTAACATATGAAAGCGTATGCAACATTCCTTCTTAGGAGTTCGATAACCCGTGGGAACTATTTCAACCTCTATTTTTCGAAATCGCCTAAGTGCTCTTTATTATCAATCATTAAGAAATGGGTGACATTGCTAATATAAAAGGGGTGGACAAAAGTGTAACTTAAATTGATAACACTATTAAAAGGCGTTTCATAAAATTTCTCCCATCTTCTAAACCTGAATCTTTCCTCGTTTCAAAAACCCAAATTAAATCAAAGTTCCAATATTTTATTTCTTTTTTTCACCCTTCTTTTTTCACTATCCTTCATCACACATGACTCGTTATGTATAAGAAAAAGATGCTATCTGACCACTACCTATGAACCCGCCAATGCAGCCGAAACGAGAAGTTGTCTAGAAAAATTACCAAAAAAATCTTAAATATGTTTTCAATTTTCAATTGTGCCAATTTAATTCTAAACTTTCTAACGATTTGCAAATGCAATTTTTCTAGCTAATTTTGACTAGAAATTGTTAACATGAATGTTGGCCTCTTACGTGGCACAATTGACGCCGACATTGATAGTTTTTGTAATTTTTAATTTAATTTTTCTGAAATTTTTTTTATTATTTTTTTCTGTTTTTTTCCCACTTTGGGCAGCAGTTGGAAAAAAAGAAAGAAAACAAAATAAAAGAACAAAAAATTCAGAATATTAAAAAAATTGAGGCTCTAGCTGCTTACACTAGCTTTGTTTTCTCAACTAGGCCCAGCCAGCCCAGGACAGGAGTTTCTTTGATTGTCTTTCTGTAACGGGTTTACTTCATTATTGGCTCTAGTTGCTTTCTCTGGCGTGTTTATAGGTGCTAGAGAGAGTTGGTGGATCTCCTATTGCCAAATCTAACTTTGCACCTAAATAACTCTTAGATTCGCTAATTAATTCCCTTTTCCGACCAAAATTTTTTTTCCTTTACACCTTGAACCCATCTTAGATATACTTTGAACTTTTGCAAAGACGAGAGAAATCAAGTGCCGGATCGGGACATTTATGGATTGCAAACTAAGAGGAACTTGTACATCATGTGAAAGGAGTCCCAAAATACTTTTGTTCGTGGTGTATCAAATTTATTTGTGGAACTCAGATTAAAAGTGTGTTTGTTTCATGGAAATATACTATTCCTGGAAAATACTTTCCAGAAAGTCATTTTTCAGGAAAATGAGTTCATTTTCTGGTGTTTGGCTAAAACCTAAAAAAGACTTGAAATGTATTTTCAGTTAAAAAATGAGCTCGGCCTCGTGGGCCCGCACTTGTGGCTTGTCACGGGCCTCAGCAACTGGCGACTGGCAGAGGGATGAAGAAGGAAAAAGAAAAAGAAAAAAAGAAAGAAAAAAATATTAATAAATTCAAGATGATCAATTCTGGAAAGTGTTTTCACTTTTTTAGATTAGGGAATTTACTTTTCTAATTTTATATACGAATATTTTTTTTAACCGAAAAGTGATTTTAGTTGACTCATCATTTTTGACGAACCAAACGGGTGAAAGTTCGGAAAATGGATTCCTGAAAAATTCTTTCTCTCAAACAAACGCATCCTAAATATTATTAACACAAAAAATGCCCAAGTTCTTAGATTCGCACAAATCTAATTTTGCACCTAAATAGCTCTTAGATTCGCTAATTAATTCCCTTTCCCGACCAAAATTTTTTTTTCCTTTACACCTTGAACCCATCTTAGATATACTTTGAACTTTTGCAAAGATGTGAGAAATCGAGTGCCGGATCAGGAAATTTATCGATTGCAAACTAAGAGGAACTTGTACATCGTGTGAAAGGAGTCCCAAAATACTTACGATCGTGGTGTATCAAACTTATTTGTGGAACTCATATTAAGAGTGAGTTTGTTTCGCAGAAATGTACTATTTCTGGAAAATACTTTTCAGGAAGTCATTTTTCAGGAAAATGAGTTCATTTTCCGATATTTGGCTAAAACCTAGAAAAGACTTGGAATGTATTTTCAGTTGTTTAGTGAGGAAAATTTGACGGTGAAAATTGCTGAAAATTTTCATGTTTTTTAAATTATTTTTATTTTTATAAGAATAATTTCATTAATCAAGGACTTGCGCACGGTTTTTGTGAACTCGACTAGAGCTAGAGCGTCGGGGATTGAGCACGACTTTTGTGGACCCGAGTTTAGGTGCCAGAGCATCATGTACAGACACAAGGGATTTAGACTCGACCTTGATAGTCCCGGACGTAGGTTGCGAGCTCGGCCTCGCCGGCCCGCACTTGTGGCCTGTTGCAGGCCTCAGTAGCCGGCGACTGGCGGAGGGATGAAGAAGGAAAAAGAAAAAGAAAAAAAAGAAAAAAATATTAACAAATTCAAGATGATCAATTTTGGAAAGTGTTTCACCTTCTTAGATTAGGGAATTTACTTTTCTAATTTTATACACAAATATTTTCCTTAACCAGAAAGTGTTTTCAGTTGACTCATCATTTTTGACAAACCAAACAGGTGAAAGTTCAGAAAATGGATTCCCGGAAAACACTTCCCTCAAATAAACACACCCTAAATATTATTGACACAAAATATGCCCAAGTCCCTGACTGACGACTTTGATTAGGAGAGACCATGCAGGGCGTGGCAGAAAAGATTGCAAAAAAATTATCCAAAAAGTCCTAAACTTATTGTAATTTTGCTAATTGGGTCCTAAACTCTTCCATTTTACTAATTGAGTCATAAACCTTATCGTATTTTGCCAATTGAATCATTCAGTCAATTTTGGCTAGAAATTACTGATGTGAATACTAACCATCCTAAATGATACGGCCGATACTGATGTGGATAATTTTTAATAATATTTTATTAATTTTTTCCTTTTTTCTCATTTTCTTCTTTTCTTTTTTTTTCCCTTTTCTCTTCTTTTTTTTTCTTTTCCTTTTTCCCTTCTTCCCTTTGCCAGCCATCGCCAGGCCTCACCTCGGCCTGCCTCAGGCGAGGGCCGTCCTCGCTAGCCTAGGCTCGGGCATCCCTCACCTGAGGCTGGCGACCTCTGCCGGCCATTGACGAGGCTTAGTGGTGGCCATCGGAGGGAAGAATGGAAAAAGGAAAAGAAAAATAAAAGAAAAGAATAGAAAAGGGAAAAAAGAAAAAAAGAAGAAAAGAAAAAAAAGGAAAAAAACAAATACAAAATAAAAAAAATATCAAAATATTATTATGTATTGTCTACGTCAGCGTCGGTCGTGCCACGTAGGATAGTCGGCGTCCACGTCAGTGAATTCTAGTTAAAATTTGACGGATGGACTTAATTGGCAAAACGTGATAAGGTTTAGAACTAAATTGACAAATTAAAATGTTTATGATTGAATTGATAAAAAATGTAATAGTTTTGGGACTTTTTGGACAATTTTCCCGAAAGTTCGATAAGTGTTGGGAGCTTTCAATCGGCAAACATGGGCAGTCGACATGCGACTAAATAATTGCCAGTAGTCCTGAGGCAGGAGTGTCGGTAAGAAGGCTCGATTTAGTCAACCAGAAAGTCAAGACCGAAGGGATTGGCAATGGATTAGACGCAAGGCAGTTATACAAGGAGTGGAGTCGACAATCGCGAGAGTTGCTGTGAAGATCAACACGGTTGTGGGACCAACACAATTATCAAATCACGGAGCCGCCGATTTCGGAAGCCACTAGCTCCAGTGGACGAGAAATATGGGCCGTTGTAACTGTCACAAATTAGAACCATCGGAGTAACTGTCGATGTTGGGCGCAATATTGAAGTAGTGGGTTTGTTTAGTAACTGCTTGTATATACATGTTACTGAATATTAGGAATTACGTGGGATGTGTGGAGCTTTCTTTTGCAAGTGTCATTAACTGTCGGTAATAGCTATGAGTATTAGGATTTTAATTCGAGTAAGAGACGGCCAATTAATAAAAAAACACAATTTATTCTATTATATTTACATTTCAATAACCATTTAAATGGTTGGCCATGATTGCTTAGAGCGCGCATAATGATTATTATGTTTCTCCGCTTTTCTAATTTTCTCTTCTTGGAAGCAGGTTTGGAGCAGAATTTCGTTTGGTAACGCAATTTCATTTTTCTTTTTTTGGAATAAATTTTGATTTTAGAAATAAGTTTGGAACAGAAATGGAAAGTAAGAATTTTCTACTTTTTTATTTTTGGAACAGAAATGAGAAATAAAAATTCTTCTCATCGCTTGCTCTCTCTACTAGTTGGCCGCCTACTTGCTGCTCGCCGTTGCCACTGGTTGCCTCTCGCTGCCACTGGCTGCCTCCTGTTGCCGCTAGTCGCCGGCCGCCTCCTACCAGCTGTTGTCGCCCGTCGATTGTCTTCTGCCGCCGTCCTTTGTCGCCTATCGGCTATCGTTCGTCGCTGTCCATTGCCTCCCGTCATCGTTTGTCGCCTGTCGGCTGCCTCGCGCTGTTGTCCACCACTGTTCGCCTCTTGCCGTTGTCAACTGCCGCCTACCGCTTGCCTCCCACCATTGTCTGTCGTTGCCCAACGCTAGCCGCATCCCACCATCGGTCGCCGCCTCCCAACTTCGTCCACAGCTGCTCGCTGGCTACCTCCTACCGTCCTCTGTGGCAGCCCGAAGTCGGCCATCTCTCGCCATCGGCCCTCCTGCTGCCGCCCGCCCGCCAACTATCTCTCTAGGCTGGCCGCTCGGGAGGGAGAAAATTTGTATTGTTATCAAACAAATTTCTATTTTACGAAGAGAAATTTTGTGTCGTTATTAAATATATTTTGACTTAGAAACTCGTCCATAGTATAGCAATAGAAAAAACTAGTTTTGAACATAAATTACAGTTTTTGTACTTCTAATTTTGTTGTCAATTCGCATCTTTTGTTCAAGAATTAGCCGATGACTCTTCACACTTTTTGTCGATTTTCATATTGATCTAAATTTTAAAAATTTTTTCGTGGGTAACTTTCTGACGAAAACACATCATGCATAGCATATTGAAAACAAATGATCACCCACAATAGAGTTATCCGATAAGCAAGATGATGTGATATTTTCGTTTGATTATGTAACTGTTAAGATTATATTTTTCAAACCCTTTTCAAATGATCAAAGGAAAATGCATGATACATGCCGATTAGGGCTTAACTGAAGAGTAGTGGTACCGAAAGGGCATTGTAAAATGCTAATTTGTCCCTCACGCAATTGATCCCCTAGACCTCAGCCTCCGGTTAACGCACTCAAACCAGTCACCTTGGACACGTCACCTATGTAGTTTTTATTCCAGATCACTACTTAGGCATTCTAAGTATTCAATCGACTTAGGTAAAAAAACATTAATTGATGGCAGCTCCTCTCCGTTTTTCAATTTCTCACTTATTTGGTTTAGCCAACTCGAACCTAAGAATTAAAAAGGTCCTATGAAATGGGGTGCTGCAGATTAACGATTCCCAGTTTGCAAAATTCGACATGAAATACGATTGTCTGCTCCAAAAGCTATCGGAATATGGCAATAAAGAAGTGAATCCTTAAGAGGTTGAAGGGTGTGTGTCGAATCCAACTTGCCATCTCTAACTCTGATGCAATTTTGAAATTGAGAGCATAGCCATTTAGTCTAAAAGTTTAAGCTATACATAAAATTTAGTTCGTATCTCGACGTGCTGAAACCATAAAATTCCTTTCTTTTCATTTTTTTATTGGATTAGATCGAAAACAAAATGCCGATCGCATGTCACGGTATTATTCCTGCTTTTTGTTTTGTTTTCTTTACCAAAAAAAAAAAAATGCCGATCGCATGTGAACTTGAAATGAAGCAAGGGTGCCGTTAGTTTAAGTCCTTAAATTCAACGGCAACACCGGGCTGGTCTAGCCGACCGAAAAACATCATATTACAAATTAAACCCGATTGCTGCTAGCAATTAAAATTGGCTATCGCTGGCTGGTCCCAGAGGGTGATCCATGCCTGGCGCCAGGTGGACTTGGACCCGATGAGTCCGCTTGAAGTGGCTTTGATTTTGTGAATTTGTGTCCGACATTGGGCCTTGACTTGTATTGGCCATCACTCTGCGGTACCGGAGGTGATCCATGCCCTTCACCGGGTGGACTTGGACCCGATGAGTCCGCTTGAAGTGGCCTTGATTTTGTGAACTTGTGTAGGCCGTCACTAGCTGCACTTCTTGATTTTTTTTCCTTCGTAAGACTAGAAAAGAGGCACAAAAATATGGATACAGGGGAAAAAAGGCATGAATTGCATTGTTTAATCGAGAAGGGATTTGGGTTTTAATGAGACGAGGAAAGTTAAATTAGGGAAAGAGAGATAATTATCTAACAACGCCAAAAAAAATGGACAGTCCCTTCTCCACCTTTAATTTTTCCAAGGAAACTAGTTCAATTATCTATCCGATTTCCATGGAAACTTGGACTCACTTGTTAGGATTTATTCTAATCCTACAATGAGATACCTTAAATCTGGATATAACAAAAATAATATAAAGGAAAACCCAGTAAGTGAGCTTGAAGCTGAAGCGGCCATGGCGGCCTCAAGCTTCCCGGCTTGAAAAGATATAGTGGACAATGACCACTATGAGCTTTGCGACTTGAAAAGATCTTGCAATCATGGCCGCAGAAACTCAAGTGGCATGGGTGTCGTGAGCTTAACTATAGGACTATCGGTAACATTTTTGGAAAAGTCGAGGAACCAATTTTTAACTAAAGAAGAAAGGTAAATGATTTTGATTTTCAAACAAAAATTGAGGGATTAATGTTGATATTGTTCCTTGAATGAAATAAAAAGACAAAACCTTTGTTACATAAAACTTTCTCACATCCGGTTGCTCACCTCTTGCGAATCGAAAATTGTAGTATAAATGCACCGTCTTGCTAGCGGGACTCTTGTTGTAATATGAAAGTTTCGCTGACATTTTAATTTATCATTTCCTCAGTTTGCAATTGCCAATCGTAGTTCATTTAATAGCAAGCGTAAGTGTTGACACCTAAATTTTGGCGCATCATTTAGTGTTAATTGCATAGAAAATTAGGGATTAAATTTTTAACCCATGAACAAAAATATTAAAATTGCATAGCATATAGTTTAGGCTCATATAGATTAATTGCATTCCGCATCGGATCGACGGTGATAAGCGAGCTTAAAATTCATCACATAAATCGAGCTTGGGCATCGAACGAGACTCGACTCACTCGGAAAGCATGGGCCGAAAATCACACGCAAAAGGGCTTGGTTGTCTTAATTTGAGCTTAAATTAGCCCATCAAATTAATTGAATAAAAGCCCGAATTAATTCAGCCAATTTGGAATTAAATGAAAATTAAAGCCTAAGCCCAAACCTAAGCCCATTAGGACTAGAAGACCCGGCTAATTGACCTAGGTTTATACTATAAATATATGTTTATGTCTCATAATCGAGGGGGGGCCTTTCAGAATTTCAAAAATCAGATTTCTTTTTAGAGTGAGAAACACACGTGAGATTGAGAGTGAGAGGAGAAGACGGCCGCATGTGCCACGCTGCCTCCGCCAGCCACTGCACCAGCTGCCGCTGCGGGCGCGCGCGCCCTGTTCAGGCCCCCGCCGTCGCGTTTCGCATATACTAGCGAGCACCAGACTTCATGTTGGAGTTGTGCCGCTGCGTCCAGAGTCTCCTTATCTGCCTCGCCGCTCCATCAAGCGACGCCCAGTGAATTCCCACTGACGAGCCAACCTTTCCCAGGTGGCCCAAACAACCTCCAACACGTTCGTATAGAGAATATAAAAAGGAGCAATCTGTCGATGGAGTCTTGAAGAGCAAACAGGAAGTGGAGATTGAGAAAGGACAAGTACACGACCACCACACTTCCAACATCTGACGTTGTCCCTGCTTCCCATCCTCCACGCTTCAGACGCTGCTCGCTTCAGACGTTGCTCGCTTCAGACGCTGCTCTCTTCAGACGTTGCTCGTCCAACAATTCTCAGTGAGCCCATCCTCTCCGACTTCAGCACAGCAGCCCAGCGAAACGCTGCACCTGTCACCGAGAGCCGCTCATCCAGGACGTTCGCTGAATCCCGCGAACGTCAAAGTTTCTTGGCCTTGACTTACGCTGGCCACAACACAATCAAGCCAGTTCCAGCAGCCGAGTCCCAGTCAAGTCCAGTAGATCCCCAGTCTACAAATTGAATCACCCTCGGAAGCACGACGTTGGGCTCGCCGCCGTTTAGCCGTACCAGTCATCGTGAGTCACCACCGTGACCGTCATCGAGCTGCCGTCCCCGTCGCCGAGCACCACCGTTGGCCGTTCCATCCCGTGATCCGCAAGTCCGATCTCGAGACGATTCAAATTTGGAATTATCCGCAAATTAGGTAAGATCATTATCCGAATATTTCTCGAAATATTTAATTTCCTAAGTTTTCGGGTATTTGAATATTTCGTGGATATTTTGGTGGATAGCTAGATATCTTAGGATAATTTTGTGATATCCGCAATATTTGAAAAAAACCAAAAATTAGGAATTTTGCCTAATTTAGCAACGTATCTGGACGACTATCCGACCTTATCCCTAAGGTACGATACGCGGCGATACGGAAAATCTTTATCTTCTCCATAATCACTTGGACACGATAATAGATTTTATTTGCTTTCCAAATTTGAACAATCAACTTTCCGTCGATATCTATAACCCTATAGATATGACCGTTAGTTTGATTTCTTTGCCTTATCTGAAATTTAAAAAATCTTGCGGATTGTGTGGATTGTTTGAATGTGGTTATTATCTTTGTTTGATTGCTTTCCTTTTAAATAAAGAAAATCCAAAAATTTATTGGTTAAATTTAAATTAGAAGTTTTGCATGTTTAGGAAATCTTAAATGTATCTAAAGGATAGGATAATTATTTAATTTAAATTAGGACTTGAGATAATTTATTTCCTAGTTTAAATTAGGTGTTATTCTAATCCTAATAGATTATTTAGGTTATTCAATAATTTCGAATTTTCATAAAAATCCCAAAAAAGAATCACTTTAGGATAGATTAAATTATCTTTTCTAGAATAGATTGCATGTTAATTTAGGCATTTTTTTAATTCCGAATTTCATTGGAAAATACCAAAAACAAATCATTTTGCCCGTCATTAGAATTAGGTCACGTCGTCGCATGACATATAGTTTGCATGTTAGGTTGCATTAATCGCATGTTAATTTTTGCACGTCATTACATATAGCTTAGCTTTCATTTAAATAAGTGAAAATCCTAAAAAATATTGAGTGAACTGCTTGTTAATTAGAAATCATATTAGGATTGTTGATGTGATTTTCTAGCTAACAATGCAGATGCTTACGTTGCTTCGAGGTAAGTAATTCTCCCATTCATGCAATTTATTTAATGTTTTGATTATTGGGTGTTACTTTGGTGGTTTGCGCACTCGCATGAACACCTCACATGTTAGTAATTAGGCTATAAAATGGATTCAGACTGCATGCAAAACATTTTTTTTGAAAAGAAAAGGTACCGAAAGGGCGTTAGACCAAATCTAGCGTAATCAAGTCCCCGAGCTTAGAATCTCTGGTTCGTAGGAATAAAACATATCTCCCTATGTTTTATTTAGGTTTCTAATCGACCTACCACAAATAGATTAGTGGCGACTCCAAGCATGAAAACATTTGCACGTTAAGAACTTAAATCCTAAGTTGCGAATTGGTAGGGTTTGGGAGGGCCCGAGTTAGGCTTAGTCTTAACAATCCATTAGCCTGAGAGGGAAATTTTAGGTCGCGACAGCTTGGCGACTCCGCTGGGGACTTGAGTTAAAACTCTTAGTAGACTTAGGCCAATTTTTCTTTTCAAAAAAATATTTTTTGCTTGGCAGCGAGGATCCCAGGTACGTCCCTAACATTTTAGGTGTTAAATGTTTTTGCAGAATGGGAGGTATAAGGGGAGGCGTGATTGTTAACCATTTGTTTTGCAGGGAGGTGTTTGGATGAATGATTTATTTTATGCACGAAGCGCTGTATGATATAACCTGATGTGCATGCCTTGCATTTACACTACACCGCACACACTACCCGCTGCCGGACCTGGGCGACACAGGTTTAGGATGGTACTAAGATAGCGGACACCCCGACCACACCCGCGTGGTATGGGTCGCCCTTCTTGGTCCCGAAAGTTTTTTTTCCACGGTGTCATTGAGTTTCCACCACGGTTGCACCCTTTGCAACCCGGGTTGGCTCCTTGACTAAGCCGGAGACAGGGGAACCTCGGCCTAACCACAACCATGACTGGTTTAGCCCGGTAATCCTCGCGTCTCCATTTTGCAAGCCAGAGTCTAGATAGAAATCGAACCTCACATTTCATGCGCATGTCTTTGTGATTGCCATGGTCCTATTGGGTAAAGTAAGTTTTCTGAGCCTTTATCTCGCAATTTATTTATGTTTCGTATTTTCTTTGGTCGGTCCATGACATTAGGTTGGTCGTGAGTCTTGGTCCATATACTATGGGAGGGGCAGACATCCGGATTCTTGATGCTCCTAAGGACGAGCTCCGTGCCTGGTGGAACCAACTCAGTCCGACCAATCGTAAGCTAGTTGAGGGCCACATCGGAAGGTTACTCCCCTTACTCGAAGTCAAAGTCCGCACCGGCCTCGTTCGAGCATTAGCGCACTTCTGGTGTCCCGAGACGTCTACCTTTATATTCGGTAAGCATGAGCTCACCCCGACTTTGGAAGAATATGGCGTGATCATTGGAAAACCTTTAGGGTCGGAGTTAGTTACACCACCTCTAGGAAGCGATTCCACCTTAATGTTGTCTGAATTTTTGGGTGTCGGAAAAGATGAATTAGGAAAAGTCTTGAAAGAAAATCGAGGGACATGTTCCTTTTCATACCTTAGTCAATGTTTTGATAAAGCCACATCTTTTCAAAAAGGAAGAATATTTTTGTTAGCATTTTTCGCGTTCGTGATTTTTCCCCACTGTAAGAATGCGTGTAGTTCGTCAATTGCATGGTTGGTCCAACAAGTCTGTCTTGGAAAGAATTTTGTCAACACCATTTTAGCCGAGACGTTCATTTCCCTCACTAAATTTAAGCAACATGTTGACAAAACGTTTCATGCCCCCCTCGAACTTTTGCAAATTTGGTTTTTGTCTCACATAAAAGGGTGTGGCGATTTACTCACAGTATCTGAGCTTAGTGATTCTAGCCATCCAGTCTTGAGATATAAAGAAAAACAAAGGGATGCACCCGATTATCATTACTCTGAATGGATCATTTTCATGAAAAACGCTAGACCTCAAGGTTTCCAATGGCATGCTAACTGGTTCCAAGTCGAGGAAGCTCGGCTTACGTGTAATGGTATTGGGCCGGTTCCACTATTGGGTTTCACCGGTGCGATCGAATACTATCCCGCCAGAGTGTCTCGTCAGTACCAGATTCTCCAAGGACTCCCTCCAGTGCTACAACCAGAACTCCTCCAAGTCGACTTCACCAATGGCGATGAAGACCACGAAGGGACCGTAGCTCAGCTCAAGAAGATGTGGAAGAAGTGTCGCCTCTTAAAGATAGTCCGACCCCAAAAAGAACTCAAGGGGGAGCAGAAGTCCTACTTCGCAACGACCGAGTATATTCGACAGCACAAGGTCCCACAGGAACTACTCCCGAAGATACCCAAGGTGCCTCTCAAGCCCGCCACTCGCTCAGAGAACAACCGTCTCAAAAGGAAGGCCGAAGAAGCTCAAGAGAAGGCATCCAAGATAGCTCGAGCTTATGAGCAATTGAAGATGGAAGTCGCCGCCCATATGTCTATGGATCAAGTCAAATAGAATAGCTTGAATTTTTATTCTCTTTTCAGTTCTAGTCTTCAGTCTTGTTTAGGAATTGAGTCTTTTTTTGTGATTGCAAGTTATAGTCGTTGTAAAAAAAAAAATTTTTTTTTTCAATAAAGAGGTCATTTTTAATCAAAGCGGTTAGACCAATGTCATGGACCGACTCGTCATTCTTACTCGCTGTATTCATTCCATTGTTACTTTTGTAGGTAATTTGCCACGGATCCCCCTCATCCTCATAATACTCGATCGGTGACCAAAAAAAAGATGGCCAATCAAGCCGAGATTGCAGCCATGATTGACGAAAAGCTGAAAGAACACATGAATGCAATCAATGAGCAGGTCACGGCTGCCATGTCCAAAATGATGAGTGACCTCATGGCTAAGCAGCAGCAGATCAATGTTGCCTCCCAATCGGAGATTCCACCTCCAACTCGTCAAGGCCCCCGCCTTGACAAATCTCCTACAGTGAACACTAATCCAGCCCCTCAACTGGATGATGCCATTTTGACCAACAATAGTGTTTCTTCGTCGGTCCCTGTTCCTCATTTCCCCCCTAATGATGAGAATGCCAAGTTGTTGGCCAAACTCGAACAGAGGTTACGAGAAGTGGAGGGAACTCAAAGTGTTCCACCTGTTGATTTGTCCATTTTTACCCGAGTCCAAGTGCCTGATAAATTCAAGATGCCAGCTTTCGAGAAGTATGACGGCACTTCAAACCCAATTCAGCACATCGAGATGTACCAGGGGCTTATGAACAGATACGTTTCTAATGGACCCCTAATGATCCAAACCTTCCAAGCAAGCTTGAAGGATGCTGCAATGAGGTGGTATACCAACCACCAGATCAACCGGAAAGATTCATGGGAAGAGGTGGCAAACCTTTTCGTCAAACACTTTAAGTTCAATCTCGATGTCACCATTACAAGGGAAGACTTGGAGAGAGCTGAGCAGAAAAAGGGGGAGACTCTGAAGGAGTATGCCACTCGTTGGAGGAACATGGCAGGGCAGATCATGCCCGAACCCTCAGAACGTGACTTAATGAAGTTGTTCGTGTCCACTCTACCGCAGTCGGTTCGTTCACGAATGTTGGTAACGGCCGCCCAATCTTTTGGCCAGCTGATAGCCATGGGTGAGGAGATCGAGACCGGGCTCAAGAAAGGATGGTATAGTGAGTCAGGTTCATCAAGCAAGAGATTTACTGGTAAGAAGGACAAAGAGCATGTCCCCGAAGTCAACATGACCTATGTACAGAAGACGCCAGTTCAAGCCCCAAAGCTACAATTTAGCACTCAGCAGACGACCTCTTATGGACGGCAAGGCCAGCAGGACCCACGCCAACAGCGCAAACTTCGCCAGTTTACTCCACTTCCTGGGACATTATCTCAGGTACTGGCAGTGCTGAGGAAGAAGAACTTGCTGAATTCAGAGCCACAAAGAGCTAATCCTGCCAGCTTTGCAAGGTATGATCCGTCGAAGAAATGCGATTACCATAGAGGTGAAGTAGGACATTCGACAGATGATTGCCAAGTGCTCAAACATCGAGTACAAGATCTACTTGACACTGGAGCGTTTGCACTACAATCAGCCAGTAAACCCAATGTGCAAAACAATCCACTCCCTGATCATTCGAACAGTACAAATGTCGTCTTTGGCCCGGGAGTCAAGCAGATTCGAAGCTTCAGGGTCCCTCTCGAAGATATGTTTGATGCTTTAGTCCGAGCTGGTTATGTTTCGACCGGTGAGGTGGTGTCACTTGGTGACATAAGAAAGAAAGTGGATGAGTTGGTGAGAAAGGGAATGATTGGAACAGCAGATGAATTCGGGATAGTGGCAGCTATATCTCAGGTTATCATTGATTGGAATGAAGAACTCGCAATGTTAACCGATGAACAAGTTAAGTTGGATCCTGAGTTAACTGACATGCCCCCTCTCGAGGACGCCTCCGACGATGACCTCGGGATCGTTATACCCGATACTCCGGAAGTATTGATCCTGGCATCACCTCAGCCCTACGCTTATGAGAGTGACAAGATGGTTCCATGGTCGTACGACGTTGATCTGATAACGAGGTCAGGGCGAACTTATCCTGACAAGCAACCGGCCAAGCCAGTGGCTGAGAAAGAAGCGAAGGAATTCCTAGCTGTGATTAAGGCTAGTGAATATAACGTGGTTGATCAGCTGAGAAAGTTACCTGCACAAGTGTCGTTGTTGGAACTTCTTCAGACATCAGATAAGCATCGGAGTGCTCTAATGAAGGTGTTGAGTGAGATTCATGTGCCCGAGACCATTGAAGAAGATAAGCTAGAAGGGTTTGTCGGGACAATCCTCCTCAAAGATCAAGTAGCATTTTCTGATGAGGAAATCCCAGTTGAAGGACGTGGTCATAATAAGGCGCTTCACATATCAGTGAAGTACAAGGAGACTCACATGGCTAGGGTGCTTGTTGATAACGGGTCGGCTCTGAATTTATGCCCATTGGCTACTTTGAAAAGGCTGGGCATTCCTCCATCTACCATGCAAGCAGCCAAAACTTCTGTTCGAGCCTTTGACGGAGTAAAGAAGGATGTTATAGGCCAGATTAACTTAAAGCTGCAGATCGGACCTTCGGTGTTCGATATTCTTTTTCAAGTGCTGGATATCCCTTCTGCTTTCAATTTCTTGCTAGGTCGGCCATGGATTCACAATGCAGGCGTAGTACCCTCCAGTTTGCATCAGAAGATCAAGTTTGTGGCTGAAGCAAAGTTGGTTACAATTTATGGAGAGGAAGATCACCGAATCTTCAATGCAACATCGATCCCATACATAGAGCCCGATCATGTTGAGGAGGATAGCTATCATTCATTTGAGATAGTTCAAGTTGTTCAAGCTTCCTCTGATATACCGTTACCCGTTCCTGAAGTTTCTAAAGCAGCTCTCATGGTGGCCAAGGTCATGGTCGGTAATGGTTTTAAGCCAGGTCAGGGTCTTGGGAAGGAAGGCCAAGGCATTCATGCCCCGATCGAGACAAATGGACAATCCCACAAAGCTGGTTTGGGATATCATGGGCAGGGAAGCCGCGAACAAAGCAATGATTGTTGCAGAAGCCGAACAGGAGCAGGTCAAAGTCCCTTACCACCTTCCATCAACGACACCTTTCACTCGGCTGGAGTTGTGGGAGGATATGAGCATTTAAATCTGAGCCCGACTGAGGATGATCTTGGGCTTATCTTTCCCGAGTCGCCACAAGCCCTAACTGACTCACCTAAGAAGCACGGTAAAGCGATTCCGGTTAGTTTGTCTGACGATTCTGAGGATGACCAGCCATCCTGTATTTTCAAGAAGCCGGAGTCAAGGGTGGTGGACTTTGATGATGGTATACCTTACCTCACCGGTTGGTTTGCTGAGACCTCCATTGGTGCAATCACTGAAGGACCACTTGAAGGGATGGGCGTTAGCCCTCAAGAGTAATCATTTCCAGTTTTAGTATCCCCTGCGCGGGAATCTTTATTGCTTTTTCTCAATTTTCATTCCAATTCATGTTGCACTTAGGTTTTTCAATCCAATAAGATGTAATTCATTGATTCAATATCAATAAAATTACAGAGGTTTTTATCATTTTTGAATCTTGTTGAAGTGCCCCAAACCAACCCGATGACGATAACCAACGATTGAAAAATTTGTCATCTACGGTAAGAACTGAGGGTTGGGCTTCTCAAGAATTCTCGTTTCGAGGTCTTCGAAAGCAAAATGAATTTCAAAAAAAAAAAAAAAAAAGCAAAGAACAATTTTCAAAAATTGCATGTAGTTAAACCCTGTCTGGTCTTTTTGATCCCTTTCTTTCATGTTTCAGCACTAATCTCGAGGCATGCGAAGGGACGGGAATCGTGGACCCTCATATATGTGATGCAAGCCAATCCGATGACTCAGATGATTCTAATCCGAATGATGAAGAAATACGACGGAACTTGGAAATCCATGAGAAATCTAAGCCTCTGACCGCCGAAGAAACCATGGTAATCAACCTTGGCGACACGGAGAATCCTAGAGAGGTTAAGATTGGGGCATGTCTTCCTGAAGATGTGGCCAAACGCTTGACCCAGTTGCTGAAGGATTACCAAGATATCTTTGCCTGGTCTTATGCTGACATGCCGGGTCTTGATCGATCGATTGTCGAACATTGTCTACCGACTGATCCTTTGGTTGAGCCTGTGAAACAAAGGCCGCGAAGAGCTAAACCAGAACTGGCAAAGAAGATCAAGGAAGAGGTCATGAAGCTTCTTGACGTGGGATTTATTGAGACTACCCAATACTCAGAATGGATCGCTAATATAGTCCCAGTGATGAAGAAAGACGGTCGGGTTCGAGTATGTGTTGACTACCGAGATCTGAACAAAGCTAGTCCTAAAGATGATTTTCCACTCCCGCACATTGATGTGCTTGTGGACAGTACAGCTGGATTCGAATTGTTCTCCTTCATGGATGGTTTCTCAGGTTATAATCAGATCTTGATGAACGAGAATGATAAGTTGAAAACAGCATTTACCACTCCTTGGGGGACATTTCATTATAAGGTGATGCCCTTCGGTCTCAAAAATGCTGGGGCAACTTACCAGCGGGCAATGGTCACGTTGTTCCATGACATGATGCATAATGAGATCGAGGTCTATGTTGACGATATGATTGCGAAAACTCGATGTGGAGAAGATCACGTAGAAACCTTGAAGAAATTATTAGACAGGCTTCGTAAGTTCAAATTGCGCCTCAATCCGGCAAAATGCGTGTTCGGGGCAGCCTCTGGCAAACTACTCGGCTTCATTGTCAGTAACAAAGGGATTGAGATTGACCCATCAAAAGTGAAGGCTATTTGTGAAATAAAATCTCCCTCTTCGGTGAAGGAAGTTCGTAGCTTAATGGGTAGATTAAACTATATTGCCAGATTTATTTCTCAGCTATCTGAGACAGCGAAGCCTTTCTTTAAACTCCTCAAAAAGAATGCGCTGGTTAGATGGGATGAAGAGTGTGAACTGGCATTCGACAAGATTAAGCACTACTTGATGAATCCTCCAGTGCTTGTTCCACCAACACCAGGGCAACCTCTGATCCTGTACCTTTCAATCCACAGTGAATCCTTGGGTGCCATGCTTGCTCAGAAAGGTGGAGAGGATGGAAAAGAGCGTGCGATTTATTATTTGAGTAAGAAGTTCACCGCCTCTGAAATGAACTATTCTGAAGCAGAAAGAACGTGCGCAGCATTGGTCTGGGTGCTACACAGGTTGAGGCAGTACACTTTGCACTATCAGATATTGCTCGTGACAGAGTGTGATCCCATCAAATACTTGCTCAATCAACCCGCTTTGGTTGGAAAACTGGCAAAATGGCAAATTCTCATCTCAGAATTTAATGTTCGATTCTTGTCTCAAAAATCAGTCAAAGGACGAGTAATTGCTGATGTCTTGGCTGAAAATCCTGGGAAAAATGAGGATCTGGATCCGTTAGAAGATAGAGTCATGCCAATTGATGAGTATGTATGGACCATGTATTTTGATGGAGCCGTAAACTTGTCAGGATCAGGTATTGGGGCAGTTTTAATATCTCCAGGCGGGCAACATTATCCGGTTGCAGCAAAACTGATATTTCCTTGCACAAACAATATTGCCGAATATGAAGCATGCATCATTGGGTTACAAGCTGCAATTGAAATGGGAGTAGCTCGACTTAAGGTGTTCGGAGATTCAGCCCTCATTATTCTTCAGACCGTTGGTAAATGGCAAACTAGAGATGCTAAGTTGCAGCCTTATCACGTCTATTTGGAGGAGTTGGTGGAAGAGTTTGAAGACATTTCGTTTGAATACTTGTCAAGGACTCAAAACAGTTTTGCCGATGCTCTGGCTACGTTATCAGCAATGCTACGAGTGACAAGTGGGTTAGAAGTTGAACCTTTGAAGATAGAAGTCTTACAGAAACCGGCTTATTGCATGGCCACAACAGAAGAGCCTGACGGCAAACCGTGGTATCATGATATCAAGACATATCTTCAAACACAGGAGTTTCCTGAGAAAAGTACTGCATCTGACCAAAAATATATCAGGAAGATGGCGTCGAAGTTCTTCTTGAACGGAGAATGCCTATACAAGCGGTCCTATGATTCGGTTTTATTAAGGTGTGTTGATTCAACCGAGGCTGTTCGTTTGATGCTAGAAGTACATGAGGGAGTGTGTGGTCCGCACATGAATGGTCATATGCTAACAAGGAAGATAATGAGGATGGGTTATTACTGGCTCACTTTAGAGAGTGATTGCATTCAGCATGTCCGAAGTTGTCACAAATGTCAGATCTATGGTGACAAGATTAAAACTCCTCCGAATGAATTGCATCAGATGTCTGAACCATGGCCATTTTCTATGTGGGGCATTGATGTGATTGGCCCAATTAATCCTAAAGCGTCAAATGGACATCGGTTTATCCTGGTCGCTATCGATTATTTTTCGAAGTGGATTGAGGCTATGTCCTATGCAACAGTGACGGCCCGGAATGTAGTGAAGTTCATTCGTCGAGACATCATTGCTCGATATGGTGCACCTGAGACCATAATTACTGACAATGGTTCGAATCTAAATAATAAATTGATGGATGATCTATTCAAGGAGTTCAAGATCAAGCATCTGAATTCATCTCCATATCGTCCGCAGATGAACGGAGCGGTCGAAGCAGCCAACAAGAATATCAAGAAAATTTTGGCTAAAACAGCTGAGAACTATCGTGATTGGCATGAAAGATTACCTTTTGCACTTATGGCATATCGGACTTCTATCAGGACATCTACAGGGGCAACTCCATATTCTCTTGTGTATGGTATGGAAGCAGTTCTACCTGTTGAGGTTGAAATTCCTTCGTTACGTATTCTTTCACAGGTACAATTGTCAGAAGCAGATTGGATCCAGCAGAGGTTGGACCAGTTGAACATGATTGATGAGATAAGGCTTAGAGCTCTATGTCATGGCCAATGCTACCAACAACGAGTTGCTAAATCTTTCAACAAGAAAGTCAAGCCTCGACATTTTCAGGTAGGTGACCTTGTCCTGCGGAAGTTATTGCCGATAGTTCCTCTTGCAGAAGGAAAATTTACCCCAAATTATGGCGGCCCGTACATTGTGAAGAAAGTCCTTCCAGGAGGTGCTTTGATTTTGGCCGAGATGGATGGTCGTGTTTTTTCCAGTCCAGTTAATTCTGATTCTGTAAAAAAGTATTACACTTGATTTGTACTCATTCTGACTTTGTTTCTATCAAGTATCAAGTTGAATTTTATGAATCATTTGATGTTACTAAGCTTTGTTTGAGGAAAGCTTTTGATTTGACAATCTGTTTCTGTCCTAATGAAGCGATCATATTGCATGAGAGACTTCAAGATGACGAAAGGCAAGACATTTCCATACATGTTCTGAATAATAATCCCTAGTGCGAGTTGAGTGAAAATTCCGTGCTGACAAGGTAAAGGATTATCTCACGAAAAGTATGACGGCCAAAATGATGAGAGGCATTCATTTCCTCTATCTAAACACTACAGGTTATCATTTGCTTAACCCCTTTGAACGGAGTTTCATTTCTTATCCCTGTCAGGAGTAACCCCATACCGGGGCAATTTCTTAGAAAGTTCAAAATGATTAGAATTTTCTTGCTTTCACTTGCATCAATCTTCAAGTATATTTATTGCATGCAAATTTTGCGTTAGCTCAAGTGCATTAGATATGACGAAGAGCATTTCTTTCTATATCCCTACACATTATACCCTTTGCATACCCAATTTGAGCGGTGAATTCATTTCAACCCGATTGGTGATCGTTCCTATGAAAAGCAAATGAAATCATCTCAAAGCAAGTTCAAGATGACTTGAGGCAAATTGGAGCTCGAAAGAAAATTCATCAGGAATGATGCAAAAGGACTCCACTAAATCGAAGCTCTCTCTCTCGGAAAATATCTCGAAAAGAAAATCTCTCCAAAAAAAAAAAAAAAAAAAAAGGGAAGGAAAAAATGAGAGAGAAAGAAAAGCTTCAGCAAGAACTGAGTCAGTATGCAAGATCAGTCTTCAAGAAAAGACCGTTTGAAGGTTCATTTATGGAGCAATTGCTAGATATGGATCAAGGCTACCAGTAGCATAATTGGATGATCACCAATCTTCATGTTCATAATACCCCTTTTGATGGAAATAGGCCATTCATTTCAAAGCCTACCTGAACCTACGTTACAACCTTTACCAAAGTCTCTTCAGAATAGGGCACTTGAGTTAACGTAGAGTTTCAAATGCTTATAAATGTTGCTCGAAGAAGTGCGAGCAAGATTTTTCTATCTCATTTTTGCAGTATTCCTGACTTGTAAACCTGGAGCAGCTGGTGATATCAATTCTTTCAATAGCCTCGACTCGAAGAGTCCCTTTTGCTAAGCCATTAACCAAGCCTTCATTTTAGTCCTTATAAAGACCTCTCAGATTGGCCAAGTTATACTAATTTTGAGAATATCCGAACCCTTGTCAAGCACGATGAAGAGAGTTTGAGTGATTCTTATACCCGCATCAAAAGTCGGGTCAAAAGCCTTTCATTGAGAGTGAGTAGAAAGACCTTTCTGATTAAAGGTCTCTCATGTAATGTGATCAAGTTGTCAAAAGGACGAAATGATTGTTCTTATTGATAAATTCCCCAGTGAAGCTTGGTAATGCAAGCAGGTTCATGAATTATGTTTTCTCTGCCCATGCGCATGTGTTGTTTTAACCTTTTCTCAGGTAAAAACAGGTGCAACGCAATTGGCGTTGCCATTTTTATGACACAAGAAGAAATCAGGTACGTCTGCTAATTATTCTTCATTGTTTCTCTTTTCGTAAAATCTGAGACATGATCCCTCTCATATGTTCACCAAGTGGAACAGGTGGCATATCTCTTGGTGTTGTCCAGTGGAATAGACAACACACCCCATTAAATGTTTGCCCAGTGGAACAGGCAACATAATTTTTCATTGTGTTCACCCAGTGGAATAGGTGGCACAATCAACTTCATGCTCACCCAATGGAAGAGGTGACATGATCCTTTCCGTGTTGTCCAGTGGAATAGACAACACACCCCATTAAATGTTTGCCCAGTGGAACAGGTAACATAATTTTTCATTTTGTGTTCACCCAGTGGAATAGGTGGCACAACCAACCTCATGCTCACCCAATGGTAGAGGTGACATGATTCTTTTCGTGATTGCCCAGTGGTATAGGCAACACGTCCTCATTCTTTCTTCATATCATGCGCTATTTCGCATCTGTAGGAAACTACAGGTAACAGATAGGCAATCCAGTACCTCGAGAACCTTACTTCCAGTGGACCAGAAGTTTGGAAATCGAGGGAATTCACAGCATTATAAAGCTTTCCATCACTTGGACGCTTTTTGTGCGATCCGTATGTAAGACTCTTTCACCGCTCCACATGAAGTGAGAAGCCTTAACATACGTTCCTTATTGTTTGCATATCATGCATCATTGCATTTTTTTTAAAAAAAATCATTCATCATTTTGCATAGTTTAAATTTAGGTCTCAGTCTTTGAGCGAAACCTCTGCGAACCTCCACTCAAAGAGGGGCAGCTGTTGACACCTAAATTTTGGCGCATCATTTAGTGTTAATTGCATAGAAAATTAGGGATTAAATTTTTAACCCCTGAACAAAAATATTAAAATTGCATAGCATATAGTTTAGGCTCATATAGATTAATTGCATTCCGCATCGGATCGACGGTGATAAGCGAGCTTAAAATTCATCACATAAATCGAGCTTGGGCATCGAACGAGACTCGACTCACTCGGAAAGCATGGGCCGAAAATCACACGCAAACGGGCTTGGTTGTCTTAATTTGAGCTTAAATTAGCCCATCAAATTAATTGAATAAAAGCCCGAATTAATTCAGCCAATTTGGAATTAAATGAAAATTAAAGCCTAAGCCCAAACCTAAGCCCATTAGGACTAGAAGACCCGGCTAATTGACCTAGGTTTATACTATAAATATATGTTTATGTCTCATAATCGAGGGGGGGCCTTTCAGAATTTCAAAAATCAGATTTCTTTTTAGAGTGAGAAACACACGTGAGATTGAGAGTGAGAGGAGAAGACGGCCGCATGTGCCACGCTGCCTCCGCCAGCCACTGCACCAGCTGCCGCTGCGGGCGCGCGCGCCCTGTTCAGGCCCCCGCCGTCGCGTTTCGCATATACTAGCGAGCACCAGACTTCATGTTGGAGTTGTGCCGCTGCGTCCAGAGTCTCCTTATCTGCCTCGCCGCTCCATCAAGCGACGCCCAGTGAATTCCCACTGACGAGCCAACCTTTCCCAGGTGGCCCAAACAACCTCCAACACGTTCGTATAGAGAATATAAAAAGGAGCAATCTGTCGATGGAGTCTTGAAGAGCAAACAGGAAGTGGAGATTGAGAAAGGACAAGTACACGACCACCACACTTCCAACATCTGACGTTGTCCCTGCTTCCCATCCTCCACGCTTCAGACGCTGCTCGCTTCAGACGTTGCTCGCTTCAGACGCTGCTCTCTTCAGACGTTGCTCGTCCAACAATTCTCAGTGAGCCCATCCTCTCCGACTTCAGCACAGCAGCCCAGCGAAACGCTGCACCTGTCACCGAGAGCCGCTCATCCAGGACGTTCGCTGAATCCCGCGAACGTCAAAGTTTCTTGGCCTTGACTTACGCTGGCCACAACACAATCAAGCCAGTTCCAGCAGCCGAGTCCCAGTCAAGTCCAGTAGATCCCCAGTCTACAAATTGAATCACCCTCGGAAGCACGACGTTGGGCTCGCCGCCGTTTAGCCGTACCAGTCATCGTGAGTCACCACCGTGACCGTCATCGAGCTGCCGTCCCCGTCGCCGAGCACCACCGTTGGCCGTTCCATCCCGTGATCCGCAAGTCCGATCTCGAGACGATTCAAATTTGGAATTATCCGCAAATTAGGTAAGATCATTATCCGAATATTTCTCGAAATATTTAATTTCCTAAGTTTTCGGGTATTTGAATATTTCGTGGATATTTTGGTGGATAGCTAGATATCTTAGGATAATTTTGTGATATCCGCAATATTTGAAAAAAACCAAAAATTAGGAATTTTGCCTAATTTAGCAACGTATCTGGACGACTATCCGACCTTATCCCTAAGGTACGATACGCGGCGATACGGAAAATCTTTATCTTCTCCATAATCACTTGGACACGATAATAGATTTTATTTGCTTTCCAAATTTGAACAATCAACTTTCCGTCGATATCTATAACCCTATAGATATGACCGTTAGTTTGATTTCTTTGCCTTATCTGAAATTTAAAAAATCTTGCGGATTGTGTGGATTGTTTGAATGTGGTTATTATCTTTGTTTGATTGCTTTCCTTTTAAATAAAGAAAATCCAAAAATTTATTGGTTAAATTTAAATTAGAAGTTTTGCATGTTTAGGAAACCTTAAATGTATCTAAAGGATAGGATAATTATTTAATTTAAATTAGGACTTGAGATAATTTATTTCCTAGTTTAAATTAGGTGTTATTCTAATCCTAATAGATTATTTAGGTTATTCAATAATTTCGAATTTTCATAAAAATCCCAAAAAAGAATCACTTTAGGATAGATTAAATTATCTTTTCTAGAATAGATTGCATGTTAATTTAGGCATTTTTTTAATTCCGAATTTCATTGGAAAATACCAAAAACAAATCATTTTGCCCGTCATTAGAATTAGGTCACGTCGTCGCATGACATATAGTTTGCATGTTAGGTTGCATTAATCGCATGTTAATTTTTGCACGTCATTACATATAGCTTAGCTTTCATTTAAATAAGTGAAAATCCTAAAAAATATTGAGTGAACTGCTTGTTAATTAGAAATCATATTAGGATTGTTGATGTGATTTTCTAGCTAACAATGCAGATGCTTACGTTGCTTCGAGGTAAGTAATTCTCCCATTCATGCAATTTATTTAATGTTTTGATTATTGGGTGTTACTTTGGTGGTTTGCGCACTCGCATGAACACCTCACATGTTAGTAATTAGGCTATAAAATGGATTCAGACTGCATGCAAAACATTTTTTTTGAAAAGAAAAGGTACCGAAAGGGCGTTAGACCAAATCTAGCGTAATCAAGTCCCCGAGCTTAGAATCTCTGGTTCGTAGGAATAAAACATATCTCCCTATGTTTTATTTAGGTTTCTAATCGACCTACCACAAATAGATTAGTGGCGACTCCAAGCATGAAAACATTTGCACGTTAAGAACTTAAATCCTAAGTTGCGAATTGGTAGGGTTTGGGAGGGCCCGAGTTAGGCTTAGTCTTAACAATCCATTAGCCTGAGAGGGAAATTTTAGGTCGCGACAGTAAGATTTTGTGGAACTTGTGGATGAAAATTTGAGGTCGAACGGTTTGATTGGGCTTTATAATGTTTAAATCAAGGTGAGAAGTGTATTTTTCCATGCGCACAACTTAAGTACTCCGGCAAAAAAAGGTCTCGTTTTCCTTCGTTTCTAGTCACTTGATAAGTGGATTATAAAAATGCGAGTTGCCCATCCTATTTATTGTTAAATTAAGTTCGTATGTGACCTGTGTTATAACATATCAATGAGAGGCATTCATCCAACCATATGTTATATGCAATAAGCTGTATTATTCCAAGTTATATTCGAAGATATAACATGTTCTTATCCATTTTTTTAAAATTTAAAATCAATAAGACATTAGAATTGGAGGATTACGACAATAAACTATACCTTACTGGTCCAATATGCGGCATGGGGCTCTCAAGTATAAAATCAACAAGTGATGAAAATTAGAAAATTGTATATCGATAAGCCAGACCTTACTGGTCAAATGTGCACCACAAGGTGATCACAAGTAAGAAGTGAAGCTTTACGTGGCGAATATAGGCAAAAATATAGTCTCCATTTCTTCTATAATCATCTATAATAGAACAAAATGAATAACTAGATTAGAGGAGATTATTGGTATTAAAAATGATTTGTTATACTATCCGAAAACAGATTAAATTTATTATACAAATTGATGCAGGGCCATCTGATCCTGCTAGAAGGGATACATGTGGTTTAAGCTTGCTATGCGAAAATCCTTGACTTTTGCCTATCACTGCGAACTCTATCAGACATGACTTTTGGATGGACTGAAGTGAATTCTTATACAAAATTATGTAAATATGTGCCTGGACGTATATAGATTTGCGTACATATATATATATTTCAACATGCTGCATTAACACAGATGACTTACTAACCAGATCCGATTCATTAGAACGGGCCTAAACATGTCATAAACAGGAAAACTTGTCACCCTACGTATTCACAAGTTCATTGCTTGTGCATAAACAAGTCGATTGGATTGTGACATGGACACGATTAAACTTAATGTAAATGCAGATAGTTATAGTGAATGGGTTTTTTTATTGGTAAGATATGGTGTGATGTCCACATGATCAATGATCATGACGGGCAGGGTTCATATGAATTAGGGTTCATATAAGAATCTCTTCTTTAGCTAGAGGGGTGGATTCTGCAACTCTGAAATTGTCGATGGAGTAACAATCGATATCTCATTACATGCTCAGTCTTATGTGCGTACTTTATGTGGAGAGGCACACGATTAGTTCCCACCATGGCAAGACAACAGGCAATGATTATTATCATTGAATAAACTTCATTAACTTTTAAACTTAAATTAGTAAAGCAATAAGTCACTTGCATTCATTTCACGATTATTCAAGTATATGGTGAAAATGTTCAAAGGGAAAGACAAAATTTATACTTAAAGACCCTATCTGTAATTTTTTTTCCACCTAAATATGTGAAAAATATTGGACTTGGTCCCTCATTGGCCCGCCACTTTGAGCACCTTATCAATAGACGTGAAAGAAAAATGCTAAGACGACGGTACCGTCACTTTAGGGAGAGTGACCGATACCTCCTGACCACACATGTCAGATGTGGGATTTTGGTAGATAGATTATAAAACTTCCAAAATCTATTGCCGAAAATGGCCTTATGCTGTAAAGTATCCACAAAAATCGTACTACTATAGTGACGGACCAAAATAACTGTATTAAAGGCCAAATCGGCTAAATTGATTTTATTTTGTGGGGATCACGGACATCTAGATAGGTTTAAAATATGTGCTACTATTTTCAAATTTTGGGGAGACTAGCCTACCAAAGTAACAACTTGAACATGAGTTACATGGAACCAGAGAGATGACTAGGAATTACAGACATATATGACTCCCTACGTTATTTAATTTTACTCGAATAAATATTATCTTCTATTAAGTTTCATTGAGTTTTCTCATATTTCACTCTATAAACTGAAATTTACCAAATTTTTTTGTCTTGTTCTATAGCTACAATTCTTCATTTGCCATTGTGAAGTGTACGCTACTATACCTATAGTTCTTGAATTCAGTTAAAATATCCCTTTTGGAAATTGCGTGACATTTTAGAAATTAATCTTAGCACAAAGCACGCACCCTAAGATGAACATGAAAGGTTGATTTTACAAAATTTTCGGTTCTGTAGGGTTTAATATTGCACTCAATGACTAGATTTTGTTGATTATTATCCTTTTAATGGGTTTAATTTTTGTGGTTTTACAGCATAAGGGCCATGTTTTGCAATTGACCTTGAAAGTTCCATACTATTCTGCGTCGGAATAATAAAATTTGGAATTGATGTTCAAATATGTTTTGAAGGATTACATAATATTTATAGACCCTTTAGATAACTAGAACAATTAAAAACTATCTTGAAAACAAGCAACAATAAGTAAACATAATTTCCTAGATAATAATTTCCAAGACTTTAAGGCTGCGCATGACAACTTGCCAAATAGTGTTTGATTCTGTTCTTTTGTTCTCAGAATCAGTTTGGGAACAGAAATGCGTTTGTTTAATTTTTTGATTCTGGGCACAATTTTGTCAAAAATTGTTCCCAGAATCAGTTTTCAAGAATAAAAAAAAACTAGCTTCTTGATTCTGGGAACAATTTTGAGAATCAATTTTTTTTTCTTCTTCCTTTTCTTGATTTTTAATGTAGCTTTTAATGTCCAGCCCGAGGATCGCGTTGGCCGAATCTAACGAGAATAAAATATTTTAATAAAAAATATTATTAATATAAAAAATATTTTACCGGCCATGGCCGGCGACTAGACCATGGCAAAAAAATAAAAAAAAATATATTTTTAATAAAAATATTTTAATAAAAAATATTATTAATAAAAAAATATTTTACCTACCATAGATTATTAATAAAAAATATTTTACAAGCCATGGCCAAAAAAAAGAAAAAAATATATTTTTAATAAAAATATTTTAATAAAAAATATTTTACCAGCCATGGCTGGTGACTAGGCCATGGCAAAAAAATATATTTTAATAAAAATTATTATTAATAAAAAATATTTTACATGCCATGGCCCAAAAAAATAAAAATGTATATTTTAAATAAAAATATTTTAATAAAAAATATTATTAGTAAAAAAAATATTTTACCAGCCATAGCCAAAAAATAACAATATATATTTTTAATAAAAATATTTTAATAAAAAAATATTGTTAATAAAAAAATATTTTACCGGTCATAGCTGACAACTAAGCCATGGCCAAAAAAAGAAAAAAAATACTTTTAATAAAAATATTATTAATAAAAAAATATTTTACTGGTCATGGCTGGCGAGCAGGCCTTGGCCAAGAAGGAGGAAAAGAAAAAAAGAAAATAAAAAAAGAAGGAAATATTAAAACATTTAAAAATATTATTAATAAAAAGAAATTTTGTGGCATTATCAAACATATTTATGTTCTTTTTCTATTCCAGGGATGGAATTTTGGGCCGTTAACAAATGCCTTAAAATGCTCAGAATCAATTTTGGGTACAGAATAAAAAAGAATAATTTCTGAGCAGAATCTGTTCTCGGGCACAGAATCGTTGTCATGCCCAGTCTAAGTCTCTAGATAATAATTGCAAGAATCCAATTCACAAGATGAGCTTGGATTACGAAAAATCTTTTTTATTTCCAATAGCCTCCCTTAAACCGAGCCCATCTTGACCATGCCGATCATTCTCTTGAGTTTAAGGAAGGAGTCTGTCTTCAACGGCTTAGTAAACATGTCAGCCACATGGTCTTCCAACTTGCAAGACTGTAACACAATCTTCTCGGACTTCACTAGATCTCAATGAAATGATACTTTATATCAATGTGCTTGCTTCTTCCATGAAATATCGGATTCTTTGCAAGGGCAATTGTTGACTTATTATCACAATTAATCACCGTCGGATGCTCCTGCTTATGACGTAATTCAGCAAACATCAAACGTAGCAAAACTGCTTGAGTAGCACAATAAGCCACTGCTATGTATTCTACTTCAGCACTGGACAAAGCAACCACTTGTTGCTTCTTCGAGGACCAAGAAAAAATTCCATTTCCTAAAGAGAAAACATAATCGGAAGTACTCTTCCTGTAACGCCCCCTACCTCGGGGTCATTAACGTGACGTCCCGTTCATTATTATCTTTCGTTACACACAAGCGGAAGCATATCTCGGGACAATCACAATCAGTTCACACAGCGGAAATAAGACAAGAAGTATCATGAGCAAACCTTATATTTACAGTGCATGCAAACATGTTTTAACAATCCCTTCGAGTCATGGAAAACAACATATATTTCACACGCACTATGAATAGCAAAACTCGGCTTGGGTGATCCTATCTCTTCTACTTCGTCTTCTCGCTTCTAACTCCATCCACATCTCCTCCCCGTTTCCTGTCCGCATGGCCGATCTACACCCCACTCGTGGCATGTCCCGGAGCCGGCCTGCCTACACCGCCGAAAAGTCAATTGAACTTACGTAGGGGTCCAACCCGTTCTCCGTCGGTGTAGCCATGCCATGCTACATACGGGTGAGGCACTAAGTTCGTTAGGCCCTCATCGATCGTCACGTATGATGTGATCCGGCGGTAGGCTCGGCTTTCTCGGGCATCTATCACGGTGAGCACTTCGGCTTTCATTTCCACGGGGTTGCCGAACTGGATCGGGGGAGACGCCATTCTTCGGACCTGAAAAGGAAACAACGGGGGATGAGTCGGGGAGACTCAGCAAGTAAACCTACTAATATCAAGCGAGGACGAGGGGATCGCCGTTAGTACAAGTGGGCCCTTCCTGCACCCACATTGATGGCAAATCAATAGTAAAGTTTATACACAAAAACATCAAGCATGGCTATAATATGTGCACCTTACCATTCAAGTCTCGATTCTATCTCCAAAACAAACGTCAAACACGAAACATGATTAAATTGAGAAATGAACCATCTATAACCAATCAAACGACCGAGAAACAGTCCAAGCAAACCGTATCACAACGTATCACAACTTCCTTTTCCGATGTTAGGAAGTTTACTTCCTTTCCCGATGTTAGGAAGTTTACTTACCCGACGACTAACAAAACTAGAGAACGAGTTAGAGACGAGTGAACTCGGGTGATCTTCGGGCTTTCTCCTTGCTTGGCCGAGCAAACTTAGGCCTACAAAGGTCAACCGTGGATTCTTGGGTGGAAACGAGAAGAAACACAGGCCGGTTCGGGACTTTGTTTGGGCGTGAGCTTCTTGGGCCAAAACGTGAGAAAATTAAGAAACAAAAGGGAGAGGAAGATGATGGAGAAGTTGGCGTGAGAAAGGAGAAGGGAGGTGTCATGCCATTTAGAGAAGGCATGGACCTTCCTGAAAACCCTAGAGCTAAACCAATAATGGAGGGGCCTCTAAGTCAAGACTCATGATGGCATGCATTAAATGCTATTAATGGACTAAGACCAAAGGAAAATGATGAAGGGCCAAGCTTATCCATGCCATTATCGGCCCTCTTTCTCTCTTTCTCCCTCTCGGCTTCTCTCTCTCTCTCTCTCGGCTACCATTTCCTTGGCCGACTCTCCTCTTGGTTCTAGCAATAATTGGTGTCCGAGGCATTAAATGCGAGGGATAACTCAGCTTATGTTCATTAATGGCATGTCATGATGAAGAGGCCTCCAAAAATTCAGTTTTACATGGTCCGGAAATGAGGCTATCGTACTACTCATATCAAGTCCAAAAATTCTGAAATTAAAGTATGTAAAACTTCAAGATGGTTGGAGAAATTTTTAAGAGGAAGTGTTTGGAAATTCGGATCACAAAAGTCTCCACAAAAATAACAAAACGAAAGGGTACAAAGGATTCGAAACTAAGTTTTCCAAAACAAGAGTAAAAATTGGTTCCAATTGAAAAACCACCAAACTTAAACCATAGCCATTTCTCAGGGACTAAAATTGAGGATGTTACACTTCCTTTCTCCAATATCACCTCCCCAATTACTGTCTGTATATCCCATAAGTTGAAAATTATTAGAAATAGTGTAGAATATACCATCATCCACAGTACCTTTAATGTACCGTAGAATTCTTTTTACCGCCTGCAAGTGTGATTGTCTAGGAGTCTCCATAAATCTGCTTACCATCCCAACACTATAAATAAGATCTGGCTGAGTAGAAGTCAAATATTGTAGACTCCCGACTAGCTTCTTGAAATATGTGGGATTGACTTCGGAGCCACTTCTATCTTTTGTCAACTTCAATCTTTTTTCCATTGGAGTGCTAATTGGTTTACAAGTAGCCATCTTGAAACACTCAAGAATATCCTTGGCATACTTTTGTTGACAAATAAACATACCATCCTCCGATTGTGTAACTTCAAGGCCGAGAAAATAATACATGAGACCCATGTCTGCCATCTCAAACTCACGAGTCATGGCCTCCCTGAAGTCAAAAATCATCTCTTAACAATTTCCGGTAAATATGAGATCATCAACATATAACCAAACAATGAGCATCTCACCATTCAAGCCAATCTTCACATATAAAGCATGCTCATAAGGACATCGGTTAAAACCATGATTCATGAAATAAGAATCAATTTTGGTATACCATGCTTACGGTGCTTGCTTGAGACCATAAAGAGATTTCTTCAATTTGTAGACGAAACCCTCTTGTCCTTTCTTGACATACCCTTCGGATTGATCCATATACACCTCCTCCTCAAGTACGCCATTGAGAAATGCGAACTTGACATCCATTTTGTGTATTTTCCAACGTCTTTGAGCAGCCAAAGCAAATATCACGCAAATAGTATCCATTCTTGCAACCGGAGCAAATACCCCAAAATAGTCAATCCCGGGTTTTTGTTTGTAACCCTTGACTACAAGATGAGCCTTCAATCGATCAACATCACCATTAGGCTTGTACTTGGTCTTATAGACCCATTTCATGCCGATGGACTTCTTGCCTTCTGGAAGAGATGTGAGCTCCCATGTATCATTTTTCTCAATCGCATATATCTCATCATCCATAGCACGAACCCAAACATCATCTTGGAAGCCTCCTTAAAGTTTGTCAGATCACAATCTGCAAAGAGAGCAAAATTAATAATTTCTTCATAAGAGGGATCATTATCATTGGACAAAACACATTCCCTCAAATGAGTCAGTAAAACTCGTTCTCGCCATGAGCGTGAGGATGTTTCAGCAAAATCCGATTAAGTCTCTGCTATCGGATCAGGTTGCACCAATGCCGCTAGTAGTTCAGATTGACTATCTGAATCGGGTTGAACCGACTTCTCCTCATCTAGGACAAAGTGAAACTGCTTCTTCTCCTTTGTGCTCCAAGTCCACTCACCTTCCTCATCAAAAGTGACATCTCGACTGATAACCATTTTCTTTGTTACCGGATTATACAACTGATAACCCTTGGTCTCATTGCTATAAACAAGGAAGATGCACTTCTCACTTTTCTCATCAAGCTTCTTGCGAAGCTCATTTGGCACATGGCTATAAGCAATACACCCGAACATGTGAAGATGCTGAACTAAAGGGGTTCGACCACTCCACACCTCCGCCGGAGTCTTGAACTCAAGACCTTGAGTAGGACACCGATTCAACAAGTAAACAGCATAAGCAATCGCCTTCGCCTAGAAATGCTTAGGCAATTGTTTGGAACGAAGCATGGTACGATCCATATCAACAATAGTGCAGTTTTTTCTCTCCGCTACTCCATTTTGTTGAGAAGCATACCGTGTTGTCAATTGATGCTTGATGCCGTACTATTTGAAGAAGCCATCACCAACTAAATATTCTGTGCCACGATTAGTTTGGAGAATCCGAATTTGGTGCCCAGTTTGTTTTTCTACATAGGCTTTGAACTCCTTGAAAGCATCAATGGCGTTGGACTTGTGCTTCAAGAAATAAACCCATGTTTTCTGGCTAAAGTCGTCGATAAAGGTAACAAAATACTTTACCCCCGATTTGACAATTCACCGAGCGGTTTGCAGAGGTCGAAGTGCACTAACTCCAACGGCTTTGAAGCTCTCCATGATTGTCCCGAAGGGAAGCTTTCTTTGCACTTTTTTCCAATAACACACGGTTCACATATCTCCTTCGGAGAAGAATTTCGGGTAGTCCATGCACCATATCTTCTTTTTTGACAACAGCTTCAAGCTGTCAAAATTCACATGCCCGAACGGCTTGTGCCAAAGCTATGAAGAATCTTGCACCGAGGCACTAAAACACGAGGTAGCATAATTAATATACAAAGGAAAAAGTCGATTTCGAGCCATTTTTACCTTCACAATCAACCCTCCTTTGCCATCATGAATCATGCAAAGCTCATCCTTAATGGTCATGTGATAGCTTCACTTAGAAAATTGTCCCATGCTTAGGAGATTTTCTTGAAGACTAGGAACATAATGAACATTGGAAATGCTTTAAACCGACCCATCCTTCGCCTTGATTTTAATTGTCCTCTTTCCCATGATAGGAACTTTGGCATTATTCCTGAACCTCACCTCCAAACGAAAGGTGTCATCAAATTTTGAGAATAATTCCTTCTCGCTGCACATGTGATTGCTACATCCGGTGTCTAAGTACCAAATGTTCTTCTGGTTTTTCACTGCAGCGTCACACGTGAATAAAAGAGCATTGTCATGCTCATCGCTATCAACAAATCTTGCTACCTTGGCATGAAACTTTGGACTGCCAATCTTCTTGCTTTGACAATCATATTGGTAATTCCCATACTTTTTACAATTAAAACACTGAATATGGGACTTATCTTTTCGTTGTCTAGAATGCTTCTCTTGCCACTTTTTTTTTTTTGATAACCCAGGGAACCCCCGCACGGCTGACAGCCGGGGAGTAAACCCTGGGGGCGACACGTGCTAGCCACCACACACGTGCCACCGGTTAAGTCACTCTGCGGCGCCCGGGATTCGAACACTCAACCTTTTGCGAGAGGAAGAGTGCGCGCTCCAGCAGCGCCACTCAGGCGGGTGGTTCTCTTGCCACTTTTAATCTTTCCTTTGATTAGAAAGTTTCTTCTTTTCGTCGAGCAACACCAACCGGCTTTGTATAGCTTCCTCTACCATCTTGGATTTCTCCTTGAGTCGCTGCTCGTGCATTTGTAGAGAGTCCATCAACTCATCAACGGTCAAAATAGAGAGATCCCGAGACTCTTCAATGGAAGTCACAATATATTCGAACTGCAAAGTTAGCGTTCGAAGAATCTTCTTAACGATCTGTTGGTCACCAATAGTCTCACCATTAGCCTTCATTTGATTGACAAGAGCCAATGTCCGTGAGAAATAGTTGGAAATGGACTCCGACTTTCCCATTTGAAGGAGCTCGAATTGTCGACGAAGAGTCTAAAGCCGAACCTTCTGGACTTTCACAACGCCTTTGTGTATTTTGATGAAAGAGTCCCAAGCTTGTTTTGCCGTCTTCGAATTCGCCACTTTTTCAAATATTGATGAATCTATCACTTGAAAGATGTAAAAGAGAGCTTTACGATCTTTCTTGTGATTTTGTTTTATCGTCCTCTGCTCCTCTATTGTCAAATCTATCGGCGTTTCTGGCACCATGAATCCTTCTTCTACAATCTCGGTCAGCTCCTGAAACCTGAATAGTACCTCCATATGGATCTTCCAATGCTTAAAATTCTTCCCATTGAACCTTAGGAGTTAAGGTTTGATCGTCCTGGCACCATTCACAGAGGCCATATGACACGAGATTTTCTAAGACGAATTCACAAACTTAGCCAAAACTGGCTCTGATACCAAATGTTGGAATAATAAAATTTGGAATTGATGTTCAAATATGTCTTAAAGGATTTCATAATATTTATAGACCCTTTAGATAACTAGAACAATTAAAAACTATCTTAAAAACAAGCAATAATAAGTAAATATAATTTCCTAGATAATAATTTTTAAGACTTCAAGTCTCTAGATAATAATTGCAAGAATCCAATTCACAAGATGAGTTTCGATTACGAAAAATCTTTTTTATTTCCAACATTCTGGTTGCCTAAACCCCACGCTTGGGATGTGTGGTCAGGAGGTCAAAAGAGAGTACAACGATGAGCATCCCATATGCTCTGGCCCTGGCCGTACCTTTTCCCACACAAGGTCATGTGATTCCTCTGATGGAGGTCTCGAGACGCTTTGTCGAACACCGGATTCGAGTTACATTCGTGAACACGGACTTCATTCCCAAAAGGGTCATCGATGTGTTGGATAAAGATTTTCTCGGAGATATCATCTGTTTAGTTTCCATTTCGGACGGCTTGGAACCCGGGGAAGATAGTAATGATCTCGGAATACTAGCGGAAGTGATTTTCCGGGTCATGCCCGGGAGGCTAGAGGAGCTCATATGAGAGATCGAGGAAAAAGGAGGAGAGAAAATCACCTGCGTCGTTGCGGATGGATCATGGGGTGGGCTCTGGAAGTTGCGCGTAAGATGAACATCCCTAAAACTGCATTCTGGCTGGTATCTGTCGAGCTCTTAGCGTTGGGATTTGGCATTCCAAAGATGATCAGTGACGGAACCATCGATGATGAAGGTGAGACGGAATTTCTGCTATGTACAACAGGGCAATGAATTGGAAGAGAAATCATATCGTGTGATTCACTCGATGAGCTTGCTTACTTAAACTATCTCACTTCTAGGAGAAGCTACACAAACTAGAAGGAAATATGAGACCATAACTGATGAACTTCGATATCGAATCTAAACTGTAGTCATTTGAAACTTTGTTGGAAATTTTTTTTGCCAATTTACTGAGAGGATACAACTTTGGTAAGAACCCAGAATGCCCTTACATCCGATGGTCCACTTCATAGCCAGAAACATAAAACTGAGCTACTTGATAGGTCTAACATAGTAACTAGCTCACATACAGCGTCTTGAAGTCGATTTCACATGAATTTTCACCGTCTTCATATTGTTCGTCATCTTGATTTTATTTTATTTGTTGTTCCTTACTGTGCCTGCTGATGAGTAGTGATTAACCATCAGACGTTTCAATTGGTACCGGGCATGCCTATCATGAGCCCAGCGAATCTTTACTTGGGCCTGCATTGGCGACTTAGCTACACAAAAAATTATTTTCCAGGTTATGGTCAGAATGAGTAAAAGCGCGGAACTTGCAGACTGATTTATAGGTAACACGTCCTGCGACCTAGAGCCTGCAGCGCTCGCCTTTGCTCGAAGGATCCTGCCTGTCGGCCCACTCCTGGCGAACCACCGGCTCGATAGCTTGGCTGGATGCTTCTAGCCCGAAGACTTGGACTGTTTGAAATGGCTGGACCAACAACCCGCTAAGTCTATCATATATGTTGCTTTTGGAAGTTTCACAGTTTTTGACCAAACACAATTCCGCGAACTGGCCTTGGCACTTGAACTCTTCAACAGGCCATTCCTATGGGTTGTTCGTCTCGATACCACTGAAGAGCAAGATGATGCATACCCAAAAGGGTTCAAGGAGAGGATTTCAGGTCAAGGGAAATTGGTTGGTTGGGCTCCGCAGCAGAAGATCTTGGCTCATCCTGCCATGGGTTGTTTCGTGAGCCATTGCGGTTGGAACTCCACCATGGAAGGAGTGAGCAATGGCATCCCTTTCCTGTGTTGGAAAAGAGAACAATGTGTGCAAGCTAAAGAAGAGTCTCTATGGCTCAAAGCAATCACCGGGATAGTAGTTCAAAAAGTTTATATCATTTATGAGGAGGGAGTAGGGTTATAAGAAGACATTCTCGGATAACTGTGTGTTTGTCCAAAAATTTTCTGATGATGATTTTATTATTCTCTTACTTTATGTTAATGATATGTTGATTGTTGGCAGAAATGCTTCGCGAATTGAGTTGTTGAAGAAACAATTGAGTAAGTCTTCTGCCATGAAAGACTTGGGCTCGATGAAGCAGATTCTTGGCATTAGAATTACTCAAGACAAAATTCTAAGAAGTTATGTTGTCGCAAGAGAAGTACATCGTGGAGTTTCTTTATAAATTTTACATGGACAGGGCTAAAGTGGTTAGCACTCCTCTTGTTGCCCACTTTAAGTTGAGTACAAAGCAAAGTCCTATGATTGATAAAGAGAAGAAAGACATGAAAAATGTTTTATATGCCTTGGCCATAGAAAGCTTGATGTATGTGATGGTGTGTACATGACCAGACTTGGCACATGTAGTTCGCATTTTTAGTTGCTATTTGACAAATCTAGGAAGAGAGCATTGGAATGCGATAAAGTGGATCATGAGGTATCTTCGGGAAACTTCTAGTTTGAAACTTAGTTTCGGACCAAGAAACTAGAGTTAGTTGGATACACAAATTCCGACTTGGCTGGAGATATTGATACTTGTAATGTACTTCTGGTCATTTGATTTCCTTTGCTGGTGGGGCTATGTCATGAAAGTCAACATTGCAAAAGCGTGTTGCACTTTCTACAACTGAAACTGAATTTGTTGTGGCAATCGAAGCTAGTAAAGAGCTACTATGGCTGAAGAAGCTCTTGGAAGAAATTGGGTTAAAGGAGAAAAGGTATGCATTGTTTTGTGACAACCAAAGTGCGATTCATCTTGGTAAGAATTCATCATTTCATCCAAATTGAAATACATTGATGTTAGATGTCATTGGATAAGGGATGTTTTAGATGAGGAGTTATTGCAACTTGAGAAATCCACACGGACTATAATAGTTCCAATATGATGACGAAGACTCTTCAAAGGGAGAAGCTTGAATTTTGCTGATTGATAGCAATGATGGTGAATCTCTGCATATCGTTGTAAGGGGTATATTTGTTGCTAGATTCCCACGTGGAGGAAGCTTAATGAAACGCAAGTCTAAAGGCTTGAGCCATATGATATTTCATATGGACAAATTAATGGAGGCTATATTTGGCCTAAATAAATAGAGTTTCTCTCTAATTATGTTGCAGTAGCAAAAAATGATGAACGTGAGGCAGTAGAAAGAGAGAGCAGAAAATCTGGGAAAGAGGGTGTTGTTTGGTTTTCATCAAGTTGGCAATTGGAGGTTGATTTGTGGTTCGATTTTCTTACGACACATTGTCACGCCCCGAACCCCCGTCGAGCCCGCGACATCTCGCCTCCGGTCGAACAGTGCGACGTCCCAGGAATGTCGTCGACCTCAAAGTCTCCATCAGAGGTTTACAATCACAGCGGATACTAACAATTAATCCCTAACAAATAAAACTGGGGAGAATAGGGAGAATGTACGTTTTTATTTCCCATTGCCGACTTAGACCATAATATTTATAGTTACAAAGCCACTACATAAGCAAGTGCCCCAAAAACTACAAGTTACTGAATATACAGGTACACACTGAACTACATCTACAACACTGTAGAAGTGTGCTTAATCCATATAAGGTTATCGCCCATCGGAAACTCTGCAACGTCCAACTCGGTGTGCACGGGTACCCCAAAACGCTCTGATGGCGGTGGTGGAGGATTCATGGCTCAGGTCGGGTTTCTGAAATGTTTGGTTGGAACAACCGTGAGAACATTTCTCAGTAAGTTCACCCCTAAACCCAACCTAGACTATCACGTACCTCCAGACAATCATATAGACACACGTGCATTCGTACACATCAAACCATTACATTGCAGGTACATCAAATAATATAGTCAAACTCAAACATGCGCACATCCGTACTCAATCATAATCACATCGTATGCAAACACGTGCATGTATCGTTCTCATCCCACTATTCCTTCCATTCTCATTTTCACTTTCACATCCACTCGCCAGTGACCCGCGTTGAAGTACACGCCTCAGGCACACTGCGACCCTTCATTTTTCACTTTCACTCGCCAGTGACCCGGGTTGAAGTACACGCCTCAGGCACACTGCGATCATTCATTTTCCTCTTTCACTCGCCAATGACCCGCGTTGAAGTACACGCCTCAGGCACACTGCGATCATTCATTTTTCTCTTTCACTCACCAGTGACCCGCGTTGAAGTACACGCCTCAGGCACACTGCGATCCAACACTCAGCCTGCACCAAATGCGACAGGCCTACATGATCGGAACCCGAGATTATAATGCCTCGGTCCAATCTCAGTCTCACCCGAGCTGATCGTGCCTCGGACCGATTCTCATTCTTGCTTTTTCAAGCCTCAGCCTGTGCCAAATGCAACAGACCTACGTGATCGCTGCCCGAATTTATGATACTCGGCCCGATCCCAAACTCGCACTTTCGCACTTTCACACACTTTCCCACCATCACTTGCCACACCACAATTTCCTTCTCTCTCATGCCATGCTCCACACGCATTTATCACACGCAACTGGCCCTTCACACGTGGCCTGCACACGCATTATTTCACACGTAGCTCATGCACGTTCAGCATAGGACATGACAATATCAATAATTAATTTAATCTAACTCACGTGTGCACCCAACAAGCATATACAGTCACCCAATTGCACAACAACATACTCAATTTAATCACCACAATTTATTTATATTTTAAATATACGTCCAACACGTAAATTCTCATTTTTCTCCTACCAAACGGCGTCGGATTAATTCCGATCCTTCACGGAACTTTCTCGCCATAAATTACCGGTTCTAAAAATCCAACTTGCGTCCCGAACAAATCATCACAGCCCCGTGAACAGTAAATCACAGCTCGTGAACAGTAATTCGCAACCCCTATTTTCTGAATTGTCCAATAAAAATTTTCTGGTTTCAATTCTAAGGCCCGCCACCTAATCCCACTTCTAAATCTTGCCATTCCGCACCTACCCTATGCCCGGTTTCGCCTAAAATCGCCTGTCGATACCCGAAATTCCAAATTGGGTTTAGAGCGCGACTTACCCGCGTTCTAGACTATCGCGGCTAGAACGGAGAGCGGTGGTACTAAATCGGGGACGGCGGCGATGATGTACGGCTCCCGGGTGGCGGCGATCGGCTTGGGTGGCGACGGTGTGGCTTGGGCGTGAGAGAGAGAGAGCCACGGTGGGGAGGGCGTTCACGGCCAAAAAGGGGGGGATGCTCACGATGGGGGAGAGAAAACAATGAGGGAGAGAGAATGGGTTCTTGACTTGAATAGTAAGCTTGGACCAAAGGTGGAAATGACCAAATTACCCTTGTCTCACAATTTTAATCCAACGGTCCCGATTCGATCTTATCTTGATCCGACGGCCGAGATCGATTCTTGCACAAAAAATATCCAAGGGTAAAATTGTCCAATCAAGATTTGAGGGCAAAATTACCAAAATGCCATTTACCCTTAAAACATACCCTTTTATAAATCCTAGGGGTATTTTGGTCACTTTCTCCGTTTCTTGTCCAAATCGAATTTTTCCGAAGGATTTAAGCGCACCAAAAATTCACACGTGTCACGTGCAACGTCGTCCTAACATTCTGGCGTGACTTCCTAATTTTCTAGTGTCCAATTTGGGCAAAAATTCCATAATTAAATTCTATTAAACGCAACTCGAGCGTTTCTCGAGCTAACGGGCGGCTTACTGGGGAAATTCGCAGAATCGACTCATGACTGATACTGAATCGAGTCACGTGCAAGTCCGTTCGGTACATGACGGTCTCGGTTGTCATAAAAATCGCGAAGATCAATCACTTGATCCGAGGGGTACGATCATTCGGTATAATTTCAGAATCATTCGTGAAGTCGTTTCGTGGTCCAACGGAATCACCCGCGATCCACTACTAGCACGGTGGCGAACTGACCCCTAACTATCCTTGGATCGACCAACAGTGGCTCAAAATATCACTTACGCGATTTAATGGTCGAAATCCATTCACGATCGAATTTTCTTTAGTCGTGCGAATTTAATTCCCCTATTAGCCTTTCCCTAATGGTTAGCATTCCCAGGAATGATCAGTTCCGGGCGAGAATTTACTACGAGCATATTTCATAAAACTCAGTTATTTTATAATTTTCAATTGACGGAAATTTCGGAATGTCACACACATTGTTCTTGAATCTAAATGGTTTAATTTTCGTTGGATATCCCTTCATCAGGTTTTTCGTAGGTAGAACCGAACCTGCGTTTTAGTGAAATTTATCCTTGATCTCTCGTGAAATTCATATGTATTATCAAGAATGGTGTTCTTGATGTTGCTGCTGCTATGTACCTCTAGTATTAACAAGAGAAGAACTTTGTTCACCCAATTTTGTTAGATAATGAAGATTTTGGGTGGACTCTGGTCCATGGCTTTTGATCTCTTCACACCGGGAAGATTTTCCAAGTAATAACTGCCCTGTGTTTGCGGGTGCTTGGAATTTATATTTTCGTATATATATTGCTCTATTGTGTTGTTTCCTATTAGGCTGTTTTGTTTCGTTGCAGTAATCTGATATTGCTCGGATTGTCTTTGATCTCCCATCAATAGAAGCAAGAAATCACCGAGTGTTGAGAGTCACGGGTCGACAAGACTAGTTTGTGGACAAAAATATAGTTTTAGACGACGCAGGATATGGGTGAAGATAACCATCTTAAAGTACAACTTCAACCAATGAAGATCAACTTGATCGACAGAAGGGCTATGATTGACGTAACCATCGGCGAAGTGGAAATGAAACAAATTTCAAGTGATGGAGCTAACGATTTCGGATGCAATCGCCAGAGATCAACCCATAAAGAAGTAAATCTGACGCAACTCATAGGTAATGGAGCTCAAAATTCCGGAGCAACTAATAATAGCAACTGTGAAGAAGCGGAGAAGATACAACCATTGTGTAGTGGGGTTGATTATTTTTGAGTAACTATTTGTAAATAGGAATTGCTAGATTTTAGAAGCCACGTATAATGTTTTTTGGTTTTTTTGTAATCATTGTTACCTATCTATAGTAGGTATGAATACTTGAATAATAGTTTATAGAAAAAATTGCCAAATAATCAAAGAACATCGGTTGTTCATTTTTATCTTTTAGTTTATCTTTACTTTTCCAGCACTTCTACATAGCTGGAAAACGATTGTTCCTCGTCCCGATATCTTTAACTTTATCGTCGTTTACATTTCCTGTTCAAGAAACAAAGAACCTTTCACACCTGTTGGTGAGGTATTCATCGATCCACTTCTGACAAGGTGTTCCATCAACCCTATTCGGTGAAACAATAAATGATGGATGAAAATGTAACTTAAGTTGATAAAACAATTAAAAGGCGATTCATAAAATTTCTCACATCTTCTAAAATTGAATCTTTTATTCTAAGTGTTTCACCGAAAATATTCCCTCGACGAAATATAATTCACCAAAAGTCGTTCTTCGATTTTTAATTAGAGGAGATCGGGTTCCGTGTCTAATTTTGGACAGGAGTTATCCATGCATGAACAAAGAGTTTGATTGTCTTGATCAATAACTCAAATTTTGTACAATAACGAAGTTCGACGTATATTTATAGACAATTTAGACAAATCTGTCCACTTACTGGCAGCATCTGAAGTTCATTAGTGCAACATTACAAAACTACTGGCTTAGAAAGTAAACAACTACAACTACAGGAAATAAATGTGCAATACTGGAAAGTAAAGATAATTGAAAGTTAGCATTTTGGTTTGTATTCGCGAGGGAGGGGCCTTTTTCTGGCTGTTGGGCACTATTTATACTGTGAACTTCATAACCACTTCTAGATACTGTGTTTAACAACTACCGTTGATCTCATCTTTGTCATTTGTCTAATGATATCTGTCCATCAACTGCTATTGATCTTATCTTTTTATTCGAGGTGATAACCGTCGTCGAGTTTACACTATTTTGACACCTATCCTTCTTGAGACAGTAACCGTCATCAAGTTCATATCGTCTCAACACCTGTCCTTCTTAAGGCAGTAATCGTCATTGAGCTCTTCCCAGCTTGACACCTGCCTTTCTCGAAGCAGTAACCATCATCGAGACCTTTCTAGCTTGACACCTATCCCTCTTGAAGCAGCAACCGTCATTGAGCTCTTCCTAGCTTGACACCTATCCCTCTCGAAGCAGTAACCGTCATCGAGCTCATATCGTCTTGACATCTGTCCTCCTTGAGGTAATAACCATTGTTGAGCTCTTTTCATTGTGCAACCTGTCCTTCTCAGGGTGATAACCATCGTTGAGTTCTTCTCTTCTTGACGCTTGTCCTTTTTCTTATCGACAACTTCGATGACTTGAATCCCATATGATAATTTTTGTCGACAACTTTTGGTGCTCACTTCGTCTATGGCTCAAGCTTTTTCAATTTTAAACTCCTGAACTCCCTGCCGGTACCTCCTAGTGATTGCCAGCTATTTTGCTTACGTGAGCTGTCTCGTATAGGCTATGTCATCCTTTGACGTCTTTTATTATTTTATTTATTTCAATTGTCAACAACCTAACTAATTATAGGTGTCAACACAAAGATACAAAATCAATCAAAGTTCTAAATTGATTTAGTTTTTTTCACACTTCTTTTTCACTATCTTTCATCACACACGAATCTTTTTGTAAAAACAAACGGATCCTAAGTTAATCTAACCACTACCTATGAACCTGCCTAATGCTGTCGAAACGAGAAGTTGTCTATCGTACTCCATTATGAGATCAGGTAGGGCTTTCACCAAACGGTGCTTTTCTGATCGTGAAAAGCGTTTTCTAGCGACGGGTGTGTTTGTTTGTTCCAGAACAGTAGTCTTTATTGATCCGATTTTCAATAGTGGTTGTTATAAGCAAGAATCAGAACAATGATTTTTGTCAACTGTACTACGAGAAGTTCCACTGAAAAACATGAGCTGCCTAATCAATGTGATCATTTTTATCAAAGATACACGTTTGACTTGCCGGCAAATATTCAGATATCAACAATGGTTGAAGTGGCTGCGTAGAATCCAACTTGCGACCTTGAACCATGATATAAATTTGAAATTGAGTGCATGGTCATCCACTCTAAAAATTTAGCTATACTTATAGCTTAACATGCCAAAACCACAAAACTCCATTCCATATTCTCTTTTTATAATGGATTAGATCGAAACTAAAATGTTGATCTCATATGGACCTAAAATGAGAGAAGAAGTGCCATTTATTTAAGTCTTCAAATTCAATGAAAATACTGGGTTGGGTTAGCTAGCAAAAAAGAAAACATTTTATTACAAATCAAACTTAGATTGCTACTAGCAACTAAAATTGGCCATTAGTGTCTGGGTCCGGGGGTCCTCCATGCCCCATGCCTGGACTTGGACTTGATTGGTCCACATGAACTAGCTTGGACTTGATGGGTCCAAGTGACGATCCTTCAAGGAACAAATCAATTTATGGGCCCGGGGGTTCTCTATGGCCGGGACCGCGTGGACTTGGCCCTCCACCGGCAACTCCCACAGGAGCTTTCTTCTCCATTGCATCCAAGGATCGAGCTTCAAATTCAATGAAAATGGCGTTGAGCAATGCTAAGACCATGAAAATGTGGAGGGCCCTCATTGCACCCCTCATGTTTGACAAAATTGCTTGAAAAGGGAGAAAGCTGACTTTAACTTGTGTTTCTTTGTCGTGACCTTATCTCGGGGTGTATCACCTAAGGGTTCGGCTAATGGATTATTAAGCCTGGACTTAACTTGGCCTCTCCCATGCCCATATCAATTCACAAATTATGGTTTAAGTTTTCAACATGTAAACGATTTTCAATTAGGAGTCGCCACTATTTAGTTTACAATGAATATATTAGAAACCCAAATAAGGTATTGGGAGATATACTTTATTTTTACAAACCTAATATTATGAGTATAGGACTTGATTACGCTAGATTACTCTAACGCTCTTTAGACACCTTTTCTTTTTATGAAAATATTTGAGCAAACAGTTTGGATTAATTTTATTACTCCCTAACATGTGAAGTGCTTATGCGAGTGCGTAAACCACCAAAGTAACACTCAATAATCAAAGCAATAAATAAATTGCAAGATAGGGAGAATGTACTTATCTCCAAGAAACGTTAGTATTTGCAATGTCAGTTAGAATATCACATTATCAACCCTAATATGATTTCTAATTAACATGCTATTCCACTCAATGTACTTTTTTTTTGTTTTCTCTTGATTATATGAAAACTAATCTATCTACAATTATTGGGACTAACTTTGCAATCTAAAGGGGGGTGAATAGGTTGCTTTAGAGGTTTTTAAAAACTTTTGTGGAAAATAGAGTGTAATAAGTGGATATCGGGTTTCACTGGATATATGAGAGGCAATGGATCACTTATTTGCTAGAAATGATAAACAGAAGAATAAGCAGCTGCACACAAGGATATATAGTGGTTTGACTTTGATTCCAAGCCTGCGTCTACTCCCACCACTCATAGTCACAAGTTAGGCTGGATTGCGCTAGTAATTTACTGAATAAGTTACACTCAGCATACACCTCTCCTATCAAATGATATATCACACTACTAGGAGTTGGATGTAGCTATTACTTGGTACACTTAAACTTTCAACACAATTAAAGTGCTATCGATAGATTTGAGCTTTTTGCTCAGTACATAGCTTGTAGCATATTTTTGGAATTTTATGAGCACACTCTTATTCGTTGACTTCAAAGAACTTCTCTTTTATAGGCATTTTCAATATGATCATTGATGATGTCTTAGAGAGGCAAGATAGCCGTTAGAGTTGTTGGTGCTTTTATTCTAGGAACTGATTGCCCATACAGCCTTTTCCGGAACTTTTGCAAACTTTCTTGAAATAGCTTTTGCTGCTATTCTGTAGCTACATCTCTGACAAACTGTCAGACGACCTGTTCTCCTCTCTATCAGATCTTTTGTTGTGCAAGTCCAATCAACAATGGCTATAATAGTGAGGCAACGATCATATCAAATGATCCGTTACCTAAACATTACCATTTGCTTGATCTCTTCAGCTTAAACTAGACATCGTCATTTAACTGATCTTGTGATCTTTTCTTCCATGAATTACACCATGAGTATCACTTAGTCCTTCAAATATATCTACACTTAGACAATGTAGATATTATGCTAAGGATAGTTTGGGTATCAACAAAATTCATTTGGAGATGTTTCTCCAATAGTCTCTTCCTTTTTTATGATAACAAAACTATCCTGAAGATGTGAAACAAAGATATTGATTTGAATGTACTGCTTTAATTAAAAAATCTACTGAATGAAGATTTTTTTGTATAAGGTGTACTTTGCAGAATGTCTCTATAATGTTTGCAAGTAATATCAAAGACGGTGTCTAGGTGATCTTTGGTAGTTTGGCAAGTATGGAGCAGATCTTCTAGATTTGACAAGTGAATTAATATCGAGATATCATTAGAAACAGGTTGTAATACAATGGTGTCGTAGTTCATTGCTCCCCCTATTTCGATGCACTTTAGTATCTCGCCTTTATCATTTTTCACGTCCAGGTTCTTTCCCTCTTTTTGTTGTTAATAAAAAGAGAAAGCACAAAGAAATAAACAACATATAAAATAGAGAACTCGTATTGATAGATTGAGAAAGAAAATCAATGGGAATAGCAGATCAAACATCAACTAGTAGCTAAAGAAAAACTTGAGCAGATAATATCAATTATGTGCGGAGCGTTTTCTTTGCTAGGTGGTGGAGGGTTGAATAGCTGGTGCCTCAGGATTAGGTCGAGTAGGATTAAAGCAATCTAGGATAAGCAACGTTCTTTCAATTTTCACCAAATATTTAGTGAGAGAAGCGATGGAGCTTTTGATTTCTTGAACGTCGGCTTGAAGCTTAGAAAGCTCAACAACGTGAATAACCAAAGGTTCGACAGGAGAGGTGGACCTCTTTGGTCTTGGTGGACGAGCAGACTGCCGCTGTATAGGTGCTTTGCCTTTCCCTTTGCTGGTTGATGCAGCCTTTGTTGTCAGCTTTTCTTGAAGGACTTTCCTTGCTCTTTCATCATTGCCTTGACCTATCGGAACAACTTCATTCTTTTGATTGACCCATCCATTGGGCATCATTCTATCATCATTTTGTCCAGAGTCTTTTTCCCAATTTCCACATGAGGCATGCTACGAGGTGCAACATCATAGAAGTCAATGTGCTTGCGTCTTAAGATGTGAGTGATAAGGGCATTGTAGGGTAGCTTTCCTACTTTGCGCTTAGCAGTGCGGTACATGTGGATATAGATCGAGTGCGCCAGGGAAAAGTTTTCGTATTTTGTGAGAATGGCCCAAAGGACGTGTCCCTCATAACGAGATACATCGTTGGTAGAGAAGGATTTTGGATGGAGGCGAAGAGTTAGAATTTTCTAAATGAAGTTGGCTTTGAAAGACAGTAGGTACAAGGTGACGATTTCTCTGGAGCTTCGAGTAAAATCAAGGGTTTCCAAAATGAAACTGTAAGCAACATCTGGTTTAACAGGTATCCATTTAAAAACATTAAACTTGGTGTTGATGATCTGAACTAGTTCATGCATTGTAACATTGTAGTTTTTCTTGGCAAAAGAAAAGATGAAGGTGTTCCTGTTTGGAAAATGCAGATTGGAATAAAACAGGGCCACGGGAGTAGGGTGCACTTGATCCCCCATGGTACAAAATGTTTTCAGCTTGAGATCAGTAAAAAGCTTAGAGAGAAAGATGCCATGAGTGTCAAGATAATCAAAGTTCTCAAAACGATGTGGGATTGGATCACGATTGTCAAAGGATTCAAAAAGGTCTTTGTGTTCTCAACTGAGGAAGAGTTCAGAATTGAAGGAGGCATCGAGAGAGAAACCTTCACTGGGTTCAAAGTTTTGGAATACTCGGTCAGCGTCATCTTCTTGTTTCCTATCCCCAGATGTTTCCTCTGTCTTGGTCCGTGGATCACTTTATTTAGTTTTAGCAAGAGGTGAAGGAGATAGTGATGGTGCCTTTTCTGCTTCAGGTTTCTTTGTGGGAGTAGTCTCTTCCTCTTTGTCAGCAGAGGATTTTGTGGATGGTGATGTTGGTTCTTGTTGAGAGGACTCTTGAACATGGGGTATATTAGGCAGGGCTAGGGGCTGTGGTTCACCGGTTTTGCCTTCAGTAGGTAGAAGTATATATCCTTTTTCTTTGATGAAAGCTTGTAGTATTTGTTCTAGAGAGGTGCTAGGGAGCATGGTTGACTGGAAAGGAGCTTCTAGTTGTAGTGATTGAAGGTCAGTTGGTATGACCATTTCCTTTCCAGAGCACAGTCACGATTCTGGGGTTTTGGGGCCGAGAACGATTCCTTTGGTTGAGGATGGGAGAGCTGTGCTTGTAGTGACAAAATTCACCATGTTCGCCCACATGGTGAGAACCAGGTAGACTCTGACCTTGGGTAACTTTGGTTGATTCTTTTGGCTGGTCAGTGAGATCAATGTGGGACAATCTTTCTTTAGAGGTTCTGCCTAGCATGGTGCTAGTGCGGGTGGATTTATAAGTGCCAATGGTTTTTTCGCGATTTAGGAGCCATTTAGAGAGAGAGAGAGAGAGAGAGAGAGAGAGAGAGAGAGAGAGAGAGAGAGAGAGAGAGAGAGAGAGAGTTTTGAGAATGAAGAAACTAAGGATGCTTCGGAAGGAAATAGAGAATCGGGAGTGGCTATCGCAGGAGGTTTTTGTGATGGGGAATAACGTGTGCAATATCTCCTTATAAATAGGAGCAGTTTAACCACGTTCAAAAGGCCAGCCATTACTCAATAATAATAACTTGCTTATTTATTTCAATACATTCCTTAGAAAATTTTGAGTAAAAACAGATTGGAGAAAATTGTGTGTAACGATAGCAAATTATAATGTTAGAACGGCCAAGGATAGCCAGACAGTTACCACAACTATAATAAAATTTTGAATTGGTGATGCGTACCTGATATCCATTGATTTTGCCAAATAGATATTTCTAGTGAGTTGATGAAGATTACTTGATTTATTCAACTGGATTGCAAATTGGCAGCTCTCCCCTAATAAATTCGAAAGCTTGTTTGTCCAGTGGCTTAGTGAAGATGTCAGCCAGCTGATGTTTCGAATCAATAAACTGAATTGAAATGTCTCCATTGTCTATTAGATATTTGATGAAGTGATATCTCACTTCAATATGCTTGGCTCGAGAATATAATATGGGATTCTTTGTCAGATTAATTGCCCTTGTATTGTCACACAATATAGAAATGGTTGTATTTGCTTCTCCAAAGTCACGAAGTCGCTGTTTCATCCAAATAAGTTGAGCACAGCAGCTACCGAGTCCTATATATTTAGCTTCCGTGGTTGAGAGAGCAACTATATTTTGCTTCTTTGAGAAATAGGAGATCAACATATTTCCCAGTAATTGACAAGTACATATGTACTTGTATGATGGACTTTGCGTCCTGCATAGTCAGCATCTGAGTATTCGAGTAGTGTGAAATCTGAATTCTTGGGATATCAGATACCTAGTTTCGAAGATGAGCCAATGTATCGAATGATACGTTTAACAGTTGATAGATGAGATTCTTTTGGGTCAGATTGAAAATGAGCACATGGACATGTTCCAAGCATATCTGGTCTAGATGCTGTTAGATATAATAAGGAACCACTCATGCTTTTATATAGCTTGGAGTCAACATATTTACCTCTCTCATCCTTATCCAGCTTGATAGTAGCAGACATTGGTGTTTCCACCATTTTACTTCCTTCTGGACCAAATTTCTTCACAATTTCTTTGGCATACTTTTCTTGATGGATAAAATTGCCATCTTTTGTTTGCTTTATTTGAAGGCCAAGAAAGAAATTGAGTGATCCAATTAGGCTCATCTCGAACTCACTTTTCATGATGTTTGCAAATTCCTTACACAGATCTTTGTTAGTGGATCCAAAAATTATATCATCAACATATATTTATATGATAAGAAGATCTTTACCCTCCTTTTTAATGAATAAGGTAGTATCCACTTTACCTTTCTTAAAATCATGTTCTTCTACAAATATTTTAATCTTTCATACCAAGCTCTTGGTGCCTACTTAAGTTCGTAAAGAGCCTTTTTCAAGCGGCAGACATCACGTGGTCTGTTTGAGTCTTCAAATCCTGGAGGTTGCTTAATAAAGACTTTTTCTTTAATATAACCATTAAGAAAAGCACTTTTAACATCCATTAGATATATATGATTATTGTAGAAACACGCATATGCATTTAATAGTGGTATAGCTTCTAATCTAGCAATAGAAGCATAGGTTTCATCAAAATCAATACCTTCATCCTGTAAGTAACCTTTCGCAACTAATCTTGTTTTATTACGAGTTACATTACCTTTGTCATCAAGTATGTTTCGAAATACCTATTTTGTTCCGATGACTAGATGATCTTGGGGTCTTTGTACTAGTTCCCAAACTTCGTTTAGTTTGAATTGATGCAATTCTTCTTGCATGGCCTCTATCCAACTTTCGTCAGAGATAGCTTCTTCGAACCTTTGGGTTCTTGTTGAGATATGAGAGCCAAGGAATTCATCAAATTTTTGAGTGAGGATTTAGTCTTGATTCCTTCATTTATACTTTTAATGATTTGTTTCTTCGGGTGTTCCGTTTTGTATTTCTAATCTTTGGAAATTGACTTATGCTTAGAAGCATCGGCATTTTGGTGCCGTTGTTGCCAATTGATAGGAGAGGGTATGGGGATGATTTCATCGTAGTCATTTGCTTGTAGCCCTTTCTGGTCATCTTTTAACTTCACGTTTATGGATTCTTCCCTCACCCATGAATCTTTATTGAATATATGAAAAGCTTTACTAGTAGTTAAGTATCCCACAAAAATACCTTCACTTGCTCAAGCATCAAATTTCCCAATGTTATCATTCTTATTTTTGAGAATGAAACATTTGTAGCCAAATACTTGGAAATATGATATATTGGGTTTTCTTCCTTTGAAAACTTCGTAGGAAGTCTTTTCTATCAGTGGTCTTAGTAGCATTCTGTTCAATGTGTAATAGGCGGTAGCAACTGCTTCTGCCCAGAACTATGTGGGCGTATTGCGTTCAATCATCATGGTTCTGGGCATTTCTTGTAAATAACGATTTCTTCTTTTAGCAACTCCATTCTGGTGAGGAGTGTATGTTGTCGAGAAATTGTAATATTTAATTTTCAAATTCACTTCCATGATCTGTTTTGATTATTGTGATGCTATATCCTTTTTCATTCTGGATCTTTCGAGCAAATTTTTCAAATGAATGGAATGTTTCATTCTTGTGAGATAGAAACATTACTCATGTAAATCTTGAATAATCATCAACAATTACCAAGCAATATCTTCTTCCTCCTAGACTTATGGTCCTTGTAGGTCCAAATAGATCCATATGTATGTGCTGCAATGATCTCTTAGTAGCAATTGTATTTATTGACTTGAAAGAAGATCTGGCCTACTTTCCCAGAGTACATGCATTGCATGAATCACATTTGTTGAGATGGATTTTTTGAAGACCACAAACGAGATCTTTTGATGATATCTTACTAATTTGCTTAGCATTGATGTGACTTAATTTCGTGTGCCAAAGGTCACATTCATCCTTAATAGACATTAGGCATTGAACATCATCAAAATTCACATTTAGCAAGTAGATGTTACCATACCTTTTACCTGTGAATGATTGGGATTTGTCTTGACTTAGACCTATACATTTACCTTCGTCAAAGCTGACCTTGTATCCTTTGTCATAGAGTTGACTTATACTTACAAGATTGTGACCCAGTCCTTTGACCAATGAAACATCTTCAATGATTAGATTTCCTAACATTATGTTTCCTTGACCGATGATTGTGACAGTGCCTCCGTCTATGGTGATGAGACTTATAAATTTGAAACTATCTCCTGTCATGTGTTGTGAGCATCCGCTGTCGAGATACCATTTGTTTTTCTTCAATATTACCAACATTGAGAGAGATGCTCATCTTTTCTTTGATACCCACTTAAACTTAGGTCATTAGTGTTAGATTTGGAAACATCATCAAATATCCTGTGAACCTTTTTGGGCTTCATCTGTTTAATTGGACATTCTAACTTGAAATGACCATATCATTGCAAATTGAGCAATCGGGAAATTGCTTGCTAGAAGATGTGGTGAAGTGTTTTGCATAATGACTCATATAATGATATGCATGAGGTCGTTTAGCCAATCTTTCTTTGAACTTTGGAAAATGATTCTTCTCATCCTCATTTTTCTCGTGTCCTAGACCACATTTGTTGTAGTGAGCAATCTGAATTGAGAGAATGTGCTTCAAGGTTTTTGAACCAACATAAAACTTTGTGCTAATTTTTAAAATATCTTCCTAGAGAGAGAGTCATTTTCCACTTGAGAAAGGTTAACTTCCTTTTTTTGGAGGTCATAGTCCTTTTTCAAGTTATCAAATGCAGTCTTGCAAGCAAGTTTTTCTGATGTAAGATCACAAACTTTCTTTTTCAAAATAGAAATTCTTTTTAACGCCTTTTTGTGTTCTTCAAATATTTCTTTTAAAAAATCCAGCATTTCTTCGTAAGACAGTTTAGGCCGACTTACCTCATTTTCTTCTTCATGATCTGAGTCGGTCGTTAGGTAAAGATTTGCTTCTTCTTCACTGCTGGATTCACATTCTGATTCACACTATGTTTTGGCTTTTAGTGCTTTCTTCTTCTTCTTCTCATACTTTCCCTTCCTCTTCTTGAGCAATGGGTAATCTGGCTTTATGTGACCTAGTTTCTTGCATTCATAACAAACAAGATCTTTACCTTTAAATTCGTCTTTGCTTTTGAAAGGTATTCTTTCTTTAGGGTACTTCATTTGTCGTTTGCCTTTGAAGTTTGCTCCCTTTTTCATGAGGCTGTTAAACCTTCGAGTGAATGGCGCCATTTCTTCATCATCACCTTCCTCTCCTAATGGCAATTGATCACCTGCGTCATTGTTGTTAGCTTTAAATGCTATAACTTTCTTACCTTTTGAGCTACCTTCCTCAATTTGTTGTTCTACTTTATAAGACGTGAATGTTCCAATCAGTTCTTCCAATGTGATTGGTTGAATCCTCGTTGTCTCTCGAGCTGAGGTCTTCACATTGTTCCATTCTTTTGGTAAGGCTCTCAGCAGTTTGTTCATCTTTTCTCCATTGGTGAATACTTTTCCTTGATGTGCAAGACCATTTACTGTATTTGTGAATCCGTTGAACATTTGTGCTACTGTTTCATTTGGTTTCATCTTGAAGAGCTCATATTGTCCAAGGAGGATGTTCAGCTTTGTCTCATTTACTCTATCAGTTCCCTTGAATGTAAGTTCCAGTAGATCCTGGATTTCTTTAGCTATGACACACTTACAAATTTTGTTATATTTAGTCATAGATAAAGAATAGTATAGAAGATGTTTGGCTTTAGCATTATCAGATGCTCTTCTTCTTCGTGCTTCCTTTGTATTAGGTGCAACAGGAGCATTGGCAGCAACATCCTTTGCCAGAGCATCTTGTCCATCTCTCCGAGCAGCAGCTGGAGCAGCAACTGGTGCGGGTACTTCTATGCCTTGTGAAATTACATCCCATGTTTTGAGATTAGTTGCCTCAAGATAGACTTGCATTATGTTCTTCCAGTAGTTGTAGTTGTTTCCGTTAAAGTAAGGCAGCTTGTTAGGAGCGAGAGCATCACTAGTAATAAAATCACCAAAGTTAGCCATAAGAGAAGATCTTTATACTTAGAAGAGATACACTTCTAATGATGAACAACAGGCTCCAATACTAATTGTTGAGACTAACTTCGAAATCTAAAGGGGGGTGAATAGGTTGCTTTAGAGGTTTTTAAAAACTTTTGCGTAAAATAGCATGTAATAAGTGGATATCGGGTTTCACCAGATATATAAGAGGCAATGGATCACTTATGTGCTAGAAATGATAAATAGAAGAATAAGCAGCTGCACACAAGGATATATAGTGGTTCAACTTTGATTCCAAGTCTACGTCCACTCTCACCACTAACAGCCACAAGTTGGGTTAGATTGCACTAGTAATTTACTAAACAAGTTATACTCAGCATACACCTCTCCTATCAATTGATAGATCACACTACCAGAAGTTGGATGCGGCTATTACTTGGTACAGTTGAACTTTCAACACAATTACAATGCAGCAAGTGCTATCGATCGACGGGAGCATTTTGCTCAGTACATAGCGTGTAGTAGATTTCTGGAATTTTATGAGCACACTCTTATTTGTTGACTTCAAATGCCTTTTCTCTATAGGCATCTTCAATATGATCATTGAGGATGTCTTAGAGAGGCAAGATGGCCGTTAGAGTCGTTAGTGCTGTTGTCCTAGGAACTGACTGCTTTCGAAACTTTTGCAGACTTTTGTAAAATAGCTTCTGCTGCAGTTCAGTAGTTGCGGCTCTGACTAACTATTAGACAACCTGTTCTCCTCTCTATCGGATCTGCTGTTGTGTAAGTCTAGTCAACAACAGCTATTATAGTGAGGCAACGGTTATATTAAATGATCCGTTACCTAAACATTACCATTTGCTTTATCTCTTCAGCTTTAATGAGACATTGTCATTTAGCTGATCTTTGTGATCGATTGTGCTATTTACATGATCCTTTAAGGACAGTCTTGTGATATTTTCTTCAATGAATTGCACCATGAGTATCACTCAGTCCTTTGAATATATCTGCACTTAGACAATGTAGATATTATACTAAGGATAGTTTGTGTATCATCAAAATTCATTTGGAGATGTTTCTCCAATAGCAATGATGTACAAAATATGACTTGCGATTAAACAAACCTAACATGTGATTAAATGACTCGACTATAATGACGGGCATTCGATGTATTTTTTTAATTAAAATTCTTAATTAAAAATCCCTATAATCTAAACATGCAATTTCAAACTAAAGAAAACAAATTAACCTATTCTAGCGTATTGTTTTTGGTATTTTCTTATTAAAATTCGTAATAAATAAATAACCTAAATTACACATGCAGTCTATTCTAGAATGGAATCTAACTTATGTTGGGGCCAACAATACAACCTAGAAGGGGGGAGTAGGTTGTTTCGAGATCTTTATACTTTTTGCAGAAACATAGTGAGTACAAAGTAAAGATCCGGTAAAGGTGATGTTTCAGAATTCGTGAGTAGATTGTGCACCTAAACGTATGAAGAGGAGGAAAAACAGTAGCACACAAAGATATATAATGATTCACCTTTATCTATGACCCTACTTTCACTCTCACCACTAATAGTCATAAGTTGGGCTGGAATACACTAGTAATTTGCTCAACAAGTTACAACTAGAACACGCCATGTCATGCCCTATGCCCTAAACAACTCGAGCCTCGGGCGCACGACACCCCTTTCATAGGTCATTGAATTGTGACGTCCTAGTAGGTGTCGCTGACCCATTACAACATCTATCAAATAAGCACATGCGGAAGCAAAATCCAAATCACCCAACCAATAATAACAACAATAGGGATAGCCAGGAAAGCACATATACAAAAGCACCCTTGATATATAGGCATGTTAACAATTGGACGTTAGCAAAATACAAACCCGTAACTATGGGCCTTTATTCGATTCAACGAAAGGGGTCGGGGTTAAACCTAGCTCCTCTATCTACAAGGGCGACTACAAAAAAGAACATGGCTTCCTCCATGTTCGGGCATACTATGGCTCCTCTACGGGGTCGTAGTCCGGATCCGACTTCGGGTCACTAATGATACTATCGGGGACATTTGACATCGTAAAGTCCTACGAAATTGCGCCTAGCGCACTCGGCGGTCCGTCAAAGCCTCGTAGAGGTCCCCAATGGTCCTTTTCGAACCACACATACTAAGCTTTAAAACGATGAGGGACCAAGTTGGTAAGCCCCTCGTCAATCCAAACAGTGGTCGTATACTCCTTGTATGTCATATCCATCCCCGGTGCTACGTACTCAACTATCTCAATATCTTGGTCTACCGCGACCCCAAAACTTACTATCCGAGTATCCATACTAAGGGCCTGAAAAGAGGTGCACAACGAAAAATGAGTAGAAATCAATAAATAAATCTTTTAAGCCCCGAATAGGAGGATACCTCGCCTCGAAAACACGAATGGTAACCTCATCCTTTTGGCATGCCACAACGTAATCAAATAATCACATGTGAATTCTTACCTCCCTTCGGCACATACAATTCACCCAAATAAACACACGCGAAGCCTTGCTTCCAATTGGCACGCAACAAGTACCCATTATAATCAAGAACACTTCATATCACATAATTATCCATAACGCATCCACACGTATTCTGATTATTACGACTGCCTGGGGCCACGATCGACACTCGTGTCGGTGGTCATCTGGCATAACCAGGCATCGTCCCGCCTCATTGGGTATGGCAACATCTCGACCTTACTTGAAGACGGCATTCAATTAAGAGCTTCGTTTCGAAATCTATCGCGAACAACAATCGAAATCCATCGGGCATCATCCTTCGCAATCATACGAGTACGGAACTATTTATGTGATCACACAAGCATATCAAGTACTCAAGCCGATTATTTTCTTTCACTTAGGCCAATGCAAGAGTGTTTAATGCTCACACAATTAGAACATCTAAAATCCCCCACACATAAGATGCACTAAATAATCACATGAGCACATACTCTTTACCTTGATTCCCATGACATATACGTGCATCAAGGAACATATAAGTTCACATGGCAATCAATAATGAGAACAAGAATAATGGAAACATTTCATGAGCAAACCATACAAAATTAATGGGCTTCCTCTTCGTGGAACAAGCAAAGCAAGGCAAGACAAGCATTAATATCATCCAACGATGGTTCCAACTAACCTTCCAAACCCACATAATCCATCCATAATAATCCCTAGCCAACGATAGCCACACCCAAGATGGAACAAGCTCAAGCAAGACTAAATCTAAGTCCAAAACGCGTAGGACAACGTCCTATTCATGGATTAGAATAACTGCTTACAAAACCAGTTGAACCGGTCAATGATAGACAATGGCGATGGTGAATGGCGATGGCGGCGAGGATGGCACGATGCGGCGGTGCGGCTTAGTGGATGGCGCGGCGGCAAGCGGTGGCGACGAGCGGACGGCGGAACGGTGTGGCGAACGGCGGTGACAAGGACGGCATGGCAAGTGCTGTGGCGATGGTGAACGGTTTGGCTAGGACGAACAGACAGTGGCTCGGCATGGCGTGGTGGTGGTGAATGGCGGCAAGCGGTGAATGGCTGCACGGCGTGAACGGCTCAGCAGTGGACAACAGCCGATATGGACAGATAGCGCGGATGTGAGAGGTGTGGCACATGGTAGCAGGCGGCGGCAAACGATGACGAGCGGCAGTATTGGTGGTGGCATGAGAAGGAAAGAGGGAGGGAGAGAAAGAGAGAAATGAGAGTGAGTGAGTGAGAAATGAGAGAAAGTGAGAGGAGTTTCCTTAAGTGGTCTTGCAAGAAGACCCCAATAATGCAAGAGCATTAATGACCCAACCACCAAGCCTAGTCTAGCCCTTAGTTTGCTCCCATCCAAGCAAATTAATGGACAAGAAGCCATCTTGGAAGTCTTCTTCAACAAGCCTCATCCATAGGTAATCATAGCTAGCAAAGTAGGCTCAAGTACTTGGTTAGAGACTAACTAGGGGAACTAAACTAGAAACCAACCAAATTTGGTCTCTTCCCCTCTCTTCCCCCAAAAGTGGTGCCAACCCCTAATCAAGTAAGACCAAATTTTGGTCTTGCCTCAAACAAAGCTTTTAGAAGTGTATTAAATGCAAAACTATATGTGACATTATGAAATCCGACCCACTTGGGATTTATGAAATGAATAGTTTATAGACGTGTTTATAGTTAGATCTTGCTCGAAATTGATCACTTCGGGAATACTAACCGTTAGGGAAAGACTAATTAGGGTTTTAAATTTGCGCGACCAAAGAACTCAATCATGAACCGACTTTCGACCACGAAAATTATCGAGGTGACATTTTGAGTCAATTTAGGCCGATCTAAGGATAGTTAGGGATCAGCTCGCCACTGTCATATTAGTAGATCGTGGGTGATTCCGCTAGACCACGAAATGAATTGACGAATGATCCTGAACATATACCAAATGATCGCGTTTGTCAAAATTAGTGATCGATTTTCATGATTAAGTGACAATCGAGATCGTCACGACCCGAGTAAACTTGTACGTGGCATGATTCTACATCAGCTACGGGTCAAATGTGTGAATTTCCCCAAAAGCCATCCGATAGTTTGAGATACATGCAAGTTACGTTATTAGAACATAGTCATTAATTAGAGATCAAGTTGGGCATTGAAAAATTAGAAAATCATGACAGATTATTTGGATGAGGTTGTCATTTGCTCGATTAGTGTCGGATTTATCCGAATCCTTCAGAAAAAATTGAATTTCGGCGATAAGTGGAAAATGACCATTTTACCTCTGGAAATTTGTTAAGGCCAATGTAATTTGGGAAGGGTATTTTGGTCATTTCGCCCTAGCCTTAGAAATAGAGATTTTTGGATAATATTGCCCTTGGACTTTTTGTGAAATTCCCAAATTGCCCTTTAATTTTTTGGAAAAGATTCGATCTGGACCGTCGATCTCAAGATAAGATCAAATCTTGGCCGTTGATTTGATTTGTGAGAAAGAGGCATGATGGTCATTTGGCTCTTCAATTATTGGCCTTGGATTATTTAAGACAAATTTCTCTCTCTCTCTTATCCCTCTCGGTAACTCTCTCCCTCTCACTCTCCTCGGCCGAGACTCCCTTCCCCTCCCACCGTGACCATCGCCGCCCGCCAAGGCCAGCAGCCGTTGTCGTCCTCCCATCTAGCCGCAACAACACTGCCGGAGTAGCTCGCCAACCGCCATGGCCGCTTACCCAGCCCAGCCGCCCACCCCACCGTCCCTCTCTCTCTCTCTCTCTTGTTGTCCCTATCACCGACCCACCATCCTCCCCAACTTGCCCTGTTTAGCCTCCATCCAACCAACCGCCATGCCACCGCCATCGTCGTCGCCGAGCCATTCGCCTCCGCCGCATGCCACCGCTTGGCCGCCGGTGTCACGCCCCGAACCCTACGGCGCGCCACATTCCTCGCAAAGGTCGATTCGAGTGCGACGTCCCAGGATGCGTCGCCAACCCAACGCCCAACACAGAGACTTAAAGCACATGCGGAAGCAAATAAAATCACTCGTACAAAGATAAGCACATAACCAAGGATAGCCACAGAGACCGACAACAACGATTGCATAATAAACACTTTACACTAATACTGGAAATCATATACAATATCCATATATAACCCGATCATCAAAAATAAAAAAAATGGGTCAAGGCCACTGCTGACAAAAAGGGGTAAGTGGCTCGGGGGTCAGTCTACTGCTAATGGTGGGGCACTGGTCAAAAAGGTACTAGCTCTACCTAACTGAGACAAAGGCTAACCCCTACGGTGTCCAGTCTGGGTCGGAATTAGAAGACTCCGAGGATGAAGAGCTGTCAGGCATCTCCTTCTCGAACCCTAATGAGTCTGTCTTAGGCTCGGCCTCTAGTACGAGATCCTCCTCGATCGACTCTAGCTCCTCGTCGTCTTGCTCCATCGGCTCCGGAACAGCGTCCCCGTCGTCTGGCTCTATGTCCATCGGCTTGAACTCATCTACCTCATACTCCACCGGTACACCGTCAGAGCTCGCACTCTCCTCGGCTGAAGAGCCAGGGTCAGTCACCTCGCTATCAGGGTATCGAGGATACCGGGTGCCTAACTCGGTGAAAGGGACATCAAAAGTCCGGAGAGGACCATACTCTCCGAGATCGTCCCTGAAACACCACGTCACGTACTCGTGGGTCTGATAATGTGACTCCCCCACGTCTACCCAAACTTGAGTATAATACTTAATATATACCTCCCCATTCCCTACGGGGTGTATCGTCCGCGTTCGCTCTACGTGATGCAGAATCCCAAAACGCACTGGTACTGAAGGCATCTCAAGGCTGGGGGTCTGAAATGGTGGTTTTAAAACAACGATGAGAATAATCTCAGTGAGTAATTCCCTAAACCTAAACTAGGTTAGTGTGCACCTCCTAATGAGTACTAAATAATGCATAATTCAAGACATAAATGACTCAGGCCCTCGGGCCTAAATCTAATCTTACTTGACCTTGCAGGTTAGGCATTTAATAAATAATCGCAATCACGTCACAGAACTCAATCACGGCACAAAAACACGTATCACGACGTCACGACGCATGTCATGCATATGCTCATGCCCGCACTCATGCTCATGCCTCATCAATGCATTATCGCACACTTGCATACTAGCATTCTGCCATTTATCCACTTCTCCTCCCACTCGCGTTAAACACATCAAGTCCATCACTTTGAGATCGATCTCTAGCCCGCGTAAAACGCATCATGCTCATGACACATTATCCGTGTAAAATGCATCAGGTTAGTCATCTTCCGGTAAACAGGGCATCGTCCCGCGTAACACGCCTCAGGACGGGTTCACTACCCCGCGTAACACGCATCAGGGTTTATTGTGATCACACATTCACAAGCACCAATTTTTATCTGAACCCCGCGTAAGACGCATCAGGGCATTTTAAGTGATCACAATGCACATGTCATTCGGGCACATTCGTACATGCACATACCGTGCCAATACTTGAGATGCACACTCATGGCTATCACGTTCACACTTGGGCATCTACATGCGTGAATTACGATATAACATGCTCAACTTGCACTGCGCATATTCAATTTCATAAATCAACATGCCCAATCAGACAATCAATTCAAATCAGCCATAGCATCAACTTGACACATAACCCATGCACAAATTCACATAACCGGGTCAACAAGAACTCGTGCATTCGAGGCCCGCCAAGCTAATCCCTTCCTAGTCCCGCTAGACATGCGACATGGCATCATCAAATTAATCACAAACAAGGCTCAATTAGCCCGTCAATTGCACCCTGTGATCATTCCCGGTAATTGCACGGTTAAACCTCATATTGATCGCGCCGTGCCCAAATTAAATCTCGTCGTGGGCAGCCACTATATCGCAATTTCTAGGCTAATAATTATCACCAAAATGCTCCATTATGCTCCCCAAATATCATTCTAAATAGCCACCACGAGACCAAATAAGACGCGCACTATAATCCACATTTCAAACCCGAACTTTCCCGAACTTAGGCCGTTCCGATCCAAATCCATCCAGCCCACGCACAGCGCCTCTTGGGCCACTAGACCTCCATTAATTCATCATACTAACCCACCGAATCAACCACAATAATAGCCCTTAATTACCTCCACAATTTAACCCCTAAATTACCCTAATTAACCCCTAAAACCCGACTAGAAATGTAGATTATCCTAATTAGGGTTTAGGGTCCAACTCACCGGGTGTCCTAAGCTCGAAATCGAGCTGAATAAGTGGCAATGGCGGCTGGACAGCGGCGGTCCCACGCCGGAACAATGGCGGCGAGCGGCGGCTCCGGCGAATGGCGCGAGCGACGGCGACGGTCTAGGCGATTCCGCGGCCTAGAGAGGGAGAGAGAGACACGGCCAGAGAGAGAGATAGAGAGGTGAGATGGCTGGACGAGGTGGTGGCGGCGGCGGAACAGCCTCGGCGATGGTGGAGCTCCTTCGGCGAAGGGTCTCCCACGGCTCAAAACAAAGAGAGGAAGAGAGGGGGAAGGGGGCTCACGGGTTGGAGAGGGAAGGGGGGCTGCTGGCTGCATAGGGGAGAGAGATGGCGGCGACGGGTGGCATAGCGGCGACTGGCGACGTGAGGCCAGCCGGTGAGCGGCTAAGCAGCACCGGCGAGCTGCGGGCGCGGTTGCGAGCTGGCCGTATAGGGCGACGGCAACGACGGCTCGGTTCGGCTGGGGTGACGGCAACCCGAGGCAGCGACGGCGAGCTGGGCAACGGAGCGGGGCGAGGTGGCCGACTAGGCAGCGCTGGGCCGAGACAGGCTCGACGGCTCGAGCAGCGAGCCAGGCGCGAAAGGGAGGGAGAGACCAGCTGATTGGGGGCGGCGGCTGGCGAGCGGTGCGACGCAGTGCGGCGGTCGAGCTGGCTGGCGACGGCGGCGGCGACGCACGGCGGTTAGGCGAGCTCGGGCAGAAGCGAACCAGAACCAGTCGGGGTCGCGGGAGGAAGAAGGAAGAGAAAGAAGGAGGAAAGAAGAAGGAGAGAGAGAGAAAGAGGGAAGAAGGGAAGAGAGGAGAGAGAGTGTCAGGTCTGCATGGCGTGAAGGGGACGTCTACATGGGGGAATGCGCACGGTCAGAGGGGAAAAGAGAGAGAGAGAAAGAAAGAGAGAGGGAAAGAGGGAGAGAGAGAGAGAGACGGACGTGCGTGAGCGGACGTCGCGCCGGAGTGGGTGGCGCGGTGCAGAGGAGAGAGAGAGAGTGAGAGAGAAAGAAAAAGAGAGAAAAATAATTACTAAATCAAATAATTATTGCGATTCGACGGCCCAAATTCAAAATCGAAAACGATCTACCGGTCCAAATTAAACCTCGAATATAATAAGGGACAAAGGTCAAATTAATTAAATCAAACTATAACGAGGGAGGTCTACTAGTCCAAATTCGTACCTGGTCGAAAATTCACTCTTCCACTATTCCTGACAATCACGATGTTGGCCACGATAATCTCGACAACGTCCAATTTATTTCGTCTGAAATTCGAGAAATTCGACACCGAAGTTTGGGCTCTAAATAACGGTCAAATTTGATCGAGTGCGATTCTAGCGAAATCTCTAATTTACAAATAATTACCGGGAGTGATCAGTTCCCAGGCGAGATTTTACTATAAGCACACTGACAAATTAAGCGTTTTATAAATATCAAAAAATGGGCCGAAATTCAGAATGTCACAGCCGGCCAGCTGCCCCCTTTCCACTCTAGCCGAGCCAGTTTAGAGTTCATGTAAGTTGCGCCCTAAACTCTATTTAGGATTTCGGGTATGAACGGATGAATTAGGGGTTAAATCGAGTAATTAGTGACCGTTTAGGGGTTATTAGGGGCTTTTTGGGGGTTAATTGAGTGGATTGATTTAGGGGCTGATATTGACTGATTTTAGATGGTGAAATGGTGATGTTTCGGGGATAAAATGATGTGAAATTGGGTGCTGAAAATTGGGGCTCGTATTGATGAGCATATGGTTCGTTTTCGTGGCAAATGATGTCGGTTTGGTGCGTTGTATAGTGGCTGGATTGTGATGTTTGTTATGGCTAAAAATGAGCTTAGAAATGCTGAATTTATGCTCATAGTATTGGCTGTGAAAGGGGGCCCATTAGTGGCCTCGTATGTTTGTTGAATCGTGAATTGATTGATTTAAATTTGGGCTATTATGTGCATGCATGAGCCGAATTGAATTGATTGTCAATTGGTCGTATTTGAGTGTTAATTGAGCATGAGAAATGTGTGTGATTTGGTGTATGCACGGATCAAGTGTGATCGGCCAGTATATTGGCATGTGAGTGTTGAGCATGTGAACGAATGTGAAATCGCGTGTGGTGTGGTATGTATGGTTACGAAAATCCCTGAGGCGGTACTATTACGCGGGGAATTGATCCGTCTTGAGGCGGTACGATTACGTGGGACAATGTCCAGTATTACTAGAGGACGGCCAACCTGAGGTGGTACCATTATGCGGGTTGTGTCGTAGGTGGTGGTGTTGAGCTTGAGAGGGTACTATTACGAGGGCAAGATACACGGCTTGAGATGGTACCATTATGCAGGCCTTGAAGTGTTGTTATGAGTTAGTCATAGTGAACCTAAGGCGGTACTACTACGTGGGTAACTGATGAGTCGAGTATGAGTTAGTCGTAGTGAACCTGAGGCGGTGCTATTATGCGGGTCACTGGTGAGTTGTGTGAAAATAACGTGATGAGGTGGGAATGAGTGCGTGAAACGTAATTAGAATGTGCATGTGATTGGAATTTATACTACTGTGCCTAACGTGTAAGTTGCACGCAGGAAAGACCCAGGTAAGTATAAATTGTATGCTTGCTATGTGATGGCCGAGTGTGATTGTGTCTGTGATTATCTGGAGGTACGTAATAGCCTAGGTGGGGTTTAGAGTGTGTGCTTATTGAGACGTAATCTCATGGTTATTTCAATCAAAAATTTCAGAACCCCAGCCTGAGCAATGAATCTCCCACCGCCGCCACCTGAACATTTTGGAGTACCGATGCACACCGATCACAACGTTGTAGAGTTCCCGATAGACGATAATATGACATGGATCAGGTATACTACAGTAGTTTGGGTAAACGTAGGGTTACCCCTTTGGCAGGCCTATACCTATACCGCTTAGTTCTTTCGGGACGGGATAGATGAGTTTGGCCCTATTAGTGGATTTGATGTCTCCTTTGATGGAGTTGGGAATTGGGACCTATCAGCCATACCTCCTCCCAATGGCGAGATGACGAGCCTAGAGACTAGCCTAGCACAGTCTGGACATCAGGCCGCTCCTACAGCACCTAAACCTCTCGCGGCTGAGCTTGATCCGGAGCCGAAGGAGTCTCAGGCAGGGTATGACCCGATGGACGTGGACCTCGAGGCGATCCCAGAGGATAAACCAGAAGACGAAGAACTTGAGGAGGCACCGAAAGAAGAGCCCAAGGATGAGCCTGAAGAAGAGTCGGAGCTCGCACCCGCGGATGAGCCAGAGTATGAACCAGGGACGTTCCTTGGCACGACCGTGAGTTTGTGCCAAAGGACGAGTCAGACGAGGAGCTAGTCGAAGATGAGCGGATCGAGGTTCCAACAGAGTCGGGTGATATAAACAACCCGATTGATATTGAGGCCGAGATAGAATCCTTAGAGGAGCAGATGGTTCAGGGGGACTCAGATTCAGATGCCAAGGAGTCGGACTCAGAGTGGACACCGTCTTGTGGGCATAGGGACTAGTTTAGGGGTTAGGAATAGGCTTTTTAGAGTGTACCATTTTTGGTGATAGGGTACCCAGGCTATCTATACTTTTTGACGTTGGTGGTTTATAGTGTAGAAGTTCAGTGTGCTTGTATATATTGTGGTTTTGTAAATTGTGGATATTATAAGTTTGAATTGATAATGGAGGTATTTATCTCCTATTCTTAACCCAGTTATTATTGTCCGGGTATTGGTGGCTTTCACTGGTTGATATAAATTTCTGATAAGTTTAATTGGGTCGGCGATACCCTTGGACGTCGCATGATTCGATCAGGAAAGGATGTTGCGTGCTCGATGGGGTTTGGGGCGTGACACTATAGATTAATAAACATAGAACACCAACATGCACAAAGCATATTAATGTGCAATCTTCTGAAAATCAATCAAGGGTCAAATGTGGTAAGATCGGCCTTACCCTCTTAATTGGCTTGCGTCCACTTGATCGAAGTTTAACGGTCCAATGATACTTAATTAATTGTCGTCGGATTGAGGATGTCACACACCAATCCTTTTAGAAGATAGATCGCACTATCAGGAATTAGTTGCTACTGTCTCATAGTACACTTGATGTTTGAGCACGATTACAACTAGCAAAGATCACAGACAAATGAGAGCTTGTAGCAAATTTCGGGGTTATGTGTATAGCTTGTCTTCTTAACTATTTGGCGTTCAAAAACCTTCTCTTTTATATTCATCTTTAATCAATCCATTGCATATGTCTTGGAGAGGCAAGATAGCTGTTAGGAGTTCGTTGGAGCTACTGTTCGAGGATGGGATTGCCTATATAGTCTGTCTTGAACTTTTGCGGGCTACTCAAAATAGCTTCAGCTATCATTCTGTTGCCGCGGCTTTTGACACACAGTCAGGCAATCTATTTTTAAATCCTCTTTTTCTCTTGCTTGTGTATATCTAGCCAACAACGGCTATAATGATGTTCCAACGGTCCCATTAAATGATCTACTCCTTATAACAGCATGAATTTTCTGATCTACTCAGCTTAGAGCAAACATTGTCTTGTAGTTGATCTTTGTAGATTCATTGGCACTGTTTTGACTAACAGAATGGATTTATGATCTCATCACTTAAGTTCTGTAAACATTATCAGGAACATTTGCAATCACCAATGTAAAACATTATATCAAGGATAATTTTGGGATTATCAAAATTTCTTTAAGATGTTTCTCCAACAACTTATTATAAAATATTTCTTTTTGGGTATTTCATGGAAATTCAGAATTCAAAATTACCCTAAATAAACAATCAAGATTGGGATACTATCTAACTTAAACTAGGAAGTAATTTACATTAAATCCTAATTTAAGTTAGAAACTATCCTATCATTCTAAGAAATCTAAATTATTCTATTCTAGCAAAAGAAAGTTATCTAAATATACTTTAGACATGCAACATTATCACTAAAAGAGGCAATTCAAATTATACCTAATCTTTTTTGATTTTTCTTTTTTAGAAAAACAATTTAAATAGTAGATAAATACCACCATCGAATTAATCCATCGCAAGACTTGCCTTATCTTCTTGAATTTGAAAACAAAATAAACCAGTGATCATATTCAAGTAGTTATAGATAGTGATAGAAGGTTTTTCGTTTAAATTTGGAAATGAAATAAAATCAACGATTGTATCTAAATAGTTATGGATAGGATGAAAGATTTTTCATGCTGCTGCGTATCGTATCTCATAGTTACAAATCAAATTTGTTGTCCAAGCATGTTGTTGAGTTAGGAAAGTTTACTAACTTGAGGTGATTTTCAAAATCTTGCATATATCATGCATTCATCCAAAGATAACAAAAATCCATGATAGGTAACAACATCATTGAAATTATATATGGAATATTCAAATCGATATCAGATGAGATCGTTATCTAATTTGAGAATATGTTTCCTGTCACGCCCCGCACCCTCAGGCGCGCCACATCCCTCGGAAAGGTCGATTTGTGTGCGACGTCCTAGGACGTGTCGCCGACCTAACACCCAACGCAGAGATTTAAAGCACATGCGGAAGTAATTAAAATCACCCGTATAAAGATAAACACATAACCAAGGATAGCCACAGAAACAACTAACAACGATTGTAGAATAAACACTTGCACTACTACAGGGAATCATATACAATATCCATATACAACTCGATCATCAAAAATAAAAAACAGGTCAAGGCCACTACTGAAAAAAGGAGTAAGTAGCTCGGGGGTCAGTCTACTACTAAAGGTGGGGCACTGGTCAAAAAGGTACTAGCCCTACCTAACTGAGCCAAAAGCTAACTCCTACAGTACCCAGTCTGGATCGAAATCGGAAGACTCTGAGGATGAAGAGCTGTCAGGCATCTCCTCCTCGGACCCTGATGAGTCCGTCTCAGGCTCGGCCTCTAGTACGAGATCCTCTTCGATCGGCTCTAGCTCCTCGTCGTCTTGCTCCATCGGCTCCGGAACAGCGTCCCCGTCGTCTGGCTCTATGTCTATCGGCTCGAACTCATCTACCTCGTACTCCACTGGTACACCGTCGGAGCTCGCGCTCTCCTCGGCTGAAGAGCCAGGGTCAGTCACCTCGTCATCAGGACATCGAGGATACCGGGTGCCCAACCCTGTGAATGGGACATCAAAAGTCCGGAGAGGACCATACTCTTTGAGATTGTTCCTGAAGCACCAAGCCACGTACTCGTGGGTTTGATAATGTGACTCCCTCACGTCCACCCAAACTACAGTATAATATCTAATATATACCTCCCCATTCCCTACGGGGTGTATCGTCCTCGTCCGCTCTACGTGATGCAGAATCCCAAAACGTACTGGAACCGTAGGCATCTCAAGGCTAGGGGTCTGAAAAATTGGTTTTAAATAACAATGAGAATAATCTCAGTGAGTAATTTCCTAAACCTAAACTAGGCTAACGTGCACCTCCTTATGAGTACTAATCACACGCGATTCGAAACATAACTGACTCAGGCCTTCGGACCTAAATCTAATCTTACTTGACCCTGCAGGTTAGACATTCTATAAACATATATTCACAATAATAGATCAAGGCACATACACACATATCACTCGGTTCCGACGTATGTAATGCATATGCTCATGCTCGTACACATGTTCATGCCTCATCAATGCATTAACGCACACTTACATGCTAGCACTCTACCATTTATCAATTTCTCCTTCGATTCACGTTAAACGCATCAGGTCCACCACTTCGAGATCGATCTCTGGCCTGCATAAAATGCATCAGGCTCATGACACATTACCCGTGTAAAACGCCTCAGGTTGGTCATCTTCCGGTAAATCGGGCATCGTTCGGCGTAACACGCCTCAGGACGGGTTCACTACCCTGTGTAAAACGCATAAGGGTTTATTGTGATTACACATTCACAGGCATCAATTTTTATCTGAACCCCGCGTAATACGCATCAGGGCATTTTAGGTGATCACAATGCACATGTCACTCGGGCACACTTGTAAATGCACATGCCGTGCCAATGCTCGTGACGCACATCCATGACTACAACGATCGCACTTGTGCATTCACACATTTCACAATGAGCATTTAATATCACTACACCACTTATTCGATTTACCACGCAATATGCTCATTCCACATTTCACTATGCCCAGCCAACATACTACACCACTATGAAGACAAATCAAGTATTCTAGCACGGTACGAAATTCACACGTATAAGTCACACAATTAGCTCAACCTAAAATTCACGCAATCGAGGCCTACTAAGTTACTCCGTTCTTAGTTACACTAAGCATGTCACGGCATCACTGAATCACTCCCAATCAAGGACAATTCAGCCATTAACTCAGTCCATCCAACATTTCCGCCAATTACACTATTAAACCTCCAATCAATCGCGCCTCGCCCAATTCAATCTTAGTGTGGACAGCCCCTACATGGGCCTCTCTAGGCCGATAAATTTCCTCAAAATAGTCTATTTAGTTCCTCAAACAACATCCAAAACCCGCACCATGAAAACAATACTAGGCGCGTGCTAACTTCCACGATTTAAGCCCGAACTTGACCGAACTCGAGCCATTCCGATCCGACAAATTCCAGCCAGTCCACAACGCATTCACAGCCGCTAAATTTCCTCAAAATAGTCACACTAAACCACCAAATCAACCACAACATCAGCCCCTAATGTGCTCCACCATATAACCCATAATTTACCCTAATTAACCCATAAAACTCCTCTAGAAACGCAAATTAGCCTAATTAGGGTTTAGGGTCAAACTCATATGGTGTCCTAAGCTTGAAATGAAGCTGAACACGTGATGAGGGAGGCTGGCAGCGGCGGCGATGGTGACCTCCCGACGGCGCGCGCGACGGCGACTCGAGGGCGACGAGCCTAGGTGGAGGGGTTGCTGGTCGCGGCGGACGGGAGAGAGAGAGAGAGAAAAGTGGGACGGCTGGGTGGCTGGGCGAGGTGGTGGTGGCGGCGAATCGGCTCCGGCGGCGGCAGAGCTCCTTCGGCGAGATTGGCCTTTCACGGCCAAACAAGAAGAAGATGAGAGGAAGAGAGTGATGCGTGGGAGGAGGGGGCTGCTGGTTGAGGTGAGAGGGACGGCGGCTCACAGCGGTGGCACCGGAGGCGGCGACGGCGCTCCGGCGAAGGTGCATGGAGTTGAGGAAGAAGGGGGGGCGAACTGGCGGTGACGAAGCAGCACGGCGACGGCTGGGATGACGGCGGCGACGTCTAGGTGTTGGGGTGGTGCTGGGGAGCTGGCTGGACGGCGGCGGGGACTCGCTGGATGCGGCAGCAAGCGATGACGAGCCGAGCTCGTTTGCTCTGGAGGGGAAGGAGGCAGCGTCGGGCGGAGCTGCCGCGCGACGCGGCGGCACGGCGATGGCGCGAGGAGGACGGCGGTGTCGGCGGCTGGTAGGGTGGCGTTGGGCGGAGGCGTGAGGGTGGTCGAATGGCAGACGGTGGGCAGGGTAGAAACGAAGCAGAACCAGTTGGGCTGGGGGAGGAAGAAGGAAGAGAAGAGAGAAGAGAGAGAAAAAGAAAGAAAGAAAAGAAAAGAAGAAAGGAAGAGAGAGAGAGAGAGCAGGCGGGAGTTGGTCTGCGTGGTAGGGGCTGAGGGGATGTCTGCATGGCAGACGTGCGCGGCCAGAGGGGGAAAAGAGAGAGAGGAAGAGAGAGAGAGAGAGAGAGAGAGAGAGAAAGAAAAAGAGAGGAAATAATTGTTCAATCAAATAATTATTGCGATCCAACGGCCCATATTCAAAATCGAAAACGATCTACCGGTCCAAATTAAACCTCAAATATAATAATGGACAAAGGCTAAATCAATTAAGTCAAATTACCCTGAGGGAAAACTACTAGTCCAATTTCGCACCCGGTCAAAATTTCACTTTCTCACTATTCTTGGTAATCTCGACGCTGGCCACAACAATATCGACACCGTCCAATTAAATTCGTCCCGGAACTCCGAGAAATTCGACACTAAAGTTTGGGCTCTAAATAACGGCAAAATTCGATCGAGTGCGATTCTAGCGAAATCTCTAATTTAAAAAAAATAATAACCAAGAGTGATCAGTTTCCGGGTGAGATTTTACTATAAGCACACAGACAAATTACGCGTTTTATAAATCCCAAAAATGGGCCGAAATTCGGAATGTCACATTTCCGATTCAAACTTGATGAACAATGAATGGTGACCAGTGGTTCATGGATGGCGGTAGAAGGCTGACAGGTGCTCGCAGTGGTAGTGGCTCGACAGGGGTACTTCTTGACAGAGGCTCCTTGTCTCTCATGGGAGCTTGTAAGATTTGCAAAAAATAAATTTGATCTTGCTTGTCGTGAATGGAACCTATCAACCACCTACAAAAAGTGGAGAGTTCATAGTAAGAGAGAGACCTGGTGACCCACGAGGAACATTACGACGACTGGTGAAGGATAAAGTAGCTATGGCAAGGATTGGCCGGCCTGATTGGTGGTACCAAGGTTGTTGAACTGATGCCGGAGAATCACCAGAGGGCTACCATAACCAATGAACTTGCCGGAAAAACATGCAAAGGAGAAAGAGTGGCTCGAGTGGGTCCAGCAATAGCAATCATGGAGTTGCTATGGCGTCGGCTTGGAAACGTCAGTGAAGAGAGAGAACCGCCGACATGGGTATTTGGACTTGCAGATGGAACATGGTGATGGAGAGTAGCGACAGACGTGTTCTTGATTTGCGGATGTCACGTTGCTTACTCCAACTGAATTCTCCAATTGCCACCTTCCCTTTTGTTATTTTTTCTTCTTTGGAATTCCCTGCTTCAGATCATGTGGCCATGAATTTCTTTGACTTGATGCTCCTGACCTTGGCCGACAGGTGGTGATAATGGAACAAAATCCACCTCTTGGACTCATGGCTTTCAACCTTCAACTTGGATAAATCGGTTTCTAGATGATGCTACAGTAGTGATTGCTGGTTAGAGACACGAGCGATGGGCGGTGAGAGGTGGATATGTGGCTGTGCAGACGAGAAGCGGAGCAGCAGCGTGGACCCCAAGCACTCGAGGAAAGGTTGTGAATTTCTTTCTCTCTCTCACGCTTTTCTCCTTACTGTGGCCGTGTCTTTCAATTGTGCGGTATCCTAATTGTGAAGAGTTAAGGTCTATATTGTAAATTAGGTTGTTTATTCACTAATCTTAATTATGGTTTTTTTTACAATAAAAGGCTTAATCTTTATGGGCTTTTCTCAATCACAAAGCCTTTTAACTCTGACGGGCTAAACTCAACTCAACTAAAGCTTAATTATTCTAATCTTGGGCTTGATTTTTAACCACTATGCCTCCCATGGCCAGACCGAATTCTCATGCATTGCAAGCTCTATTCATGTGACCGATTTTGGTCTATTCATTACCGTCGGTCTAATACAAATGAAATAAATGGATTAAACTATATGCTCCTAAAAACTATATGTGCAATAATATATATTATTTTTGTTTAGGGGCTAAAATTTGTTGGGAATATCACTAATGTGATGATTGTTGGGAAAATCCCCTATATTGTTTTGAAAATGACAAAGACAATCAAATTCTACAAATGTGTGTACTGGTTGTGTAGTACCAAGTAACACATGCACAAGCCGAGATGCAGATGTTTGTCATAAACAGCACTAGAACATTTTGATATGTGGAGTGCTTTGCCACTGTTGAGATGCTTTGTCGATATCTAAGGTGAACAAGACATTGGGTAACTGAAGATGTCTACAAGCTGGAAGGATCTTGAGATAAGATGAAATCTAGAAGGACCTTGATCGAGGGTGAACAAGCTGAGAAGAACAGGGATGTTTGTGATGGCTTGGAGGTACCAAGATTGGGTGGATAGTTGGATGGACCTAGTGATGGTAAATAAGCCTAGAACGAGGATATTGGTAAAGCTTGGAAGAACCATGAAGATGAATAGCTTGGTAGAGTCGAAATTGCCAATATGCTTGGACGGACAAGAAAGATCAAAATCAATATTGGGTGAGAGCCGTTGCCTTATACAGATAAGGTGGAAGACTGTGATGATCTTTAAGGATTACATGATATCCATGGTGTAATCCATTGGGAGAGCATCACAAGATGACATTGTACATTTTCTATAAACATCACCAACTAACCTTAAGATCAACTAATTGATGATGTTTGTATGAATACTGAGACATCATGTCATTGGTGATATTTAAATAATGAACATGTGAGGATGTTCGGGATTATAGCTGTTGAAGGGTGGATATGTATAACGGAAAGATCAGGAAGTCTATCGGGGAATAAGAGCAGGTGTCTGTCAGAAATGTCAGAGCAATTTGCGTCAAGATAGTAGCTGTAGGACCTATTCCGAGTAGCCTGTAAATGTTCAGGATAAAGGGCCATATAGGCAACTCCATATCTAGATAGCAGAACCAAAGAATCTCTAACAGCTAGTTGATCTTCTCAAGCACCTTTAACAGGAAGATTGAAAATGTCTAGTTAAGAGAAAACCTTTTAGATCAAAATGTTAGAGAGCACAATATAGAGTCCGAATATTTGCTCTAAGCTGCTTTCTTTGTTGATATTGTTCTGTTCTCTCGAAAGATCTTTGTTATGATAATATTTCCGTATAGTAATCGTGTGAAAGATCAAGTGTACATGTTACGCCCCAAACACCAACGGGCTCGCGACACCCCTTCGATAGCTGTATTGAATGCGGCGTCTTAGGACGTGTCGCTGGCTTAAACGAAACATGCGAAGACAAACGTAAGCGGAAGCGGAAGTTAAATATCTCAGACAATAAACAATGACAACAGGGTAGTACTTGAAGAAAACCAATAAACGCATTTCATATACTTGGCATAGGCTTACAACCTTCATTTACACCACAACCATCTAGGCCACTAACTTCAAACCATGTTCATCAAAAGGGGCGGTGGTTGTTAAACTTATCTCCTCTACAAAATGGGGCGCTCGAAAGACAGGGTAACTTGACCCATCCTCGATCCTCGAGGTACTCTGACGGCATCTCCAAATCAATCGCGGATGCAGATTTGAAATTGTTTGCACTACAGCAATGAGAATAAATTTCAATAAGCAGACAACCTATACCCTACCTAAGCCAATGTGTACCCAGACGAGTCTAACATGCAATCCACAAGCCAACACAATCAATTTTCACACAACATACTTACCTCATCTCGAACTACGTGCCAACTCTGCATATTAGTCAATTCACCAGAAAATAATAATAATAATTCAAGAACATAACGTCACCACTTAAACATCATAACCACGTATATTCAATCAATTCAATCACACTTAATTCGCATTCATGGCCGAGCAACTTTCCACGACTCGGGTCAACACCCTATAAGTCAACCTTCCGATCAAGCCGGGCTCTGTCCCTCACTGGACCTTTCACACTTTCCCACGACCCGCGTAAACACACCTCAAGTTAGCTCTCTGATCAATGCAGGCTCCGTCTCTCACTAGACCTTTTACACTTTTCCACGACCTGCGTCAACATGCCTCAGGTCAGCCCTTCGATCAATCCGGGTTCCGTCCCTCATTGGACATTTCACATGCACATACATCACATCACAATTCGCCATTTTCACACGTATATTCAATCAATTCAATCACACTCAATTCGCATTCGTGGCCGAGCAACTTTCCACGACTCGGGTCAACACCCCATAGGTCAGCACTTTGATCAAGCCGGGCTCCGTCCCTCACTGGACCTTTCACACTTTTCCTTGACCCACGTAAACACGCCTCAGGTCAGCCCTCCGATCAATCCGGACTCCGTCCCTCACTGGACCTTTCACACTTTCCCACGACCCGTATCAACACGCCTTAGGTTAGCCCTCCGATCAATCCGAGCTCTGTCCCTCACTGGACATTTCACACTTTCACATGACCAGTGTCAACACGCCTCAGGTCAACCCTTCGATCAATCCGGGCTCCTTCCCTCACTGGACATTTCGCATGCACATACACCACATGACAATTCGCCATTCTCACACGTCGTACAAATCCAATTCCAATCACAAACTTATCACACTAGCCCACCAATTCAACACTCAAGTCGGCCCAATCAAACGTCAATTTCATCCACAAACGCTATGACAATCCAGTCATCGCACCCACATAAATCAGCCACTAAATAAGCCACATAATCATTGCATTTCAATCAACCAATTAACCACATTCATAAATTGGCCCTAACCCAAGTTTAACCACTAAACTGGTACTAATTACATTCTAAACAAATCTAAAAATACCCATTATACAAAGTAGGGCTTAGGAAGTCATTTACCTAAATTTGACTTGGGAAAAATCTGCATGAGCCCAAAATGGCTTGGGTGAACAGTGACAACTCGATGCGGGCGAGGGAGTGACGGGCAAAATGGCCGACAAGGTGCTAGACCATGACTGGGCACACGGCCCGCCACTCGGCCACGGGCAGGGGCACACTCGGGCACGGCTTGGGCACGCTCGGGCACGGCCTAGGCGAGTTGGCCTGGCTGTCCGGCCACGTCTGGACAGTGGCTTGGGCTGGCCGACGAGCTGGGGTGGAGGTCGAATGGTGACGATGACGAGCAGCGGCGATGGGAGGATAACAGGTGGCGGTGAGCTGGTCTCGCCGACTAGCTCGACCAAGGCATAAGCAGTCCGGCCAAGGCAGCGGCGACGGTAGCTCGGGAGAAAGTTGAGTGGTGGCGGTGAGCTAATGGCGGCGGTTGGTGGTAAAGAGAGCTGGGTGGTGGTGGTGGGAGCAGTGGCGGTTGGCACGGTGGCGACTGGCGAGGGAGAGGAGCTCGGAGAAGGAGAAACACGGAGAAAGAGGGTCGGCGGCGGGAACGGCAGGGTCGACGGTGGGAATAGCAGGGTCGACGACTGTCGGGGGTGGCATAGCGACGCCACAAGTAGTGGAGTGGAGCAGGACGTGCCGGTTGGGTAGCACCGGGCCGTGACAGGCGCACTGGCGAGCTGCCGCTCGCATGGAGGAGAGGGAGAGAACATTCGGGTCAGGGTGGCAGCTAGACGGACGGTGCGACGGCTGGCGAGTGACGGTGCAGCTTGGTCGGGGTGACGGTGGTGTGAGTTGGACGGCGATAGGCTCGGGTGAGCAGAAGTAGAAGAAGCAAGGGCAGTCGGGAGAAAAAGGAGGAAGAAGAAACAACAGAGAAGAAGAAGAAAAGAAGAGAAAAAAAAAAGAAAAAGGAAGAGAGAGATAGAGGGTTTGCATGGGGGGTCTGACATGTAGGGAGGGGACGTGACCGGGGAAACGTGCGAGAGAGAGAGAGAGAGAAGACAGATCGGACCAGGGGGGGGGAAACGTGAGCGGGGAAAGAGGAGGAGAGAGAAAAAGTCAAATAAAACATTCAAGTGCAAATCCAACAGCCCATAAACGATCTAGAAATCGATCCAACGGCTACGAAAAAGATCCTAATTTTCAAAATAAATAAAAGGCCAACTAAACACTAAATAAAATAAACCCAAAGGGAGGTCTACAGGTCAAAATCCGCACCCAGTCAAAATTTCACTTTTCACTTATCCCAGGCAATATTGACGCTGGCCACAATAATATCGACACCGGCCACAATAATATCGACACCGTCCAATTAAATTCATTACGAAACTCTGAGAAATTCGATACCAAAGTTCGGGCTCTAAATAATGGTCAAATTTGATTGAGTGCGATTCTAGCAAAATCTCTGATTTAAAAATAACCCAAGAGTGATCAATTCCGGGCGAGATATTATTATAAGCGCACTGACGAAATACACGTTTTATAAATCCCAAAAATGGACTGAAATTCGGAATGTCACAGTTCAAAAGTAAATGCAGTAGCCGAGTCCTAATAGTGTGATCTATCATATGTAATGGATCAACACTTGCTAATTGTAACTTATTGAGCAGATTACTAGTGCAATCCAACTCGTATTGCAATTGTTAGTCTGGAGAGTGGATATAGGCTTGGGATAAAGCTGAACCACTATATATCTGCTTGCAAATCTTCTATCTCTTCACTATTAACATTACGTAATATTTATCATCATGATTTGTCAAATAGCAGCATGCACCTACAAACTATTTCTGTCAATGCTATAAGTTGAATTTGTTATATTCCGCAAATATTTTTCATAGTTCTCAAACAACCTATTCACCCCCTTTATATTGTATTGTTAGCCCCAACAAAATTTAATCCCTAATTTTCTATACAATAAAACATAAATGGTTAGCCAAAATTTGGACGTTAACATGCCTGAGTTGATCAGTATGTGTTTGTGACATCCTCAAATTTCGACCTTATTTGGGATATAATGAAGTGATTATTCATCGATGCATTGTTAGTTAAATCTCGCTCTGAATTGATCACTCATGAGAGACTAATTATTAGGGAAAGGCTATTAAGGAATTAAGTACGCGGACCAGAGATCTCGACCATGGATTGACAATTCGACCATAAGGATTGACGAGGGACAATTTTGAGCCATCATAGACCGATCAAGGAACGGTTGTAGAATGTTTCGCCAATAGTATATAATCGGAGCGCGGGTGATTCCGCTTGACCATTGTATGAATTGCGAACGACCTTAAACCAATTCCTAACGATGGTGTACGCCAGAACTAGCAATTGACCTCGCAATTACATGACAACCGAGATCATCCACGGTTTGAGAAAACTTAAATGTGGATTGATATTAAGTCAACCATGGGTCGAATATGCCTAACTCCCAAAAGCCGCCGATTAGTTTGAGATATACTAAAGTCGCAATCGATCGATTTTGACCATGAATTAGAGTCTGAAATTGGGTGTCGATCTTTTGAGGATTTAGGACCAAATTATTGGATGTCACCTTGTTAATTCTCCGATTTATTGTTTTGCTCGAAATTCTCGAAAAAGGATTAATGGGATGAGAATTTGGAGCCCACAAGGAAATGGGCCGGACAAAGGCACATTGGGCCTCAAGCCCAATGTGATTCGACCACTTGGGCCCAAGGCAAGCCCAAGTGGGCCCAATTCAGCCCATTAAGCCCAAGTTTGAGCCCATTAGCATTTTCAAGCCAATTCCTTATCCGTTTAAGCCCAAACTTGATTTATACGAGTCCGTACAAAATTCTAGCTCGTATACATGTATAAGTATTTTTATACTTTTTGAAATTATCAAAATACTCTTCTTTACATTTATGACCAAGAGACAAAGGAGTTTAATGGTGAAGACTTTGGGGGCTTTTGGCATGATGAAGAAGACTTTGGAGGCTTGGCTTTAATGAGAAAAAAAATATCTTTTTTGTCTCTCCTCACCCTCCTCATACAACCACTTCTCTCTCTCTCTCTCTTTCTCTCTCTCTGCCTTTCTCTCTCTATTTTCCCCCCATCTCTCCCTCTTTCTTTCTTTTTCTCGGCTGAACCAGCAGAACGGCCCTTGGCTGCTATGTTGCTACTGCCTTGCTGCTGTTTTTGCTACCTTGAAGCCGCTGGTCACCATCCCCAAGCTACCGTGGCCTCCCGTCGCCATGTTGCCGTCCATTTTGCCACTTGCAGAGCCAAAAACGGCACTACCGGTTCTGTGGGCTGCTGTTCAGCCCCATTCTAGCTGTGTGTCGTCGTTCCGAGTCGATTCTGAATCATACAATGTGTAGCCCTCACCGCCGCCGACGTGCTAGTGTCTTTGGAATTTCAATCGGGTGAGTTATCGCCCTAATCCCTTGATTAGTATGTTAAACTTGATTAGGATGAGTTAGTTTAGGTTAATTATGTTTTGTATTAATTAATTAAGGATTAGTCGATAAGTTATCGTGATAAGTGATAAGTGGATTCGATAAGTTATCGAGCAAATGCGATAAGCTATCAAATTTTTAGTGATAAGCTATTGCCGATATTGCGATAAGCTATCGAGGATTTGACGATAAGCTATCAGATTATTTTATTATTAAATAAATTAACTTTTGGAATTTAAATATTAATATTTCATTAATATTTTTGTGTAGAGTTTAATAATAAATTGTGATTATTTTAGGCTTGAATTGTGATGTCTATGTTAGAAATTACCGTATAAATTAGCTTGTATAGCTAAATGAATTGTATTGCTATTTTTAAGGATGGAATTGCGAGCATATGTCGGGTTTGTATGTCAATTTTTTTTATGAGCTAAATAGGACGTGGATATTTGAATTGGGAAGTATGCAAAATTTGATGGTTTAATTACATGTATGTTATCACATGTGATTATTCTAGTGCCCTTTTACGTGTGAAAGTTGCAATATTTTAACGTATTAGCACGGATCCTGTCTGAATTGGCTAATTGAGAAAGATAATAATGGAACTTGAGTGATTGCTATGTGTGTATGATCACCTAAAGGTTTCTTTGTGCCCGATTCTATCAGATGATTGCCAACCTAGGGTTTGGCCGTGGCCCTAACGGGTGTCCCCAATTTCGTAATTGGAAGCCGTCGTTGGTAGTAGGGGAGACGTAGTCATTCGCGAATCGGATTCAGAATGAACCCATTTATGGGATATGCCGTCATTGTGGTCGGGCGAGTCAATGCCGTGCCCGGTTGGGCGGGACGATGCTCGGTTATATTGGAAGATTGCTAACCTGATGCGAATAACGCGAGTTGTGCCGTGCCCTGCGTGGCTGTAGTAATTGGAATACGCATGAAAGATTGTGGTGGTATTGCGCTTAATTATGGGATGAAATTGTGAGGCACGGTATGGGACGGGTCGAAGCGATTTCACCTTATAATAGGGACACGTGTGGATGCATTGTGTATGAGAAAGTTGCTGCGTATTCTGACTGCCTTATATGCTTATGGAATTATCATGGTACATGATGTTATAACGTGCAGGGCGTGTGCCAAGGCAAGGTAAGGTTACCTACGATTGTGTGATGGTATCTTGTGTACGTCGGGTTGAGTTGCATGTTTTAGGTACATCCGAGATGAGTTGACCTCCTAATCAAGGCTTAGGTCGTTAACTCGTTGAGTTTATCTCATTGTTGTTGTTTAACCATTTTCAGGCTCTAAGCAATGAAAAATCGCCACGTGCGATTTTAGGGTCCCTGTTGACCGGGACTAGGAGGTGACTAGGTACCCGTTTGAGGGGTCAAACTTCTTTTGAGGTCACCTCATAGGTAGAGGAGATAGGTTAACCCCCTACCTTTGTGATTGTAATCGGGAAGGTCCGCGTAGCGGACTTGTAATACGTTAACCCGATGTTTTGTTGATGAAGTTGTTTTTATTGAGGTGTGTTTTTCTGTCTATCCCTGTTGTTGTTGATTGGGTGATTGTTATCGCTTTCGCATGCTTTTAATCGTAAGCCAGAATGATTGGGTCGGCGATGCGTCCTGGCACGTTGCCATTTCATGACCTTTGGCGAGATGTTAGCGCGCTTGTGGGTTTGGGGTGTGACAGTGTTAGTGTAGTTTGGTGATATCAGGGAGGTAATTTGTATTAGATGCACAACACCTCAGAAGGCAAGAAAATTTACAGACGACAATGAAATTCAGAAGGAAATCAAATAACTACGTCACATATGAAAACATAGTAAACTAATCGATTATATGTGCAACAGCTTATTTTTATGCTAAGTTGGTGTTCCAAATATAGTATGGTTAGGAACTAGGAAGGTGGTGATAAGAGTTTGGGTTGACTGGCTCTTTGTGATGTTTCCCGTTTTCCTCGTTCTCTTCTTGATCTTCTTCATCCGTAAGACTAGCAAGGCACAAACATATGGATAGAAAGGGAAAAAGGCATGAATTGCATTATTTGGTAAGGAATGTATACATGAGATATTTGGGGTAAGAGATGATTATGTGACAACGCCATTGCTACTATAAAAAAGGACAGTCTCTTCCTCGCCTTTAATTTTTCCAAGGATAGTGGTTAAATTGTGTATCTGATTCCCGTGCAAACTTGTACTCACTCGTTAGAATTTCGACTAATCTTACAATGAAATTCCTTAAATGTGGATATAATAAAAATAAAATTAATTTCCTGATCTTCTTCATCAAGCAAAATTTTGTTGTCTCCATGAAGGAAAACCATTCATGGCCTGTGACATTGTCGACCAGAATATCGATGGGTGACAAGGGGCAATCATCTTTGGGACTGGCCCGATTTAGGTCTCAGTAGAGAAATTCCAATAAGTGCTTGAATCTCAAGCAGCCATTGCGGCCTCAAGCTTCGCAGCTTGAAAAGATATTTTTAAATTTTGTCTCGAGTTTGAGCCGTGTACAAAACTCATACCCATTGGAAGATTTTGATTTGTTCAAAATTTGATTTTGCTTTTTACGGAATTTTTTTTTTGATGATGTGTTCTTCCATTCAATTTTGACCAGTTGACCAATCAAGATTGGATTCTTTAAAGATTGCGTAGTGAACATCTCTTGGATTAGTTGTACGCGTGGGCCAAGTGAAGTCAAAGAAAGGATAGTGCAAAAGCGTGGGTGTTTCCCTCAGTGAAAGTTAGCTGCACAAGAATAAGACGCCGTACTAAGAGGACTTCTTGAAGTCACGTAGTGAAGAAACCACAGCAACGCGAAGGGAAAGAAAGAACATACGGATGTTCTTGTTTCAGCCATACACAGGCTTTTTCTTGGGCTTGAACATCCGGTGATTTTGTGATGCGAGTTTGCATCAAATTGAGTTGTTTTATTTGTAAACACTATGGGCATGGGTGTAATTTAGGTGTGGAAAACACTCAAACGTATGAGTAATTGTAAATGTGATTCTCCAATTACAGTAAATTATTTACTACTGGTTCTCACCATAGATGTGGGTATTGACACTTGAATCGAATCATGTAAATATTCGATGTCCTTTATTATTTTTTTATTTATTTCTCTAGTAATTTTGCATTAATTTAATTGCATGATCCCGTCAGTTTTTGCATTAATATTACAATAAGTTTGAGGATAGGATTTTTTGGATTTTGATAAGGGGGTTTTGCTTGTCTGATTACTAATTGGAAATTCTGTTATTGCAATTATGTTTGGAGCGAAAGTAGCAATTGAGAAGTTTAACGGGAGGAATACTTTTGGGTTATGGAGCGTTAAGATGGAGGCTCTATCAACAACTCAATGTTTGGCCGAAACATTGGAGGGCAAGGACGAGTTGCCTAAAACAATGATAGAAGCCGGAAAAGGACGTGCTAATGAGGAAGCCAATGAGTATAATTTTGTTGACTCTATCGGATGAGGTGTTAATAGAGCTGGTTGAGGTCCATCATTACACTACTCATGTTCGACAAAATTGCTTGAAAAGGCAAAAGACTGACTTTAACTTGTGTTATGTGAGTCGATTTGTATGTGTTGGTGTAGTTTGGTAATGCAAGAGACGTAATTTATAGTGGATACACAGCACCTCAGAAGGCAAGAAAATCTACGGACAATAATGAAATTAAGAAGGGAATCAGATTGACAATGTCACATATGGAAACATTGCAAACTAATGGATTATATGCCAACAATTTATTTTTATGTTAAGTTGGTGTTCCAAAATAGTATGGATAGGAACTAGGAAGGTGGTGATAAGAGTTTTGACTGACCGGCTCTTTGTGATGTTTCCCATTTTTTCGTTCTCTTCTTGATTTTCTTTCTTCATAAGACTAGCTAAAAAAGCACAAACATAGGTATAAAGGGGGAAAAAAGACATGAATTGCATTATTTGGTAGGGAATGGATTCGAGTTTTCATGAGACGAGAAAAGTTAATTTACGTTTACAGTACATGTGATATTTAGGGTAAGAGAGATAATTATCTAACAACACAAAAAAAAGTGGACAGTCCCTTCTTGGCCTTTAATTTTTCCAAGGAAACAGGATAAATTCTTTATCCGACTTCTATGGAAGCTTGGACTCACTTATTAGGATTTCTTCTAATCCCAAAATGACATTCCTTATGACTTTATTATTTACTTATTTTTACATCTCATTTTTTAAAGGGTTAATACCACAAAAAATCCCAAACTGGTACCCCTATGACAAATTTATCATAAATTAATTTTTTTACCACAAAAAATTCTAAATTGGTATACCTGTGACAAATTTTCCCACTATTAGTTTCCGTTAAATTTTACTGTTACATTGCTTAGTTGGATGACACTTGACAGTTGATGAATATACCAATTTGGGGTTTTACTCCTATGTTTGTCACATGTATTTATCCAATTTAACGGAAGGTAAATTTCTCACAAATGTACCAATTTGGGATTTTTGATGGTCAAAAAATTAGTTTGGGATAAATTTATCATAAATGTACTAGCTTGAGATTTTTGATAATCAAAATATTAGTTCGGGGTAAATTTATCATAAATGTACAAGATTAGAGTTTTTCGTGGTATTAGTCATTTTTTCAAATATACATGTTTGATTTGCCGGCAAAAATTTAGGTGTCAACAATGGTTGAAGTAGCCACATGGAAACCAACTTGCGATCTCTAACTGCGATACAAATTTGAAATTGAATGCAGGGTCATCTACTCTAAAAATCAAGCAATACACGGAATTTAGTTTTATATCTTATCGTGCCGAGACCACAAAACTCCATTCTATTCACTTTTTATGATGGATTAGATCGAAAGTAAAATGCTGATCTCATATGGAGCTGAAAATGAGAGAAATGGCGCCATTTATTTAAGTCCTCAAATTCAATGAGAACATCGGGTTGGGCTAGCTAGCTGAAAAAGAAGAAAACATTTGATTGCAAATCGACTCGATTGCTGCTAGCAACTAAAATTGGCCGTCAGTGTCTGGGCCCGGGGGTCCTTTGTGCCAGTCACCACGTGGACTTGGACCCGATCTGGCCACGTGAGCTGCCTTGGACCCGATGCGCCCGAGTGACCACCCCTCGGGGTGCGGGCCCGGGGGTACTGGGTGCCGGTCAACACTTGGACTTGGACCCGATCTGGCCACGTGAGCTGCCTTGGACCCGATGCGCCCGAGTGACCACCCCTCGGGGTGCGGGCCCGGGGGTACTGGGTGCCGGTCACCACTTGGACTTGGACCCGATCTGGCCACATGAGCTGCCTTGGACCCAATTCGCCCGAGTGACCACCCATCAAAGAACACATCAGTGTCTGGGCCCGGGGGTACTCCTTGGCTGGGACTACTTGGACTTGGACCCGAATCACCCAATTGAAGTGGCTTTTCGATTGCATTAAAGGATCGAGCTTCGGTTTCAATGAAAATGGCGTTGAGCAATGCCAGGACCAGGAAAATGTGGAGGGCCTTCATTGCACTCCTCATGTTAGTCAGAATTGCTTGAGAAGGGCAAAAGACTGACTTTAACTTGTGTTATGTGAGTTGATCTGTATGTGTCGATGTAGTTTGGTAATGCAAAAGACGTAATTTATAGTGGATACACAGCACCTCAGAAGGCAAGAAAATCTATAGACAGTAATGAAATCAAGAAGGGAATCAATTAAAAATGTCACGTATGGAAACATAGTAAACTAACCGATTATATGGTAACAAATTCTTTTTATGTTAAGTATGGACAATGATAAGTGTTTTGGTTGACCGGCTCTTTGTGATGTTTCCCATTTTTCTCGTTCTCTTCTTTATTTTCTTTCTTAATAAGACTAGCTAAAAAGGAACAAACATTTGATTTTCTTTCTTCATAAGACTAGCTAAAGAGGCACAAACATATGAAGAGGGGGGAAAAGACATGGATTGCATTATTTGGTAGGGAATGGATTCGAGTTTGACGAGAAAAGTTAATTTAAGTTTATATTACATGAGATATTCAGGGCAAGAGAGATAATTATCAAACAATGCCAAAAAATGGACAGTCCCTTCTCCGCCTTTAATTTTTCCAAGGAAACTGGTTAAATCGTTTATCCGACGTCAGTGGAAACTTGGACTCACTCGTTGGGATTTCTTCTATTCCTACAATGAGATTCCTTATCACTTTATTTATTTACTTATTTTTACCTCTCATTTTTGAAAGATACACGTTCAATTTGCCGGCAAAAATTCAGGGGTCAACAATGGTTGAAGTGGCCGCGTGGAATCCACCGTACCTTGCGATCTCTCACTGCGATACAAATTTGAAAATGAGTGCAGGGTCATGTACTTTAAAAATCAAGCAATACCCGGAATTTAATTTGATATCTTATCATGTTGTGACCACAAAACTCTATTCTATTAACTTTTTATAGGGTTAATGCCACAATAAACCTCAAACTGGTATACTTGTAACAAATTTACTTCAAATTAATTTTTGGACCACCAAAAACCCTAAACTGGTATACATATGACAATTTTACCCTTTGTTAGTTTCCATTAAATTTTATTATCAAATTTTTTAGTAGAATGACACGTGGCAGTTAACAGGGTTTACCGGTTTGGGGTTTTACCCTCCGTTTGTCACAGTGTACCATTTTATGGTTTTTCGTAAAATTATTCCAATTTAACAGCGGGTAAATTTGGTATAAATGTATTAATATGGGGTTTTTGGTGGTCAAAAAATTATTTTAGGATAAATTTCTCACAGGTATACCAGTTTGAAGTTTTTGATAATCAAAATATTAGTTTAGGGTAAATTTGTCACAAATGCACCAGTGTGGGGTTTTTCATGGTATTAACCATTTTTTCAAAGATACATGTTCGATTTGCCGACAAAAATTCAAGTGTCAATAATGGTTGAAGTAGCCACATGGAAACCAACTTGCGATCTCTAACTGCTATGCAAATTTGAAATTGAGTGCAGTCATCTACTCTAAAAATCAAGCAATACACGGAATTTAGTTTTATATCTTATCATGCCGAGACCACAAAACTCCATTCTATTCACTTTTTATGATGCATTAGATCGAAAGTAAAATGCTGATCTCATATGGAGCTGAAAATGAGAGAAATGGTGCCATTTATTTTAAGTCCTCAAATTCAATGAGAACATCGGGTTGGGCTAGCTAGCTGAAAAAGAAGAAAACATTTGATTGCAAATCGACTTGATTGTTTTTTTTGTTTGGTAAGGTAAGATGGAGATCGACTTGATTGTTGCTAGCAACTAAAATTGGCCATCAGTGTCTGGACATTAGAAATTTTCCATATTCGATAATGATACTTACACTACAAAAAAACGCCAGATTAGCGACGATTTTTGCGACGAAAGAAAAGGCAAAATCCGTCGCAAATCGCATTTGCGATGAAATTTGCGACGGAAAAAATTCAGTCGCTAATAGGTCGTCGCAAATTTTTGCGACGAAAAATTTCAATTTCCGTCGCAATTTTGTGACGAAAAAAAATTCGTCGCCAATTAGCCACGAACACTATCCGTCGCAAAATTCGTCGCAAATAATTCGTCGCAAATTTCGTCGCAAAATTCATTGCAAAATTCGTCGCAAAATTCGTCGCAAATTTCCACTACAAAAAAACACCGGATTAGCGACAAAATTTACGACGAATTTTGTGACGGAAAAAATTCCGTCGCTAATAGGTCGTCGCAAAATTTTGCGACGGAAAATTTAAAAGTTCGTCGCAAAATTGCAACGAAAATAAATTCGTCGCAAATTAGCCACGAATACATGCCGTCGCAAAATTCGTCGCAAATATTTCGCAACAAATTTGCGACAAACTCTATCCGTCGCAAATTTCGTCGTAAAATTAATCGGAAATTTCATTGCAAAATTCGTTGCAAAATGTAATCGTCGCAAATTAGCGACAAACTGTAATAATCGCAAAATTCGGCTTAATATATTCGTCGCTATTTTTACATCATTTCGGCCATAAATTCTTGTCCATATCATTTCGGCTATTTTATTTTTATGACAAACTTTTGTAATTTGTGATCGTACGATAAAATCATTTATTTTATTTTTCAATTTTAAACCTAATTAAAAGCAAAATTAATTTTTGAAATTTATATTTAACATTGATTAAGCATTTAATAACATCAAAATATTATAATAATATGAAAATAAAGCACATTCATCTACATTTTCCAAAATGTATGATCAAGCTAGAGAAGAAGCAGTCGAACATCTAATTTCTCGGGGAGCTCCTTCTTGCCCTCGACAGGGCAAAACAATTGAACAAAAGCTCAGTCATCCGCGTCCAAAGTAAACATCCAATGATTTCCGGATTTATCATAGTATGATCAAGCTAGAGAAGAAGCAGTCGAACATCCCCCCTCATGCAATCTTTGCTCTTGAGAAGTCCATCTCTGGATGCTGCAAGAGAGGTCGCCAGAAAGAAGAAATTAGCAACGTTGATCTACAGATACAAGAATAACACATAAGAAGCACCAATTCTCAAATGAAATATTGATCACCAATTTCTCTAGCATGAATAATCCAGAACACGACCAATGTGCATCCAGGAGTTACTTAGATTATAAACCAAAAGCAAAATTTACTCCACTTCAATTATCTTGAATCTGATCAGACATGGCTGAGAAAATACTAGGCTCCTCATCAATAAGCATGATATAAATTTGCACAAGTACAGGTCTGCCAATTGCATGTGTACCATGACTCCATAAGAATAGCTTCTGAGTTACCTGGTTTTTGATGATAAACAACAAAATATTGGCTGCTGCTAAACACTGACGACGACCATGATGGTGACGGTGGTGATGGTGATGATGGTGATGATGCAAAGGCTATCTTCTTACCTGGCTTTTGACTATAATGCTGCATAATAACAATCCATTGGCTGCTGCTAAATTTTTATGATGATGATGATGATGTTGCAGCAGCCAGCAGCAGCCGCAGCAAGATAGTGTAAATGGACTAAAAACGACAAAAGACCACTAATTTTCATAGGCGAGAAAATAGGATAGCTATCAAAGATGGATTCTTGCTTGAACTTACAATCTCCAAATAACTGCAGCTGAGGCAATGCATTAGTATCATATTGGAACCCATTATCTCCAAGGAACACAGGAAACCCACAATTGTTGGGATCGCCTCCGAACATTTTTCCTAATGAAAACAAAAATACAGACATCAAATAGCAAGAATGATTAAGAATGACCCAAGTAAAGAAACTAATATGCACGCTCGACGATAGACCTAACGAAACTAGAAGCAAAAATCGGTTTATTACACGAGACCAGGAAAGCAAAAACACAGCAAAATGTCACGAGCTCTCGAGCTTCAAGTTCAAAAAACTGATGTATCTCAAATTAGTAGTTCGGCCGCAACAAAACAGCAAATGACCCACAAAGATCACCAAACATACACGGAAAAACCCAGTCAAGATTCCATCATTGGGCTTCGTCTTCGGAGGATCAAATAACGGTCAATTTGTCGGAGTTCAAAACATTATCGAAGCAAGCCACTCAGCTTCTCCTCTCGGCCACGAACTCAAAGGCCTCCTCGATGAACCCCAGCGGGCTGGACGGATCAAGCCTCGCGCTGAACTCCGCCGCAGCAGAGGAGGAGGCCGAGGGCTTGGCCTCAGGTTGCTTCTCCTCTTCCTCCTCGAAGTCGGAGATGACCACCATGGACGGTGAGCTCCAGGAGGGATCGAATCGGAGTTCCTGAACATCCACGGCATGTTGATCCGCTTCTTTCAATCTGCACCGACACGGAAACAGAACAGCAAGCCTCTTTCATAAAAAAAGAAAAAAAAACCCATCAAACGGGGAGACCCCAATTGCAATCCCAGCAACAGGCACCACCCAACGACCCATTCAACACCCACCATCTCCCCCACACACAGCTCTAATTCACGCGCTTCAAGGGCACCCAAAACGAAACGGACAACCCCCAGTTCCAGTTCCTAACGGGCAGGCACGGACCCACAGAACCCTCGCTAAAATGAACAGGGGCGGCGCGAGATCTGACGCCAGAACGACACGGCAAACCAGAGAAGAAGCGCCCCCCGGGGGGAAATTCCCCCCCTCCGATTCAAGCCAAGCCGCGGGGGCTAGCGAGCGAGCAAGCGAGCTCGAACGAAGGAGGAGGAGGGCTCGACGGCTACCGATCCGAGGGGGGGCGGAAAGGACGAACACGCAGAGAAATCAAACACCTCTGCTTGGACACCAAAACGGGACACAAACATCGGACAGAGGGACGAGCCTGCTTCGTCGTCGACGTCGGATTCTTCTTCCTTAGGAAAATCGAAGATCGCAGATGCTCCTCGCGCTAGAGATCCTTCTCTGGCTTGATTTCCTCTAGGGCTCCGGAGGCCATGGGCCATGAGCTAGACGACGGATTTTTTTTTCCGTCGCAGATTTTTTTATCCGTCGCAAATTTTGCGACGTATTTTTTTTTCGTCGCAAATTTGCGTCCGATTTTATTTCTGGCGCAAATTTGCGACGTGTTTTTTTCCATCGCAAATTTGCGTTCGATTTTATTTCTGACGCAAATTTGCGACGGATTTTTTTTTCCGTGGCAAATTTGCGTGGAATTTTTTTTCCGCGCAAATTTGGGATGAATTTTTTTTTGCGACGGATTTTTTTATCCGTCGCAAATTTGCGACGGATTTTTTTTCCGTCGCAAATTTGCGTCCGATTTTATTTCCGGCGCAAATTTGTGACGGATTTTTTTTTTCTGTCGCAAATTTGCGACATATTTTTTTATCCGTCGCAAATTTGCGTGGAATTTTTTTTCCGCGCAAATTTGGGACAGATTTTTTTTTTGCGGCGGAATTTTTTTTTCCGCCGCAAATTTTTTTTTCCGTTGCAAATTTGCGATGGATTTTTTTTCCATCGCAAATTTGCGTCCGATTTTATTTCAGGCCAAATTTGAGACGAATTTTTTTTTCCGTCGCAAAATTTGCGACGGATTTTTTTTTTCCGTCGCAAATTTGCGTCTAATTTTATTTCAGGCCAAATTTGCGACGGATTTTTTTTCCGTCGCAAATTTGGGAAGGAATTTTTTTTTCCGCCCAAATTTGGGACGGATTTTTTTTTCCGTTGCAAATTTGCGTGGGATTTTTTTTCCGCGCAAATTTGGGACGGATTTTTTTTTTGCGATGGATTTTTTTTCCGTTGCAAATTTGCGACGGACTTATTTTTTCCGTCGCAAATTTGGTAGTAAGGGCGGGGAACTCGAAATTTTAGCGACAGATTTATTTTTTCCGTCGCAATAATTTTTCCGTCGCAAACTTGCGACGGACAGATTTATTTTTTGTCGCAAATTTGCGACGGACTTATTTTTTCCGTCGAAAATTTGGTAGTAAGGGCGGGGAACTCGAAATTTTAGTGACGGACTTATTTTTCAGTCGCAAATTTTTGTGACGGACTTATTTTCCGTCGCAAATTTGCGACTGATTTTGCGACGGATTCCAAAAATAAAGGGCATTTTCCAAATCCGTCGAAAATTTGTGATGGAAGTGATCATTGTGGCACATGGCGCCCATTTTTTCAAATCCGTCGCTAATTTGCAACGGAATTAGCGACGGAAATGTTTATACCGACCAATTTTTTGAATCCGTCGCTAATTCTGTCGGAACCTTGAGTAGATATGCTTCTTACAATGACACATTACTCATATTTGACGAATTAGTAAACGTCATGATCTAATTCGTCTAAGGGCGGCAAGTCTAGTGATGTTTTTTTTTTTCATTAGAGCAACGGAGGAATGTTAAACAACTACGGGAGGTTGTTGCGAAATGGGCCGATGTGACTATCATTACGAATACTGTGGAAAAACATGACTGATGTGGATGTCATTGTTACAAACAGACTCGATTGACGCTTTCTCAAATAACAATAGGGCTCTGATATCAAGTCAAGAATGTGATAAAAAAAATTAAGAGCAATATATATATATCATTGTCAAATGAAGAGTACACGAAGTTATTTATCGGTTTTATAGGATGACTATCTAAAAGGGAAAATATCAATTACAATCAATTAAAGGAAATATAGGGAATCTTCTAAATATTTCTCTAATAGAATGCATGCCCTCTATTCACTCATCATTCGGACGTAACCCTTTAGGAATAATTCATCTAATTGGTTAGATCAAATTGGTTAGATCAAATTGGTTAGGTCTAAATAAGAATATCTCTTTTATATGATCTCCTATAGATATCCCCATATAGATACACTGACTTTACATTTCATACATCCACCTGATTCCGATCTATTTGAAAATTGCTATAATTTATTTACCCATATATTTACGCATACATAAGAGCTACGTGCGGAGGAAACCGCCGTATTCAACTAAATAGATATCTGTGTTATCTATATTTAAGTCTTGAAAAAAAAGAAGATAAGATTTGCACCTATCGAATCTAAAAAATCTTATTTGGGACGAGAACAATTTAAGAGATCATCTAATATCTTGAGTTTATAATAGATCTTATTTAATTTGAATTTGTAATATCTAATCTCTCTTAGAATTGGACGTGTAGCAAATCGTCCAATCTCTTTTGAATTTGAACTTGTGACAATCATCTAATTCGTCTCTACTTTCGTTGCAAAATGGTAAATTTCGTTGCACAAATTAGCGACGGAATTTGCGACGGAAAAATATTCGTCGCTAATTTGCGACGGAATTAGCAACGAAAATTTTTCGTCGCAAATTTGCAACGAATTTTGCAACTGATTTACTTTCCGTCGCAAATTAGCGACGGAATTTGTGACGGATTTATTTTCCGTCGCTAATTTGCGACGAATTTTGCGACGGATTTCTAATTTCATCGCAAATTAGCGACAAAAAATAAATCCGTCGCAAATTTGCGACGAAATTAGAAATCCGTCGCAAATTTGCGACGAAATTATAAATCCGTCGCAAAGTTTGTTGCAAATTAGCGACGAAAAGTTTCCGTCGCAAATTTCCGTCGCAAAATTCATGTTTTTTTGTAGTGTTAGATTATAAAGCTAAGTATTATTTAACTTAGTATTCGTGTGGAAGTTGTCACACCCCGCACCCTACAAGCGTGCGATCATCCCTAGATGGTCGATCATTGAATGCGACATCCCAGGCACGTCACTAACCCAACCCAAACATCAGAGATTAGGCATACGCGGAAACAAATAGAAACAACCCAGATAATTAATAATGACAATGGATAGCAATAGCACGAAATAATAACTGTAATTCCCACACTTGGCAAATACATACGACGTTCACAAAAAGACAATCCCCAAGCTAGGTCACAACAATAGAACCACATTTCTCTAAAGGGACAATGGTTCGTAAACTTAACTCCTCTACAAAAGGGAAACTCAAAATACCGGGTACTTGACCCGTCCTTGATCTCCGAAATACTCTTGCAGCGTCTCCAATCACTCATGGTTGCGGATCTGAAATAGTTATATAATAATCATGAGAACGAGTCTCAATAAGCAACCACCTATGCCCCATGTAGGCCAATGCGTACCCAAACAAGTCGCACATGCAATCTACCCCATAACATATAAAATTCACATCATTATACTTACCTCATCATCAAGCCCATGCCAACTTTGCACGTTAGTCACAACGTGATAATGCAATAATAGTAAATCAATAATATATTACAATCGCTCAAACACCAACCACACTTGCACTCAATCAATCCAATTAACCTAACCACACATCCAACCAGCCAATTCAATCACACGCTCAACCAGTCAATTTAATCACACTCAAATCGCATGCATGGTCTAACATTTTTCTCACGACCCGCGCCATGACGCCTCAGTTCCATTCTTACTGCCTGCGCCACTGCGCCTCAGGCCCATTTGGCACACCGACCATTCATGCTTTCACACATACCGCCGTCAACACGTCTTAAGTCCGTAGTCTTCTGATCAATTCGGGCTCAATTCTAATGACCGATGTAAACACGTCCCGGTCCAACACACCTTTAACGGGCCACCGTCAATACATCTCAAGCCCGCATCCATTTGGCACACCGGCCATTCATGCCTTCACACGGACTGCCGTCAACACGTCCCAAGTCCGTAGCTCTTCGATCAATCCAGACTTACAATCGACAGGTATACACACGCCATACAATTCAATCAATTTCACGCCAATTGCACCAAGTGATCCACATTCACAACTCAATTCAATTCACGACACGCCACACCAACCCACAAACTCGACATTCAATCGGCCACATACGAACATCCAAATCATGCATATAATCTCATCCAATCTAACTAACACAATTATATAATAATATAATTAAATTAAATCGTACCCTAATCGTTCTAACCCTAAATAAGTCTATAAAATATCCAAAGTACTATGTAGGGTTTAGGGAATCACTTACCTAAGTTTGGCTCGGGAAAAATCCACACGGGCTCAAAATGGCCCGAGTGAATAGTGACGACTTGGCGCCGGCGTGACGGGCGCGCTGGTTAGCCAACACGGGCATGGTGGTCGGACGATATGCCTGGTGCGCGGGCGCGGTGGCTGAGCGATGTGCCCGGGGCGCATGGGTGAGCGGGATGGGCGATGTGCCCGAGTGACGGGCCGGCTGAACGGGCAACGCACCTGGACGACGGGCGAGGCGCCGGGCTAGTCGAGCGGGACGCCGGGTGCATGGGCGAGGGGCCAAATGGGATGAGCCAAGGGCCGAGCGGGACGGGCCAGGGGCTGAGCTGGACGAGCAGCGAGTTGGCCAACGGGTGGCGACGCCGAGTGCACGGCCGAGAGGAGTTGGGCACGCCGAGACTCGCCGAAAAAGAGTCGACCACGGCTTGGGCACGGCTGGCCGGCCGGTTGGCTAGCTGGCCGAGACAGGCAAGCGACGACGGTGACGGTGGCGCGGCGGTGAGTTCGGCGACTATCTCGGCCAGAGCAAGGGGGAGGGGTAGTAGCGTCGTCGTCGAGCAGTAGGGACGGCGGCGGCAAGGCGGCGAGCGGCTGTTGGTCTGGGCAGAAGGCTGGGACTCGTCGGATGCGGCGGTGTCCTCTGGTTTGCCGGGAAACGATAGTCGACTCGGGCGGCGGTTGGTCAGCACGGCGGCGCGAGAAGGCGACACAGCAGCAACCCGGGGGCCAGGCGGAGCAGGCGAGGTGGACAGGGGAAGCGGCTGGAGTCGACAGGCTCGGCGACGAGCCGAGCTCGCACGCTTGGGAGAGGAAGAAGACAGAGATGGGGCGGAGTTGTCGGGCGACGTGGTGGCGCGACGACGGTGCAAGGAGGACGACGGCGTCAGAGGCTCGTGGGGCGGCGTCGGGCGAAGGCGGAGGGGCGGTCGAGCGGCGTGCGGTGATTGGCGAGCAGGACAGAAGCAGGGCAGAAGCAGTCGGGCGAAGGGAAGGAGAAGGAAAGAAGAAGAAGAAAAGAGGAAGGAAGAAGAGAAAAAAAAAAGAAGAAAGGAAGAGAGAGAAAGGGGAGTAGGTCTGCATGGCAGGGCTGAGAAGACGTCTGCATGGGGGGAAACGTGCGCGGCCAGAGGGGAAAGAGAGAGAGAAAGAAAGAGAGAAAGAGAGAGAGAGGGAGAGAGAGAGAGGGGGGCAGACGCAATGAGGAGAGGGTGTGTGCGGGCGTAGGCGCGCTAGAGAGAGAGAGAGAGAGAGAGAGAGAGAGAGAGAGAGAGAACAAAAGTAAATTTTTGTCCTTGAGTGCGATCTAACGATCACGATTCAAATTTGAAAACAATCTAACGATCCATGAAAAATCCCAGTAATAACTAGGACAAAGGCCGGACACCGACACTAAACAAAATACACTAAGAGGGAGGTCTACTAGTCGAAATTCGCACTCGATCCAAAATTTCACTTTCTCACTATTCCTGGTAAAATTGACACTGGCCACAATAATATCGACATCGTCCAATTTATTTCGTTACGAAACTCCCGAAAATCAATCGCCAAGTTCGGAGTCTAAATAACGGTCAAATTCAATCGAGTGCGATTCTAGCAAAATCTTTATTTTAAAAATAAGAATCCGAGAGTGATTAGTTCCTGGGCGATATTCTATTATAAGCACACTGACGAATTACACGGTTTATAAATCCCAAAAATGGGTCGAAATTTAGAATGTCACAGAAGTGTAGTAATTTTTGTTGGACTGTAAATTTGTAAGGTGCATGGGATGATTTTCAGGAATGTAATCGTTCCGAGTTCGGTGTATTGAAAATTTAAAAATTTCTACACGTTGATGTATACGTTAATAGTAGAGTGGTGTTAATTAAGGTACCGTCGACTTAGTAATTGATGGGTAATATTATTAGTTCAAACTTTAGTTAATTAGTGATTGATAATATGGTGTTATAAAGGGAGGCAATTCTGTTTTTATTTTTAATTTCCCACAAAACCTCTCTTAAAGACACCAAGAACTCACGTGGCAATTGAAGGTTTAATGCATGGATACATGCCATTCTTAAGCTTAGCTCTTGCACTAATTTGACACATCCATAAGCCATCATTACCCTTGGCTATTAGTCATTCTAAAATGTCTAAATTTCTTACATTTGGCCATGAATTGAGTGAAGAATTGTCACCTATGAAAGTTTTTCCATGCATTCTTCAACCTAAAATCTAATCCTACACATCATTTTCATTCCGGTAACATTGAAGGGAATTTTTCATCTTGGCCGTAACTCTCGTTTTCACCTTCAACTTTCAAAGATACTCTACTTTCACCACTACCCGATCCAAGATCTACAAGGGGGCTTTAACTTTGGGTTATTCAAATTTTATGCGAGGCAAGTGAAGACTGTACTTGACACTTTTTGGCTTGGTTTGGTTAAGATATGCCATTTTGATGTGCTATAATATTGTGATAATGGTGATCTGTAGATTAGTTTTGTTGGTCTCATACATGTTAAAAATGTGTGTGATTTGTTTACTTAAAGTGTGGTATAATTGGCGAGTGAGATTGTCAAATATGAACTTGGAAATGTCATCCTTGAGTTGATTATTGAATTCTTCTTGCTAGTCTTATGAATGTTTAAAAGGTAGTTGATCATATTACTTAATATAAAGTATATTTAGTAAGTGGAAATGATGAATCTTAACTTGGAAAAGTCATATTTGTAAATTGAGACTTAACCGTCATTCGTAAAATCTATCTTCTGAATCTAGATATATGTATTTCTGAACCGAGTAGATTTTACTCTCTAAATCTGGATATAGTTATTTCTGAACCCGAGTAAATTTAACTTTCTAAATCTAGATATCTATTTTTGAATCGAGCAGATTTTATTCTCCAAATCTGTATATATCTATTTTTGAACCCAAGTAGATTTTATTCTCAAAATCTGTATATATCAATTTTTGAACCTAAGTAAATTTTACTCTCTAATTTTGAATATATCTATTTATAAATCTAAATCTGGATATAGTTATTTCTGAACCCGAGTAGATTTTATTCTCTAAATCTGGATAAATCTATTTATGAATATGAATGTGGATATAGTTATTTTTGAACTCGTGTAAATTTTTTCTCTTAGAATCTGTATATATTTATTTCTGAACCCAAGTAGTTTTACTTTCTAAATCTGGATATATCTATTTCTGAACTCGAGTAGATTTTGCTATCATAATCTCTATATATCTATTTTTGAGCCCGATTAGATTTTACTCTTTAAATATGGATATATCTATTTCTAAATCTGAATTTGGCTATATTTATTTCTGAACCCAAATAAATTTTATTTTATGAACTAGAATATATTTACTTTCTAGACTTGAGCAAATTTACTTTTGAGTTTGATCACATATTTCTTCTTACTTGCTCGACTAAAGTATTTCATTGTTTTGAGGGATATGTGATGTGATAAGAAGGTGAGTATATGCATGTAAATATATTTTCCGTCATCTACAAATCGATTGTGAGATGCCCTATGTATCGAGATGCTCCACAGGTTGGGATGCCTTGGAGGGTGTACCGGGATACTTCGGGAGTCGAGATGCCTCATAGGTTGGGATGTCCTGAAAATTTTATCGGGATGCCTTGGAGTTGAGATGCGTCGTGCATTGGCAAGCCCCAAGAGAGTTCAGGAGTAGTAACGAACTTAACGTATGAGTATCAGTGCTATATACCATATGCTTGCATTTGAACTAAAATATTATGGAATAATAAGTGATTAGATTATTGTAGCATATTCAAATAGGAAAGGTATAACATTTATTCAAGTTCTTTGCATACTTACTGGTTATTATGCATTTACGTTATTTGTGCTATGTGAAGTGGTAAGATGATTTTCCTAACTTAAAACTAGAAATCATTTACTGGGCTTCGGTTCATTCATTTATTTTTTAGACATGTAAGATAGATGTTCCACAACTTTTGCATTTTGGAGTTCTCATGTATTATGAAGGTGTTCATGAAACCGTGTTTGTACTTGAGTTTGAAGTACTATATACCAAATGTAGTTCCTTTTTGTGGATCAACATGGGTTTTATGGAGTGGGTTCCCTATCGATTCGTCGCATGGTAGTGTAACCTCGACAACGAGTTAGTTGGCCCGTTGAGAGGCTTTGACATTGATGATGATGGTCTTGCAATGGAGGGCGAAGTTATCGCTCAATGATGTTATCAGTCTTTTGTATAGACAGACTTTTGGAGTATAATCTAGTATGGAGATAGGTGTTCATAAAATTCTGAACGTGTCAATGAACAAATAATATAATGATGAGAAGAGTATCATCCCACAGAGATTGATGATTAATAAACTAATTAAATATTAAAAATAGATTAATTCTAAAATTTATCTAACAGATCAAAATATAATTGAGAATAAATAAAAATTGACAATTTTATAAATGAAATTTTAGAAACTAAAGTCAGATAATCAATCAGATAAAATATGTTAGAGCATCCGATTTCGCCATAAGCACTAGATATGAGTTTCGGATCATTATGTATACAAGAACAAAATCAAACATGTAATAGCGGAATTTTCTAGTCTATGTACTATCCTATCTCTAGGTATAGCAAACCTACTCAGTTTATCAATCTATTATATCTCTATGTGAATTTAAATAAACATAAGTGTATTAAAATTTGTGAATATTCCCAGTTTACATTAAATCTTTTGGACCACCTTATCACCGAAAACTACACAAATAATATGGTTTACTTCTATCCATGTTTAATTCATGGTTATATATTATAATGAGCAATTGCATATTATCACTTCTTAGTCTCAAATATGCATATCAAATCATTCAAATAGTGGCCAAGCACTTAAAGGCATTAAGTACAATAATATATAACTCACATGAATAAAATCACTTGCAAAATATAAAAAAAACATGAAATTCATGTCATCATGGTTAGGCTACATCGTAGCCCTAGCCCTAACAAAAGAAAATTATAACATAATAGAAGAAAAAACAAGAAAATAAATTAATCCCAACATCTCGTATCAAAGAACAAGAGTTTTGTCACCACTTTTATTTTCTCTTCAAAATACTTGAAAAACTCTCAGAATAATAAAAAAATGATCTAAAGAAAACTATCTGTCCCCCTAAGCTCTTAATGTTATCCTATAAATAGGATAACATAGGACAACATCTAAGGCTCTTATTACAAGGCAATTGCTTATTTTTCGCATAAATTAGGGAATAAATCGTAGAATTCCTGATTTGATATCCACCTTCAAACTCTTCTCTGTGTAGTATATTCCTTTCCTTCTTCTTGCCATATTTTCCTTATTTTCTTCATGTCTCATTATTCTGCATAAACAAGAAAAATTTAAGTAAATAGAATGAAATCCAAATATTTTCTAACAAATATTGCATTAATTGTTGCCTAATATAGGAAAAATAACTCTACTTTTATATAGTTATCAAACCCCCAAACT